>JBAMMX010000028.1:12904980-14104980 GCA_037126225.1 Dillenia turbinata
TACATAAAATAATAATAATTTAAATAAATTTTATTTTATAAAAAATTATATAAATTCTAAAAAAATAGTTTGCTTTGTTGTGCTTAATGTTTATTGTTTGTTGTCATTAATGTAAAACGGATAAAACAGTCAAAAGAAAAATGCTCAAAAAGTAGGTTTTAAAAAGTTAAAAGTTATTTTTGGATGGTTGATAATTTTTTATAATTTTTGAACCATCAACTATGGTTATTATTATTATTATTTTTTTTTTACTTGATCACTGGTATTTAAAAATTCGACTAATCTGATTTGATTAGTCGTTGGATTCAATTTAGATGTTGGCTCTTCCTATGCCCCTTTTTTTTTTTCATTCTAAAGACTTGCATCATAAAATTTAATACTTTACTATTAGATTTATAAGCCGTTGGTTTAACAACAGTTATATCACTTACCAATTAAGTTATCAAACACTGTTTTTAGTTGTTGAAACTTGAAAGGGCCAATCACCAAAGGTGCTCCTCTAATAATTGAACGAAAGAACCTAAATTTGAAGGTCCGCCTAGCCATCATTTTGGGCGAAATTTGAGTGCAAGAGATTTTTCAAACCTTTTCTTTTCACGATTTTCTAGACTTAGTGCGTAAAGGTGTTATATTTTTTAATCAAATCTCAGATTTGAAACTTGGAAATATAAAAGATGATGTTAGCTTCCTTTCTAAATTAAACTCGATAATACTTGAACTGAATTAGTAAGAACATAACTCTGCATACAAGTTGGTATAAAAAAAAAAAGGGCACATGGACCTCAAACATAGAGCTGAGACAAAATCAAATTAGGAAAGTAAGTGGACATGTGCACTCATTACTTTTGGGCTAGTTTCAATCTCAAGCCCAAGACCAAGCCTTAAGTATGCAACTAAGTTCTTGAGGAGGCTCAATTTGACCCAAATAGTCCATTAATGCTAGGCCTTAATTAGAAACAATATTTGGTCCAAATTATTCATTTTTTTTTAATATAAACCAAAACCCCGTTGACCCAACTAAATTCAGTTCGATTGGGTGGCAAAAATCTCCCGACATCTATTTTCATCATACATAAAATTTGAATCCAAGACTTTACTTAAAGGGTATGAGCGTTCAACTATTGGATCAACTAAGTGTTGCTCCACAAATTCCCAAATCATTCAATATCCAGCTATTATGTTAAAAAAATTCCCAAATTAAGTCCCCATGGTGATAAACTAGTGATCATAATCCTTCATCTCTTAATTTGGTGATCTCGGATTCAAATTGCAATGTAACAAAAAAATAAAAAACTTCACAAATTAATAATAGAACAAGGAAAGAAAATTAAATCAAGTTCCTAATAAAGCAACACAAGATTTAATTAGATATATTAAGTAACATTAGCTGGATATTAATCTCTATAATAATTGCATTTCAAATTAATTTAATTTAAGTAAAAAAAAATATGAACAATATAAGACAAAAAGGGGGGGAAGGCAATTGCTCCACCTCAAATTTTTTTAGTTGTTACTCAATAAAAGATACAAAATAATTATTTTGATGACCATTAAAATTACAAAATTATTTATTTAAATTAATTATCTTATCACAAAATTTTAAAAAAGTAAAAACAAAAATGTTAGTTACTCCTACTCATATTTTTACTAGAAAGACAAAAAATAAAATTTGTACAAGTTATATTGTTGTCGTATTAATGGTTATTTTTTAATTTAACGTCAAATAATGATTTTTTACTTCCCACAACTAATAAATTATAGATTTTATGTCGAAGATCTCAAAATCAAAAATTAAATTTTCCCACCTTAAAATTTTCACTCTTTCCACATGTAAGTGTGCGTATAATTTTTATATATGTATAACACATCAATATTTATGACTTTTTTGAGTTATATTTAATTTTATATCAATTTCATATTAAATCTAAATTATAAAATTAAAATAATAGTAAAATATTATATTGGGTAAAATAAAAATTATAAAATTAAAAATATAAATAATTAAAATTTAAAATCACTTTTAAATTATTTTTGTTAAGAAAATGGATCTAATCATATTAGCAATGTGAGCAAGTATGATAAAAAGGTTGTGCACAAAATGCTTCCTAATTAGATGGACATATGTATACAAATTTTTTCTTATATTTTGTAAAAAGACTGTTTTTATATTTCGAACTCGTGAATTTAAAATCACTAAAGAAATAATTTCACCGTTACACTAAGGTTTGCCCTTGAATATCAAACTTCGATATTAAAAAATAATTTAGAAATAATATTAATGTGGTATAATATGATCCTGTGCTATTTATACGGTAGGTTAAATCTTTTAAAAAGAAAATATTTTAAAAATTAAATTAAAATAAAAATTAATTAAATTTCGAACTTAAATTTAAGATTTAGTTATTCATTTGATTATGATTTATTAGGAAAATATGGAAGTAGGAAAAGTAACAAAGAATAATCCATGTTGGACTATATATATGATATGGATTTTTTGTTTGGATGAGGAAAGTTCGGTTTCAATCACAGTCAGCAAACTAGATTTCTTCATCATTGGTTCTATAGTATTTCGATGAAATCCCCGTAACCCACACGTGTACGTCACATCCTACGAAATCTTGGCCTGAGAAAAGCAGACACAGAAGAGAGCGCGTTGGTATCAGTTTCCAACAACATAAGCAACATTCTAGAGAGAGAGAGAGGGGGGGGGGGAGGGAGAGACGGACAAAGAGATTGAATATATGAATTCTTTGCTCTTGTTTTTATGTTGGGATTAGGATCGTTTGTTGTTTGAACCCTTCTCGAAGCAAAGTGTCGGAATTTTTGGGTTTGATTCGAAAGAAATTGGAAAAAATCGATTTCCTCGGGTTAGCTCGAAGTCATCTTTGTTTGTGGCACCCTTTTTCTTCTTTTCTTCTTTTCTTAGTTTTCTTGATTTTATTGGATTATTTTTCATGTTTGTATTTCTGGGATTTAGGGTTGTGTTTAATTTTTAGTGTGTAATCATGATAAGTTGGCGTTCTGTGGTTTTTTCCATCGTATTTCTTCGAATTCTCAAACGTATTGTTTGACATTCTAGTTATCAAAATTTAGTGTTATCTATGATGAATTTGATTAAAACTAGGAATTTAGTTTAAGGGTTCATATTTGTTTGAAGATTTCTTATGAATTATGACCGGAAAGTTGGAAACTTGTTTTAAGGAAAAACATGGTGTTTGAATTAATGTTCATGTTTTTTGATGGGTTGCATCGATAAAAACTAGGAATTTAGGTTCAAGGATTTGTTTTGTTCTGAAGATTTCTTCAGTTATAACTTCGTTCTATTTAATTTTTGCCCTGAAAAGTTGAAGACTTTTACCTGAACTAATTGTTTTATGTTTCAATTGGTGGAATTGTACAGGAAAAAGCTAATGGCAACTGCAACCATGGCTACGGCGGTCGGTGCAGCTGCATTATTGTACTATACTCTGAATAGGAAGTTGGAGTCAAATGATGGGGCTAATGATGAAAATGAAAAGGGGAGTGATTTGCAAAACAATGTTACTCTAGGTATCGATCGTGTTTCGCATAGACTAATTCGGGCACCTGCTACTTGGTTAGAAACGATTTGGACATTATCAGAGACCCTTAGGTTTACTTATTCCGAGACATTGGGGAAGTGGCCTATTGGGGACTTGGCATTCGGCATCACTTTTCTTCTAAAGAGGCAGGTCAGTGTTTTGGTTTGCTGAAATCTGTGGTATCATAAGCTTCTATGTGCTGGAATCACTGTGTATGTTGATATGCTCAAACTGTAAGGGTGCACATCCAAGTTTATGTATGCCATGGAAATAGGAAAGTAGATGTCACTCTAGGAAGACAGACTAGTCTCACAATCTCTTTCTTTCTCTAATTATTCTGTATTAGACAAATTCAATAATTGTAGTTCTGCTTGCTCATCTTGCCTTGTCAATGATTGTTTATCAATCTTAGTAGAGTCTGGTGATGTGCCTCCCTTGCTGTTTACAAGGGGACAGGTGGTTGTTATGTGACTTCCGATAGGTATGGTGAGATTGGTAGTTGGAGCTCTTTCATGGGTTAAGCTTTCATGTAGCGAGTGGATTTTGATGTTTCTTTTTAGAGGTTAGATGAGTATCAACTCTCCCTCTCTGTATGCATGCTTGATGCTGGTGAGGCTGTAAATCCCTGCAATTCATGGTGTTGTTTGGATATGGAAATTCTCATGTTATTTGTCTGAAGAAATTCCTATCCTACTTTTCCCTTATCTGTCTCTGATTACCCTAAGGTGAATCTGTATTTCCAATTTGACCTGGAAGCCATCCAAGGCTGCTTTTTGTGCTCTTTGTTCTTCATAACAATATCACTAAACGTCCATCATAATGGTTATGTGGCAAAATGGATTGAGGCACTTTAGATATTTGTATTCTTTTATCTTATTCATTCAAAGTTTTGACTTTGGCTTCTTTTAGGGAAACTTGCTTGTTAGCAGTGTATTTGGTGGTAGTGACAGCGTACAGCTTAAAGGACCTGAAATTACCGCTGAGCTCAGATATCTGTTAAACTTGTTGACTTTGTGTTGGCACTTCTCCAAAAAACCATTCCCATTATTTTTAGAGGAGACAGGTTATTCCCAAGAAAATGTTCTACTGCAAGAACCCAAAGCTGGGGTAAGTAGTGCTCCTAATTCATTTTTCCCCCCGTTATTTCAGATGTCTATTTTGATGCTTCTCTCTCTCCCTCCCTCTCTTCCCCAACCAAATTATTTATTTATTTATTTATTTACTTGGGGTTGAAGTAATGGGGACTGTTGTTGAATGGTGTTAAGGGCTTTAGATAGGAGCTACAATAGGCAGTTGATGGGACTGGTTTCATGTTAACCTAGTATATATGTGTATGCATGCAGTGTTCATGACTGGTCACAGAAACTTGTCTATGTATTTAGAAAGGTTACGAGGGATAGTGTTCTGGGACACGTGATGGTTGATGTATGCTATTATGTAGTACCCAATGATAAGGTTTAATCTTCTTGAACTTAATACTTGAACAAATTTTGTGCAGCTTTTGAAGCCAGCCTTCACAATTCTAGTTGATCATAAAACAAAGCATTTACTCCTTTTGATCCGCGGAACTCATAGTATCAAGGACACTCTTACAGCTGCAACCGGGGCAGTGGTACCATTTCATCATTCGGTTGTGCATGAAGGAGGCGTGAGCAATTTAGTTTTAGGTTATGCACATTGTGGTATGGTTGCTGCTGCTAGATGGATTGCAAAGCTTGCTACTCCCTGTCTTGTCAAAGCACTTGGCCAATATCCAGACTATCAGCTGAAGGTAAATGAAAAATAAGGTAGTAGCTATTGGTGTTTACTTCTTGATAGTCCTGATTTTGCTTCTGAGCTTATGATAGAGGCAATGTTACTGATTTGAATTGAATGTATTTAGACAGAAATCATTTAGTGTATCATCTGTTGTTTTCTTTCAATTGTTTCATGTTTTACACGTTACAAGCACTTGAAGAACTTGATTCCACCAATTAGTAAATAGAAAAACTGCCTGATCCCAAATTTGTGCTTGGAAAAATCTTGGGAATTCTGCGTTTGTATCCTGTGTGCTCCTTTACCTTTGGTTCACAAAATTCTGCACTTGAGATGTTCACTCGCTGATAATTGGAGATGGCATTAAGGGTGATTCAGGAGAGATTTTTTTTCCCTTAATAGTTATAATTATTTTTCTCACTTTGTACTGCTTTTCTTGGGAACAGATTGTAGGACACTCATTGGGTGGAGGTACAGCTGCACTTCTAACTTATATATTGCGTGAGCAGAAGGAATTGTCAAGAGCTACCTGTGTCACATTTGCACCAGGTGTTTATATTGTGCATTAAGCCAAATTAAAATTTTAACTTTACATATTCTGATGTCTGCTTGTCCAGAATATTGCTTTTGTTTTTATCTGGTACTGTTTCTGCAGCTGCTTGTATGACATGGGAATTGGCAAAGTCGGGCAATCATGTCATCACTTCTGTGATAAATGGAGCTGATTTAGTGCCTACTTTCTCAGCAGCTTCCATGGATGACTTGCGTGCCGAGGTTTGCTTCCAGCTCTGTAGTGTTTACTATTACTGCCTTATATGTGGTCACTTGGTTGAAGTTTAAATTGTGAATAGCCCTTATATTTTTCTCTAGCAAATTTGGGGTTATTTGTTCTCTGGATTAATAAGTGGTGCTGAATCATTTGCAGGATCTTAGTTTTGTGTTTGTGTGTGTTCATTTCTGGTTCTGAAGAATGAATTCGTGTGTTTTTGTTTTCGTTGTGCAGGTGACTGCATCTGCTTGGCTGAATGATCTGAGGAACCAAATTGAGCGTACAAGAATTCTGAGTACTGTTTATCGTTCTGCAACTGCGCTGGGTGCTCATCTTCCATCTATTGCTGGTGCTAAAGCAAAAGTGGCTGGGGCCGGGGCAATGATGCGACCAGTCTCTAATGGCACACAGGTAAAATCCTTTTAGCAAGGAAGTTCAAATGTGTCATAGCCCAAGAACTTGTGTCTTTAGGAGACTAAGCAGATTATACTTGTTATCCAATGTATGTCAACAGGTTGTGATGAGGAGAGCTCAAAGTATTGCACAGGCAGCATGGAGTCGTCCCCACTTTGGGTTATCCTCGTGGTCATGCATAGGTCCCCGCCAGAGACCGGTGGGGACTCGTTCAAATTCAATGGTTGAGAGAGATTCCTCAGAGCCTTCCTCTTTTGAAGGAGAAACTTTAGAACCCCTTCTTACTTCCCCTGACAGAGCCTCAACATCCATCCAAACCACCCAGGGTTCTTTATCTAGGTCTGAAGGATCAGAATTGACCTCTAAAATTGAATGCTCCTACTCTGACAATATTGTCTTGCATGCTGAAATGGAGACTGATGTTGATGATGGTGATGACCTCATGGGTCATAATAGACATGATGAACGTATGACTGAAGTTGAGCTATGGCAACAACTTGAGCATGAACTTTATGATCAGCAAGAGGATGAGGAGGCTGATGTCGAAAATGATCTAAGGCAAGAAGAAGCTGCTGCCATTGCGAAAGCAAGCGAAGCCCGACCAGGAACCTCCATTCCTGAAGTTAAGGAAGCACATAGATTTTTCCCACCGGGGAAGATAATGCACATTGTTACACTTCACTCCAATGTTGTAGAAAGTGAAGGTGAAGCAGCCTCAAGTGACTTGCAAAATAACCAATCTACAGAGACCAAGGTTGGAATCTTTCTTGCACCGAGGACTTTGTACAGTAAAATACGGCTCTCACAAAGCATGATCAGTGATCATTTCATGCCAGTTTATAGAAGACAGATTGAAAAGCTGATCGCAGGGCTTGAAAAGGAAGAAACCTCTGAAGGTAACCATAGCACTAATAAAAGTTAAACATAGTTCCGTAAGGACAAGGCTCGCAACTTAACTTTTTGATTGATACAACCTCATTCCGAGGGATCCCACCATCCCTCCCAGTTCTTTGTTTCAACAACTAATCCACATGCACTTGCTCTGGCCTTCTCATATTTGTGGACAACGGATGGAACCCCCCATGAGTATAGACACCGTTACATGAGATCCTGGAAAAATTTGGCTTGGTATGACAGGTACCGACCATAGGAAGGTTCTGATGAATAGACGTCGAAGTCCTAATTGTATATAAATAAACTGTTGGAGCAGGTATGATTGGTTTTACCATTAAAGCAATGATAGAATGTCAAAATTCTTCTGTTGCTGCTTTTTGCCACCTCTGGTGCTTTGGCACCCGTGTTTAGCGTGACTGCATGCCTAAGGTAAATGCTGCACCGTACCCTTTTTTCAATCAGGACTCTCTTCCTCCTCATAACCCTAATTTTACCATTGACTTGTTCTGAAATTAGAGTTTTTTAATATTATTTTAAGGGTTTTTATCGGGTGCAACTATGTCATGACTAGTTTCAAATTTGGGTAAAGAGGGAGGGTTATGATAGATTGACAGTTTGCGTAAATTCTATGTTAAAATTAAAATGAACGAAATATAAAAATTTTCTCTTTTATATTCATCTCTCAAGCAATCGAATTCAAAATTTGAAATTAAGATTTAATTTGTTATTTTCGTTATTGCACTAATTTACACGGACAAGGATGCATGTTCTTTGTGTGTGCGTGTGAGAGAGAGAGAGGGAGGGAGGGAGGGAGATGCATTCGTGGCGACATTGTTTACACGACATACACTACATAATTGGAAAGGAAGAGATGGGATCGGAGTGCTGGTTCTCTCTGCCAATTATTGTTGTTATTGAAGATACTAAATGTCCATTCCTATTACTTCAAGTGCAATCTACCATTGTCTGGTGTCTGGTCATGGTCGTTGTCTTATATGTGTGCTGGGCTTCGGGACTAGCATCCTCTCACCATATGCAATCGGATTAAAAATGAAGAGACCAAAGACAAACAAGAAACAACGGGTCTACCACTTCTCACCAAGTCTTAATCATATACGGTCATCTTCCTTATTGATGTGCGGCCGATAGATCTTACCCTGAGATGCTCGAGTACACATTCTATTAGGGATTTCAAGCCACAGAATTTTAATTGCTCACATTTTTCCCATTGTAGTGTATGATCAAGTGGATCATTGAAAATCTGAAAGTAAATACCTTGAAATATATAGAAATGGTGCAATGTGATTACTGTATTTTTTAAGAAGTTGCACGATAATGGTAATTAGAAAAATGATAAAAGTTTTAAAATTACAAACTTACCATAAATCATGCCATTATTTTATGGTGATCTTATTCATATGGAGTAGGATTTATTTATTTATTTTTTAGGGATAAACTACCAGTATTCGGTAATCATATTAGATCTGATTAAATCCGTTTGAGTCACGTTAAAACTTTGAAAGATAAAACTATTTTGATTTTGTTTTCTCCACACACAAAACTTGAAATTCATTGTAACATGCAAAAAATAGTAGAGGAGCCGAAATTTTTAATATGAGGAGAGATTCATAAAGGTTTTTTTTTTTTTTTTTTTTTTTTTTTTTTTTACTAATTTATAAACTTACCACATGATAAAAGAATTTTGCATTAAGACAAAAAAATCTTTGACATCATTATTTATTGAGAAAAGACATGATAGACTTTATAAATTTAAAAATAATAATTAGTTTATAAGAATAACTATGCTTCTAAATCTAAAAACAAACTTAAATGGGCTAGGCCTATACAATTAAAAGTGTAGCCAAATTTACTATGTAACATCACCAAACAAGTAGTGTGGCAATTGACTCCCCCTTCCAGTGAGAAATTTTCTCATACACCTTTCCCATTGGAAGTTGTAGTACTCCATTTAAGCTATACCCTTTCTTTTAAAGATCTAGCAACCCAACAAAACTGTCCCTTCGCACACTCCCTTTTTTTGTTAAAATAAAAATTGAATCCAGAGCTGTTATCACTGAATTATCCATTTGGCACGTCCCTTCGCACACTATTTCTTTGTCCTTCGCCTTAAGTTATTTTTTCACGGTATCTCTTGCCTTTGGGATTCAACCAATCATTTAGGCACAACTTTTTTTTTTTTTAAATAAAATTATCGGTATTTAATAATATCGACTAAATCTGATTCGAGTCACGTTGGATATTTAAGGGTAAAACTCTCTCGGTATCTGTTTTTACCATTCAAAAGATTCAAATATAAGACTTTATTTAAAACGTATCAATATTCAATTATTGGACCAACTAAATGTTTATAATTTTTAAGCTTTCTAATTATTTACCTTATAGCTGGTGTGGAGGACATCTCGAGCTCAAGTTAAAGATTTGGTATGAAGAATTTATAATCATGAAAAATTAGAATATAAATATAATAAAAATATACTTTTTCTACAAATTTAAATTTTTAGAGTAACATAGTTATTTTACAACATTTTATAAACTAACAAAATTACAAAAATCCGAATAATCATGAAAATAACGAATTAAGAAGTGTTCTATGTACCGTGAGTCATTATTTAAAAGAAAAAATTTTAATATCACTGAACCTAGTAGTCGTCGGTATTAATTATCTTAATTGACTATGCCTTTCATCATTAATATTTTCAAATTTAAGGAGGAGAAGGAACTTACTCCTTCTATCTATTACCATCTTTGATTCAATGAACTAAAAATTCCTGCTCCCCAAAACTCATTAACGAGATGGGTTAATCATTTGGGATAATAATCTGTATTAGCACAACATTGCAAGGATTTAGGGTGTGCCCTATACATTTGGTGATCTTTTCATCGCATAGTGGTAGGGATGTTAATAAATGGATTATTTTTTGTTTTTTTTTTTTATTTTTTCTCCCCAAAAAAAAAAAAATAAAATTTTTTAAAACCCTTTTTTTTTTTTTTTTTAAAAAAAAAAAAAAAAAATTTCTTCTTTTCTTTTTTTTAAAAAAATTTTTAACCCAAAAAAAAATATAATTTTTAAAAAACCCTCCTCCTTTTTTTTTCTCCTCCTCCCTTTTTTTTTTAATTTTTTATTTTTTTTTTTTTTTTTTTTTTTTTTTTTTTTTAATTTTAAAATATAAATTAAAAATAAATATTTTTTTTTTTTTTTTTTTTTTTTTTTTTTTAATTTTTTTTTTAATTATTTTTTTTTTTTTTTTTTTTTTTTTTTTTTTTTTTTTTTTTTTTTTTTATTTTTAAAAGATTATTTAAAATTTTATTTTATATTAAAAACCAAAAAACACCCAACCCAACCAAAAACGGAAAAATAAAAAAAAAAAAGGGGAAGGGGGTGGGGGGTTTTTTGGTTTTTTTTTTTTGGTTTTTTTTTTTGTCCCCCCGTGGTTGTTGATGGGTCACATCCCAAGATCTCATGAATGCATGTGATGTCAAAGACCCAACATTTAAGATATTTTTTTCTATATTTTATGATCTATATGGCCTGTGGAAAATAGTTTAATGTGTGGGACACCCACTTTAATGTATAAACTATAGTTGGAGTAGAATACTCAAAAGTCATACGATTGTATAGTCAGCGTATATAGCATATGATATGAATGGAAAATCCACGCTTCTATGAATATTAATGGGTGGTCGGGCGAGAGAAGAGGAGATGGGGTAAGTTTTTCCTCTTCTTTTTTTTTTTTTTTTTTTTTTTGATAGGGTGTTTTTCAAATCCTCGTTATAATTGACTCAATTAACATACAGTTGATCTAGTGAATAAAAATATTAAATTTTTTAATCAAGTTTTACGTTTAAAAATTGAGAATAAAAAAAATTAAATTATGAGAACTCTTTTAAATTAAATCTGATAACATTCAAATTGAATTAATTAAATTATAATTTGAGATGAAAAAAAAAAAAAAAGAGGGGATTGACCCAATGTACTAATGTGTCGAGAGGCCGATGGTAATGGGTTATGGCGGCCTGAAAGAGGGTTGATGTAGTTGGACCATTTCGACTTGTTTGATTTTTGACTAATATAATAACCTATTTGAATAAGCAATGTTGTTAATTGCTGGTCCCGAAAGTAGAAAGCTTTCACTTCAAATGTGGGAAAGGAGCACCGTGTCTCTTTGTGGTTGCCATGCGGTTGGAGAAGCTCTTCGGAGAACTTTCTCGACTACACTATTAACCACTAACCTCGTCTTTCCACGTCTGGTACTAATCCAACCTTTTAAATTCAACATCCTTCACCCACCTGTTCATTTTTTAGATGAATTCTTTTTGTCATGGAAAAAAAAAAAAGAAAGAGAAAAAAAAAAATTAAGGGCATGTGAGCTTTCCTCCTCAATCCTTTTACAGTTTGGTGACCCTCTAACCGGTGGCCGATCCGAGATCTAAGAGTAGTGGAGATAAAATATTTTCATAAGAATAGTGACCGATCTTAATAGAGATAATATCTTAAATTAAATAAAAATTATATTTATTTGACTACGTTACTGCCTCTAACACACAAGATATTGTCTATTTCAATTCAGAAAATTTATCAAATTTTGTGTTTAAAGAGCATCTCATTGAATCAATGCTTACTTATTCCGTGATTATTTTTTAAATAAGATTTAAGATTCGACCTTTATATATAAAAAAATGAACACAAGGATACTTTTGTTCATTTAAAATTTAAAATGATTATTAGATATTGATAATTTATCTTAACAAAGAGTAAGTCGTATATTTTGATTCGAAAGAATTATAATTTTATTCATAAAATATATCTCATCATATTCAAAATTTAATCAAATATATATATATATATATATATATATATAATTAAAATTCATTTTAACTAGTTGATGTGGAATTCAAATTTCCTGTCACCATCTCACACTTCCCGTCAAGGTGAGATGTTATGGACGAATCTCGTTCATTAGAGCCATCACGATAATTCCTTATCACTATGTTCCTTAATCTTAAAGTTGAGATAATATTTTATTTTACAAGTTTTTTTTTTTCTATGAATTATATTAAGATTATGCTTTATTTGGTGAATCTTCAACGGTGGAAAGCTACCTCATACAAAAAGGTTCACTCGGTATATAAAATACTCTTCAACATAATGTAGAAACAGAAAAAAGGATAGATGTGTATGTACCAGTCTTCTCCTTACATTTTATGAAAAGACTGTTTTCATATTTTGAATATGTAATTTCAAGATCATAAAAAAAAATAACTCTATTATTACGTGAAAACTTACTCTCTCATAAGTCACTTCCCACTAGCAAAAAAAAAAGTTCCTCTTTATTATATTAAAATTTTTATTTAATTTTAATTGAATTTATATATAATAATTGAAGTCCATTTTGTTGAGTGACCCTCTTTAATACGATGAGTGTATGCCACGTTGGATGTGATTATGATGCCATGTCACATTTTAATTTCATTAATCATATCACATCACCCCAGACTTTTGCAAAGTCTTATTTCCATTTCCAGCCAATCGGTGGACGAAACTTGTTTGTGAGAGAGAGAGAGGGAGGGAGGGAGGGAGTTTATGCGTAACACAATGATCTATTTGCATGATCTTCTATTCTATTTCATCATACCTTTGTGCATTCTATTGATTTCTAAGGCCTTTTTTGTAATTCTCTTGGTCAGCCCATTCAAAGGATCAAGTCAACTGCCTCCTAAAATAAACAAAGCAAATACTATCAAAGTTCTACTCTATTTTTTCTCTCTCTCCCAATGTTTCTTAATTTTTTTTAAAAGATTAAATTGTGTGTATGTTCGTACCAGAACGAGTTCAAAGGTAAATATATAAACTAACGATCTGTGAATCTAATGATAAAATACTAAATTTTTTTAACTAAACTCTGGAATAGGATTCTTGAGAATAAAAAAATAGATGTTGAGAGAGTCAGTTTCTAATTTAGATTCCACAACTATTCGAACTTGATTAATCAGATCTCTAGATATTGATAGTCAAGTAATATATATATATATATATACACACACACACAATCTCTCATGTAGATTTGTTTGATTCCATATAAATGTAGTGAGGTAGTATCTAAAAACGTAGCGTGGGTGCCAAGCGGTAACTGTTGCTTAGAATTTGAGTATATAATATATATATATATATATATATATATATATTTATATCCATTATCAAAATTTTAATATATCTCATAATAGATCCCAAAAATATCATTAAATTTATAAATGCTGCTAAATCTTTATAATACTATTTGTTTCTTAAAAATTATAACATCTGTCACATTTCATACATCTTATATTTTGTTTTTTAATACAAAATTTTGATTTTATCTCTAATTCCTTTTTCTTTTTTTCTCAAAGAAAAAATATTTTACTACTTTCACCTCAAATAATTAAATAAATAAATAAATGCATAGTCTGGTTCCAAGTTAAGCCAAACTTGTTACTCTTCTTTTCCTTTTGTGGCCAAGAGACCAACATGAACTTAGATATTTGCTGGACGAATAAAACGAAAACCCATGTTTTTTTTTTTTTTTTAACCCCAATCAATACTTGAATTTCATCTAATTAATGCGATTCGAACATTGTAAGATCCATGAGGTCTCCCAAATCTCATTTATCTATTCTCATAATTCAAATCTGAGTATTATAATTAAGAAAATACAGTGTCTTACTCTTACAGTGATAGAAATTTGATGAAACCCATGTTATTGTGAGAGCCAAAATTGAGAATGAAAAGTTGAAATGAATTATTGGTCCCAATTAAAAACCCTAGAATAAGTCACACTTATTTGGTAGTACCTTAATGGCAATTATGAACAAAGACAAGCATGTGAAACACATGCATGCGTGTGAAATGATTTAATGCATTTCCTTTTTATGCTAAAAGATTGTGTTTGACTACAAAAATAGTATTTTTTTTCTTAATTTACTTATGTTGTTTAGGCCTTATTTTACTATGGCGCATTTGAAAAAGCTAAAATGTTAAACTGTCGTTAAGTGAAGTTTTTATATTAAAATATAATATTATGAAGATTTTATATTTTTTTTACAAAAATAAAAATGTACAAAGTCTCCCCCAAGCCAGTTGATAGTTTTTTCTCAATTATTTTTCTACTATAGCACCAGATATAAGAGTTTCTTCTCATCCAGCTTCTCACGAATTTAAAAAATTAAAAAATAATTAAAATTAAATTTTAATTATTTTTTTACAAAATGACAATGCACCAAAGGTCTCCCCCTCCCCAAAAAAGGCCAAGTAAGGTCAGTTTGGGAACAAGATCTCAAAGAATTGAACTTAAAACTTTTTTTTTGGGGGACAAAATGCAATTTTTCTTATATAAAAAAAAAGGAAAGGGTCCCTTTTTCGAAAATAATCATTTAATGGAATATATTCATTAAATTAAATTTTCTCTATTATTTCCCTAAGTTAAGCAAGGATTTTTTTGGCTTTGGATTTGTTGCATCGCCTAGTATTTAAAATTTTACTCCGACTAATATAGATCGAGTCGTGGTCGGGTTCTCATTTGAAGGGGTCTCTCTTAACGTGTCATTTTTATCACTCTCAAAACTTAAATCTGAGTATTTGGTATGTTATTTTAGTGCTTTTTCTATTAAACCAACAAATCATTGACAAGGGGAGAGTTTTCAATAAATTTGTTTGGAGTATTTTTATATTTAAAATGCATACATAGTATAAATCTTAATCAAAAGTCAATTTTAACTTATTCTAATAAAGTGACTTAAATTTATATTTTTATATAAAAAATTAGAGTAATGTCATCAGAATTATATAAGTCAAGAACCAAATATACAAAATCTCACCGGACAGTTTATATTAACGTATTTTAAATAATTTTTAATCAATTAATTTGAACTACAAGTAAAATTTAATTTTTAACTAATTTAGTTTATATAATATTATTACTCAAAAAATTCAAGTCTCTATTATTTATCATTATTCAGTACAAAATCACGTGCAATTTTTAATTCTTAATTTATCTAATTTGTACAGTATTATTTGCTCATATTAACAAAATCGAGTCTTTTATTTTAATTATTTTTTTATATATAAGAAAATTTAAAATCAAGATTTTTAAGAGAGAAGAAAATGATGCTGAGTTGTGATATAACTTATTCACATCAGTCTCTTATTATATGGGCATACGGTTTGGTGAGGTGAGGTGATGTGAGTGGGGTTTTATGAAATTTGGCTTTGATGGAGGAGGGGGGGGGGACTGGTTTGATTTGTTTGGAGGTCATTTTCATGCGGCTAAAGGGCAATAATTTCGAAGCACTTAATGGCTTGGCCTCACTCACAGTGCCAAGTCTTCGGTCCCGAAAGCAAAATGGGAACAGAGTGTGAGTGATCCCATTTTTCAATCACCACCTCAGCATATTCCTCCTCATCACCCAAATGATTAATTGTTTCTACCGTATGATGCTCTATAATTTTGCATCCTTGCTTAGAACTCACTCGTGCGTGCGTGCAGTCAATAATGTATGGTGTTTGATATCAAGCTATAATTGATCTGATAGAAAAATATTAATTTTTAATTAAAATTCAATTTGAATATTAAAAATAAAAAAAAAATTATGTTAGGAAAGTTTTCCCTAAAAAGTATTCGAAAACACCTCAAATTGGATTAGTTGGAATATGATTTTAAATACCGATCGATCAAATACAAAAAAAAAGTATGGTTTTTGATGAATTTTATGGCTCTGCTATGCAAACAAAATGAGTTATAAATTAAATAGATTAAATTTTATGTACTAGTTTATATTATTAAAAAATTATTTTTTTAAAAAAAAATTTAATGAAAATATTAAAAATATATTGAGATTCATTATATTTAATTTTTCCGACATTATTTTATAAATTATATCAGCTTTTAACTGATTATATCTTTAAAAAAATTAGAAAAAATTAAAATAAAAAACCAATTTATTTATTTTTTTTAGGGTTGATGGACATGTTTTGACTGACTGAATAAAATCCAAAAATTTTAATATCTCACATCTTGTCTCAAGGAAATTATATATAAAAATAGAATTTCATTTAAATGTAAACCCTTCATCTTCAATTCCCTAATCAAAAAGCCTTGATTTCTAAATTTATTTTTGAAAATTCTATAAATCACCAAAACTATGGTCAAATAATGTTTTCCAATATAAAATAATTGGTTTCGTCTCAAAACATTTGAACATAGCTTTCAATTTTCTATATCAAAAAATATATATATTTTTTGATTTTCTACTATAAAAAAAAAATAGAAAGCAAAAATGATATATGTAACTAAAAAACTTCCAAATTTATTAACCAATTGTGAATCTAATTATAAGATACTAAATTTTCTTAATTAAAATTTTGAGTTCAAATTTTACGAATGACTAAATAGACACTAGAAAGAAATTGAGCCTGATAGATAACAGTTCGAATCGAATTAGTCGGACTTCCAGATATCAATGCTCAAGTAAAAAAAAATAACCTCTAAATTTCTCTAATTTTCTCCAAATATTTTTTCTCCTCGTTAAAAAGAAAAACCAAACAAACAAAAGGAAAGGAGAAAAAACACTTGAGTTAAATTTTTTTTCTTTAAAAATAATAATAAAAAAAGGTGCCATTTTTAGCAGCATGATCAGGTTGATTTTTTTTAATAAATAAATGTAATCAAACAGGAAAAAAAAGAATGAAAGTAGGAAAAATTTATCGCTTGAGCTATCCTGATGATGAACAGTATCAGGAAGAATTTTCAAACAGGGTGATTCACTATTTGGTCAACACGGAGGAGTATATCCCTAATTAATCTATTCAAGAAATTAATGAGTTGAAAATTCTTAATTATGCCAAAGTCTTTTTGACTTTTTGGTCATTAGTTCCACAATCCTCATTTTCCTATGTAAGCACCTTCAAGATTGTTCCATGAAAAGATAAAGATTGGTACGGTAATTGCAACTAAAATTAAAATTCTTTAACAAAAATGAAATATTTAAAATTTTATTACATGGATTATATTCAATTACAGAGAGAGATAGGGGGTGTTACTCACATTAAGAAAAATGATTTTAAGAATTCACTGAATATATTTGCGCATTTGTTAAATGAAAATTTCTAGTTTTACTATATCTATCTGAATATTCAAGTATTGATGAGTCTAATTTAGGGACAAAATCTCTCGATACTTATTTTTGCATTTTCAAAACTCGAATTTATAATTTTGATTAAAAAAAATTTAATATTTTTATCATTAAATTAGATTATTGTTTAATTATAAAGAGAGATAGAAGGAGAGTTACTTGCATTACAAGCAATAATCTCATTCTAAAATGTTACTATTGCTCATTGATTGATATACACTTATATTTATATTCGAAATTTGTATTTATAACTAAATTTGTAATTATTTTTAACAAAAAAAGAAACTATTTCTCTTTTTCCTACCGTACTAATTAAATTATAAATAGTGATGCCGGGTGCATTACCCACATTAGAAAAATAATCTTGATCTAAAATAGATTCTCGAATTGATTAATTAGAAATATATCATCTGCAGTGAATGAATCACTTTATTTTTATTTTATCTGGACTATAACATAACGAAAGATAACATGGGCATTCTAATTTTAGGAAAAATGATTTATTTTTTCAAAAATATCTCTAGTATGCTCATTGTAGAATATATTCCACGTATATTTTCATTCGAAATTAAGTTTAAGCAAAATAATAAAAAAAAGAAACTTAAATTCCAAATATATAGGTGAATAAAACTAGGATATAGGCTACAAAATCACTTTCAATCCTTCCATGTGGTCCTTGAATGTCTCACTAAATACATTGCATCAAAATTCTTGAATGTGATTAACTATAAATAGCAAAATAGCCTTTCCCTTCTCCTTTTGCATATTCTAATCTTCCCCCAAGTATATTCCTAGTTTAGAAGTTGAATTTGATTAGCATATTATAAATTCATTATTTAACATAATTAGGCATACCAAGTTCTATGGAAACTCTTTCTTTCCTTTCCTTCTCTAGCTACCAAGGAAAACAAATTATAAAAATAATGATCAAAACATGAGAAAAAATTCCATACATAGTTGTTTTTTTTTTCTTTTATAAACCATCAACGTAATTTGATTAAATTCGAATCGAGTCGGGTTGAGTTTTTAAATAATGAAACTTTTATGATATTTTAAAAAAAAAAAACTTTTATAAGAGGAGGAAGAAGTTGTTAATAGATTTATAAATATTTTGATATCTATTTTTATTATATATAAAATTTAAATTTAAAATTTAATTTAACCTATAACAATGCCTGACCACGAGTAGCTATTGTCACTAAACACATATGCTAAGAAAATGAAAATCTGGAGAACAGTCAAAATAAATAAATATATATATATATAAATGTTAACGTACACGGTGGTGAGGATGGTTTACACGTGGAAAAATCAGATAGGTCAATGAAAGCAAGAGAAGGAAAATATGAACACAGCATATATTCGCCAGAACAATTCTTCCTTTTCCTGATAGATGTTGAGCTGGCAATCCATTAATCTACGGCCATTATTCCTTTCTTACGTGGATTTCTCTCTCTTCTCTCTCTCCATATGTCCCACCTAACCTCCAATCATTGATTCCGTGTAATTGCTCTCTCTCTCTCTCTCTCTACGTTACAAAAGCCAAATGACTCCTCTGTCTCTATTCATTCATTCCTCAGAGAGAGAGAGAGAGAGCAAGAGCTCTGGATCGAGAGAAGAGAGAGAAAAACCAAACCGAAAACTCATCCAACCTTTGAGTGCTTAATAGAAGCGATATCTAAGGAGAGATTTTCTCCCTTTATCTCTCCTTCTTAAATTTTTCTTTCGTTAAATTTGGAAAGAGAGAGCCATATTTTGAATTTTGAATTCTGATTTCCGAGCAGTTTGTACTGTCAATTATGACGAACGATTTCTTCGTTCTCCAAGAAGAGAAAGTGGGAGAAGAAGGTGAGTGGGAAAAAGAAAGATAAGATCGAATCAACAACAAAAGATCATCGAAGCGAAGTCATCCACAAAGTAGAGAGATATATTATAAACTCTTTTTCCGCCGGTAAAAAAAGAAATGCTTATTATTTGCTTCTTGCTACGATCCATTGAGATTCAGTACTCTTTCGTTAATATATATATTATTATGATATACTGAGATTCAATTCTGTGTTGCAGATTTCGCTCGATGTCTGCAACAATTATAAGCGATCCAATAATGGTGTCTCAACCCGACACACAAACAGCACCACCGCCTGCGAAACTACCTGCGACATCACAAATCATAGAAGTCGAGTTCGCGAAATGTGAATGCTGTGGATTAACCGAAGAGTGTACGCCGGCGTATATAAATCGCATACGCGAACGATTCCAGGGCCGTTGGATCTGTGGACTCTGTTCGGAAGCGGTCAAAGATGAGATATTCGGATCTAATAGATTGATCAGCACAGATGAAGCCTTGATTGAGCACATGAATTTCTGTAAGAAATTCAGATCATCATCTCCTCCGCCAACTGATCCAACCGTCCATCTCATCGCCGCCATGAGACAGCTATTGAGAAGAACACTTGATTCTCCCAGAGCCCTCCGATCAACGCCGAGCAGTCCGATGAGTGGAGGTAAAGAGAAAGAGACTCTCCAGTATTCTTCCCTTAAAAGATCGGAGAGTTGTTTCTCTTCTCTCACTAGTTAAATTGATGATGATTTCATGGAGAAGATTATGAGCAAAGTTAAGCAAAAAAAAAAATAAAAAATAAAAAAAATAATAAGAAGGCAAATTTAGCTTCTTAGTTAGGATTTGAAATACATGTAGCTGTAATTTTTTTTTCCCTCACTCACTCTCTCTCTCTCTCTTATGTATTTATTGTTCCAACTTTGTAGTTTGTACTTTAATTTCTAATCAAAATTGCTTCCCCCCCCCCACATCTCTCTCTTAATCGTGTTTTTGATGATTTATCTTGATATATTTTAAATTTTTTAATTTAAAAAATATTTTGATCTATGAAGATTACTTAATATTGAAAAAGTTCTGATTTTTCATTGATATGAACTATCGATATATCTGGTATGTAAAATTATTTAGGAAAAGAGATTTTAAACTTTAACTGATTTGATTTGTATTATATTACTAAATTTAGCCATTGCGTGTAAAACGCGGAAACTTATGTCATCATCCAGGAGTAATAGTATGTTGGATATGATCCATGCAGCGGTGCATAGTGAATTATTCTTTCACCTTTTACTAAACATATGATCCGGTCAAGAATGTTATAAGTGTCTTTTGGCAATAAATGAGTGACATTAATTATATGTTTTGGTTACACCTACCGGTGCTAAGCAACAATGTGTCGGGGACCATGATTTTGTTCTTTCTTCAGAATGGTAAACTCAATGTGTTTTCACCATGAGAAGGCTGGCTCAAATGGGGAGATTTCACCATGTGGAGTTTTCTTTTGGTGGGATCTTAAGTAGTTAATTTACATCATTCTCCCCAAAAGATTTTAAAGTAAAAACAAAATTTCTCATGGTACTCGAAATAATACTAGTTATGGATTTTTTTTAACCATACTAATCGGTATCTGAAATAATAGATTAATTCGATTTGACCATTTGTTAAGTTTATTTTAGAGGGCAGATTTGTCAGCGTAATATTTTCTATTTTTAAATTTCAAATCTAAAATTTGATTAAAAAATTTAATACCCTTACTCACTAAATCGATTATTCGTTGATATACTAGACATAGACTTCATCTATCAAATTCTACAAAAATTACCTTTGCGAAAAATATAAAATTCAATGGTTAAGTTGTAAAATAGTAAAATTTTACTTTAATACATTTTTTTTTTTAACTTTTATACATATCTTGAAGTTGTAGAAAGACGGAAATATGTGATTTTAGACTAAGTTTAGATGAATCAAATAAATCAATTAAAAAATAAATCAAATTTTATATCACAGTTCATATTCTTAAAAATTATGAGATTCATTAGTTAAAAAGAAAATTTTGCTTTTTGCGCTTATTTTTGAAAATTTTGATACAGAATTGTGTTTAAATATGTTTTTCTTTCTTTAAAAGAACAATGAGTGAATTTTCGAGGACAACAATTTAAAACTATTTCATATATTTTTTATTATAAAGTATGATTCAGTTTACTAAACTCCTTTGAATTAAGTAATCGGAGACTCTATTTCCTTAACTAGAGGTTTTAAACCAGAGGTCTCGAACAAAAAATCTCGAGTTTAAATTCTAAAAATGAAAAAAAAAAGATTTGAAAGAGCCAACCCCCTAAAATAGACCCCACAATATTCAAATAGTATTAATCATGCGAATTTTGGATACCGATTCGTGAAAAAAAAAGTATGATTCAGTTCTCTAGTACATTGAAGTACAGTTTTTTAATTTTTTATTTGAAAATTTTTGTCATAAAATAAAAAATAAAAAATAGAATGATTTCCTGAACTAAATAATCCTTAAGGTTTTTGTCAAATTTACATGCAGAAAATTTTCAAATCAAACAAAAAAAATATTAATGTGGACTTATACTTCAAATCATTTAGTGACTCATTTGGTGTATTTGGTAAAATATGGAATTTAAAAACACCTAACGATTAGGGGCAGTCCCTTAAAATCACCAAACTCTACCTGCCTACCTACCTACCTACAAAGAGGAGGATTTGAAAATAAATACATAAAAAGCTTCGTTGAAAAATGTCTTCAATCATGCCAATGGTAAACCTAAACCTAATCTTGATTTGATTCCCTTCTTTTTTGTACTTTCTATAAAAGAATACCCTTAACTCAAAAGCACCGAAAGAGGAAAGAGAAGAACTCTATAGGTGTGGGTATAGGCATAAGGTATTATGGAAATTTCTCTTCACTTTTTCTAAAGCCCTATATATGACAAATTAGTTGCATTCAATTGTCCGCTTGCAAATAATGAAAAAAAAAAAAAAAGAATTTTTAGCTCAGACCAGTGTTTTTGTGAATATGAATGAACATGCTGACACCTTTCAAAGAGTACGGTCTTTTAGTGAGGTATTATATTAAATTTTTTAATTAAATATCGAGTTTAAATTTTAATAAAAAAGATTACGTTGAGAGAATCACTTTCTAAATAAGATTTTATAGACGTTCGAATCGAAATTAATCAAAATATAATTTTCGATAACGGTGGATGAAAACCCCTAATAAAATGGCGTACGGCATTTTCACCTTATGTTCTCAGATTATATTTACATAATATGGAAAAATAGTTTTGAAAATTCTGTATATTCTGCAAATACATAAAATTTTGTAAAATTATTATTGTTAATAGAAGTAAATTATTACGTTTCAAAGGATATCAATAAAATAGTAAAAAATATGTTAAAAATATTTATCTGTCAAAAAAAGTTATAAAATTTCTCCCTAGGCACAAAAGGATAGCTAATATTACTTGGTTGTTCCGTGATAAAAAAAAAAAAGGAAAAATTGCTTAGTGGAACGCGCTTTTTTCATTTATTTATATCAAAAAAATATCATATACTAAAATCAAATTAATTATTAAAAAATATTATATATTAAAATAAATCAAGAATTAATTTAATTTTAAAAATATTTGATTTTTTTTTTATAGTATCAAATAATATCATTTAAAGTTTTCAAAAAACCAGCAGGCATTATGAAAAATGTGGGAAGAATAATTTTCATCACAAATTGCGTTTCGATAAGTAAAATATTTTTACTTGCAAACTATATTGCATGCAAATATCACAATCAAACTGTAGTAACCTTAATATAAACTTTTAGTTTAAATTATATTTTACCATTCAAAAATAATATTTCTTTAAAAAATATGACCACCATTCAAAACCCCACTGGTGAGCATGAAGAGACAATCTTTGGACAATAAAGTGAAAAACATCATTTTCATTTTCATAACAAATAATAATAATAATAATAATAATAATAATAATAAGGTAATAATAATAATAATAATAATACATTGTAAAAGATTTTATTTATAAATATATATTTTTATAGGGGTACATCAAAGCGGCTCGAACTCGAGTTATTCATAAATAATTGAGATATATGTGGAGCCAAGTTGGATTTGGTTGCCTGCGATTCTCTACACATTTCTAATAATAGAAATGGTTTTTTTGTTTGTTACCACAAATTTTGTTTCTTACTATGGTATATTTGAGTCGAGTCGATCTCGAATCCCTCTGTACTCGAACTCAAACTCAATATCAAACTCAAATATTTTAATGATACTCAAACTTGAACTTGAACTCAATGAATGATAATAATATAACTTGAACTCAGTTTATTTAAAATTTAATGAGTTAGAAATCGATTTAAAAATTTAAAAACTCAATTTTATTAATTTATAAAACTTTATTAATATATTTCATTTAATTTTTATATTATAATAATATATAATTATATATATAATATATATTAATATATATTATCGAGTTATTTGACGAATTTTTGAATTTAAAATTATATTACTCGAACTCGACTCGATTGTGTAATGAAATTGTTCGAACTCGACTTGAGTTTGATCAAAATTGAGTTGAGTTGAGTCTTTGATCTGGTGGTCCATGAATAACTTGAATTCGATTCAATTTGCATAACAACTCCATTTCTTACTATTATTTCAATAATTATCTTTCTCTGATGGAGACCCGTTCAACCTCAAAAGTGAAAATCTCTATGGAAAATTCTAATATTTTTTGGGATTGGGAAGAAACTAAAGATCCTATTTTTATGATTCTCCTAAAATTATTTTCAATCTTAGAAATTTGATATGTAATGTTAAATCCCAAAATCGAAAATAGTTCTAGAATGCAAAAATTAGGATTTTTTTATTTCATTTTCAATATGAAAAATTTTCTTCTCTACGACATTAAAAAAAAAGTTAATCTAAATAAGAGGTGTTATTCTTTTATCTCAGGAATGATGATCAGGTAAATTTTGATCATTTAAAATTTTCTTAATATTAAAATTTTGAATGGTTAAGATTTGTCCTAACCGACATAATCACGTGACCAATAGAAAATTTCAATCAAGAACCTAGCATTTGAAATCGTTTCTGATACTAGGAGATAGAATTAGTCAATGCAAGGATGGGTATCTCTCCTTACTATTCGAGCGAAATTATAGTAATAGAATAACTCTAAAAACAGTCGACATAGGAACCAAAGATTAAACGGTGATTATTCGTATAATAATTGACTCGGTGATCTCGGATTCGAAATTTAATATAATAAAAAAAATGTATTTAAAAGTTATATACATAACTAATAAATAGTCGATCTAATAAATAAGTGTGTTAATTTTTTTAATCAAATTTAAAATTTAAAATTTATAAATAAAAAAGGTTACATAAGTTATAATCAGAATTACTAACAGATGGTCGACTTAATAAAATTTGACATTAGATCCGTCTATCAAGATCTCGAATTCAAATTTTGAAAATAGAAAAGATTACATTGGAAAGGTAGCTCTCGAAATGAACAATTATAAGTCTCGAAACAGATTAATCAAAATATAATTTCGAATATCGGTGATATACACAAAAAAAGACTTGAAGTAAAATTTTGATTTCGAACACAGATTAGTTATTAAAAAATTATATCAATAAATCATAATTTAATTGACACCGATCTGTTCAGATTTATCAAAATAAATATTTGAAAGTTACTACAACAGTATTCCTTTTTAGCTTTCAATAGGCAAAATAGATAAGTGAGAACTTAGTTTCTTTCCTTTTATATGTAGGGTTTTAGAAAGGAAACGTAACTCTTTGTTTTTCATTGTCGGAAAAGTTTGTACGACATCTTCTATTGAAATCTAGAAATATCTCATCATACATAATGGTGCAGTGCAGGGTTCACAAGTCAGAAACTTCGTTTTCTTGTACAGCCACACAAAACCAAAATTTCACGATTCACATGGGATGGTTTCTGAGTGACCACCAGGATCAGTTATGTTCCCTACCAAACCATGTGCTGAAGAACCAAATCCTGATACTCAATCCCCCCCCCTTCTCTCTCTCTCTCTATAAATGTTGCATACCAATCTAGTGATAGAATTGTGTATGGTATGTCTTCATAAACCTGTCAGCTTTCAGAAATTAGTTAAAGACTGAATTAAATTTTTCATGACAATTATTATTAAGAAAAGTTAAAATTTTTCAAAATTAAATAGTTTTTAATTGATAAAAATAAATTAAAAAATAATTTCGTTGAAATTGATGATTATATAAAATTTGATCAAGTTGATTTAACTTATTTTTGGAGTCAAGTTTAGAATTGACCTAAGATTAAAAAAAAAAATTTAAAACAACCTCCCAACAAAACATATTCCAAAAATGATCTAAATTGATCGAGTTTTGAAAACCAACACTGTTCATGCACTGTTCACACGTTGGTCCAGTTTTCAAAACTCGATCAATACTCGTTACATAAAGATTGGCCAAATTTTGAATACTCGACCAATCTGTGAATAATGCATGAACAGTATTGATCGAGTTTTGAAAACTCGACCAACCTATGAACAATGTTGGTCGAGTTTTCAAAACTCGAACAACCTAGATTAGAAAACGAATTTTTTTCTTCGGGTGGTTTTTTTTAAGAATTTTTTAAAAAAAATTTTTTTGGTTAATTTCGTGGGTTTCTCTTATTTTTGTGTCACCTAATGTATTCAAACTTCAATTATTGAACTCCATTCTTTCCCATTTGTTCACACACATTTCCAATCACATGGTTCTTATGTGAAAGAAACAAATAACAGGCCACATGATACTCATTAATTCATTTGTTTTTATGTCTTTGTGTTGAACAAGCAACAAATATGAAAACACTGGAATTATTTGGAGTCGATGTCATTAATATTCATATTCTATATGCACATGTAAAGAAGCAAAAGAAATAGTGAGCCAGGATGAATGGGTCTCTTCATTCTAATTTTTTAATTTTTATTAAAAAAATTAAAATATCATTTATATTTCCTAGGAATTAATAAATTTTCTTTCATATGTACAAAAATTCCACCACAGATACCCCGTTTTCTTGTAGAACAAGTATGGCAGGAATAACTTATTTGAGACTTTTGGCATTCCCATTCTCAGAAATGTGGTCAGCTAAATGGGCTTGCATTGGGGGGTTCGCGTGAAGCAACAAATATAATTTTGTCACAAGGTGCATAAATTATTGAGGTTTGTTAAGGTTGGCTGTGAACAATGTTGTTTTGCGCAGGGAGTCATAGGTGGGAATGTGCTCTTTGACAATCAGAAGCTCATAATGCAAACAAATCTGCAATCATTTTCACCAACCATCAACGCCTAGGCAAGATAATGCATACTGATTATGAGCTTTACCAATTTGTTTATTGTTGTATGACAACCGTGTCATCACGTGAATCCAATAATTTATTCATAATCTCTCTCTCTCTATGTATATACATGTATGTGTGTGCGTGCGCGTGTGTGAATGAGAACGTGTGCGTGCAAAGATGTCTATGCATGTGTGCAAGTTCACTGAGGAAGAAAGTAGAGAAATATCTACCTTTTTATTTTTATTTAATTCAATTTTACGGTCTTTTACATTATTGCTGGTAATAAGAGATTGAAACCGAACTGTTTTCAAACATTCAGAAACCAAAGCAACGTCAAAACAACTTGGTCCCATAAAATAAAATGGCGAATCATGCTTTGATGAACATGTGCCGCAGAAGTTTTAGGTTTCATTTATGCAAAATACCTCAACGTGGCTTCAAAGCTACCCGAAGTTGATTCCTTGAGCCAGTGGTAATTCACTTCCATAATTGATTGTACTATTAAAAAATAAAATAAAATAAAATAAACAGCCAAATTAGCACGAAGCACTTGCCAAATCATTTTGCTTAGCCAGGACAGCAAGCAAATTCAACTAGACCAGACCCGGGAAGACAACTTGAGAGATTAAGGAGCTAAAATGCAGGAAGGAGAAATAGCAAACTCACCAAGTTGACCGCCGCATGTATTGCTTCCAAGAATCACTTCCCGCTTCACGGCCACCTCCTGTGGCCTTTTCTCCACCAAAAGCACCACCGATTTCAGCACCATTTGTCGGTATATTTACGTTTACAATACCACAATCACTTCCAGAAGGTCTGCATTATATTTAACAGAATGGAATATCATTAATAATAGAAAGAGCATCAGTTTGAGATGATCAATCATTGAGAGGAATTTCGATTATTTCCTGATAATTTAGAGAATTATTTATTGTGTTTTGTGGATTCAACTCTGCAGAAACACATCTCAAGCAACTTTGATCATATTCCTGATAATTCAAAACTAGTTTAACATGACTGACTACGCACAAAAAAATTACATGTCAGAAAATAACATAAATAAGCGAGCAGGAGTTTCATGGACTCAACCATGCAATAACTCAAATTGATTCATCCGATAAAAAAAATGATTTTTGTATTATTACCCTTGTGCACCGATTACTCACAGGACAGAATTTAAAATAGAGACACTTACCCAATCCATTTGAAGATAATTTCGGGTCTCCTGGTGAAGATAGAACTACTTAATCCTTGCGGTACTGAATTGTTTATCTCGATGGCTTCTTTTAGAGTCTACAGAGAAAATAATTTGATCGCACAAGTCAAGAAATACACAAAACCAATGCCAGAAGAGTGTTAAACAGTATAAATGTAAGTACTACAATCAGAACCTAATTTCTGGAGTCCCAACCTGAAATTTCATTACATAAAGAACTGGACCAAATAACTCTTCTTTGACAACATTTGCATCAGGAGAAATCTCGACTACTGTTGGCTGTACAAAGTTCCCTTCTGACTCTACTACTGAACCACCAGTGAGAATCTTTCCTCCCTGAACAAGGTAAACCAACTTTCAGTTCACGAGATCAAATAGACAGAGGCTCAAACAAACTAATGAGTCACGAATATAATAGTTCAAATTTCTTGCAAATTAAGGACTATGTTATGGCAGGGAATGAACACAAGGCTGATGATGTGGCATCCAAGGGGACTGATGAGGTGGATCCCAAGATGCTACACAAGGAGGCTCCAAAGGCTTTGCTGGTTTATAACCGTAGAAGGAATAAGAAGAATATATAATGCAACCAATTCCATAACTATGAAGACAGAGAGAGAGAGAGGGGAATCAAAGTAGTTAGAGACAAGTTTATAAATGTAAGGGGTAGTGTAATAGCAAAGGGGGGGAGGAAAAAGAAGGTAATTGTATTCGGCCATAGGCTGGGCAGCCTTGCATTGCAAGCTGTGCATCTTTGTAACTCTCAGAGCTTATCTCTTCAATGAATGAAGCTTTATACAGCTTTTCACTCTTCTAAATTCTTCTCTTGCCTGAGTTCTTCCAATTGAATTATTTCTGTCCATTGTGGATATTCTTCTGAACACAACAAATTGGTCCGACCTGCTGGATCCCTAAAAAACAAACTGAGTGCGGAACGAATTAATGACCCAAACCAGAATGGAGTCTCGAATTGAAGCGGTCGAGAAGAATGTAGCAGGAATCATGGAAGAATTGCTACATCAACGCTCTCGCTTGGACAAATTGGACACACTAAAAGAAATGATTTCCACCTAGATGAAACAAAAACCAGCGGAGAAGGAGGAAGGTTTCGCCTCAACACCCCCGGCGAGTGGAATTGCTAGCAGATCGGGAATCAATGTGGGTGACATACCAATTTTGGACCACTCTGAATCAATTTAGCACACGATCAAGGTTACAACCGCAGATGATTATCAGCTTTCCGCCAAGAGGGTGGAGCTTCTGAGCTTTGATGGTGCTGACCCGGTGGCTTGGATTGCTCGGGCGGAACAGTATTTTCTCATTCATAAGACCAAAGAGGAGTTGAAAGTGACCCTTGCCCTAGTTTGTATGGAAGGATCGGCTCTTCACTGGGTTCGATGGCTTCACGAACAAAATCCGAGCCTTACTTGGTCGGAATTATCGGTGGAGGTCCTGGATCGGTTTGGGAATGGCCTCATAGCGAACCCCTACGAAGGGTTAGCTTCGACCAAACAAGTGACTGGCGTCGATAAATACATCAATGATTTCGTGGCACGAGTAGCGTTGGTGAAGGGACTCAACAGCCAACTCTACTTGGGGATGTTCCTCAACGGGCTTAAGAATGAAGTTAGGGTTCGCATTCGAACTCACGAAGCCCTAAACCTTGTCCAGACGATGAAATTGGCTCGAGAGATTGAACGGGAACTCAAATCTGATCCGATGGCTTTTATCCATCACAACCCTAATTCGTCCTCAATTGCAAGCAAAGAGACGAATTTCAACAATCCTTCAACCACAGCAAGCAACCGAAGCCCTCAATCTTCTCTTCAGCCACCCAATATCGCGAGGAACTGGGGAATTCGCCAATTATCCCATCAAAGCTACTTGGAGTTGAAGTCAAAGGGTTTGTGTTTCAAATGTCGACAACCCTATCATCCCTTCCACAACTGCCCGAACAAGGGACTGCGGGCACTAATCCTTGGGGAAGACGAAGAACCAACTCTCGATGGTGAATCGGAAACTTTGGAGGGGAATGTAGCTAAGCCATCTGGATTCGATCATGAGACTCATCTCACTATACTCGACCTCCCTTTGTTTTCGATTGGGGGTATCAGTCAACCAAAAACAATGAAATTGCTAGGAAACATGAATGGGGTTAAGTTGGTAGTAATGATCGAAAGTGGAGTTAGTCATAATTTTGTAGCTGAGGAAACGCTCAAGAAACTGGGATTGATTATTGAGGCCACAAAGCCATTCTTTGTTCAACTAGGGGATGGGAGAAGAATTAGGTCTTCTGGAAGATGTCGAGGCCTTAATTTGGATTTGGGAACCCTTCAAATTAAGATTGCTTGTTATGTTTTCCCTCTCGGTGGTGTAGATGTTATTTTAGGAGTGGCATGGTTGGAGACACTGGGGGAAGTGAGTGTAAATTGGTTAAAATTAACCATGAAATTCATGGTGACCCGGCTTTAACAAAGGCTCCCTCTTCCCTGAACTCTCTTAGGAAGTTAACAGATGTGGTGTTTGGTGCTTGGGTTTGGGAGATGACAACAGAAGATGACATGATGGAGGTAGCTAAACCTGAACTGAATGAATCCCAGAAGGTGGAGTTAGCACATTTGTTAAGCAAATATGCAAAGGTATTCAGTGGAGAAGCCTTGTTGCCAACTGCAAGATCAACTGATCACCAAATTCCTTTAAGGCCTGAAAGGGGACCGGTGAGTGTAAGCCCCTATAGATACGGTCATAACCAGAAAACTGAAATTGAAAGAATGGTTGCAGAGATGCTGGCTGCTGGAGTGATCAAGCCTAGCTCCAGTCCCTTCTCCAGTCCTGTCCTCTTGGTGCAGAAGAAAGATGGCAGCTGGAGATTCTGCGTGGACTATAGGGAACTCAACAAATCCACCGTTCCAGATAAGTACCCAATTCCCATTGTACATGAGCTGCTTGATGAATTAGGAAGAGCCACTTATTTCTCCAAGTTAGATTTACAATCCGGGTATCACCAAATACGCATGCAAGAATCAGATATCTCCAAAACTGCCTTCCACACACACTCGGGACACTATGAATTTGTTGTCATGCCATTTGGTCTAATGAATGCTCCTGCAACTTTCCAAACCACTATGAATGATGTCTTTCGTCCATATCTACGAAAATTCATCATTGTATTTTTTGATGACATCTTAGTTTACAGTAAAACCTGGGAGGAACATTTGGCTCACTTAGAGATGACACTAAAGATTATGGTGAAAAACAAGTTTGTAGTGAACCAAAAAAAGTGTCATTTTGGCTGCCAAGTGATTGAATATTTAGGACATGTAATCTCAGCCGAGGGAGTTAAGATGGATCCCAAGAAAATCAAGTGCATCACAAGCTGGCCTGTTCCACAGTCCATGAAAGAAGTGCGAGGGTTTTTGGGGCTGACGGGGTATTATAGGAAATTTATACGTAATTTTGGCATGATAGCCAAGCCATTGACGGAACTACTGAAAAAGGAAGCCAAAACGCCTTTTACTTGGTCTCAAGGGGCTCAAAGGGCTTTTGAATCTCTGCAGGCAGCCATGGTCAGCGCACCAGTATTAGCAATGCCCGACTTTAGCCAACCATTCGTACTAGAATGTGATGCAGACGAGGAGTGGGAGCTATCCTTATGCAAGGAAAAAGGCCTACGCCTATTTCAGCAAGGCTCTTTCAGAAAAATCACGATCAAAATCAACTTACGAGAAGGAGCTAATGGCACTTGTACTCGTCATTCAACATTAGCGACCCTACTTGATTGGTAGGAGATTCCAAGTTAAAACTGACCACAAGAGCTTACGCCACATGCCGGAACAAAAGATAGTCACTCCAACTCAACAAGATTGGATTTCTAAGCTTCTTGGCTATGAATTTGAGGTGGTGTACAAGCCAAGAGTTACCAACCGAGCTGCGGATGCTCTGTCCAGGTTGAATGATGTGCTAAATTGCAATGCCATAACATGGCAGCAGTGGGCAGAATGGGATAAGCTTGAAGAAGAAATCGCCAATGATCCCAAGCTCGTCATGTTGAAATAGCAACTAATGCAGGATCCTGATAGCAAACCACCTTACTCCTTGGAAAATAGTCGGCTACTGCACAAAAATCGCTTAGTGATTCCCGAGATTTCAAGTTGGATACCAACATTACTAGCTGAATTCCATGAAACTCCGAGCGCTGGTCATGTGGGGGCACTAAGAACCTATCGGAAAATCGCATCCAATGTATATTGGCGAGGCATGATGAAATCGGTATTGAAATTCATGGCGGCATGTATAGTTTTTCAACAGCATAAGTATGAGACAAGGTCTCCAGCAGGTTTGTTGTAGCCACTTTCCATTCCCACCATCCCACCATGATTTGGGAAGAACTAGCAATGGACTTTATAAATGGGTTGCCACGCTCACAGGGGATGGACTGCATATTAGTGGTAGTCGATCGTTTCTCAAAATATGGGCACTTCATTGGACTTAGACACCCTTTCACAGCCAAGCCGATGGCCGAAGCTTTCGTAAGAGAGATTGTTCGTCTCCACGGCATCCCTAAGTCAATAGTTAGTGATCGAGACCCACTATTCCTAAGCAATTTATGGACAGAAATGTTTCGTTTGTAAGGGACAAAGCTTAAGATGAGTAGTGCTTATCACCTGGAGACGGATGGTCAAACGGAGATCCTTAATAAGGGACTTGAGACCTACTTGCGATGCTTCACCTCCGAACAACCAAAGGGATGGACAAAATGGTTGCCTTGGGCCGAGTTTAGCTACAATACCAGCTATCACACCACAGCCAGAATGACACCATTCCAGGTCATTTATGGACGCCCACCTCCAACTATTCAGAGGTTCCTACCTGGTGAGACACTGGTGGAATCTATAGCCAAGGAATTGATGAATCGCGATGAGATATTGCAGTAACTACAATATAACTTAAGGAGAGCCCAACAAAGGATGATCAAGTCTGCAAATGCTCATCGCAGGGAAATCCACTACAATGTAGGAGACAAGGTCTTCTTGAAGCTTAGACCACATCGACAAATTTCGATCCACAACACCATCTCAGCTAAGTTAGCAGATCGCTACTATGGTCATTTTCGCATCATTCAAAGGATTGGACAAGTGGCATACAAATTACAGTTACCCGAAACTCTCGAATACACCCGGTTTTCCATGTCTCCCAAATGAAAATGGCAATTGGGGAGCATGAAGCAGTAATAGAGCTGTCAGAAATCCTGGAAGCCAGTAGTCCTACATTTGAACCAGAAGAAGTACTGGAGAAGAGGACTATTCAGGAGAGAGGAAGATCAGTGCAGCAAGTCTTAATCCGTTGGAAAGGAAGATCGGTTGATGAGGCAACATGGATGAGTCGGAAGGATATTCAGGGGCAGTTCCCTTACTTTAGCCTTGAGGACAAGGCTGTTTTTCTAGGAGGAGATAATGTTATGGCAGGGAATGAACACAAGGCTGATGAAGTGGCATCCAAGGGGACTGATGAGGTGGATCCCAAGATGCTGCACAAGGAGGCTCCAAAGGCTTTGCTGGTTTATAACCGTAGAAGGAATAAGAAGAATATATAATGCAACCAATTCCATAACTATGAAGACAGAGAGAGGGGGGAATCAAAGTAGCTAAAGACAAGTTTATAAATGTAAGGGGTAGTGTAGTAGCAAAGGGGGGGAGGAAAAAGAAGGTAATTGTATTCGGCCTTAGGCTGGGCAGCCTTGCATTGCAAACTGTGCATCTCTGTAACTCTCAGAGCTTATCTCTTCAATGAATGAAGCTTTATACAGCTTTTCACTCTTCTGAATTCTTCTCTTGCTTGAGTTCTTCCAATTGAATTATTTCTGTCCATTGTGGATATTCTTCTGAACACAACAGACTATCTTACATATACAGCAAAATCTATCTTTGGGCAACATATTATAACACATGGACGAGATGACACATACCTGAGACTTAATGGCCCGTATTCCCTTCTCGAAGTTTTTCCTTGCAGTTGGTGTATGCAATGGGCCAAGCAAGGTTCCTTTCTCTAAAGGATCTCCTATTTTAACTTGCTTGTATACATCAAGTAGTTGGTCCAATACTTTCTGATATATACTCTCATGAAGAAGCTTCGGCACCACAAAATAGCAATAAATGGAAAGTTTAGAATTCAGGAATTTTCCATGAAGACAAATAGAATAAGCACTTGAAATTACCAGCCTACGACATGTGGTGCAGCGCTGACCAGCTGTGCCCACGGCAGCAAACAAAACGGAACGGACAGCGAGATGGATGTCGGCATCATCCATGACAATTATAGAATTATTCCCACTTAGTTCAAGTAAGCATTTACCAAATCTCTCATTTACCGTCTGTTGAACCTGTAGCCCCACCTGTAGTTGGATGTATAAAAGATGCATAAAAGATTAATCCACAAAGTGTAGACACTAAATGGCAAATACATAGTTCATAAGTTGATGAGTCCTCCAATTCTTTTTAATGAAAGATAGACATGACAGAAGCACTAAGGATATTGGAATCAGAGAACAATGACTGCTCTCTGAATTTATGGATACATTTACAATTTGAATGGCAAAGAAAGTGAAACTCAAGCCCACATGTCAGAGTTCAGGAATTTATAATTGCCACTTCAAAGTCATATTTACATTCTACATCTGGATCTCAACTCGTCTTGATAAATGTTAGACTACAACAAGCCAAATATACCAATCGTGCAGGTCATTGAATGGGATTTGTCTATATTAAGTTCTCACACATCGAAAGCACTTCTTATACAGCGGAGCTAAATGCATCAAAGTTGAAAAGCACAGAATTCCAACAGAAAGGATCAAAATTAAATAGGAAAAGAAAAGCAGGTTATAACTTATAAATACCTTGGAGCTTCCGGTAAATGAAACCAAAGATATGCGTCTATCTTTTGCTATTGCTTGACCAATTTCAGCTCCACCGCAGAAGGAAGTGAAGATTGCACCTGGTAAGTTGTTCTTCTCTAAGACACCAGCTATTAGCTTTGTTGTTGCAATGGTGATCAATGGAGTTGTTGGAGCTCCTTTCCTGGAGTGGCACAAGATAGATGACAAAAACTAATGTTACATTTCTATTTCCAGCAGAGAAGCTTGGAATCTATATGTAGGAAAAGAATGGCATGTCGTGGGATAGTGCATGAGAATGGCATTATTTCATTTCTGTGGTGAACAAGTCATTTATTTACCAGATATGTTTAAGGAACAGGTAAAAGTCATGAACATCTACAACTGTGCCGTCCAAATACTTTCACTTTGAAGTTGTAAATCAAATTGCAAAAATAAATAAATAAAAAGTCTCAATAAAGGTTTTGACACCCAGGTCATCACCCACTTCATTGAAATCGTATTACGTTATATATTTCAATAGAAGGCAGGTCTTACCAGACAACACAGTTGCCACAGACAAGTGCAATACAAGCATTCCATCCTAAAAGAATCACATCGTACAAGAAGGTCAACAACAACAAACTGTCCCAAATTTTGGAAATTGAATTAATAATTAAAGTGCACAAGGTTTGATGTTAGCAAACACCAAGGTAAATCGCAAATATATTGAAAAAGAGTGTAAGCTCACCAAGAACTGCGCAAGGGAAGTTAAAGGCTGTAATTACACCCACTATCCCAAGAGGATTCCACATCTGCACCACAAACATGGTGGAAAAGTAAAGCACTAATTATAGACCCCAAATACACCGGCGTTAATTTTTCCAGTTTCAAAAGTAAAAAGAAAAAGAAATAGCACACCTCCAACATCATGTGATTTGGACCTGTTTACAAAGGAAAGATCATAGTTTTAAAACTAACATTTTAAAGATTCGTGAGGGGAAGGGGGAAAATTTGTTGTTCAAGCAAGTACATCAGCTACTGAATGAAAGATGTAATTTTAGTAATATATATATATATATATATATATATATATATATATATATATATATATATATATATATATATATATTTTCCTACACAATGTCTGGTCAATACAAAGAGTTCTACTGTTTGAACTCACGTTCAGATGGTATAACAGATCCATTTAATTGCCGGCTTAATCCCACCGCAAAGTCACACATATCAATGATTTCCTGCAAAATTTATGTGCTTATAATATTAGATAAACAAATTCCCAGTCCAAGGAGTAAAGGGGGTACAAGTAAAATTAACTAAAAAAATTCTGAGATACACAGAATATGATGCCAAGGTTACTGAGGTTACTCCTGAAAGGGTTGTAAACATGTCAGGAAAGTAAAAGTCTATATATATAACTGAGGACATCACCCACTAAGCTATAAGACTGTTTATTTGCATTCAGTTGACGTTCAATTTCGTAGCTTATGGACTATTGCTAGAAGAAGTGCCTAATTGATGTCAGCAGAATAATTAGTCTCCACTATTAATTAAAAAGTAGGGGGACAAACCTGAACCTCGCCTATTCCTTCAGGTAGTATTTTACCCATTTCAAGTGACACAAGACGACCAAGTTCATGAAGTTTGGCTCTCAGTGCTTCACCTATCTGTCTTACAATCTCACCCCTCTTGGGTGCAGGTACCTGAGTGTAAATGCAACAAGAGTGAGGACACAGGAGAAATTAGACAGTGTAAGTGCCAAATGTTGAAGAACCTAACATTCCAAAAACTAGTTGAGTCACACAAATACTGATCTCACTTGCATCCATATTTTTGCTGCTCCGCTGCAAGCATGCATGCCCTCCTCATAATCTCGAATTGATGCCTCTGTGACTTGAGCTATTACCTGAATTAAAAATCAATTATGAAGCATCCCTAGCAGCCATAAGAGTTGCTCATTTGCCATAAAAATAAGCATATACAAGTCAGAATCCACTTGTGGACTTTTTACATGTTATAGTCAGTTTGAAGACCTAGTCTTTTAACAAGTTTGTAGCAACATTATCCGTGACATCATCATTTGATGTGTACCCAAGAAATAAAAAAGCTGTGCCCAAGAAGACTGCTGGAGCAATACAGATTGCGTCCACTGGAGATCTATTTTATCATTGAACAACATTTAAGCTAACAAAACAAAACATATTAGAACTAGCTCTTATAGCCCAAGGTTACTGGTTTCCGGTCCAACCAGAAGTTGGAGATTCGAGTCTCCCTCTCCACTCATGTAAAGAGCGAGCCGGTTTGCTGGGGGAGTGGAGGGAGATTGTTGCGGAACAAAGATTTGGGCTAGATTTGCTCAGCACAAACCCACAAGATACAAAGAGGAATGTACCTCAAGAGATAGTAAACCTAATGAAGGTCGAGAGAAAAACTTGAATCAAAGTTTAAAGTCTCAGATTACAGAAATAAGGAACTTAAATAGGCTAAAGACTCCTAAGTAAAATAGGGAAATAAATAATAAAACTTTAGATACTCAAAAGGAAAGGGTAAAAATAAATAATAAAGAAAGGTGCCGTGGCTTACTGCTTCTGAGCTGCACCCTAAGCGCCGTGGTGCAATCCACTGAGGAATGAAGCACCACACGCATTTTCAGGAGCGCATGGCGCATATTTCACTGCACTTCTCTCTCCTTTTTGGCACACCCTTTGGGCCCCCTTTTCATCATAAATCCATCCCCTAAATCTAAATCTACCATTGAGCACAAACATTTGGTACAAGATTTGGATGGTTATCCGTCCTTCGTCAGAGATCAACATAAGTTTCTATAGCTCCATAATTCTCCATTATTGCCCAATGCAACCAACATACATTAAAACAAAGCTCAAAACTGTTTGATATAAACAAGGACTTGATTTCGAGCTAAAAGCCAGACACACATCGGATATGCCTAATGTCCCTGAATTTTTACTCATATACATATCGCATTTTCCATCCCTACTCGAGAATTTGTGTTATAAAGCGAAAGTAAATTAAACAGAATCTAGATGGCATTGTGGGTCATCTCTTTGCATCCCATGGAGAATAACGTAGAGTGGAATATGAGATAGAATGTGTGAGAGAGAGAGTGCCCCTTTTCAAATTCAAACCAAGAAAATAGGGAAAGATGGATTTTTTTTTTTCCTTTTTTTTTCCTGGTGGAAGAATCACTGGATATATGAAAAGTTGAAATCTTTCGTGGGGAACATAACAAGTAGAAAACTAAAATTTTCTCAAATAAAATAAAGTTAGATTTGATGATTCTACCCAAAAAAATAAAAAATAAAAATTAATAAGGAGCATCTCAACAGAAAAATGGGTACTTTATTGACAGCATCCCAAATTATAAACCTAAATAAGGGTTCAAAAGGTTTTCAAATTTCATATATAAATATATACACACAAACACAAAGATATATAGATATATATATATAGAGAGAGAGAGACCTGATTGTTGGCAGGATTAAGAGAAGAGACAACAGGACCACTACCCTTCCAGGAACCATTAACATAGGATCCTAGATTGTTTGGCCCAACACCGATCTCTTTCAGAAACTCATAATCTTTCTTCACAAAACTCATCTCTGCAAACATCAGACTAGCTAAATTAAAATAAAAAATCAAATTATTCGCAAGAATTGTCTAATTTAGCATAAATCAGACGAGAGAGAGAGAGACTGGTGTAGGGAAAAGTACAAACTTCCAAGAGGAGAGAGAAAGTATTGACGGAGTAGAAGCACAGATGAAGAAGAAGAGATGGTTAGCGTAGAGAGAGAGGGAGAGTGAGAGAGAGTATTATATTAGAAAACGCAAGGAGAGACGTATCATTTGAGACTCTTCCCAAAATCCGCACTTTCTTGTCCAACTCTATCGCCATAATCTCTCTCTCTCTCTTCTCGCTTTCAAAGTGAGTAGTTGTAATTTTTATTATTATCTTATTATTTTTATTGATGTAATAATATAATAAAATACAAAAGGTATTTTAATTTTTTAATTTGAGAAGAAACCACTAAAATTCTATTTTATTTATAATATTTCTTAATTAAAAATAAAAGTTTTTTTTTTCAAAAATACATATAATTTTAATATAAAACTATAATTCATTTCAAACAAAATTATTTTCACAATACTATTTAATAATTTTAAATTATTGTGTGACAAAATTAAATTGGACAAAATTTGGAGATTTAATAATTTTCCCTCCATAAAGTTGACACTATGTCCTCATTTGACATAGATAAACTAGTTAGGATTGTCATGCAATGTATTGAATTTTTCTTTTTTATTTTAAAAATATTATGCAAATAAGAATATTATTTTATTTTAAAATTTTCTTTTTTCATTTATTTTAAAAATTTGAATATGAAATCAACATAAGAATATGAAATTTTAATAATTCATTGTTTCATTAAATATTACAATAAATTGAGTTTGTATAGAAAATCCATTATTATAGATATAGAAATATAAAAATAGAAGTAAATTAAATATTTTTAAAATCAAATTAATTGTTGATTTATTTTAATATATAATATTTTTTAATAATTAATTTGATTTTGATACATGAAATTTTGTAAGAACCTCGTTGAATTGATGCCCTACATCTTAAATTTGCAAATTTAATTTATTTCCCGACGAAATTTATCAAGTGCAATTTTAGAGCCAAAAGATTAAAAAAATGTGTCAAAATTTCAACCCACGGAGGGATAGGTGAAAAAAAGAAGGAATCAAAAAATTTAATAATAAATCCAAGTAAATACATGGCAAAAGATCAAATGTAATGGTATTTCTACTTTTCTTTTTTTTTTTCGTTCTCTATTTTTGTTTTCTCTTGATGATTTTTTTTTTTTTATTTACTTTGGGACAGTAAAAATTGTTGAAATACACGTAGCCATTGGGTGTCCCAACAAGGACTTCTTGAGGCATATTCCTTTCTTACCAAATTTGTAGAAAACCTTATGATATATATATATATATATATATATTAATTACGCTCTGTTATATATCTTTCATTTATTTTCTCAATTTAGGTGTTACTATATTTACTCACTCTCTCCGCATCCCCAATCGTATATTATTAACTATATAAATATAAGCATGAACGACCCCTACTATCTTGGATTTCGTCGTCCTCTAGTTAGCATGATGTGATTTGTCGTTGATGAGTTTGATAAATAATATATTTTTGGATGTGGATAGGAGTGGGTTGGACAAAAGAATAATCCCACAATTCCATCATCATATGTCCTACTTCTCTCTCTCTCTCTCTCTCCATAGCCATCTGTCAACTCGTATCTTCCAATATTGTTAGTACACACTCTCTCTTTAAAATCTTTTCATTCTAAAATACACATGTAATATCTTCTCTCTAATTTCTCACATTTAACATTCTCACCATCAACTCTCATTATTTATCAATTTGCCATTTGATGAGATGAAGTATATTGTATCATAACACTGAGATGATCTTTCTCTCTCTTTCTTTATTACAAAGACCATAAAATTAGAAATTTGTGTCTCTCTTTAAGCTAGACACGCAATTCCAATACGTCGTACATATTAGTTGAGAAAAGTGATGAGCCATGATCTTGATGATCATGGTGTATGGAAGTCATTCTTCTATACTTCCTATCTCTCTCTTGTTTTCTCTCTATAAAAGCAGGACAAATAGATACATGAAAGTGTTCATTAAGCAAATTACTCTCTCTCTCTCTCTCTCTCCCCCCTCTAAGTGGGGTAATTGGAGATGGTCAGGTGCTTATTATGGAGGTCATTCCTCTCTTGTGAGGTTTGTGTTTTTCTTTCCTATTTTTAAACATTTGTTTTGTTTGACTTTTGTTTTGCTACTCTTTATATTTATTTCTAATTCCAAAAATGTTCTTTTTCAGTTCCGGTTGAGAAGAGTGGTTTGTATAATGATGATCATGGTGTATGGAGGTAATTCCTCTCTTTTGAAGGTTTGTGTTTCTAAACATTTGTTTTACTTGACGTTTGTTTTGTTACTCTTCATTTTTATTGCTGATTTAAACAATTATTTTTTTTAAAAAAAAAATTAGTTTCTAAGGAGAGTGACATAGCTGATGAAGATCGTGGTGTATGAAAGTCATTTCTCTATTATAAAAGCTTGTATTTATTTTTTCTGCTTCTAAGTGTGTAACATCGAGAAACTACAGCTATAGTGTGGACTCTCAAGAATCATTTAATATTTCTATATTTTATAAAATATATGAGAATAATTAATTTAAATATGAATGTGGATTTTATTTTTTAGACTATATGGTAATTTCTTGGGATCTCGATCGATAGACTCCTAATTTTAAAGTCGTCGGCTACTAGAGTTCTTATTTACTAGAGTGTTTGGTGCTCGTGGAATTTGATTTCTTGCTTAGTTGAGTTTTAGCATTTAGTGGACTATTTCTTTAATTTTGATTTCAAATATTTATTTTTCATCTGTGTTGATATATTTTTCCATTTACCTTCTGGTACACTACCTCTCGGTATATCTGCTCCCTCAGTACATTTCTCTACATTTACCCTTTGGGGGTCTCTTAGTGCATCACTTTTTTATTTTGGTGATTCCTTCCTCTCTCTTCGATACATTATTTCTCTAGGTACATATCCTATTTCTCCTCGGTACACATATGAAGGGAGAGAGAGTGTTATTTGCTTCATGAAAAGTCAAAGAGACAATATCACATGCCATTGCTACTTTGCTTTATTCACATGTGTACATGTTTACATAAAATCAACTACATATCCTCACATCTCGCAATCTACCGCTTGCTTGCTGGCAGTCTACCGCGCTTGTGTGCGATCTACCTTTTGCTTTTGTATGCGGTCTACTTTTTGCTTGCCCATGGTCTACCGCACTTGCTCGTAGTCTACCTCGTGACACTGGCATATGCTTGCTGGTTTACCTTGCGATTCGTTGCTTCTTTGGGCGGTCAGCTATCCTTGCATGGTCAGCTGCCTCTTTGGATAGTCGGCTGCCCTTAGACGATTGGCTGCCCATTTGCTCAGTCTACTAATTTATAAGCTCTTAAGTTTGATATTGAGTCTAGTTTAAACTTAAAACTTAAAATTTAAACGTATTATAACTGAGAGTTGTAGCTGAAGAGTTTGATCTCTCTCGATAGTCGAGAGCTAATCTCTCTTGCTAACTAAAGAGTTTTCTTTTTTTATTGTAACCGAGAGTTATAGCAGAATAGCTTGACCTCTCTCAGTTGTCAAGGGCTTGACCTCTCTCGGTGGTCAAGGAATTTGATAACCGAGAGAGGTTAATCGAGCTGAGAGGCTTAATCAAGAGTTATAGTTGAGAGGCTCAAATTTAGACAGTCACCACTACCGGAAGGTTTGGGTGGATGAAGGCACCAAGAAAGAGAGATAACCGAGATGAGCCACACTTTTGGTTGTCGAGAAGTTCTAGGTGAGTTCTGTTAGTTATATCTACCTTTAATAATAGTAAATTAATATAAACACCCATTTAGAATCTCTTTTTTGACATGATCTGTAGCATGTTAGTGTACGCGGTGTCGAGTTGTAGGTATTGCATTATTCCTATCTACCGGTAGATATATCTACCTTTAACAGTTCCCGAAGATCATCACCTTGGGTAGGCACAAGTTTGGGTCGACCAAGGCCGCTCCTTGGTCAACCAAGCCCATTGGTCGAACAAGGTCACTCTTTGGACTTAGTCGATGAGAAATAATATACCGAGGAGAAATAGGGTAATGTAGAAATCACCGAGAGAAAAAGGTGTAAATGGAAAAAAATGTATTGAGAGAGTTTTAAATATTCCATTTGCCTACAATGGATATACCAAGACATAGTGATGGAAAAATATACCAAGATGGTCACCACTAACCGAATCAAAATTGAAAAAATAGTACACTAAACTCTGAAATCTACTAGGCAAAATAAATTCTTATAAATTTTACCGAGTGCCAAACGCTCTAATAATGAACGAGAATTTTAGTAATCGAGAACTTAAAAATTAAGGGTCTATTGAGAGTTTAAAAATGTTCCTGCACAGTTATATTTATATCTAACAATTTTAGATGGTCACCACTAACCGAATCAAAATTGAAAAAATAGTACACTAAACTCTGAAATCTACGAAGCAAAATAAATTCTTATATAGAAACCACATTTTATTGAGTACCAAATGCTCTAATAATGAACGAGAATTTTAGTAATCGAGAACTTAAAAATTAAGGGTTTATCGAGAGTCTAAAAATGTTCCTGCACAGTTATATTTATATCTAAATTAATTATTATTCTATATTTTATAAAATATAAAAATCTCAAATGATTCTTTAGAGTCAACAATACAGCTACAATTTAATATTATAATATAATAATTTTTTGTAATATGATACTATAAATATATATATTGTTTAAAATACTATGTATGTAAATGATAATTTTATTATAAAATTTTACAACTATACTAAAAATATTAAAAATATTGAAAATAGATGATGTTAGAAATACTATAAACAAAATATTTTTGCATATATAAAAATACTTAAATATTATAATACTAGAAAAATTATAATTATAAAAATACTAAATAAAAAAATATTTTAAAATATTTTTATATTAAAAAAGTATTTACAAGTATCAAATTATATAATGCAGATTAGGGTCGATCGGAGACCTCTTGGGTCGATCTAGTGTACTCCTGCTAATAATTTTATAATTTTATAATAATAATACTATAGTATCATGGTATAAAAATACTATAATATTGTAATATGATAATTTTTTTTATGATGTGATATTATAAAAATATTTTGAAAAATACTAAATAATAATGTATACAAAATAAATGATAATATGATTATATTAAAAATATTTGAAATAAATGATGTATAGTGAAAATACTATAATATTATAATACTATAAAAATTATAATTATAAAAATATTAAATAATAAAATATTTGAAAATATTTTTATATTAAAAAAGGTATTTACAACCGTTGGGTTATGTGTTGTTATTATATTATATGATTAATAATACATCAAATAATAATTTTATTATAAAATTTTACAATTATACTAAAAATACTAAAAAATATTTGATATAGTTGATTTTATTATATAAAAAATAGTTTTACATATCGTAAAAATATTATAATATTATAATATTATAAAAATTATACTTACAAAAATTTTAAAAATATTTTTATGTTAAAAAAATTGACCAAGGCAACCAAGCCTTTGATCGACCAAGATTGGGCCTCAACCCAAGGCTTTGTCTTGGGCCCCAACATTGGGACTTTGCAAGCATAATCTTGGATGTTTATTTCCCAAGCCCATTGGTCGAACAAGGTCACTCTTTGGACTTAGTCGATGAGAAATAATATACCGAGGAGAAATAGGGTAATGAAAAAACAGGGTAAATGAAAATAAATGTACCGAGAGAGTTTTAAATATTCCATTTGCCTACAATGGATATACCAAGACATAGTGATGGAAAAATATACCAAGAGAGTTTAAAAAACAATTTTAGATGGTCACCACTAACCGAATCAAAATTGAAAAAATAGTACACTAAACTCTGAAATCTACTAAGCAAAATAAATTCTTATATAGAAACCAAATTTTATCGAGTACCAAACTCTCTAATAATGAATGAGAATTTTAGTAATCGAGAACTTAAAAATTAAGGGTCTATCGAGAGTCTAAAAAAGTTTTTGCACAGTTATATTTATATTTAAATTAATTATTATTATATATTTTATAAAATATAAAAATCTTAAATGATTCTTTAGAGTCAACAATGCAGCTACAATTTAATATTATAATATAATAATTTTTTGTAATATGATACTATAAAAATATATTTTTTTAAAATACTATGTATGCAAATGATAATTTTATTATAAAATTTTACAACTATACTAAAAATATTAAAAATATTAAAAATAGATGATGTTAGAAATACTATAAACAAAATATTTTTGCATATATAAAAATACTTAAATATTATAATACTAGAAAAATTATAATTATAAAAATACTAAATAAAAAAATATTTTAAAAATATTTTTATATTAAAAAAGTATTTACAAGTATCAAATTATATAATGTTAGGTCGAGAGACCTCTTGGGTCGATCAGTGACAATAATTTTATAATTTTATAATAATAATACTATAGTATCATGGTATAAAAATACTATAATATTGTAATATGATAATTTTTTTTATGATGTGATATTATAAAAATATTTTGAAAAATACTAAATAATAATGTATACAAAATAAATGATAATATGATTATATTAAAAATATTAAAAATATTTGAAATAAATGATGTATAGTAAAAAAACTATAATATTATAATACTATAAAAATTATAATTATAAAAATATTAAATAATAAAATATTAGAAATTATTTTTATATTAAAAAAAGTATTTACAACCATTGGGTTATGTGTTGTTATTATATTATATGATTAATTTGATAATTTTATTATAAAATTTTATAATTATACTAAAAATATTAAAAAATATTTGATACAGTTGATTTTATTATATACAAAATATTTTTACATATAGTAAAAATATTATAATATTATAAAAATTATACTTATAAAAATTTTAAAAATATTTTTATGTTAAAAAAATTGACCAAGGCAACCAAGCCTTTGATCGACCAAGATTGGGCCTTGGGCCCAGTTTGTTTGGGCAATTGGGATTTGAGATAATCTTGGATGTTTATTTCTCTTTTTTATTTATTTATGCACTTTTCTTTCCTATATTCATCCAACGTGAGATAAAATATCATCTTTCTCATTATTATCTATAATTTGTATTCATTCGAAGTAGGATAAAAATTTCACATTTCTCTTCTTATCCTCTCTATAATCTATGTTATACTAAAATTATTCTTATATTTCATTAACTTATATTATACAAAAAATATAATATATGCGTTAATTTGATAAAAATTTTTTTCTTTGTTTTTCCAAACCATAATTTTGAAATTTTTTAATTTTTAATTTATCATTTTACAAATAAATTAATATAAGTGCACTTAGTCTGTATATAATTTCTATCTAAATATAAATTGAGGTATTTGATAAATATAATAAATATTTCAAAAATTTATTCAAACCTTTATAATTATTTATCGTAAATAATCATATTTTTTTTAAAAAAAATTCAATTTTTTAATCTTATAAATTCAAATTTAAATTAACGTTTTATTTTTTATTTTTTATTTTTTATTTTTTTACAAACAGATATCACTCAATATTTCATAACGAAATTCAAACTTCACACCACTCATACTCCTCCTAGTATTATATATATAGGGATGACAATATCCGATCCAATTCGATGGATATCTGAAAAATCCGATCCAATGGATCGGGTTTTTTTTTCTTAAAAATCGGGTTAGGGTCGGGTTATAATATTAAAGTAGTCGGATCGGTTCGGATTCAGATTTATGTTATAAATAATCCGATCCGATAATAATTTAAAATAAAATAAAATTTTATTTTAATATAATATTATTAAATAAAATAAATTTTTTTTTATAGTTTGTTATCATTTATAAATGTTATTTTTATTATTGAAAAAATATTATTAAATTAAAAATGTATTAGATTATAGTTTAGATCGGGTATGAGTCGGGTACAAGTCGGTTTAAGATCAGATCGAATCGATTTTTTAAAGATATATAATAGATTGGGTCGGTCAGATTTTTTAAAAAATCCGTAGGGTCGGATATGGTTTTTAATTTTTTAATTTTAGAGTCGGATATAAATATTATAGTTAAGATTTAGGATCAGATATGATATTAGTATGACTCAAACCATAATCGATCCATTGTCATTCCTCTATATATATTCTTCTTATAGCCCCAAGAATACTACTACCGTCACCATTTTCCATTTCAACTCCCTTTGCAATTTTAGTCATATCTTCCTTTGGCGTTGCTAGTCCGAGAGAAGAATACATCCATGGTGCCTCATCTAAAGAGAGTTTCAAAGATTTACACAAAATCAAAACCAAAAGCTCTAAAGAAAATTCATATGTTGTGAATGAGATTTTTAGTTAGATTTATTTCAATGAGTGTTAAGAGCTCATCTTTTATTGTTATATATATATTCATCTTCTCCTAAATCACAGACCCTGTCATTTCCTTTGCCTCGTCCTAAGAGGAGGGTGAACTCTTTTTTCAAAAATCTCTAAAAGATCGAAGGCATTTATGAGGAGAACAATGAAAAAGATCATATAAAAAATCTGGGTTTTAAGGAGTCTCAAAGTGTGGAGACCCATAAAAAGCCAATGCCACCACCATTGCCCATTCGAGAAAATGGTCATATATGAGGTTGTACTTCAAGAATCCAGAGAATCGTGACGAGCAGGAGGATGACCGAATGGTGGAATAGATGGCCATGATGAAGATCTTGGTTGCCAAATCCAATCCAATCCAAATACAGGGAACATCGTAACGTGTAAATTAAACTACGAAGGACAGATGCAGGGGAGGTTGGACTTAATAGTGTGTTGGGTGGGGCAGTGTTTGTTACGTGCATTCTTGTAGGAGTTGTTTCTTTGTGCGTGGCAGCATTGATCAGAGATGTTTCATTCGGGATATTAGTATACTTCTAATTGCCCTTGTGTCTCTTTCTTTGATATTGGTTGCTAGTAGGTTCACTCTTGGTGCAGCAATTGTTTTTGTCTCAATATATGCTATTTATGCCTTTGTGGTTGCTAGTAATGGGATTTTGAGGAAACATGCAGACACTGAGGTTGGAACACTACTTTCAGTTGAAGGGGACTCATTTTCTCAGGCAAGCCATGAAAATGATGCTATTTACAGTTCTCTTCTGCGGCGTGTCAGAAGACAATCCACCTCCATTTCATAATTCAGTGACACAGTGGATGTGGACTTCACAAGTAGCAATATTTTCAAATCTCTCTATAAAGTTCCCTCAGGGAAGATGGTGAAAGCCCCTCGTGGGGCTGGAAGCAAGGGGGCAAGGAGCCTGATAGTTCATGCTATATCTATTCCAGGCAATTTTTATTGATGGAGATGCCTTTGACCTTACTGAGGCAGTTAACAATTCTGATGGTTGAGAGGAGATGGTCCAGGGAATATGCTGCGGCAAGTGCTTCATTCGCCCCAATTCTTCTGGCAATCCTGTGGAGTGCCCAAGATGGTGTAGATTTTAGTAGTGGAAAAACCGCATACCTGATTGGCATCATCGTTGGTTGCATTCTTGGTTCACTTGCATTTTGGTATACTAGGTCTGATCAGCCTCCTAGAAGATTCTTGTTTCCTTGGGTTTTTGGGGGGTTCTTTATGAGCATTGTCTGGTTCTACATCACTGCTACCGAGCTTGCTGCTCTGTTAGTTGGATTATGTGTGATGTTTGAGATTAATCCATCAATCCTTGGATTGACTGTACTAGCTTGGGGTAGCTCTCTGGGTGTTTTAGTATCTAATATTGCATTTGCCATGCATGGTGGGGATAGCATCCAGATCATTCCGGATGCCATGCAGGACCAATGTTCAACACTATGGTAGGCTTAGCAACCTCTATGCTGCTCAAAGCATAGTCTTCTAAACCCAATTCACAAGTACTTCCGCAAGACATGAGCTTATTTTACACGATTGGCTTCTTGGTGACTGGACATGTGTGGGCACTTGATGTATTACTCCGCAATAACATGCAACCTAATAGGACTTTAGGATTAGCTCATATAGCAATTTATTTGATCTTCCTATACGTTAGGCTGAGCAGTGCTGTGGGGGTTCTGCCTTTGGCTGGCCTGAGTTGACCTCTGGTTTCTTGGAGCTGGTGGAATGAGTTGATTTGTGGGTTGTAACAATGGAGTTGTTGACATGATCGACTGGTCATTTTTGCTGCCTTTCTGTAATCTCATCCAGGCAAGGATGGGATTGGTTCCCCGGCTATTTTTATGCAACGATCAGCACAGAAAAACCTGGCATCCTTGTGTCTTGACTCAAAAATTGTACATACAAAAGGAGCCCCTTGCGACTCCTACAATCGGACTTACTAATCTTTTTGGAGATTTCCAATTGAGCAACTTTGTTCGATGAAGTCTATGACCAAATTTTTCACATGTTCTAGTTTTCCAGTGATGGCGCACGGTTGCAGTTTCCATCCAAGAGTCATCAATTCGGTATGCTGATCTTACCTTTCTTAATTGTTATTGCTGGTTGCAATTCCCTAGCTAAGAGAATGGAGGTGGAATCCTTATTTATTTTTTCCTTCTTTTTTTCCATAATCATTGAATCATCTTTCTTTTGATACTTCAACCCTCAAATATCGCCAAGTCTTTTCCCCTTCGATTAGAGAACAAGGGATTCAATTGTTTTACCATACAGATACCTTGTGGCTTGTTATTTAGGGGCTTTATTTGGTGTGGTGATAAGACTCTAAGGTCGAGAGAGCAATGCTGCAAGTCTTATTATGTGAAACAGCCCCCTTGCTGCTTGATTAATTTCTGAAATTATTTGGGGTAATTGAGGATATTTAGTGGATTTAATCCTGTCAAAACATATTGTAGGAGCATGGGGCGGGTCCGCCCATGAGGGCAGACCCGCCCCCTCATTTTGTTTTGAATTTAAAAAATGGGGGCTGGGGTGGTTTTTGGTAACCACCCCCCAACGCCCCTTTAACTCGCCTCACTCACTCTCTCAAAGGTGATGATGCCAAAAAGGGAAAAATGGCCTCCTTCTAGGGGTAATGAAAATGAACCAAAGGGGGCCTTCTTTGTCTTTTAATTTTCCTTTTTTTTTCCTCTTGACATGTGACGAAAATATGAAAAATAAATGGAAAACCATTTTTCTTTGAGAGAAAAACTAAAAAGGGCTTGAACTTTGAATAGTCTTGATCATTGGTATACCAAGAGCAGTTGGATTGTGAAAACTAGAAAATGATCCGAATTCATGATTTCTTCTCGACCTAAAATACCCACCCGTCAAACAGATAATTGATCCAATCCAAATTTCAATTCGGATAATTTCCGCATGAAAATTATTTTTGTTGATTTTTATGAAAATCTTCACGTATCAAGTCTCATATGATTTCATGTTGCTCAAGTCTTCTTCTTCCCTTGCTTAATTTCCTTATCAAGACAGAAATATCATGATGTCCTCTGACTTTTGTTCTGTTGAGCGCGTTGTGGCTTGTATTTTTGGGGCCTTACATGGTATGATGGTTGCTTAATTTGTTTCTGAAATTATTCGGGATTACTGAGCCTACACATTGGATTGCATTCTTGTTATGATTGCCTGTTGATCCTTTTTCTCTTACTTAATTTCCTTGTCAAGACAAAGTATGATGATCTCATTTGACTATTCGCGCGGTTGAACCAGTTCTCTTCGAATTTATAATTGCATTTTTTTCCCTGAAAAAATAAGAATGAATCATGATCTCCTTATTAAGAAATTTCACTCAAGCAGGATGAATTAAAATCACTCGAAGGCCTTCAACCTGGATCCAGATGCTGCAAAGAGTACGTTTTCAGTCATTTCTCAGATATGTAATTTGTCATTTTTAAAGGTAGCATTTCTTAGATGACTCTGGACTTTTATTTGCAGGGCTGATGATTTCATTGGAGAAAAACCAGATACCCTCAAAATGAAGTATGATGATTCAAACATATCTTTTGCTTCTATGTTATTTCTAGATATAAATGTGCTGAAATAATGTCCTTGCTTTGCGTCTGATCTAGGAGGAAACAGAAGAGGAAAATTTGGAAGAGTTTTTGGTAAGTTCCCACCTTAAGCACGGATCGTCACAGCATATGGCAACAAGACATGTTCTAAAACTTTTGCATTGTTTTAAGTCGCAACAATCAATAGGGTCAATGTCATGTTCAAAGGACGTATATAACACAAACATGACATGAACCCTTTCTGAAGTATTCATACAACATAAGCTTTGTGCTATTTCCGGAGAAATTTATACTTACAAAGAGACAATTTATAAACTCATATTAAATTAAGAAATAGATATGATACAATAATAAGTTGAACCTTAATTCTAAATTTTGAAGTCAGCTGTGAAACTCTAGTATCTTTGCAGTACAAGCGTCAATATCCTCTACAAAAACGTGTCATGAGATGGTAATTCTCTTTCTTAGTTTTCATGGCGTCAAGCCATACGGGATGTTGAAGCAAACATATATATATATATATATTTATATATATATATATATATATATATATATATATTTATATATTTTAATATAGATCAATCGGTATTTAGAGTCATATTATAATTAATTTAATCCGATCTGTTGCTTGTTAGATTCTCTTTAAGAAAGCTCTCTTAACGTAATTTTTTCTATTTTTAAGATTCGAATTCGAGTTTTGATTAATAGATTTAACATTCTTTCTTATAGATCAACTGTTCATTAACGAAGCAAACATCATTGTTGTTAACAGGAGAAAGTATTTTTGCAAAGTTCCTTGTTTCTTCTGCTGTTGTGCTTTCCTGCCATGTCCAAAAATGCCAAATCGTTGCACATGTTCATGCAAACATGAGGAATCTTGCTACGGAGTATGTTCTTGCCAAAGTATGTTGTCGATTCCCGGTTGTTTCCTGCCCATGTTGTACCTGCTGTTGTGGATCAGTACTATCTTGCTTTCCTAGTTGTACAAAGGTAAATTTTTGCCTTCAACGGCACTCAAGCCGGTCGTCAATTATAAAAGTTTTCAATTATATTAAAAAAAAAATTCATTCGATACATAAAATATTATTCAATTTAATATAAAATAAAAAAATAATAGATATATATATATAAATATAGTTTTCTCCTTTTATTTTGTAAAAATTTTTTCAGAAAAGTTCTCAATTATATAATATATATACTTTGTTGAGGCCTATGTTCTATTGCACTTGACGGTGAGAGTCTGATGCATCATTTAGTTTTAAAATTTTCCACCATCCATGTAAGTATTGACATGTACAAGGATGATGTTGTGAATAACCAAAATTTAGGATATGCAACATCCAATACCACCCTTTTCTTGGATATAGATACTCGGGGTATTGGATGCAATTTTAGTTTTAAAAATCATTATTGCGAGTATTAATATTAAGAAAGACGATAATCTGAATAACAAAAGATCATTATTTTCTTAGGTGTTGATACCTTCTTATGTATTGATACTCAGGAAATGATGGTAGAAGTGCAGCAACAAGGGTTTTGTTTTGATTACTTATGCTTTATTTTTATATATATATATAAAACATCGATATCAAAAGATTACGTAATTTGATTAAATTGGATTTGAGACTTCGAGTTGAGTTTTTAATAGATAAAATTTCTTTAATATCTATTTTATTTATATATAATATTAATATTTAATCATTGAATTAATTAAATATTGATGTCGACGCTTTGTGATAACATAAATAAACAAGTAAAGTTGATCTTCTTTGTGGATTGTCGGAAGCAAGTGATCACATGGTTCAAAAATTGTTGTCATTCATGACATCTAACGTTGGCCCCGCATACAAAATTTGAAGAAGGAACGTAGCTATTTCTCACAAGCGAAATAAACCATTCATTTTGTCATTTAGCATAGGGGTTTTGGAGAAGAATAATATGTATAAATTGAAATCTTATGGCGTGCTTGGAAGGATTTTTTGTTTTTGTGTTCTCGTGTTACTCCCTGGAGATGAAAATGAGTTGTGCTTTTGGTTACCCTTTCATTGCATTTTGGAGCTTCAACTGCTTCTATATTGCAATACTTATTATTATTATTATTATTATTACCACTGTTATTTACTATCGATCATTATTTTAATTTCGTTTAATTAATTTAACTCGAACATTATAACGTTTATTAAATGATTGATTCTCTTAATTTTATTTTTTTATTATTATTATTCAAATTCAAAAGTTATGATTAAAGAAGTAAAAAGTCTAAAATATTATGAGGTCAGTCTTTTGATTACCCTTTCACTGCATGGTTGCACGGAGTGAAATAAAACTCTCGTGTAAACATACTAGACATAGTGTGAGTGTTGTATATGTAATAAACTTTTTTAATAGAGTGAATTAAAATTTTAATAGTGACTCTAATTTATTTAGTAGTTGAAGGAAGAATTACAGCTCTTTGTGTTTGTAAACTCACGAGAGTATTAATAAAATATAAAATAATATAAAACTTCATTATTAGGTTTCCGATATATATATATATATATATATAGAAAATGTTAATAACTGAATTTTTAAACTTAGCTTGGTATATTTTACTAAGCAAAGACAAAAGAAAACTGAGTCACACATTGGTGGGAGGCTTTCCCTAATTATAAATAGAAATGTTAATATTAGTGCAATCTCATTCCAAAGCATTTTAATACTATTTTAAGAATTTTTATTAATTAAATTAATTCTTTTTTTTAATGATTTTTTCCTTGGTTTCAATTTCACAGTTTTAATGATTTCAATTCTGATTTCAAAAATTAATAATTAGGATCGAACTATCAACCAGGATCAAACCAATGGAAAGGGAATAAATGATCATATCTCTATGCTTATTTGAGATCTATCCATCTACATCGTTCAACAAATAATTTTTCATAGAACACTTTGTCCACTGGCATGTAGCACCAGAAGAAATGGGCACAAGATGGTTCAATGAAAATCCTATAAATTTCTGAAAAGGGACCAATAATTTGATATATCCTCCCCAAATTTATATTCGATTTTTACTTTATTTCATCATTTTTCTCAGCTCGAGTGGGATATTAATGTAATCTTTTTTTTTTCACCGACCAGAATCTAAGATTTGTCAAACTAATTCAGTTTTTATATCGTGAGATTCATACAAAGGATAGACTTTTTTAAATCTTATTTCTCTATTTTCATAATTTAAAACTCATACCGTTTGATTTTTTTCACAATTTATTCAAACTTACTAAAACAAAATTACCCATCCCAAATATTTTATAATATGCCTTTTCTTCCTCATTGACAAAAAAGGCAGGGGAAAAGAAAAAGAAAAGAGAGACAAGACCAAGAGCATAGATTAGGTTGCCCTAACTTCGTTAGCCTGACTTGCTATTTGACAAGAGGTGTTGCCTGTACAAAAACCCCACCTCACAATTTCCCTCTTGCGTTGCACTTCTCCCCGACCAAAAAAAAAAAAGAGGTGTTGCCTTTTGGGAGCCATTTCAAGTCGAGTGCATGTCTAAGCTTGCTCGGCCTATTTGAAAAGGTCAGATTTAACTGAAATTAAATATAATATATTTTTTTTTTTTTAAAAGTATTGATTATGGATAAATTTTAATTTTTTATTATATTAAAAAATTAAAATTGTTGAGACTATAGATAAAAAGTTTATATCAGGAAGAGTTAAATCTGTCTCAAAAAAATAACCCAATAATAATAATTCTTTTTTTTATCTAAAGTTTGATTTTTATTATTAAAAAAAGAAAGAAAGAGTCAAACCCCAATTAAATACATATAGATGATTTACACCAAAATTAGATATTTTTTGTTTTATAAATTATTGAATTGACCGGTGTCGTTTGAAAAACATGTCGAATCGGCCCGGGAAAAGCCCGACTCGAACTCGCCGGATCGGTTATGGAAGAAACCGGAGATGATGTGTAGTTTAAGTTTCCTTATAATTATTCATTGAATAATGATGAATATGCAGACAAATTCCTAATGACGTGGACGAATACGAGTACTTCTCTCTCCTCTATATCCTCCCATCCACCACTAACCCGACATCTCCCTCACTTCTCTCTCTCTCTCTCTCTCTCTCTCTCCCCAATTTCTCAGGACAGAGAGACTCTCAAAGCAATGGCCAACGCCAATCGTTCTCTTCTCTTCTTTATCTTTACAATTCTCCTAATTCTCTGCACTACATCCACTGGTAAAACACTCCAATCGGCGCCATCACCCTCCGATTCCCAACTCCAAACATACATAATCCACGTCTCCAAATCCCACAAGCCCTCTCTCTACGCCACCCACCACTACTGGTACGCTTCCCTTATCAAATCCATTTCCTCTCCATCCCAACCAGCAAAGCTGCTCTACTCCTATTCCTCCGCCATCACAGGCTTCTCCGCCCGCCTCACTACCGCTCAAGCCGCCGAGCTCCGCCGCCACAACGCCATTCTCTCAGTCCTCCCCGAACGAATCCACCATATCCACACTACTCGCACTCCTCACTTTCTCGGCCTCGCCGACACCTATGGCATCTGGCCCGACGCCGATTATGCCGACGACGTCATCATCGGAGTGCTCGACACCGGCATTTGGCCCGAAAGACCAAGCTTCTCCGACTCGGAAATGTCATCTGTTCCGACAAATTGGAGAGGAGTCTGCGAGACTGGAAAAGATTTCCCAAGTTCGAGCTGCAATCTAAAGATTATCGGTGCTAGGGCTTTTTACAATGGGTATGAATCGCAGTTAGGGAAAAAAATGAACGAGTCGCTGGAATCAAGATCGCCGCTTGATACGGAGGGCCACGGTACGCATACGGCTTCGACGGCGGCCGGATCGATTGTGAGGAATGCGAGTTTTTCTCAATATGCTTATGGAGACGCACGAGGAATGGCGGTTAAAGCGCGAATCGCTGTCTACAAGATCTGTTGGAGACTAGGCTGTTTTGATTCCGATATACTCGCCGCCATGGATCAGGCGATTTCCGATGGAGTTCATATTATCTCTCTCTCCGTCGGAGCCAATGGTCATGCTCCGGAATACGATCGTGACTCGATTGCTATTGGCGCCTTTGGCGCCGCTGCACACGGTGTTCTCGTTTCGTGTTCCGCCGGAAATTCTGGACCTGGCCCTGCCACCGCGGTCAATATAGCTCCTTGGATTCTTACTGTTGGTGCTTCGACGATTGATCGGGAATTTCCTGCTGATGTTATTCTCGGCGACGGACGTGTCTTCTCGGGAGTATCTCTCTACACCGGAGATCCGATCGATTCGGATCTCGAACTCGTTTACGCTGAAGATGCTGGGAGCAGATTTTGTTTCTCTAATCAGCTCGATTCGAAGAAAGTCTCCGGGAAAATCGTGATCTGCGATCGTGGCGGGAACGCGAGAGTCGAGAAAGGAAGTTCTGTGAAAACCGCCGGTGGGTTAGCCATGATTTTGACGAACACCGAAGAAAGCGGCGAAGAATTGATCGCTGACTCCCACTTGATTCCTGCGACTATGGTCGGACAAATTGCCGGAGACAAAATTAAAGCGTACGCGAAAGACCAAACCCAAAATCCGACGGCCAGGATCAATTTCCGGGGAACAGTTATCGGCTCGTCTCCTCCGGCACCAAGAGTCGCAGCTTTTTCGAGCCGGGGACCTAACCTGAATTCACCCGAGATAATCAAGCCGGATTTGATTGCACCCGGAGTCAATATCTTGGCCGGTTGGACCGGGTTTACGGCCCCAACCGGGTTGGATATCGACCCAAGGCGGGTCGATTTCAATATAATTTCGGGCACTTCAATGTCATGCCCTCATGTGAGTGGAATTGCTGCATTGCTTCGGAAGGCATACCCTAGTTGGTCTCCTGCAGCTATAAAATCTGCCCTCATGACAACCTCGTACAATATTGACAACAATGGGAGGAACATCACGGATCTTGCCACCGGCGATGAATCTTCACCGTTGGTTCATGGGTCTGGACACGTGGACCCAAATCAAGCCCTTGATCCTGGGTTGGTATATGATATTGACCCAAGTGATTATGTGGCATTCTTGTGCTCAATTGGGTATGATGAGAAGAGAGTAGGGGTGTTTGTGAGAGATGGGTCTAGTGTGGACTGTGGGGTACAGAATTTTAGTACACCAGGGGACCTGAATTACCCATCATTTGGGGTTGTCTTTGGGGGTGAGAGTGATGTTGTCAAGTATAAGAGAGCGGTGAAAAATGTGGGGAGTTCCGGTGATGTCGTTTATGAGGTTAGGGTAAGTGCACCCACAAATGTGGAAGTAAGCGTGGAGCCTAATAAGCTTGTCTTCAGTGGGGAGACCCAGAAGTTGTCTTATGAGATCACTTTCTCGAGCAAGAAGGGTAAGAGTATTGAGTCAGCGGCAGCCACGTCTGAGTTCGGGTGGGTTGAGTGGAGTGATGGGACTCATGTTGTGAGGAGTCCGATTGCTGTTACTTGGCTTCAAAGTTCGGTGGCTTCTTTCTAAGGTTGTCTCTGTTTGTACATAATTTCTTGGAATTCTAATTCCCCCACATGATATAGAGAAGGGGGGGGGGGAGATGAGGGCTTGTTAAGTGATGGATTTGGATGGCTTGGGCATGGTCCAATGTTTGATAAGCCATCATTTTATCATCTTGTAAATGAGATTTCTTTTTTTTATTATTATTTTATTTTCATTTTTGTTTAATAATAAGTCTGTGGATTTAAGTCTACTCAAGAAAAGTACAATCCTTGCTCACAACCATTTAAATAAATCAAAACCAATATTACAACTCGCACCTTTGGAAAACCAACGGGCCATGCCTGCTTAAGTATAATTGAGATTTCTGTTTTAAATTGTGGTCATTTGTGTTTTTTTTTTGGTGATTTTCCCTGATTCGTGGAACGCCTAGTCACTTGGCAGACAATCTTAAGAATATTCACGGGGCTAAACATTCAACCCCACCGGGCTTATCACGCACACCTTTTAACTCAGTTCGTGGGAGACCGTAACAAATAGTAATTAATGTAACAACTAGTGACTAAGTTATTAAGCGATTAGTTAATAGTTAAAATATTTAAAAAAAAATATATATAAATACTTGAGATGAAAAAATAATAATGATATAAAATAAAATTGCTCTTTGAGTTTACTCTCTCTCTAGCTTCTCTCTCTCAATCACTTTATTTTCTCTGCCTCTTTTACTTGCCTATTACATGTTACTATTGGTTTGAATATATTGGCTAGCTAATATTTGGGGAATAGCTAGTAGTAGCAAAAATCCTATTATCATTAGGAATTTGTTTCTTTGAGTTATGGTAGGATAGTACTAAGAAATTAGGCAAAATTGTTATATATATATATATATATATATATTTTGTATTTAAATTAAGCATCGAAAGAAGTATGGGTCATCAGAGAAAATTATTAATTAAGTTTGCTTAGTTCTTTTTCCTTACTTGTGAGCTTACTTGTCTATCAGAATTCGGCAACGAGGTCGAGGCCGAGCTAGGGCTCGAAGAACTTCGATACCTAACATGATGGTATCAAAGCATGGATCTGATGAGGGTACCCCTCCTCATGACTCATCCCAACCACCCACAAAAGCAATTTCCATGACTAGAAAAAATCGTCAATGGCCTGTACATTCAACTATAAGCATTTGTTGAAGCATCACCAAAAAAAAAAAAACAAAAGAAAGATCTTCCAATCCACCACCCATTGATCTTACCATAAATACTTTTCCAAATTACCCCCAACACCCCCACAGCCACCTAACATACCCCACTTGTCCCAACAACAATTACTAAGTTTCCCCTCCTGGTACCTATGAAACCCCAAACCAACAACCCTTTTAAAACCAAGGAACCATAATTCCCCGAGTTGTTAAACTTGATTTCCCCTGTTATGACGACACCGAGGATCCTACTAGTTGGCCGAAGAAGACAGAGCAATTCTTTGAATTTCACAAAATACCAGCCTCTGAAAAGGTGGCCTTGGCTGCATATCACCTAGATGGAGAGGTCCACTATGATATCAAAATCTCAAGAAAACCCGAGTTTGGATGACATGAGAAGAGTTTAAACAGGTTGTTAATGATCGTTATGGTTCAACCTTGCTAGAAGATTTCTATAAAGAGTTAACTAAACTGACTCAAACTAGATCTGTGAAAGATTATCAGTTACAATTCAATCGCCTTCTAGCCAAAGCTAGGAATTTAATGGAACAACAACAAATTAGTTGTTTCAAGGAAGCCATAAGGGCAGATGTCCGAGTCACAAATCTTCTATCCCTTCCTCATGCAGCTAATCTTGCATGTCTCTTTGAGACCAAACATCAAGTACTTAGACGAACCAACACCTCCAATCACTCCAAACAACCCACATACCAGAATCTCCCTAATAATTCACCAAAACCCATGACCACAACACCAACTAACAACTCACCAATCAAAAGACTTACCTCGGCTGAAATTCAAGGACGTAACAAAAACCTCAGTTTCAATTGTGATAAAAACTACACGCCAGGACATAGGTGCAAATGACTCTTCCTAATCGATTGCAAATGCGAGGAAGAGGAGAAAGATGTAGAGGATCAAGAGCCTATCACAGAACCTGAAATTCCAAAAATATTCCTTCATGCTAACACTGGTGTGCAATCACCTAAGATTGTGTGTTTCTATAGATGTCAAAAGACGACCGCTTACCATACTTATTGATTAGGGTAGCACCCACAACTTCATAAACCTATCAATAATTCAGAAGATTGGGCTTACACCAGTCCAAGGAGGCCAATTTAGTGCCATTGTGGCTAATGGCGAGCGACTGAAATGTATGGATAAAGTGTTGGGTCTTGCAGTAAAACTCCAACAAAAGTTTAAGATAGACTTCTTTGTGATCGAGTTAAGAGGTTGTGATGTTGTTCTAGGTGCTCAATGGCTGCGAACATTTGGTTCAACTCTCTAGGACTTCGCTAAACTTACAATGAAATTTCGATCGGAAGAATATTATACTTGTTGGCATCCAACCGAAAAAAAAAAAAAAAAAAAAAAGCACTAAAGCTTTGGAGAAAAAAGAGATAGCAAGGGCATACCACTAAGGTGGGAAGCAAGGGACTTTGCTACAACTATTTTCAATAGAAGAAATCACAGAAGCCAAAAGGGAAGAACATTTAGGTTGAACTGTTACACGAAAGTTACAAATTGAGGCTCTGCTCCATGAATTTGAAGGGGTGTTCCAAATACCCAATGGCTTACCTCCACAAAGGAATCATGCTTACAAAATTAACCTATTGTCAGGAGCTATCCAATTTTAGTCCAATCATATTGTTATCCTTACTACCAGAAATGTGAGATCGAGAAATTGGTGATAGAAATAAAGGAGAATGGAATCATCAGAGATAGTACTAGCTCATATTCATCTCCAGTTTTGCTTGTAGAGAAGAAAGATGAGATTTGGAGATTTTGTGTGAATTATCGACCATTGAATCGGCAACGATTAAGGATAAATTTCCAATTCTTGTCATTAAAGAACTATTGGATGAACTTCAAGTACTACACAGGCTTGGACTTATGACAAGTTTACTTCCAGATTGTAATGCACCAAGATGACATTGAAAATAGTGCCTTTCGAATGCATGAACAACATTATGAATTCATGGTAATGCCATTCGGACTCTCTAATACTCCTACTTTTCAAGCTCTTATGAATGACATTTTTTATCCACATTTGTTGCAATTTGTATTGGTGTTCTTTGATGTTATTCTTGTCTATAGCAAAACATGGAAAGATCATTTAGTGCATTTAAGGACTGTGTTGTCAACCTTAGCCACTAACCAACTTTATGTTAAGAAGGAGAAGTGTAGTTTTGGGGTTACTGAAATAAGGTATCTTGATCACATGATCAATAGCAAAGGGGTACAAATGGATCCTAGCAAGATTGCAGCAATTGTTGATTGGCCTAAGCCAAACACCACCACAGGCCTATGGGGATTTTTGGGTCTAACAGGATACTATATAAGATTCATACATAGATATGGGAAGATTGCAGCACCATTGACATCAATATTAAAAAAGAATAATTTTCAATGGAGCAAGGAAATAGAAGTCACTTTCTAGCAAGCAATGATACGAGGCCCAGTTCTAGCTCTGCCTGACTTTACAAAACCATTTGTAGTCATGTGATGCATTTGGCCATAGAGTGGGAGCTGTATTGATATAAAATGAAAAACCAATTGCTTACTTTAGTCAGACCATTAGAGGTAAGAATGTTGGTATTTCAACTTATGAGAAGGAAATTCTAGCTCTAGTGTTGGTAGTGCAACGTTGAGGCCATACTTTTTGGGACAAAATTTTGTAGTGTGGATAGACCACAAAGTCTCAAATTTCTTTTGGATCAACACATTACAAATCCAGCACAACAACTTTGGCTTAACAAGTTGATGGGTATGATTTTTCCATCGAATATAAAAAGGGAAAAGAGAATACCGTCGCTGATGCTCTCTCTAGGAATCACAACTTAACATAACTCATGGCTATCTCTCAACTGGAGCTTGACTGGTTAGAGTCTTTGTGAGAAGAGAATCAAAATAATCCTAAGTTGGTTAAGTTACATGAACTTTACCAAACTCGAGAAATAATTGGTCCATGGATCACGAAAAAATGGTCTATTATATTTCAAAGGCCATTTATATCTTCCTACCATATCCAAATTAGTTATCCCTATCACCAATGCCTTCCATAATGCCACATGTGAAGGTCTATATAAAACTCTTCATCGACTGAAGTCTATTTTTTATTGGAAGGGTATGAAGGGAGTGGTTCTGGACGTAATATGAGCCTGCGAAATTTGCCAACAAAACAAACGCGAACATGGTACTCCTTCTGGTTACCTATAGTCACTACTTGTTCCCAATGATACATGGACAAATATCTCAATGGATTTTATCACTGGCATCCATCCTCTCATAGAAAGACTGTAATCATGGTCGTGGTGGATCGACTTTCCAAAATTGCACATTTTATGGCCATGACTACACCAATCACGACTATCACTACTGTGAGGATATTCTTTGAAGCTGTGCTTAAGCTATATGGCATGCCAAAATGTATCATTTCATATTGAGATCCCATTTTTACAAGCCACTTTTGAAAGGAGCTGTTTAAATAACAAGGTACCACATTCAATTTCTTTTCTTCCTACTATCTACAAACTGATGGTCAAACAAAAGTCACAAATTGCACTATTAAAATATATTTACAATGTTTTGCTGGCGACAATCCAAAGCAATGGGTGAAGTGGTTGTCGTGGGTGTAATTTGTTATAATATCAGCTTGCATTCTGCAACCAAAAAAACTCCATATGAGATTGTCTATGGAAAAACACCTTTCACTCTTGTTCATTACGAGCTAGGAACAACAAATTATCTTTTGCTTCATCAACAACTAAGTGAACGAGATATGCAAACTAGACAATTATGAGATCAACTACTGAAATCCCAAGATTGGATAAAAACCATCTATGACAAGAGTAGACAAGATAGAGAATTTGCTAAAGGGGAGTGGGTTTATGTGAAGCTTCAACCATATAGGCAACTTTCAATGACAAAGGGTAAGGCACACAAATTAGCAACTTGGTATTATGGGCCATACCAGGTGGGAGAACATGTCGAACCAGTGGCTTACAAACTAATTTTCCCAAAAGGAGTAAGAATAAATTCCATAATCCATGTTTCCCTCTTGAAAAAAGTGCTCAAATCCAAATTTCAACTAGTTATTTAGTTACCAAAGACCGAAGAAGATGACGGATGACCTTGGGAACGAGGTTGTTATTAAGTGGGGGGAATGTTACGTGCCTGTTACACATCACCATTGGTTTGAATATATTGGTTAGCTAATATTTGAAATAGTTAGTAGTAACAAAGATCCTATTATCATTAGAGAGCAATTAGTGGTAGTGAGGATAATGCCTATCCTTTGAGTTATGATAGGGTAGTATCAGGAAATTAGGCAAGATTGTTATATTTATTTATATTTAAATTGAGCATTTGAAGGACTATAGATTATGAGAAAGTTATTAATTCAGTTCATATTGAAGCTAAAACTCGAACTTATTACAGGGAAAGGAGAAAAATACCACTTGAATTAAAATTCATTAGCTTTGCTTGGTTCTTCTTCCTCACTTGTGAGCTTACACGTCTGTCAAAATTCTACAACGAGGTCAAGGCCAAGCTAAGGCTCGAAGAACTTCGTACCTAACACCCTCTCTCTCTCTCTCTCTCTTCATTCCCTAATCTCTCTCTTCTCTCACCTTGTTCTTTAACTATGCATTCTTCCTGAGCTGTACAAATCTGACTCATCAAGCTCTCAAAGTCGACTTCTCACTACAACCTAACTTGGCATTGTGAAAGTTAACTTCACGAATCAACTCATCAAGCTGTGCGAGTGACCTCCTCCGTTGCTACCAAACTTTGGGTCTCGACAGAGACCAAGATTTGACCTCCGGCTCGGGCTGGCATAAAGGCCAGGTTTAGGCATAAAAAATCTAAATGGTTAGGATTTCCAAACACATAAGCTAAGCCAGTACTGACAAATCACCAACTCGCAAAAAGTAAAAGCTATGATAATAATATAAATGACCCGGTACAGAATACTGGTTATAATATCAACAAAAGATAGTTACCCAAATTTAATCTTTTCTGAGATCGTAACTCATTAATATAAAATTTTGTTGGGCCAGCAAAAAGTTCAGGTTTACAAAGGCATTCAAGTCAACAAACAGAAACAGGGAAGCAACCATAAAATGATCAAACTGCAGCAACCACAGCCATTCATCACAGTAACTGAGAAGTGAAAATCAGCCTGCTAAACAAATCATATAGCAAAGTGGCAATAATTAAAAACCTACTGATAAATAAAATAGTCAACAAAATATATATGAATTCAAAAACTAAAACCCTGTAATGATAAAATACTTCTCTCGGCTTCGAGTAAGTAAATGAGAAACAGAGGGTTCATCGTATCCAACTTAATAATTTTGAAGATCTGAACTACAAAAAGCTCGGGCAAGCATTTGTAACTCAACATCTTGCAAAACAATGGCAGGATCCAAATGGAATGAGAAAGATGCTAGTGGCCATACTTCTGAAACTCCCATTCACTGTTATCTGTAAGGGCAGGAAACCACAAGGTGTACATGAGGATAAAAATTTCAAGCAGCTTAGGTTGTATAGTAAAAATAAAAGTGAACAAATCAGGAGGTACTACATACCAAGAGGGCAAACTTGGCGAGTTTTCAGCCATCTACTAATGCAGTGGAAATGGAAGGCATGATTGCAGACACCTATCAAATGCAAATTAGTTTAGTTAATTCTAAATGCGGAAAATGCTGAAGTTTATTCATTAAACATCCACATCAATCACACTGTCATAGCCTGGGATTCAAAAAGAACATTGTAATGAGGGGAGATTAATAACAAAATATCCATGCAAACAGCCCCCCCCCCCAACCTGCAAGCAGAAAATCGCAACATTGCTCGTAAATCAAGTATCATTCTCTTAAAACAATGTAAAGCAGAAAAATGTTCTGCTCCACAAAGTCAATGATATGTTTTCTACCAAACGTACTCATAAAATTGCAATGGAATTTCCTAACCGCGGCCTAAAACATTGACAACAATTTAAAAATGATCACCAATATGAAGTATGAACTCCTAAAGGTTAAGAATCTAAATTTGATAGAGAAAAACTTAAGATCCAATATATTTTAGAAAATAAAATCTAAGCTCAAGAAAGAACATATTTTTAAAGGAAAAAATGTTGCAGTGCACTTGAAGCCAGGTTCCAACTTTGAAGCTCAAAACACACTTATAGGATGAAAACAAGTTCTCATTTATGGGGAAATAATGCAAACTTTGGCTTCAAACCACAAAAAAATACTGATTCTCTGAGAAGACAAGGGGGAAAAATATAATATTCAAAATCTTGCCAATAGATTAAAGGCCACCTTCAAAGCCATAATTAGATCTACATGCAGTTTTTTCTCATAGCATCTCCTATCCATCAAAAAGAAAAAATATGCAACCACCAGAATATCCCTACATAATCATCCATCGCCCAGTCCATCTGCCATACAGAATACATATAAGAAACAAGGTCAACCTAGGATTTTTCCTAGAGAAGAGAACACTCAAATACCCCTTTTGAATAGGTCTTGATACTCTGGAACCATCCTCAAATAAGAAAGGAGACTAAGAAAGTGAAAGAGGCATCTACATGCATCACAAGTTCAAGTACCATCTCTTTGCCATCTAATGAGAATTGAAGATCTTTGGTGAACACAACAAAGCTAGGGCTAAGGCACTAGTACCCCTTCACAACTCGCACTACCACAAAGCAGATATAAAGGTATGCCAAAGGGTATTGATGCACATGCACAACATAGCTTGCCACAAATGATACCACAATGCTCAACCACACTTGTCACCCATGTACTAAAGCAAGAACCTATGAAGGGATATAGTATCCAACATCAAACCACCCTCACCCCCCCGCCCCCCAAAAAAAAAAAAACCATTACTTAAATCTAGATTGCTTCCCTATCCTGCATACATCATAATTATGCTTTATAGTTGGTTCCCACATGATTATGGCTATTGTTCCCATATGCACTAATTACATCAAAACTGCAAGCACCATGATCGCACGTAAGAGGCTGGAAAGCATAGTGAAATGGATATTTGAAACCATAATTCCAAACTCAAGCCCATGTCAACACTGACAGAATCTACTCCATCTCATCCTCAGATAAGGGAGACCCAACCTAGATAGACCATTCAAACTTACATTAACAACACCCTAACACAAAAGTTATGTAGGCTACTTATTCACAGTGGATTGTTCTCTTACTGATACACATAACAAAATTTGTTGGAAACTAAACCGTGCAAGTGATGGCCTGCTTGGCACCATGTCCTTGCATACTTATTGGTTGGATCAACACCAAATTACATAGACAAGGACCAACAAAAACTAGAATCCTCTCACCCTGTAATTTCCGATAGAATTTTATACTATGGATATCAAACAAAACAGGTGGAATTCGTAGAAAAATAAGGACATAACCCATAACCATACAATTTCGAACCAATCTATACAATTTCAAAGAGATTTGCAGATTATTGCTAGAGAATGAACCTCAGAGAACATACGAAACTGTTTGGTGTGCAGGTCAAAACAAACATATAAGCAATCTACAATCATACAAAAAAAACTATCTGGATGACATATATTTAAATTAAAAACCCCCTAAGTAAACAAATCAACTAGAACCACCCACATTGCAATATCATTGTAGAATAAATAAACCATTGGACTAAACAGAATAATGCTAGATGATGAAACTTAAACTACATAGAAACCAGTATGGTGCGCAGACCAAAACACATAACCGATCTAGAATCATAGAATAAAACTACCTAAGCACATATTTAAATTAAAAGCCACAACTAAACAAATCAACAAGAACTATCATATTGTAATAACATTCTAGAATAAATAAAAAAAAAATGACTAAAGAATGTGGAATACTAAACTAAAATAAAACATTACCCCAAGCAACGGTGCATTCTTCGCTGGTTGCACTAGCCTGATTGGCTTGACACTCAATGCCTAACCAAAAAGCAAACCACCATCAAATTTTACTCGCTAAGATAAATAAAAAATAAATAAATAAAAACATAGAACAATGAAAGAGAAATCCAATAAGAAACACTCACAGAGATCCATGATGTGGTTCCTACAAATTGCACAGTTATCAACGACAATATCTGCAGAAATCACAAAAAGAATCAGAACCATCAAAAGTCGGAAAAATTAGGGTTAGGGTTTTATAAGAAACGATTATCAACAAAAGTATCAAGAAAACCACAAATTTACCAAAAAAAAAAAAAAGAAATTGGAAAAATTAGGGTTAGCGTTTATACGAACCCCAAGCCCAGAGAGATACGGCATTCCACTTTTTGACTTCGAAGTGCTTTGGTTTCTTCGTAGAAGAACAGGGACCATGACTGCATGAGGCTTCTCCGGCGGGAACCATAGTCATGTCGGTGTCCATCGATGTAGAGAGAGAGAGAGAGAGAGAAAAGGAGGGGGGGTTGTAGAAGAATTTCTCCGAGTTTTATATATGTTGGGATTCGGAGCACATGCATGAAAAGTTTCCAATTTGGAGATGTTGAGGATCTGGTGGCCTAAGCCCAATTTGAGTTTCGGAGACATTTTTGTTTTGGGCCTCTATGGCCTTAATTGGGCCTCATAGCGTGTGCAGACAAAAACTTCCCAATACTGGTTTTTCATTTTCGAAAGATCTTGTAACACATAAAATTAATTAATATTTGTAATATTTATACAAATCTTGAAAGGGATAATCTAGTAACAATAGTCTCCCTCTCTCAATCTCCCTCTCTCAATCTCATGATTCTTGTAATCTGAGATTCGATTTCTGTTATAACAAAAAAATATATTTATACAAAAAATCATTATATTTTTTATGTTTACATATTTTTTCATAATTAATTAATTAATTAATCATAATTATAATTTTTATATTATTTTTTTATAATTAATAATTATATATTTAATCATTTTAAATTTTATTATAAAATATGGCTATTCTATTATTTTTATAAAATAATTAATATTTTAAAAAAATTATATTTTTTATATTTATATATTCTCCACATTTTTGTTTACTTTATTTTTACAAAATGATGTTTCCCTATATATCTATATTCATTTTCCTGTTTTCATTTCTTTGCAACCTAACTCAAGAGTTTCATATTTTTTAGAATAAAAGTCAATTACAATTTGAAAATTAAGTAATTTATTTTTATATATAAAGTTATGAATAATTCAAAGGATTGATGCAAATCTCAAAACATATTATTTGAAAAATAAAACATTTATTATATTAAATATAATATCTGGATGCAAAATTTTCACTGATTCACACTTATCAAATAAATTATCAATAAAATTTATATACTGTGGATGACTAATTAAATTCATGAACTTGTTCTGATCAAACAAATATATGAAACAATGAACATTTTTATTTCTATAATAAGATGATACAAATAATATGTATATTCATTATGGGTTTTTTTTTTTTTGGAAAAAAAGAAAAGAAAGAATATCTTGATAAATCAATACTTTATTAACATATAATAATTAAATAATATTATGGAGCTTAATTGTATCTTTATTATGGTTATGTGTTAAAATATGATAAAGATTGATAGAGACATTCAACACAGATTTTTGTCACACCAATGCCCTAAGATAAGATGGATAAGCATATGAATCTAGCAAAATGTATTTCCATGCTTTTTTCTTCTTTAAGACAAATCCCATCAAATCCCACAATATATTCTTGCCAAATGAATATACAGAATATCCGTTATCTTTTTAACGATATCTGAATACGTAGCGTATCGTCAGCCATCAAATATATTATTAACAAAATTTATATTTTATATGATAACTATTAATATCTTTTTTTTGGGGCATAATGCTTATTTTATTGAAAGTTGGAGAGATAAAATGATTTAAGATCAGATTTACTGAATTGTACATAATAATATATTTTATTGTATTTTAAAATTTATTTTACTTGATTTACAAATAACAACAACAATCAGACTCTTAATTCTAATAATTGGAGTCGAATTTAGAATAGACGTATATGTATGTAGTATTTTTCTTACATTTTTATAAAGAGATTGTTTTCACGTCTTGAATCCGTAACAACTTAACCGTTATGTCAAAATTCATTTAAAAATTTTTTTTTATTAAAATAGTAAATGTTATAACCCATAACATGTTTCAATTTCAAGTTATTTTAATAAATTATGATATTTTTATTGATATAAATGTTAATATAAGATTTGATTCATTTAATTCTCGATACATTTAGGTTATATGGTATTAAATTTAAAAATTATCCATTTAAGAAAATCTTCTCCAAGAATTAAAAATATTAAATACATGTATAAATAAAATAAAAGAAAAATTAAATCATCAAAGGGTGGGCCACACCTGCTGAAGATATTCTGGAGTCAAACCTTTCCTTTATATTTAGCCTAAGCCAAACACAAACACATACTGTCCCTCTCTATCTCTCTCTCTGTTCATGGCTACTGAACAAGAAATCACCAATCTCGAGCCCCCGACATTCGGCCTCAAATCCACCACACCGCGGTGGCTGAAGAGGCGGAGAGTGAATATCCGGCGGAAGAAGCAGCAGTATATAAGACTAGGAGGGAAGCAAAGGAGAGGGAGAGGAATAGGGAGGCTGTGGAGAAAAATCAAGGTGAAATGGTCTGCGCTGCGTTACAAGCGCATATTGAAGAAGTTGGTAGAATACTACAGGTCTATTACTAATGTACTCCTTGACGCTGGGGGGAGTTTTGATTCTTATCAGCAAAGGATGATGAGGGAGCCCTCTTTTACTGGTCCTGCACTGGGCAAGGCTTATAATTACTACCCTCCTGTCTCTGTTGGTGTTCCCTTATAGACCAAATCAAATAAATCTCTCTCTCTCTCTCTCTACACAAAAGGGGGCTTCTGTGTCTGCAAAATCCATAGAAAGAGAAATTTCGTAATAAATGACTTTCTGCGGTCGCAACAGAATGAGGCCGCCACAGTCGCTTGACTTCTTTTACATTTACACTAACAGTGTTTCGGTTTCTTGGATGTGTTCTCATGCACTTGTATGGAATACCTGGAAAGTGAATAAACATGAATCTTGTTTTTTCTTGATCACCTTTCTTGCTTTTTGTTTTTGTTTTTGTTTTTGTTTTTTCTATTTTTTATGAATGATTTATATGAATGGTAAAATTGAATTAATAATTTTGATGCTATTTCAGTTTTTAATAATAAATACACAGAAAGAAATAATATACCCCATATCACTATTTTCACGTAGAAGCCACTGGAGAATAGGATTAAATTATTGAAGGAGATATGGTAGATATGGGCACGTGAGGCGTATATGTTCTTCCTAGCAGTTTCTCTCTCTCTCTCTCTCTCTCTCTCTCTCTCTCTATGTGAATTTGTGCAGATCTTTGTGTAGGTCACTTGTAGGAGTTGGTTTTTCTTCTTCAACCATTTAATGGAGAATCAAATGAGAGATCGCAACAAGCCGTCGACGTTTCTCGTTCATTTTCGGGAAGGCTTTGCGAAGGGATCATAAGCACCATCACCAAAACTGTTCAGTTTGGACCGTCCAAGGACATTTTTGGGGCTGTATGTCAGGATAAGCGTGGTGCCCTTAACCCAACCAAATACCTGACACTATTGCCATGTATTTAATTTTTCTTTTAGTGTCAGGGATGAATATATTTTCTATCAAAATTAAATAATTAATTGATTTAAATTTGATGACTTTTTTTATTTTTTATATTTTCATATTTATATTATTATATATAATAAGTTTTTTATATAACTTCAACTTGTTGTAATAATTTAAATGAGCTCTTACAAAAAATAATAATAATAATAATGAGCAAAAGGAGCAATGAGGTTCAATAATTTTATATTATTTTAAATATTCTCTAATATGGTATCATAATCATGTTTATTTATTTTTCATATTTATATTATTTTATATTCTAAATATGGTTCTAAACCATATTCAATTTTCTTTTACATGATATGAGAGTCCTTTTGCAAAAACAATTATCCCCACCCATGCATGCACCTCTAGTGCTAGAAGAGAAGGTACCAAATGCCAGAACTAGAGCTAGAGCAAGAGTTGACGTTAGAGTTATGGAGAAAGTTGGTCTTCAAGGTTGCAAAAACACCCATAAGATTTAAAATCTTCGATCAATATTCTCTTTCAAATTCAAGTAATTTTCATTATACCACATTTAATTTGAGAGAGAATGTTAGAATATTTTATGTATGCAAATCAAATCAATTTTGACTTTGATATATATTTGATTTTTTTTTATATTTTCATATTTATGATAATAAATTTTCTATATAAATCAAAATTTTAAATGAGCCAACAGAGAATTAGGTTTATTTTTATATTGCTTCCAATATTCTCTAATATAATATCATAGTTATGTTTGTCTATCTTTTATATTCATATTAGTTTATATTCTTAATATATTTTCACAATCATATTCAATTTTCTTCTACATGAAAAAATTTTATATTTCACTATCATACTGTACTATACTAAAAAAAAGTAGTATGGCGTAGTAACAATTCGGTAAAAGAAATCTAACAATTAAAAAAAATTACATTATATGTAAAAGTCTAACTGTAAATTCGTTCAAATATAAAATAATTCATAAAAAAGGTCGGCCTATATTATAAAATAAAATTAAAAAAATAATGAAAACAATAGAAAAAGTGTTATGGCATAGCATTTTTACAAGAAGTAAGAAAGAGACTATTTCATCATAAAGTTTTAATATATTTATAAGAATAATTTTAAAACATGCAGTTTCATAATTAATGGTTTTTTGTACTCTTAAAGCTGTTATTATTATCAAAAAAATAATAATTTATTTTTTAATTATCATTATTGTATTGTTTCTTAAAGAGTATCATAACCGTATCGTGTCACTTTATTGTAAAAATATGGTTTCTACAATAATAATACGATATATATTTACCCGAGTTGATACATATTCAGCCATAATTGTTTTTATATAACATACAGATACGTATACAAGCTTTTTTCTTATACCTATATGCTCTGATATATGGAAATTTTTCAATACCAATATTTTTCTATTTCTAAAATATTTCTATTTTCTAAAATATTTCAACATACTAAATTAATTAATATTTATACAAAATTTATTATATTTTTATATTTATACATTTTTCATATTTAATAAATTATTTATTTAGTTAATTATGATTCAAATTTTTATATTATTTTTCTTATAATTAATAATTATATATTTAATTATTTTAGATTATCATTATAAAATATGAAGATTTTATTATTTTTATAAAATAATTAATATTTACATTAAAATTATTATATTTTTTTATATTTATGCATTTTTTCATATTTTCATTTTCTTTATTTTTACAAAAAGTCGTAGGAAAGGAAAATTCTGTGGGAGAATGGATAAAGATTATCATTATTGTATTGTTTCATATTATGGGTTATAACATTCATTACTTCAATAAGAAATTTTTTTTAGACGAATTTTGATGCAACGGTTGAGTTGTTATGAATTCGAGACGTAGAAACAGTTTCTTTGTAAAAATGTAAGGGAAAGACTGCATCTATATATCTACTCCAAAATCGACCCCAATTATTAAAATTAAGACTCTGATTATTATTGTTGTTTTATTTTTATCCATTTCTTCGTTTCTGCTTTCGTACAATCTAACCTATGTGTATTGATATTTAAATGGTATCATATAAAAAAGTGTGGGTACAATATAGAAATCTTTTACGTAATGTTTAGAAAACTCAAGAAATGCCACTAAAAAAATCCGAAGGAACAACATATAAACCAAAACACAAAAATACAGCACAAAACCCAATTCAGTACGTCCAGAGTACTACTAGGGTTTTTGAGTTGTATTTTGGAGATCCTTTGAGGTATTATAAGTATTGACATTCACATGTATCCCAAAAAAATGGTATAATATGTGTATATATATTATATATATATACATATATATATATATATATATATGGAATCTCAACTTGAAAGTATTAAATATATCATAAAACTTAAACTTAATTCCAAATTTTGAGATAAACCATTTATATCAATATAGAAAAGAGAAAAAAAAACTATAAAATTTAAGTTTGAAAGAGAAGATAAAATTAAAAAATAAAAGTAAAAATAAATAAAAATAAACTATTCATATAAATTTAAAACAATAATAATAATAATTCAACTGATTCGAGATCTTTTATATCATTCATTCCTATCTAAAATTCTTTCTTTAACTAAATTTTTAACACTTATATCTTTATGGATAATTTATATTAAAATTTTTAATTATATACATCAATATTTCATTAAATCACTTATATCTAAGGTTTTTCTCCTCCTAAAATATTAAATAGATGATACATATAATTGTTATAATATACATGAGACGTGTATGGTTACAAGTGTGCCAAGTTCTCAAGTTGCTTTATATAGAAGTAGGTGCATTCGTTTTCAAATCATAATGTAATTCCTTTAATTTATATTGAAATATATGTAAAATTTCTTTTTTTTTTTCAAGCTTGTTTGACTCAATTCATTGACGGCCATTGAAAATTTGGAAGGCATTTGTTGTTGTCCTCCCCTCTTCCAATCTCATCAATAGAAGTTATATTTTGTTCAAGTTTATTATAATATTTCAAAATAAATAAAAAATTTTTTATAAATACATAACAATTTTTTTTTTTTAAAAAATAAGATTTCTTTTAAAGAAACTAATAAAGCTATACAACACAAAATTGTGTAGCTTGTGTTTTAGCCTTTTTTTTTTTTTTTTGAGGGCTATGCCTAGCTTAGTTTGGTTAAGTATTGAATAGACCCAGCGCAGAGTTTATGTCCCTTGCTGTGGACAACTGATACGTTGAAACCAAGAAAGGGCTATGAGGATTTTTTTTTTTTTTTTGGTAAAAGCTATGAGGATTTCTCCCATAACTAGTTGTTCTCTATTATAGGATATGCCCCTCTCTCTCTTTCTATATATATATATATATATATATATATGCCCCCCTCTTTCTTTCTATATATATATATATATATAATACAAATCGGTGTGATTCATATAATAACATATGAAATAGTGAAAACTAATACTCTTATTGAGACTGGAACTTATAGGAAAGAAAATAGATTTATAGATGTAATCAAATATGTAGTGTTTGCAGACAAAGGTATTCAGTTGTTGGAGAAAAATCAAAATACTTCAATGTCTTAATTAATACAAAAACAAAGCATTGAGTCCAACTCTTCTTTGATATCAACGTAATAGCATCGGGTAAAGGAAATTGTTTCTTGTGATATGTCAAAGTTAAGCACAGAAATTATACTATTTTTCTTATCTAAATTTTGTATCTCTATTTGATGATCTCAACTCATAAAATCTACTCTAAGCAATTTTTTTCATCATTTATAGGACCGAAAGACAATACAAAACAACAATTATTATGGATTAAGCAATAAGCCTTGCATCTAAACTTTATACCCTTGCAATCAATCACTAGTTTAAGGTTTTCTTTTTCCTTTTCAATTTCATGTAAAATATATTTAAGAACATTAAGCAGTGGCAGAGTCACATTGAAGAGTGTGGAGGCAATTGCCCCCACTAAAAAAAATTTATTAAATTTTATATATTAAATAAATATTTACCCCACAGAAAAAAAAAATTGCCCTCACACTTAAAAAAAAAATTATCCTCACACTTAAAAAAAATTGCCCCCATAAGAATAAAAAAAGTATATTTATAACTTAAAAATAAAATATTTTGACCTATAAAAATATTTTATCTCCATTACCTTCAGGTCCTAAATTCGCCACCGACAGTAAGAGCCGTAAACTTGAAATAAAGATGTTTCGGATCATAGTTGATCATATGACTCGGAGTCTAAATTTTTTTAGTGAGGAGATTTAACATTTTAGAGTTGTGTTGTTAAGTTGGATTAAAAAAAAAAAAAGGTCATTGTCCTACTATTCGTTTCAAGTATTTTTTTTTTCTTCAACATCAGTATTCGAAACATACTCCAACTAATCTAATTCGAATATTTATGGGGATCCTATTTAGAGATAACCTCCCAACATAATCTTTTTCAACATTCCGCTGTATCAAAAGATTTAGCTATATGTCATTGAGGGTCAGGGACAACAACTAGCAGCTGAGAATAACTTTGATGAGAATTCAAATGATTTCAAGCAAAACATACCTCTATTCTATTGACTTTTAGGCTTCAACAAATAAGACAAACATCATTAAACTTTTAAAAATCATCAAATATTTAAAGATGAGACATTAAACTAATAATCTAATTATTAAAGAATAAATATTACATATAAGAAATAAACGAGAAATCAAATCTTAAATGGCAGTCTGATCAACAAAAAATAAAAAATTTTCAAAATTTGGATCGATCAAAATCGTTACAAATCATGAGAATAACTGTCAACCTGGATTCAGTGGATTTGGTCTCACCGAAATTATTCAGGATGAAAAATGGATGGGTCAGCCCAAGATTATACCACATGACGATTGGATTGTTTGAAACTTTTGTCCTTAAATAGGGCTGAGGCCACCCTGAATAAATTTCTTTTTCTTATACTTGATCCCAAGGATTATCCGATTAATCTAATTCGAGTATCGGAGAATCGAATTTAAGAGCAAGCTCTTATGACATCTATTATTTTATTCTTAATATTCAAACTCAAGATATTGATTGGTTAAGAAAGTTTAATATTCTATAATTAGACCCGGTGTCTGAATAAATTATTTGGACTCGATGTGGAACGACATGAAACAAAACAAGTTTGATAAGCTGCCAATGTGATCTAGATTAAATAGAAAAACCTTCACAGGATTAAATTATGTAAATAAATCAACCTGTTTACTACATGATTAATAGAATACCCAAAATAAGACGGGACTAAGGATATATTGAGACAAGATGATCCCAAATATCCCTATATTCGAACTCAAACTCGATGAATGGTAATATATAATTCAAATTCAACTCATTTATAATTTAATGATTTCGAAATCAACTCGAAAACTTGATTTTATTAATTTATAAAACTTTATAAATATATTTTATTTATTTTATTTTTATATTATAATAATATATAAATATATATAATATTATTATATATTATCAAACTATTCGATCAAAATCGAGTATAGTCAAACCTTTGACCGAACGGTTCGTGAGCGACTCAAACTCGATTCCTTTTGCACAACAATCCTAGAAAAGACTGTAACCCCAAGCATAAGGAGGGTAGCCCAAAAATCCCATCTTTTATGCCCATAAACTAATTTGGCATGGAATGAAATTGATGATCCTCACTATAATTTTTTGTGCAAAGGGACCAACTTGGCCCAACTTTATTGTAGTGGGATCAATTTTTTTTTTTAATCGGATCTTTCTTATCATTGATCAATATTTGTATTTAGTTTGATTAATTCGATTCGAGTACTGTAAGACCTATTAAGGGATTGGTTTTCTCAAATCTCATTTTCTCACTCCCGTAGTTCAAACTCAAAATCTATAATTAATGGAATGCAACATGCTACGACTGTACCCATGGAGTTTGGTTTAGTGGGCTTAATTGTCAAATTCCAACCAAGTTTGCATAAAAAACTTTCAGGGGTTTATTCAATTTCTTTTGTTTTTTTTTTTTTAAAAAAGATCAGGGGTGGACAGTTTGGTTGGGGTATGATTCACCCTCTGGAGAACCAGAACGGGATAAGAATTGCTGATACTAATTCAATCTGAAAAATAATCACACTCCTGTCTGTCAATTTGGATTCTCTTTCTCTCATTTCTTACGATTTCTCTCCTTAACCCCTCTAAGCATTCTCCCACTGTTTAGAGCAGCTTTTTTTTTCCCCTAGGGATTAAATTCAAATGATCGACAATGACTAATTTCAGTCTTGATCACTTGATTTCCATTTCAATTTTAAGTTGTTCGACAATCGTTTTTAGCTTCTTTAACAATTGATTAGATTCTTGATCTGTTTCTTTTGATTCTTGGTTAATTTTTCCGAGCTATATATAATATATATAATAATTAAAACTATCAATATGTACATTAAATTTTGAATTTAACTGAGTTTAATATCAATTTTCGGTGATGGTGCTAAAGTAAACCCTTGACTCAAAATGGTGCTCAAAGTGGGCTAGGCCGAAACTGGTATTTGAACTCCATGATTGGACTTATGTAATAGGCCTACTCCACTAGTTGGGAAAATATCCACCCACTGCTTCTTTTCTTTTCTTTTTTTTTTTTTTCAATGTATTAGTTGTCATCAACACTAGTGTCCAGTATGTTGCACACGTATGGTGGGGGTACCTGATCTGACCATGGTCCCTTGCTTGCCACGCCAAGATATGGATTTTTGTGTCCTAACGTCTGAAAATAAGGACCCCAACAATATAAGAAGTCTTGGAAAAATCTTGGCTTTGCAAGGGACCATTTTTTTCTCTTTTCTTACAACTGCCGCAAAAAAATCTGCTTGACTTTTTGTCTAAACAAACTACAGATCCTACCCAAATTTTTCTGCAATTAGGGCTCCTAACCCACGTACAAGACAATAACTATACAGAAGAATAATCTGATCAAATTGATTCGATCGTCTGCAAGATTATTAGGGATAATTCTCTTAATATAATTTTTTTTATTTTAAAATTTTGAATATAAAATTTTATTAAGAGTTCTAATAGTTATCCAATTAAAACGACTATCCGTTGATTATATACTTTAGTATGATTTCATATGAATAATCATTATAAAGGTCTAGTTTATGAATTTCTTTTTAAATTTGCAATTCAGCTCTAAATTCAGACTGACTGATATAATTATTTTAAGAAATATAAATTATTCTATATATCTTATTTATATTTATATGAAAAAAATAGAGTTCTCATATGATGTTAACAATATTACAAAATGCCTTTTTTTGTAGAAAACAATTTTTGTAGCATAAATTCAAAAAGAAAAGAAAATCTCTAAAACCATCAAAAAAAAAAAAACCTCTGGTCTAGAACTTCTGAAATGAAGACTTTAAGCATGCATGATAATCACCCTGGTGTTGAAAAAAATGGAGCTTTCATGGATGCTATGTGATAGTCAAATAATCACCAAAAGAAAGAAGAGTATCCAAAAGTACACAATGACCTGTCCTGCATGACGGAAGTATGAAAATGTAGAACAAAAAATTATAATATTTTCATAATCAAAAGAGTACAAGTTAGAATTTCCTAATAGCAAGAGTCGCACCATTAGAGGACAAAGTTTGCAATTCCAAATTGTCCCCTAAAGTTTGGAACTAGAGACAAAAGCCTCTCTAAAATATATTTATGCACATATTTCAAAAGTCTTTTATGTATGATAAAAATAGATATTTAAAAAATTTTATTTATTAAAAAATTATTATAATTAAATTTAATTAAAACCAATAAAAAAATATTATGAATTTCAAACGTGAAGAACCTAGGTGATCACTTTTCACTTGTTCACCTTTTTAATTCCTCTCAATTGGACGCCCCACAAGATAAAGTATTTCCCATTTTTTTTAAAGCCCCTTGTTTTGTCTATATTCTATTGATTAAGAGCCAAGTGGATGTTGATTATGATTAGGGTATTAGGAATATATGGTAGTTAGGTTTAGCCTTATATAATCCAAATACCATGTTATTATTCCTAAAATACCCTTGTGTACAAAAACATTTTAAAATGATATTAAAAAATTTTCTATAATTGAATTCTGTTAATATTAGCATCAAAATATTTTTAATAAACTATCAATATCTAGTAATTAGGTTGAATCTAATTAAATTTAATTTGAATCAAATTAAACTCTTAACGGGTAAAACTCTTTCGATGTCTGTTTTCACCGTGTAGAAAATTTAAATTCGAAATCTTAATTAAGTGGAATCAAACAACTAAATAGAGGTATCAGTATTGAAAATTTAAAGATAAGGAAAAGAATCATTAGCATAGCATTGTGTAAATTAATTATCACTGTTGGTAAATGCCCACGTAGGGGCATTTTACCTAAGATAAAATTCAATTTTAAATTTTTAACGGGAATGGGATAACTCCTATTGCCATAAAATACTCCCCTATTTTAGGTCACTTTCGATATACGTGCATTAACAATTAATATTTTTTCCAATTGTGAGAAATCATTATTAAGTGAAAGTCTTTGTTCTTTGAGAGTAAGAATAATTGAGATCTAGGTTTTTGTTCCATAGAGAGTGGATTGCACCATTGTATTGTTGAGAGAGAAAAATAAACCATTGAAAGGGTTAGAGAAATTCTGAGTAGGAAATTTTTACGACAATCAAATCATCGGATTTAGAGTTGTGACGTCGTAGAATTGTGGTGATAGTTCAATCCTCGTAATTATCACTCGATTGTGAGAAAAATTCGAGACGAAGGATTTGCAGTTCTCGGAGAATTTATATTGTTCATTGAAATATATCCAAAACCCTAATTTTTTATGATTCTGAAAATTTTTTATATGCTTCCGATGTGTGATTGAGTCACATATTTCTAATAGTGGTATCAGAGTATTAGATTTATTTTAAAATTAATTTTTGAAATTAATTTTGGATATAAAAATATAAGATATAAAATTTGGGTTTGGATCATGAATGACTTTCGTGAATCCGATTATACCACACTATTACCCAAGTCACGTAAATCACGAAAATAATTTTTCATAATTTTCTGAACACATTTAGATCATAAAAATTTCAGTTGAAGTTTTCGGTCGTGAATAGTGACCGAACCATTTAACCCGAGATTTGTCGAGATTTAGGAAAAATCGATGCATGAAATTGGTATATTTGAGTTCATCTCTTCATGATCTACATTTTGGTATATAGATTGTGTATTATTAATGCCGGAAAGTAAAGTTTCAAAATTGGTTGCGAATGGCTGGAATTTTGAACTCAAAATACGTCGAGATTAGAGCGCGATTATTCAAAAAATCGAGTCAAGGATGATTTGAATAAATGAAATTAGAGATTTCCAAAACAATCCTATGAAAACAGGACAAGAAAAGTGGTTTTTCGACATTCAGGTCGAAAGACCTGGTTGTAAAAACTATTGGGTGAAGAAGAACCGCCCCAACTCCCAGGCGTGTGAACGTCACAAGCGCGGCAGGCGCCTAGCATGCAAGAAGGTGGGCACATGGAGTTCACGTGAACTGAGGCGCATAAGCTCCTGGGGTCGCCAGGGACCCGGAACTGACCCGGGCAAGCGGGTCGCGCACGTGTAGGCATGTGACCCGCGCCCATGCGCATTAGGCGGGTGCGTCGGCACGTAGAGGGCACCTGCGGGCATGTGCCAAACGCGCTGCGCATCTGGCACGTCTCAGAGGCTGTCCTCAGCGCGTGTAGGGGCGTGGAGACGCGACGTCGGTGACTGACGGCACGTGAACCCTCCCGACGGCGCGTAGGCTTGCCCAGAATTGGAATTTTTCCATTTTTTTCCGATTTTTGAGGGTTTTATGCAAAAAAATGTGACTAATTGTGGATTTTTATGTACTGAATCTTAGTCTGAATGGTAAGATGCAATCCCAGATTATGGTGTATGATATCCGTTGACTCATACGCTCGTCTTGGGGTCTGTACTCGAGTCATTTGGGTCTTGATGATTCGTAGGGTAAACAAAATTATGAAATTAAACATCAATAGTCACTGACGTTTCTCCTTTTCTGTGTAATAGAGACATGGTTGCATCAGAAACTATCGTTTTGGATCTCGTGAAGGGAGACAAGCTGAACGGTGATAATTATGAAATATGGCACCAGAAGGTTCAGTTTGTCTTTGAGGAACAAGAACTCGGGGAGGTTCTTAAGCACGAGATGGTAGACCCCGAGGAAGGTACCACAGCACAGGTTAGACGGCATCAGGAGATATATCGTGTTTGGAAAAAGAAGAATGATCAAATTAAGATGATCCTTCTTAGTAGCATGCACGATGAGCTGATCCCAGTTTACGAATAGTATCCTATTGCAATATTGGTGTGGCTCGCTCTGAAAGAGCATTATGGCTCTCGGTCAGCTCCCAAGTTGAGGATGCTAACATATAAGTTCATCACATATAAGAAGAGACCCGATCATAATATGAAGTAGCATTTAATGCATATGTCGAGTATGATTGCCTATCTGAAAAATATGGGGGAGCCTATGTCTGATGAGTTTTAGGTGCTGGATGTGATCCAGTCTTTGTCTGACTCCTGGGATGTGGTTAAAACCTATCTCACGCACACTGAGAGTATCCGTACTTTCATGGACGTGAGTAGGCATTGCGAGTTCGAGGAGGAGTGCCAGGAGGTGGTTAGGTCTACTTCACCTCATGCTAATATCACGGAGTTGAGTAACAGCTCCCGGGATACAAAGCGCAAGTGACGCAAGTATGAGAAGAAGGCCAATGGCCAAGGTAAGATGAAACAATCTGCCAACACCGACGACCAAGGGTAGAAACGGAAGCAAAAAGAGCTCGATAAGAGCAATGTCCGATACTTTGTATGTGGCAAGAATGGATATTTCGCACACGAGTGTATAAGCGAAAGATACGTCCTTCTTCTTTACATGGTATGAGTTATTTGTCATCTAGTGTGATGCTCGCTAACTCTTCTCCTTTGTGGATTGTAGACTCAGGAGCCATGGACTATGTAACTCGCGACAGGAGCGGAGCGTATACGTGGAGTTCCGCCGTTTGAGTCCCCATGCAAGGAGGCTATATGTGGGGAACGGAGTATTTGTGGAAGTAAGAGGATTGGTACATGCAATCTGATACTGCAAAATAACCAAATCATGTATCTTCATGATATTTTGTATGCTTCTGAGATTTGGCAGAATCTCGTCTCTGTCCGATGTCTAGATCAGTTAGGATATTCCATTTTGTTGGGATGGGAAACTCTAGAGTTTCCATTTATGATGACAGTATTTTGATTTGTTCCGGTTTGATCCATAAGGGATTTTATGTAGTAGATTCGATTCCATTTTATGATAATTTTTCTTCATCTCCTATTGCCTATACATCTGATAGTGTAGTGGATGATGTAATAATATGACATAGCAGATTTGACCACATAGGGCAAGAGAAGATGGACCGGTTAGCTGCGAGTGGCCTATTGGACCCGCTAACCAAGGTCGAGTTGTTCTTGTGTGAGTTTTGCCTAGGGGCAAAGCCACGAGAAAATCATTTGAAAAAGAGATGAGAGCTGAGACTCCATTACAGTTGGTCCATTCCGATATTTGTAGACCCATAAATGTGAGAGCCCGAAATGGAGCCACATATTTCATTACGTTTATAGATGACTACACGCGTTTCGGTTATGTTTACCTGATCTCGCATAAATCTGAGGCACTAAAGTGTTTCAGGAGGTTTATTAGCGAGATTAAAAATCAGTTACACTTGAGCGTGAAAATTCTCAAAACCGATCGGGGGCGCAAGTATCTGTCTGAGCAGTTCAAAGAGCTCTGGTTCGAGAGAGACATTATGAGACAGTTGAATATTTTTGCTACTCCTCAGCAGAACGGAGTAGCCGAGAGAATGAATAGGACTCTGTTGGAGATGATGAGATCTATGATGGCACAGACCAATTTACCTAGCTCCTATTGGGGGATGCGTTATTGACTACTACCTACGTCCTTAACCGTGTTTTAATGAAATCCGTAGTTAGCACCCCAAACGAGTTTTGAATAGGTAGGTAGCCTGACTTTAACCATTTCAGGCCATGGGGTTATGCCGCGTATGTTGTGAGAAAAGAAGTGTATCTTTATTACATACTCTGAACATTCCAAAGGACATATGTTCCTAGGAGAACATACGGATGACACTGTCACTGAGATTGAGTTTTGTGATGCCACGTTTCTCGAGATTGATTCTCCTAAGAGAGGAGAAATCGATCGAAACTACACCTTCTATGAGCTGGATGAGCCTAGTGGCTCAGTTGAGCCTAGCGGCGGGACACAAGACCCTGTTACGAATCTTGGTTCTAGTGGGAGTGGTCCATTTGAAGGTGAAGCGGCTCTCCCTCCTCGTAGGAGTAGTCGAGAACATGTACCTCACCGTCATTTTCCCATTGAGCATGAGATCCTCATTGTGACTCCGGAGGACGATGAAGAGCCGAGGACATTCAGGGAGGCTCTTGAGGGTTCAGCAAATGACCAATGGTTACTGGCCATGCAGGAGGAAATAGAATCAATGAAAGTCAACGGGGTCTGGGACCTAGAATATAAAGGCCATTAGGATCAAGTGGGTTCTCAAAATCAAAAGGAATGCTGACGGATCTATCGAGAGGTATAGGGCCCATCTAGTTGCCAAGGATTATATGCAGACAATGGGCATTAACTACAAAGAGACTTTCTCTCCAGTAATCGAGTTTACATCGATCCGTTTACTTTTGACGATTATCGCTAGTTTGGATCTAGAGTTACACCAAATAGACATTAAGACTGCTTTTCTTAACGGGAATCTGGATGAGGAGACTTACATAAAAAACCCCCTGGATTCGTTCTAGTAGATCAGGAGGATAAGGTCTGTCGACTTCGGAAGTCGATATACGACCTAAAACAGTCATCCAGGTGGTGATACCTAAGATTTCATGAAAATGTGATATCTTACAGTTTTACAATGATCGAAGAGGATCATTGTATCTATCTGATACGGTTCGATAACTCTTTTGTGACTCTGTCGTTATATGTGGATGACATAATATTGGCTGGGAACAATATTAAGTATCTAATGACTATTAAAGTATGGTTGTCATCCAGTTTCGACATGAAAGACATGACTGAAACTGAGTTCATCTTCGAAATTCAAATCCAGAGAGATCACTCGAGAAAGACGTTGAGTCTTTCACAAGAGCCCTACATTAGGAAAATTCTCAAACATTTTGAGATGAGTGATTGTAATCCCATAAATGTTTTGATCATCAAAGGTGACGGCTTGAGCCTGGAAATGTGTCCTAAAACTCAGGATAAAGTAAGGGAAATGAGCAAAGTATCTTACTCTAGTACAGTGGGAAGTCTAATGTACGCAATATTGTGTACACGATCAGACATATATTATGCAATCGGTCTGATGAGCAGATATCAGGCAAATCCTAAAAGGGGTTACTGGAGAGTAGTGAAAAGGATTTTTCGATATCTTAAAAGAACTGCAAACTTCTCCCTATATTACGGAGGAGGCGATTTGCATCTTGTGGGTTATTCAGACGTTGATTTGGGAGGTGATTTGGATAAACACAAATTGATATCCGATTTTACTTTCTTGCTCGATGGTGGAGCCATCTCTTGAAACAGTAAGAAGCAAACATATGTTGCTCTATCTACGATGGAGGCTGAGTTCGTGGTTTGCTCAGCTACAATTCAGGAGAGTGTTTAGCTCCGAAGACTATTGGATGATTTAGGGATTGTAATGGATAGTGGGAGGCCAGTAATGATTTACTGTGATAATCAGGCCGCTATCGCTTACACTAGAGACCTTAAGTTTTACAGTAAGACCAAACACATAGACACTAGATACCATTTCGTGAGAGACATCATCAGAAGGGTGAAGTGACCGTCAAGTATATTTCTACATACAGTATGGTGGCTGACCCCTTTACCAAACCCATCACTAGAGACTCCTTTTTAGGACATAGAGAGTCATTTGGTTTGGATATTTATTGACATTTTTCATCTTGTACTATTATTGACGACATTGATGCTTATTGATTTCTTTTTCTATATATATGATTCTTGTGCATTATTCAGTCACACTTGTATTGTACTTTAATTAATGCACTTACTTTTATTATCATATATATACTCTATGATGTAATAACAGATATGTCAGGCAGGTGGTGTCGACTCTCTCACACGAGTGACCAACTCTAACTCTGAGTGAACGGAAATGAGACAATTTCTAGTTGTAAGAGACTTTGAGAGTAGTCATGTTAGAATATAAGTTGCCCTGACAGGTGTTCAGGATGAGATCATATTCAATATGATCGACATGGACGTACTCACATCCATATTGGCTGTTAGTAATCAGTTTTGAGATCTCAGATATCATCTGCGATCTGTGAGATTGTCTCTAAGATACTCTCTCTGAGATCTCTGAGTAAAGTCTTATATGTAGACTGAGTCCTGTATCTGCACAATGTTAGAGAAATCTGACATATGTTTTTTGAGAGATGGAGGAATAACACTGTGACACGTGTTTCATACCACGTGTGATATGACGACTAGGGATAGTGGGAGTTATTTTACCTGAGACAATGACTTGATATTTACCCCCAAACCCTACTATGTGAGACTCGAGATCCATTGAGTGAGATCTCTGGTACCCTTATTACTTTCGGCTGTTTCTTGAGATCCTAATTCAATATTTGTTATTTTAGTCTGTTTATCGATGACTCAGAAGATAAACTGAGGTTTGAGAGACAATTCTAGGAAAGCAGCTGAGTAGAGACCGATAGATTCAAGTTTGGGAAAAAGAAGACCAATTGACATTGTATCATTGTATTATATTCACCGACCAGTCTTTTATGTTTATCCATGTAGGGATTTGAACATAATAGTGAATACATAGTCGAGCGTTTTCTGAGAATTACTTTGGATGAGAAAAATAACTCGATGAATGTAATTAGTTTTGAATCTAAAGTACAGTGAACTTTATTTTCATACTGACGGTAACTACTCGATCATTCTAACAGGTATATCAAGAAATATTTTATTTATAGATGTACTCGTTAGTCGCACGACATCCAACTCTGTATGAAAGTCCAGTAGGGTGATGTGGAAATATCATATGAGTTGTGGTTTGTAATGATCGTAAATGCCCACATAGAGGCATTTTACCTAAAATAAAATTCAATTTTGAATTTTAAATGGGAATGAGATAACTCCCATTGCCCATAAAACACTCTTATTTTAGGCCACTTTCCATATATGTGCATTAACAATTAATATTCTTTCCATTTGTGAGAAATCATTATTAAGGAAAAGTCTTTGTTCTTTGAGAGAGAGAACAATTAAGATCTAGGGTTTTTTGTCCCATAGAGAGTGGATTGCACCATTATACTTTTTAAAGAGAAAAATATATCATTTAGAGGGTTAGAGAAATTTTGAATAGGGAATTTTTACGGTAATTAAATTATCGAATTTAGAGTTATGACGTCATAAAATTATGATAACAATTCGATTTTCGTGATTATCACCCGATTACGAAAAAGATTTGAGACGAATGATTCACAATTCTGAGAGAATTTATATTACTCATCGAAATATATCTAAAACTTTAATTTTTTATGTTTTCAAAAATTTTTTATTTACTTCTACCGTATTGAGTCACATATTTCTGATAATCACCAAACCTAAATTAATTAGGTGTACGAGAAAAAATCATTAGTTTGAATAGATTAAGCAATTAGAGAGCAATGATGGGTAGTTGGTGATATTTTAGATGAATGGTTAAAATTTCCACAAATATTTTGCATGGACCCACCAAAATCATGAAGATTCAATATCTGAATAATAATCTTCGTCAAAGATGCTATGTGGGGAAGTTTCATCTGCTTCATTTATGAGGGGTAACTCGAAAGAACCATAAAATACCAAGCATCTCCTCGGGTTTTCTTGATTTTGGGAGGGGCCAAAATGAAATTTTAAAGAGGGTACTAATAGAAAAAGCAAATTTAATGCGGATAAAATATGTATTTTTCAGAAAATTCGGTGGGTCGTCTAAGGGCCTCTATCAATACATAACCATCAAAACCAAGTCACACAAGGACTATGATAAATTATAATTAATCTTTTTTATTCAATTAAATTAAAAAAATAATGAATTATTATATATGGCACTTTACAATAATGTATTTTGATAAATTCTTATGCAATATTAATAAAAATTATACTTAGGTGTCACTAATTAATTAGGGTCTTATCGAATTGTGTGGCAAAACTATTATTATTATTATTATTATTATTATTATTATTATTATTATTATTATTATTATTTAGGGGTTCATTCAACCTCTTTGGGGGAATGCAGGCTTTAAAGAGTCTGGCACTCAACTTGATTGTTTCCACAATGAATACAAAAGGTCCACCATAACACAAGTTGTACACAATAAAAAAAAAAAAAAAAAAAGAACTTTTAGAAGATAAAATAAAAATTTTCTAGCGCTTATGTATAGATATATTTGCTCATTCATGAATACACACTCGATGGGAGTTTGATTCATAGTCGAAAATTGAAATTGAATTTGAAATCAAAGATTTTGAAAATGAAATTTTAAAATCCATGTATTCATTTGGATTTCAAAAGTTTCATAATTTGAAAATTTTATTTTTACTATATTTTCATTATATTAATCTAAACAAATCATATAAATTTTAATCTGATTCTTGATTTCGATTTATTTTAACCGAATGTCTCTTTATTTTAGAATACAAGTCATATGATACAACAACAACCATCATTAATGGAATAATTAAGACTTGATCGGATGTATCCTTCATGAGATAGCTAAGGCTAAAAAACATTAAACCTTACATGATCCCCCCCCAAAAAAAAATACAAGAAACCTAAGAGAGAAAAGTCTTATGTTTTGGTAGATATTCGATTCTTTCTGACTTCGAGCATATAATGAGTACAAAGTGTTTCTTTATCAACTACTCGAAACCTGCATAGTCAAATCAAATTCCAGATCATGATATGTAACATATGAGCATGGTCTAATGATTGTGTATTAATCTATCATACACCATGGTAGTCGATGATACAAAAGTCAACCCCTTTTTTTCAACTAAAATTGTATGAACCAATTCATTTGAGGCAATCTTTTTTTTTTAATTTTTATTTTTCCTTTCTATAAGCTTTCAAAATTCATGAAAATGGATTTTCATAATAAAATTCTAAGATAATCAGAAAAAAATTTTACTTGAAACAAATAGTATCTATTTTTAATACATTTGAATTCTTCTTAAAATAAATGATTACAAATGATAGATTTTCTCTTTTATTACATAAAACTTGTAAAAGGAAACAAATTATAAATAGAATAAAGTCAAATTTATGCCGATTATTTTGTAAAAATATAGATTAATTTGAGAAAAGTAGGGTTTAATAAAAGACAAAAAAAAATATATTAATGAACCTTTTAGTCATCATTACGAGACAACAAGACACGAGAACCATGAGCATAATGAAATTTAAGTGTGAAATCAAATGATGTATTGTTTGAATTTCATTTTCCACTTATGGCCCCCGACTATTACATTTTCCTAACAGAGTCTAGATGGGCGTTTTCGGAAGAAAAAAATGGCCGTAAGTTCCCACGTGTGTGGCCATTTTTGATAAAAATAACCGTCAGCTTCCTTGGACGGCGCCGTTTTACAGAGCTTGTTTGACTTTTGGAGTCAAAGACATTGCCACTAACCACGTGTGGACGAATGCTTTTCCATGGATCTCCTAATTTTGAGACTAACTTTTTTAATTAATAATAATTATCATTAAATTTTATATTGAATAACATAATTTTTTTACGTGATATATAAATATATAAACTGTGTATTTTAAAAAATAATTTATAAATAAAAATAATATTTTCTTGAATATTGTATCTGATCCACGTTAAAGTTCAATTTTATGCTTTTGGTCTCAAATTTATTTCGTTGACTAATACTTCTTACTGGTAATATTATCACAATTATCTGTAATGGAAGACTATGATTACCATTATACCATATCAAGTTCAATAGATATAGAAAATATGTGTTACGTATCAAAATTAAATTAATTATTAAAAAATATTGTGTATTAGAATTAATCAATAATTGATTTTGATTTTAAAAATATTTCATTTTATTTATTTTTATTTTATAATAATAAATTTTCTATATAACCTGTTTATTATAATATTTTATTGAAACAATGGATTATTGGTCAACTTTTTACTTTTAATATAATCTCATAATTATATTCAAATTTCTTAATATCATGATTATAATTGCTTGTTTTAGTTTTGATTCTTTTTAGAAAAATTAAAGATTAAGTTCAGTTTAGATTTGATAAAATTTTTAACAAAAAAATTAGTAGTATTTTATGAAAATTCTAATAATGTGAAAATTTTGTATATTTTATAAAAAAAATTATTTTAATTAAATAATATTTTAAATGAAATAACAAAAAAAAATACGCCAAAAAGATTTGGTCGGTTAATATAGATACGGTGTCAACATAAGTGCCACAACTTTAGTGGGCCCAATGACAAAAGGAAGTATTGTTTTTTTTTTTTCTAATGATCTGGTGCATCACAGCAGCATCAAGATTTTTGTGCTTTTGGTGAATTTGACGTTGACGTGACTTACTATTGCATCAAATTCACAAGTCAGGCGTTGATTGGTCGATCACATTCTACTCCCCAGTCATAACAATAATTGGCCTCAATGTGATACCACAATCGAACACATAACCTGCATGGTTGATTTTTTATTGTTAAAATACTTATAATATTAATAAATTAAAAAATTTTATTTTAGGACTTTATAGTTTATATTACTGTTTTTTTTTTTTTTTACTTTAAGTATAATTTTATAAAATTTAAGAAAATATATTAATTAATTTTTCAACTTTATCTTTGTTATCTCTATTTAATATTCTATAATAACATGGTAAATCTTATTTTTTAAAAAAAGTAATTTAATTAATTAATATTATTTTGCATAAAATTGTGGTTGTTTAATTATTTTTTTTAATTTTTGTGTAATGATTTTGTGTAGATTCACTTTATATTAGAAAAGTGGAAGAAACTAATTCATACCATCTCTTTCTTTTCAAGTTATTTTATTTAATTTAATTCGTGAATGACAAATTGTTCGATGTTTGTGATACTCATTTCCTTAACATGAAATTAAAATTTTTTGTGCTCATAATATGAGAAATTTACTATTTATTTATTAATTAGTATATTTTTATTTTATCGACGTTTAATTGATTCAATAGTTGAATATTGATATTTTTTAAATAAAATTTCTAATTCGAGTTACAAAAAAAATAAGTATCGAAAGAATTTTAATAATATAATTTTAAAATTTTTAATATCATGTAATAAAATACTATTGTGAAAACAATCTTTTATAAAAATATAAAGAAAAAATTACGTACATATACACCTATTTCAAAACTGATTTCAATTTTTAAAATTAAGATTTTGATTGTTATTATTTTTGTATGTAATAAAATATTATTATAAATACTTAAAAAAAAAAAAATAAAGAGAGCAATCCCTCGGCCTCACCCCTAATATAGTTATGGGACCCTATGACTAGAGTCGAATTTAAGTTGGAATATGGTATGTCGCGTAAAACCTCGTGTTAATGATTCTTATTTAAATATCTTTTTGAATATATTTTTATAATTTTCATATTAAAATATCATTTTGAATATATTTTTATAATTTTTATAATTTTTGTGTGTGAGAAAAAAAATAAAAAAAAAAGAAAACCAAAACCATCGTGATTCACAATCACAAATCACGAATTTGATTGATTTGCTGCATGATCCTCATATTCTTCGACTTTGAATATGAAAAGGCCATGGGAGTTTGAAAGGGTCTAGGAGTAAGCAATTAAGAATAAAGAAGGCAAAACCATGGGAATTTTTTTGCTCGAAAAGGAGGCATTAAGGTTAACATTTATACCATATAAATTTGGTCAATTGCAGGATCTTCTGATTTCAGAGGTCAATAACTACCCACCACAAAGTAATAGTTCAAAGATTGGGATTTCTTTTGAATATTGTTGAAAAGGGGAAACAAAGCAAACAAGATGGTATTCAAATAGAATTTTTCTAATTTCCACTTTTTTGCCGACAAAAGATAAAACATTTGCCCATATCACATTATAGACTGTTAATACATTTTTATTAAAAATTTAATTCCAGAGATTTATTAGATAATATTAGCATGAAACGTTCGTTATTGAATAGTCTCTTAAATAAATAAAATCTCATGTTCGTGTTTTGCATTGGGGGAAACAGCCATTTAGAGTTAGAGAGACTAGACCCTCAAGTATCTACTCTGTTTTGAATTAAATTTAATTGAGTTAACATATTTACTGAATATCGATAGTTTATTTTGATAAAAAAAAGAAATAACCTGATTGATTCAATCGTTTTATTTTACCAACCCAGCTCCTAATTGCTTCTCCAAATCCATCACTTTAGCCCTAATTAATCTATTACTTTGGATTGACGACTTGTTTAACCCTCTAGGTCAGACCTGATCTCTGCACCCAATAAATTATATTGAAATGTTTCGTTTTTGTTGAACAACCAAAGCATCAAATGAGAATGACAGAGAATTATGTCGGTTAGGTGCAAAGATACTATTTAAATGACACCAAAGCCAAAACAATAATAATAATAACAAGAATTAACGTACTATTAAAATGTTTTTCTAATCTTAATCTCATTATGATATAGAACAAAAATCTCTCATCTCAAAGTTATCTTTTTTTATTTTTTTCTTTTACAAGATTTAACCAAGTGTTGGTCAAGGAACTTTCGTAATACATTGTCGGAAAACAAGAAAGGGGGAGAAAGTGAGGGAAAGAAATGTTTTATTTTATTTTAAAATGGAGAAGAAATGAGAAGAAAAGGAAGAAGTGATGGTGACAAATATGGTTACCAAACAGACGGCATGACAGAGTGGGAGGGAAAGAAAGTAGAGGGACTCAACCGCGTGGACCGACTCCTCACACTAATGGAATTTTAGCACCATTTTTGTTTTGCTTAATTTTCTACTTTACCAACATTTATTTCCAATCACTCCCCATGACCTCGTCTTTCCTCTTATTCCCAATTCCGTCCCTTTCCTTCTTTCTTCTCCATGACTACACAAAAACTCCATTTATCCTTCCCCCCCCCCCCTTCTCGCATTTTTTTTTTAAATTCAGAATGTTTATAAATTAAAAGTAAGATAATAAACAAATAATAGTAACAAGGAATCATCTCTCGTATAAGTCATTCTTACATTGCACTGATTATACTAACTGAGTTTCATGGTATCCGACCTAAGTCATGTTGGGTTTAAGGTTAATCAAATCCGTGGCTCGTCTAAGATTCTCTCTTGGTGCTCACCAATCAGATCTCTCCTCGGTAGCCAACTGCTCGGTTCAATACTGATCGGCGTCTATATCTCCTTGGTACTCGACAGTCGTCACTCAATCTACTAACGTACTATTTGCTTTCCCTAAATCACAGGAGCAATGTCACGCGAATAGAAAGGAAACCTACAATCGTAGCTGATAAAAAAAATAATTTCCATGATAATTTAAACTTTCTAAATTGGTAAAAGTTTGAAATGTTTAAAAATTCTATATTATGATTTTCATAATCTCGAAGTGCTCTCATAAGAAAACTAGGATTTCAACACTTTACATAGATACGACTCTCACATGCTGAGACTATACAAACAACACTAAGCCAATCGGTTATATATGCTCTCTGGATCTATACATTGCACATAAAAGTATACAGAGTTTTCTTTTAATCTATTTATTCTTTTGAAAACTGCTCTCTAACTTCACCGTTGGATCTCCTATCGGAACATCTTCTGGTGATTTTTTACAGGTCACATTGATCAAAACCATCAGACGGTCAAATCATTCCATTCAATTTAGCAAAATCATCATTTGTAAAGTTAAATCCATCTCCAATAGAGTTAAAAACTAAATAAATCAAATTTATATAATAGTCTATGCAGGCTCATTTTAATTTTTTTTATTTAATTTACAATTTTGATAAATTTGTCATTATTTTTTAATTTCTAATATTATATTTATTTAATTATTAAGTCATTGGATTCTTTTAACACTACAAAAAAATCACCTTTTTGCATTGAATTTTAAAAAAAAAATTCGTTGCAAAAACTATTTGCGATAAATTTAGAGATAAACAATTTTTTGTCGCTATCAACTCGTCATAAATTTTAGCGACCAAAAATTAAAATTCGTCGTAAATTAGCGAGAAATTCTGTGACGAATCTCGGTTCGTTGCTAAGTTTGTCGTTGATCTGCAACGAATCCAAGTTTATTGCAGTTTTCATTTTAGTTGCAAAATTCGTTGCAAACATATTTAGCAACGAATTTTGCATCGAATTTGGATATTTTGAGTCGAAAATTTAACAACAAATTTTGTAATAAATTTAAAAATTTTGCAACAAAATTCAAATTGAATTCTATAATTTGACCATTTTTTCTACATACCATGTTCCTATCTCTCATCCAATATCATAATTAATTAAAAATTAATCAACCAGCTATCTAACAGTATAAACCAACCATCAAACAATACCACCATCCAACAACTATCTCATCAACAAACCACATTATCAACATCATCAACATTGTCAACATCATCATTTACTAACTATGAAATAACAACAAATAATGTCAACAACAAACACAATACAAAATTATAATATTCGAAAATAATAATATGCAAAAACCATATTCAAATGTAACCATAAATAATATATAAAAATGTCAAGAAACACCACCATCACCATCATCATCAAATAAATCATCACAATCATCACCATTGTCACTATTATTACCATCAGGAGGATTATCAGAAGAAAACAGATATATGGTTGTCTGACTTAAACCGGGAGCTAACTGAAAATGCCGCATTATGAAATTCTGCTTTTCACGTAACTCGCTGATTACGTTCTCATTCTATCTTTGTTGTGCTTGTAATTCTTCAATTTGATTGTCTTTTTTTACTAGTAACTCCTGCAACTAGCTCATCCGGTTGTTCATTTGCATCATTTCTTCCCTTACAACTGTTGGAGTAGAAGAAAATTGACCGATGATTCTACAAGTTCGGCTCAAAGAGTCCATCCCAAGTATTCTTCCTTCCTTTTTTGCACCACCACTTATCTCGACCCATAAAACTATACTATCAACAGATGGTTCAGATGAACCAGCATTTTCATTAATGATTGAATTCCCCTGTAGTTCATCATATCTTTCATGTATTGTCATTACATAATTTCAAATGAAATTAGAATAACATATATAATATCAAAAAAAATAAAGGAAAGTGTTCATTTATAGTTTAACGATGTAATTATATATATAAAAAAATCAAAATACAAAATTTCGTTAATTATTAAACCATTCACAATTAACAATATGATACAAAAAATATTGTATACATCACACATTACAAATTTAATGAGATATCCTCTCATTGGAATTAAAATTAAACAACTATTACGAGTTCGAAATTATGACAGCTCCAACGAGTAAGACAATATAAAAAATCAATATTTTGAAGTTGATCCGGTTTTTACTCCACTCTGTAAGACAATATAAAAAATCAATATTTTTGTACAAATTGTATGCAACAACAACATATGCAATGACAAATGTACCTTATAGCATCGACAATTCTCTATGCAGATTTATCCCTACCGAAAAGTCAAGTTTTAATTACTCAAAACCTTTGAACATGCTACACTAAATAAAAATAAAAAATTATATTAATTAAAACAAATAAAAAAATAAAATTAAAAAAAAAACAGGGAGGGAGGCTCCCTCCCGCGGTGACTGCGGGAAACCATGGCATCCGCGGCCCTCGCAGAAGGCTGCGACAGCTAGCGGCCCCACAAGGGCCGCCGCCTTCGCTGTAGCAGATGGCCGTGCGGCCCGTAGCCGCGCGACAGTCGAATCCGACTGCTCTGCCACCGGATCTGCACGAGAGAGAAAGAGAGAGTTTACCTCTACCGACAATGGAGTGGAGTGAGCAACGGAATCCCATTTGAAGAGATAAGAAAAATTTTCTAAGTATAGCAAAAGGGAAAGAAACAAAACAAATGAAGAGGACGCAAAATTTTCTAAGTATAGAAAATTTACAACAAATTTTGCAACGAACTCTAGATTCGTTGCAAATTTTGTAACGAATTCAAAGGTTCGTTACAAATTTTGCGACGAACTCAAAGGTTCGTCGCAAACTTTGCGACAAGCTCTAGGTTCATCGTAAATTTTGCGATGAACTCAGTGATTTTGGCAAACTTTGCGACGAACTCTAGATTCGTTACAAATTTTGTGACGAACTCAGTGGTTCATGACAAATTTTGTAACGAACTTTAGATTTGTGACAAAGTTTGCGATGAATTCAAGGGTTCGTTATAAATTTTACAATAAACTCTCAGTTTGTTATAATTTTGCGATGAACTAAAGGGTTCGTTGCAATTTTTGCCATGAACTCTTAGTTCGTTATAAATTTTGTGATGAAAGTTCGTCGTAAATTTTGTAACAAATAATTTTTTATTAAAAAATTTATTATTAACTGGTGATAAAATTTTATTTGTAATAAAATTGGTCGTTAAAAATATGTTTTTTTTTTTTGGGTGTAATATTGGTGGATAATTTGTCCTTTATTGACTGGGGGATAAAAATGAGAAGTGATGCTTATGCCCACGTTTTCTGGTGGATTGAAAGGCTGTCCTGTCCATCACCATTGTTGGGATTTATTCACAGCTGAAAGGACCGACACCATTATCTTGAAATCAAGCATAAGGATAACCATGCATCCTTTACACAATGACAGGTGAAAATTAACCCTTTTTGTGACAAATATTATCATGGTTTATTTTATTTATACCCTATTTTGTTTCATTTTTCTTTCCTTTTTTTTTTTAATTAAGAGGTGCAAATTTATAGTAACGCAAAGAAATAATCTCTCTCATATAGCTAATAAATAAATTAAAATAGTATTAAATGCAAAATCACTAAACTATGTCTATTTATACTTATTAGTTTAATTTCATTAGTTTTTTTTTTTTTTTTGGCAACAGACTACCTATATTCAAAATCATATTTCGATTAATCTGATTCAAGTATCCTATTTAGAGGATAACTCTGTTAGCATAGTTTTTTCTATTTCTAAATTTTAAATTTGATACTTGCTTAAGAGAATTAACATTCCATCTCATTAGTCTGGCTATCTATTTGTATTTCATTAACCTTTTTCATGCTTTAAATCATGAATGTAACAAAAGTAGAATTTGCACCAATCTTGTTGGGATGATAATCAAAGCATGCTTAATTAATTTCACTTGCGTTTTATGTAAATAATTACTCATAAAAATTAATTCATTATTTGTTACTGTTCAAATTCATTGTGTTTTTTTTTTTTTTTAAAAAAAAGGGGGTAAACACATACCATAAAAAATCTCTTCCATTAGAAGTGTGGAAATAGAATTATGGAAGTAAGTTTTTTACATTCAATGGACGAGATTTAATGATAAATCCCTCGTACTTATATATCTATTAACAGGGTGTTTGGATGTATTTATAATTCTTTTTTAAAAAATATTTTTTAAGATGTTTAAAAACTTATAAAAACATGAAATTTATTTGGTAACTTTATAAGTTTTTAAAATAAAATATTTAGAGTTTATAAACCGTTTAAGAAAAATAATTCTAGCACAATATTTTTTACTATGTATCTTATAAAATGATTTATTTTAACTTATAAATTAACTAAAATCCCTTATTAATATTTTATTAATCCACCTTAACCCCCATGTTATTTACAGTATATTAAAAACATTATGTCTTTTTAAGCTATTTCAATACCAAAAATAGCTTATTATCAGTATTACCAAATACGACAAGAGTTTAAAAACTTACACTATACCTTATAAAAAATAAGTTTTATTTTATTCAAATAATTTAATAACTAAATATAAAATATAGAAATTTATAAACTATTTAAAATAAATTTGATCAGATATCGAGATACAAAACCCCAAATTTTAGGATTAAAATTCTGATTGTTATTGTACCCAGATCTGAAAAGAAAATTATTTACCTGGTATTAGAGTATAAGTTCATCTTTAGTTTCTATAATTGCAAAGTCCACAATACTTTGGTTCCAATTTAATTTATTGCTGGATTTTGAAAGTTTATGTAATATGATAAATAGTTTGGTTGCATTGATTGTAATTTATATATATATATATATATATAGAAAATGCTCGAATTTGAGATATCTAAAACAAAGAGAGTGGTGACAGTTAGCTATAACTCATTGGCACATCGATTGTAATTTTTAGTGCACGTGCTAAAAGAATAATAATTTTGATAATAAATTCTATTTCCATAAAGGTTATTCTAAAATAAGTACTTTTATTAATAGAAAATTAAATTTTGAAAGTTTATCTACTGTAATAAATAGATTGATTGCATTGATTGTAAATTTTTAGACATGTGATAGGAGAGTAAAAATATGTCTTACCCCACATGTCTAATGAATTTATATTTTTTTAAGTGTAAATAATTATCACATTCTTTATACAATATAGTCTTCATTTAATAAAGTCAAAAAAGTAACATAAAATTAATATGAGTCTCTGATTCAGGAAATGTTAATTATCGGATCGATTTATTTTTATAAATAATTATTATCATAAAAAACCCAATTGAAATTAATTAAGCATGCTCTACTTATCAACCCATCTAGCAACTAGGGTTTAGTACAAATTTCTCTTGTATACATTCTTATCTCACTCGCATTCCCAAGTCCAAGCATCTTTCAAATGAGAGAGGACATGATTGCCATTTTCGTGAAAGACAAGGAGACAATATGTCCATCAAAAATAACATAAAACTATTATCTCACTTTCTTGTATGCTTCCTTTTGCCGCGTTGGTATTTGGAAAGCATGAAATTCGTTTCTAACAATGCAACTTAATAATTATAATTTTTTTTTAATTTAAAAATTTTAAATTAAAATTTTTATATAACAAAAAAAAGAAAAAAAGAAAAGCATGAAACTCGTTATGACTCGAAACCCCCAACGCCCTTGGTCCATGGGAGTCTCAAACCATGACCTTGGAGCCCCATTTGATTATTCATAAAAAGATTTCAGTAATTGTAATCCTAGAGCTCATAATTTAGTGGTACTAATTGTTTCAAGCCCCTAAAATTACAAATTTCTAGGAACATAAATTTTATAATTATTTTGGAGGTGATTTGATGAGTTCAATCATATAATTATAATTTTAGTTAAACATATTATATGACATATATGTACCTTATAGCAAAAACCAATGTTCCACACTCTTCCATGAATTGTTAATTATAGTATTTAATATTATTATGGATTTAATGTCAAAATATCAAATTTTTCTAATTAAAATCTTAAATTTAAAATTTAAAAATAAAAAATAGATATCAAGAGAGTTAGTTTTTAATTGGGCTGTATAAATACTTCATTTAGATTAGTCAGATTTTTAAATACCAATAATTAAATTAAAAAAAAAAGTAACATTTAGTTATTCATTGAGTATAGGATTTTTAGAATAGTGTTTTATATTTTTTTATTATTGTTAAAGAATTTTCCTATTGTTAGGGAATAGTAAATTATCTTCATTGTATTCTTATTAGAAATAAACTGATTAATAGATTAAATAATGCAAAAATAGAAATAAAGGCTATTTTTTTTGAAAAATCTTAGAAAATAAAAAGAAATAGATTTGTAAAAGAATTATCATAAGAGTAATACTAAATAGATTAAATAAATTATAAACCAAATTTTATATGATAGTTTTTATTAATATATGTATATGATCAATTCAAATATTTATTTGAATCAATCAAAAATATTAATTATTTAAATAAAAATGGGTCAACACATTTTAATATAAACTCACATATAAAATTTTATTTATTATTTATTTAATTTATTTAACATTATAAAAATATCATTGCTGTTATGAGAGAATTGTTTCTCCAATTACTTTATCATGTTGTTATTAGAAATGAATCCATTGTGAGAAAAAATAATCCAAAAAACTGATACGAAGGCTATTTCTTTTGGAAATAAATAGAAAATAGAAAGAAACAGAGGAAAAGTGGGTTTTCATTTTCCAAAGCAAAAATTTAAAACGTGTTTGGACGGCAGGTTTCACTGTAGCTGCACTTGCGAGCTTTCTGTCTCTCACTTCTCTCTCTTTTCCCCTCTCTCCCTCTCTTCTATATAAACCCATCAACAAAATCTTACGTTCTAACTCTCGCACCTTTTCCTCTTCGGCTAAAACATCGACAAAATACAAGCGCATTTACATAGAAGAGGGAGGAAACAAGTGGGGCAGAGAGAGATAGAGAGACAGAGAGCGCATGGCAATGGCTAAAGAAATCATGGGTACATCTCTGGTTCAGAAATCAATGTTTCTTCCTTCAGCAAAATATGGATTGAATCAGAACAAATATTGGGTTCTCCCTGCTGGGGTTTCATCTGAGAAGATGAAAAATTTGAACAATAAAAGAGTTGTTAAGAAAACAGCAACAACTGTTGCTGCAGTGAGTGAAGATTTGGTAAAGTCTGTGCCGCCCGTTGAAAAAGCTGTGAAATTCAAGGTGAGAGCTATTGTTACTGTGAGGAAGAAGATCAAGGAAGATTTCAAAGAAACCCTTGTCAATCAGTTGGATGCAATCACCGATAAAATTGGTTGGAATGTCGTTTTAGAGCTTGTTAGCACTGAAACTGATCCAAGTAATTGTTTCTCTTTCTCTCTCTCTCTCCCTCTCTCTCAATAGATTAAAATGAATTTTTTTTTTTTAAAAAAAAATTTACTGCATGGATTTTGTTTTCTTCTGGGTTTTCGATTTTGAGTTCTGATTTGGTGCAAAAGGTTAAGATTTTCATCTGGGGTTTTGGAATTTGTACTTTTCTTGAAGGGTTTTTGATCATTGTGAATGTTTTACCTTACTCTGATCAAATTATAGGTTTTGTTTTCTGGATTTTGTTCATTATTTATTTTTCTCATCAAGATTTTTTTTTTTTTTTTGATGTAACAAAAAAAAAAGAAATTGATTTTGTGTATGTGTGCAGAGACAAGGAATCCAAAGAGGAGTAATGAAGCAGTGTTAAGGGACTGGTCTAAGAAGTCAAATGTTAAAGCTGAGAGAGTAAATTACACTACTGAATTCATAGTAGACTCAGATTTTGGTGTGCCTGGAGCAATTGAAGTTACAAACAAGCATCAAAATGAGTTTTTCTTGGAGACAATTACAATTGAAGGTTTTGCTTGTGGACCTGTTCATTTTCCCTGTGATTCATGGGTTCAATCTAAGAAAGATCTCCCTGGGAAAAGAATATTCTTCTCAAATCAGGTAAAGAAACATTTTGGGTTTTGATGTTTGACTAGTGCAATGTTTTTTTTTTTAATTGCCTAATTAGAACATTTGAGTTATTTTTGCAAAAAAAAGGCAATATTTTGATTAAAGACTTAGTTAGTGGCATGATGATGGCTTTTACCTTTTCGTCTACGGTTGGTCTTCATTTTATTTTTTAGCCTTTTAACAATATTAGTGAGATCTAGATTCATCTTTTTCTATTCAACTAGGTTGGATGTCAATTTGTGGCACTCTGTTCTTTAAATTCTTCGCACTTACCTCATTTCTGTTCTGTGATGAAATTGGTGTTTTCTAAATTAGTAGTTGCCGAAATTATTCAGAGTCCACATTGATGAGTTCTTTTTTGACTATCTTAAATCTCCTTATGGTGGACCTGCAGTTGCCAAATCACTTCATCCTTACAACTTTTTTATGTCAACTTGCTAGGCAAGTAGAATGAAAATATTAAACTAGAACTTTAGTGTCATCAAATGCATATGAATGCAGTACAATATAATACAGTTGTCATATGATGTGTATGAAACATAGGATAACAATACTTTTGGATTCTTTTGTCATGAGCAGCCATATCTACCGAACGAGACACCAGCAGGACTCAAAGCATTGAGAGAGAGAGAGCTAAGGAATCTTAGGGGTGATGGTAAAGGCGAGCGTAAATTATCGGATCGGATATATGATTATGATGTATACAATGATTTGGGAAATCCAGATAAGGATTATGATCTTGTTCGGCCAACACTTGGAGGGGAAAAATTACCATACCCGAGAAGGTGTCGGACAGGACGTGCCCCAACTAATACTGGTTAGTCCTTCACTCCTCCAACCAATTTCGCTGCTAGCTTTATGAAACTTGTTTATGTCCGCAGCCATGGCTTTTGATTAATTCCCTTTCCAAAAAGAGACAATGATGATACCTTTTTGTTTCTTAATTTAGTTGACAACTTAATATCCCCACATGGGGCAGTATACTTATAGCAAAATAAGTAAAACATGTGGAATAGTGGCTAAATGTTGCTCACTTCCTTCCAAAATGGAATCTATCCCAAGTTGGACAATGATTTCATATAGCACCATGATACTTAAATGACTAGAATGCCCTTGTTCCTATTTGTGCTGCAGATGTACATTCGGAGTCCCGAATTGAGAAGCCATCACCAATCTATGTTCCTAGAGATGAACAGTTTGAGGAGTCTAAGCAGAACACATTCCTATTTGGGAGGCTGAAGGCTGTTTTACATACCCTATTTCCTACACTAGTTGCCACAATATCTAAGAACCATGATTTTAAGGGGTTTTCAGACATCGATAGCCTCTTCAATGAAGGGCTTCCTCTAAACACCGGTCTACATGGTGAAGTCTTGAAGAAGCTCCCAATGCCGAAGATAGTGAACAAAATCCAAGAATCTAGTCAGAGCCTTCTTAAATATGACACTCCGTTGATACTAACAAGTGAGCATTCTGAATCTATGCTCTCCGTATTTTCTTCTGATTTAAATTTTGATGCCTCATCGTAAACTAAGTTGAGCATGGAGTTTTTGTGAAATCTTAAGTTATTTAATTTGGTTGTTTTGTTCAATAAATGAATCAGGATTGTGAAAATGATTAGTGGATGGAAGAGTGACCCACCTCATGATTTTTTCTTGGTCTACCAAATTGTTGGGATTATCTCTAATTATTAATTGAACAATGTGATTAGATGTTTGTTGATTGTGAAAATTATTGTGTGGGAAAATGACATCAAATGTTTTTTTTTTCCCTTGTGTCAAAGGGACAATTTCATTAGATTACCCTTAAAATGCACCGGCAATTTCTTCAACTATTATCTGCATGATGTAGACATTTATGGAAGTACTGAAGTACCGTGAATTTTGCTGACTTACTGATTTTACCCACAGAGGACAAGTTTGCTTGGTTGCGAGATGATGAATTTGCCCGTCAAGTGATAGCTGGAATTAACCCTGTTAGCATTGAGCGTCTCACAGTCTTTCCCCCAGTAAGCAAGCTAGATCCAGAAATCTATGGCCCACCGGAGTCTGCCATAAAAGAGGAGCATATCGTGGGCCATCTTGATGGCATGTCTGTGCAACAGGTAATCTACATATGGTCGATTCTGTTGGATGGTGTGAACCTTTTTCCCATTTAGCTACTTATCATGGCTGATTTTGATGCTTAGGCCTTGGAGGAGAATAAGCTGTATATGGTGGACTACCATGACATTTACCTTCCCTTCCTTGATCGGATCAATGCATTGGATGATCGCAAAGCATACGCAACTCGTGCTTTTTTCTATAAGACACCTTGTGGAACTCTCAAGCCCATTGCCATAGAGCTTAGTTTTCCATACGCAGGTCCTAATAGCCGATCCAAGCGTGTGGTCACCCCTCCTGTTGATGCAACTACTAGCTGGGTTTGGCAACTAGCTAAATCCCATTTTTGCACCAATGATGCCGGTTCTCATCAACTTGTTCATCACTGGTACTGCCTTGACAACTCTGTCATGTTCTCTATTCATGATATGACTGCTTCTTTTGGCATGATTATTGATGTGCTCTCTCTCCCGTGCATTTAGGCTGAGGACACATGCTGCTGTTGAACCATTTATATTGGCAGCCCACAGGCAGTTGAGCGCAATGCATCCTATCTTTAAGCTCTTGGACCCACACATGAGATACACATTGCAGATCAATGTTCTAGCTCGACAAAGCTTGATCAGCAATGAAGGAGTCATTGAATCGTGCTTCACTCCCGGTAAATACTGCATGCAGATCAGTGCTGCTGCTTATAAGAACTTCTGGCGCTTTGACCTTGAAGGCCTCCCATCTGATCTCATTCGAAGGTACCATTCGCATCATTCCGTGAACCCCTTAATTTTTGCATTTGAATGGCAAATTTTTGGCTAAATTTGGAGGGGCCTAATGGTCAAGGTTTCCATGTAATGTAGGGGTATGGCTGTAGCAGATCCCACACAACCACATGGTCTGAGACTTCTACTTGAGGACTATCCATATGCCAATGATGGGCTTTTGATTTGGGAGGCAATTGAGAACTGGGTCAAAACCTACGTAAACCGGTACTATCCAGATGCATCCATAGTCCAGAATGACTCTGAGCTCCAGGCCTGGTATTGGGAGGCCAAAAATGTGGGCCATGCCGATTTGAAAAATGAAACATGGTGGTCCAAACTTGAGAATGCTGATGATCTCATCAGAATCTTGACCATCCTAATTTGGCTCTCTTCAGCCCAACATGCGGCCCTAAACTTTGGTCAATACCCTTATGGTGGGTACATGCCTAACCGTGCACCCATAATGCGTAGGTTAATCCCCGAGGAATCCGATGCTGAGTATGAGAACTTTATGGCCAACCCGCATAAGTATTTCCTCCTGGCACTGCCAAGTATGCTGCAAGCTACCAAGTATATGGCTGTTGTTGACAGTCTCTCAACACATTCTCCTGATGAGGAGTACCTTGGTGAGCGGAGCCACCAGTCTATATGGACCGGTGATGCCGATATGGTTGAGGCATTTTACGAGTTTTCAGCCGAGATCCAAAAGTTAGAGAAGGAGATTGAGAGGAGGAACAAGGATCCAAACCTTAGGAACCGGTGTGGTGCCGGAGTGTTACCTTACGAGCTTCTAGCTCCAAGTTCTGAGCCCGGGGTCACATGTAGAGGGGTGCCAAATAGCGTGTCCATTTAGACCCTATAAAGTCAAGCCAAGCCGCCCTTTGCTCTAATTTTTTGTGACCATCTAAGGTGGTTTTGATGGTGATGCCATGTGGTGCTTGTGCTTGCTTTACAAATAAAAATGCAGGCATTTATAAATTTAGGGTTGTATATGCATAGAGTTGTAGTTAAAGAAAGATGTAATAATTGATCATATTGAATCCTGTTATTTAATATCAACACTTGTCCCATCACATGCAATGTATATTTGTAATTGGACATCCGCGATCTTGTGTGTGTGTCAACTTGCGGAATTTCTCTCTACAGTTTCTGGCCCAAAACATAGCTACCTGAGTCCAATAGATCTGCCCACCTTATTAAAAGTCTTGCAATATTCTTAAGTCTATGAGCCCAATTTTTTATTGGTTCGCTTGATCTTGAAATATATATTATATATTTACTTGCTCATCAATATTTGGGTTACCTGATTAATCCCCGACTAATCCGCTTTGAATATTGTGAAACTCATTTTAAGGGATGAGCTCTCCCAACGTCTGTTTTCTATTTTCAAAATTTAAAATCGAGGTTTTAAATAAAAAAATTTAATATTCTGTTATACACTTGAAATATCACAAAGGTCGGTTAAGTGGCAACTCTCCACAGCTTCTATCACTGATGTTAGGATTAGGGCTATTATGGTACCCGGGTAGTGTCATGGGTACCTGTGACACTACCCAATCAAAGCTCGACTCGAGCTCAGTTTGACCGAGCTCGAGCTTGAGCTCGGGCTCAGATACGTTGGGCTTGAGCTCAAGCTCGAGCCCAAATGTGTCGGGCTCGAAAGCCCGATGAGTTACCCAAACTTTTTTTTTAAAAATATTTTTTATATATTAAATATCTGATGATACTATTCGATGACATGACCCGATGACACTATTCGTGACACTTTGAGCTTAAACTCAAACTCGAAAAATATAAATCTGGATCATATTACCTAACGACACTATCCGACGACATTATCTGATGACACCCGATGACACTTCGAGTATAAGCCCACCTAAAAATTACTCGAGCCTAGCTCGGGTATCATGATACCCGAGCTGGACCCGAGTGTCATAACACCCCTAGTTAGGATAGAAAAGACAGCAGAAAATCAACAAATTGGATACAAAATCATATAAAATAAAATAGAGATAAAATTCATATAAAGAAAATATAATTTTAGTATACTAAAGGTAAAAAATATGTGAAGATAATATTACCCGACACCTAAAGAGTCTCTACAAAGAGAACTCATTGACAGTAGCAAATGTAATAAGATTTGGATATTGCATTATCAATGTAATAAGATTTCTAATTTTAATGCATAATAATAGGAAATCACTAAAGAAATCTAATACAACTTAAACTCGTTGACAGTAGCAAGTGGAGTTCGGCTGAATAATTAAATTTTATATTTGAGTGACAAACAATCAACTTAGTAGGATAAGGTATTAAATTTCTTAATCAGATTTTAAGTTTGAAATTTTGGAATGGATAAGACTATACTTGAAGAACTGTCCTCTAAATTGAATCCCTGCAAATGCTTGAATCGAAATTTCAAATATCCTCATTTTTCCAAATTATATTTTTAAATGAATTTTTTTACATAATAATCTTGCGAAAAAAAATTATGTAATGCTTGTTTTGGTGCTAAGCTTGGTGATTAAAGAGCCGTCGGCTTCATTTGACCCAAGTCAAGTCTTCAGCCAATACTCCATTGAAATTCATAAGAAGTTGCAGGAAAGTTACATGGAAAAAGAAGAGAAAAGAAAGTGAAAGGATTTTCAAAAGTTTTGAGTCATCAGTCAACACACCCATTCAAATCAAATTAATTAGATCTTAAGTTTGAAATTTTAGAATGGATAAGATTATACCGGAAGAATTGTCCTCTAAATTGGATCCCTGTAAATATTTGAATCGAATTAATCATAATATAATTTTTAATATGGGTGATAGAAAGAAAAAAAGGAAAAAAATTGTTTGTCCAAATTCTGGGCCAGGGATGAGCCATCTCTAGAAGCCCAAAGTTCTGCTAGGGTGAAAGAAGCCCAGATTATATTTCTAGAGAAACTTGCTACCTGTTGACCCAATTGGTTTCGAACGGGAGCTACAGCTCCCTCTGAACCTGGTTTACCGAGGAACGAGCCATTAGCATAAAGCAATCCGGAGCTAGTTGCCACTTGAAAAAAGACAAGTTTTGTACAGGAGGGGGTTATATGCATTTGCTAGGAAGGAGTATCCAGAAGTTCTAATATGGGCCATCTCAGGGACGTAGTGGGAGGAGGAAATGCCCTAGACTGAACGACCAGGTTATACCAACAACCTATTGGTTAGATGATGGGACACCAAACTTCTTCGATTAATGTTTGAATTTAAATTTTAGAAATAAAAAAATAGACGTTAAAAAAATTGAGATGTGTTTGTTATGAAAAATAAAGGTATATTTTAAAAAATATTTTTTTAAAAAATAAATCTATATTCAAATATTTTAATTTTTAAGTTTTAAAAAATAAAAATTGAAAAATAAGATTTTCTAATTTATAAAGAGAAATAGAAAATAATTTTAAGATATTTTTTATTATTTTTTATTATAAATAAATCTATATTTTTTAAAATTTTTTAAATTGTTAGAGAAAATTAGAAATAAATGAATATATATATTTTTTTTGAATTTTTTATTATTTTCTATAAAATTAAAAAATATAAAAAATATAAAAAATATTAAAACATTTTTTATAACTAAACGTGCTCTTAATCTCCTTATTGGACTTCACCATTAGTCAGGCTTCCGCCGAGCGATATTCAAGTACTAGGGAAAAAAAAAAAAAAAGACCAATTATTTTCATGATTATCCGTTGCTCTCTCTCTCACTCTCAAAATGGGCCAAGTAGGCACTGTCCTTCCCAAAAAAAAAGGGGTAAAATCCCCAAACTCGTATCAGGTGTTGACAACCGATCAAATCAGCCATCTTGGTGTTGCCATTTCGGAGTGCCCATGTCCCCCCTGGTGGGAAAAAAATGGGGTACAGAGAAAATTGTACACAAAAAGCAAAATTTTTAATAATGCAGAAGTAGACATAATGAACTGAAAATTGAAGTCTCGAATTTCAAGAGCTCAAAGATACCGAAAAAATATAGATGAAAAATTCTTTTAAGCGTGAGAATATGGTATCGAATGGTTTAAATATGTATAAAGAAAACTTAAAAATACATTAATTAAGAAAATTAAAAATTTAAATATAAGAGATTTTGTGAAATATTATGGTCGATTGTTAAAAATTTAAATGTAAGTTATCTATAAAGATATGATAGTTAAAAATTTAATTAAAAAAATAACTTTAGATAAAAATGTATGACGTACAAAAATTTCAACGATTTAAACAATTTCTCTTATCATTAATAATTTTTTTTATTTCGTAGTATTAATTTTTTATTTTTGTTTTAAAATTTTAATTATATATATTTTTTAACTTATCGCATATTTATTTATCAAATGATCGATTTTAAAAATTAGAATTAAAATTTAAATTGTTGTTATTATTATAAAAGTATTAAAAAATTTTGTGTATTCATGAATATGTATATGATAGGTTTAATTCAAAATTCAGAGTATTGAAGGTTTTTTTTTTTTATGTAGACCAATCAGTCCGATTTTAAATTTTGGGATTAAAATTTAAGTTGTTGTTATTGCTATTATTGTTGTTGTTATATGTAAACTAACCAGTATCCGTAACTATGTTCTAATTAATCTGAGCTGAACTACTATAAGACCCTTTTAAAAAAAAATTCTTTCAATATAATTTTTTTTATTATAATTAATCATGATAGAGTTAACGCACTTCCTATTAATTCAAGTGTCCATTGACTCAGAGTATTAAAGGTTTGTAGTGACATTACATACTGAGTTTCTATGAATCTCTGCACCGCAACACTAAAAATCATGACGAGTAACATACACACAAATAAACTTTTTCATTTGGGTTGCTGACTTTCAAATTAAAATACCTGCAATCAAGAGATTTTATATATCATAATTTTTAGAATAATCGAAATATCATCGATTCAAATCAGGGGTGGGAAGGTTGGGTCGGGGATTACTGTCGATTATTTTTTAAATTATATTTATAATTTTAAAATTTATTACATCAAATATTTCTATTTAATTTTATCGTTAAAATTATAATTCTAAATGCATATTATATTTTTTTAATGGATTTTGTCCCTATTCAAATGTCCTCATTTTTCCAAATTATATTTTTAAATGAATTTTTTTAAATAATAATCTTGCGAAAAAAAATTATGTAATACTTGTTTTGGTGCTAAGCTTGGTGATTAAAGAGCCATCGGCGTCATTTGACCCAAGTCAAGTCTTCAGCCAATACTCCATTGAAATTCATAAGAAGTTGCAGGAAAGTTACATGGAAAAAGAAGAGAAAAGAAAGTGAAAGGATTTTCAAAAGTTTGAGTCAACAGTCAACACACCCATTCAAATCAAGCCTGCCTGCCTCCCACACTTACCAATGGAAGAAGAGACTTCACTTCCTTTACGACTAAATTACCCTTTTCTTTTTTTTCTTTTTTTCTCAGTATGAACACAACTAGTGTTGGTTGCTATGATGAACACAACTAGCTTTAACAACCACCCAAAAATTCAAAATTTAGAGAAGAAATAATGAACTAGATTTTTTACATTTTTATATATGAGATGTAATCAAATCGGATCGAATTGAGAAAGAAAGAATAAAAATGAAAACACTTTTCTGATTTAGCATAATGAACTAGATATCAAAATAATAAACTAAATATCAAAGTAAAAAAGGTTACCCATATAATTAGTATCTTTTCCTACCCTAAGATGCTACTCTTTTAAATAAAATAGCCTTGATTCAATCACTAGAGGGTAATTCAAGGGTAATAATATCAATATTTAGTATATTTGTTTATAAATAATAATTTTGAAACCAGAAACTCTATGAATTAATATAGAATATTAATGAAACTCTAAGGCATGGATGATGATGCCTCGCGTATGGAACAGGCTTGGTTAATTTCTCAGTGGCCAAGTGCAAAGATCTTGAAGAGAAACTTCAGAGTTTTCATGACTTGAACTATAAACACTTTGATTCTCCACCTATCAAATATGTCTCATCACCACCCCTAACATTCTCCGGCTGGAATACTAATAGCTATAGTTCTTCAGAAATATGTGGGGCGACAACAAGTGATGGCTCGTTCTGCAAAAGGCAACCAGTTGAAGGAAGAAAGAGGTGTTGGCAACACAAGGGCAAGAAAGCTTAGAGTGCTTTTCAAGTTTCACCGGAGGTGGAGATTTGGAAATATGCGGTGTTACATTGCAGAATGGTTCCTTGTGCACAAGAACTCCCGCTTTGAGGAAGAAAAAGAAGTCAGCAGCACAAGGGAAGAAGAATCTAATATCAAGATTTTCAAGAGAATAGATCAAGATTTTTAAGACTTACTGAAATTGAAAAATACTGTGGGTTACAGTATTCATTACTTCAACAAGAAATTTCTTTTGGACGAATCTTGATACAACGGTTGAATTGCTATGGATTCGAAGTGTGAAAACAGTCTCTTTATAAAAATATAAGAGAAAAACTGTGTACATATACGTCTACTCTAAAGTCAACTCCAATTATTGGAATTAAGGCTCTTATTATTGTTATTGTTATATTAATGATTTTTGAAACAAAGGTGAAACGTTGAGATACGATAATAGGATTCAACATAATATTCATGGTGAATAAGGATTTCATTGTTAACTTTGAAAAATTATCTTTATATTCTCCTTTACCCTTATGCCAAACGACAAAAAGGGCGGATCATGATTCTAATGTTACCTCATATTAACTCTTTTATGTTAGGAGACTTTGGTTTTTTTTTTATATATTACTATGAAAATCGAACATGAATCATGAAATTGGAGGAATCGAAGGAAAGAGCTGTTATCATTGGACTATTCCTCGGGGAAGGTTACGAGACTTTGTAAATGAATAGATACAAGAGAGAGCTTGATTAATATAAACGAACAGTTGACTTAATGAGATAGTTGTTAGCTCTATTTATCAAATCTCGAATTCGTAATTTGGGAATGAAAGAGATTATACTGAGAAGTCGTTCTCTAAATAGGATATTATAAAAATTTGAATCAGATTAATCAGAATATAATTTTAAATACTAGTAATAGAAAAAACAAAAAGAGAGAAAGTTTGATTGATCAATTATTTAAAATAAAAAGGAAAAAGAAAAAAATAAGGTTGATTGATCATTTCTTTCTTTATAGAAGAGCATAAAATACCAAGGGGTGGTCAGTGTGTGTGAAGCGATGTTTCCCCTTTGTTCCCACGACCACCCCACCCCCGAGGTTGTTGCTTGCTAATAATAGAATAGTTTCCGGGAAAATCTGTGGGCTTTTGAAGTCTTTGTCTCGTGGAGGAACATAGTAGTGCATCATCATTTTCCCCCACCAAAGTCAACTTTAACTTAGTTTATTTAGAACAATTTTTTAGAATGCTATTAAAAATTGAAGTTTATATTTTTGTAACATAATTGAAGGTTATTACTAAGTAAGAAAAGAATCGTGGGTAAAATCAAAATTCTATAAGCAAATGCGATACTTTTATTCTGTTTTGATTTTTTTATTAGTATAATTTTGTCTAAAAAATGGAATAGTTGAAATATATTCAAAATGTTTCGATTGATAATTGATCGAGAAATTCATCATCCATAAAGTCAGACATAAAAACGAGTTGTGACATCGAGTGAGATAATTTTTGTTTTACTTCGTTCCATTTTTTAAAGTGAAAGGAAATATTTCGATCTCAACCAGTGTTTTGAGTTTTCATTGTTGTAACAACCACGTCGTCAATCTTGTGGTGTTACAAGGAAATACAATACTTTTTTCTGAGAAATTTTGTTCTTCTTGAGCTTTTTGAATTCTTTGTGCAGGAACTTCGTAGGAATTGTCCTTGGAAGGTTTAGGGAAATGTCTCTTTATTTTCCCTATAAAATATGAGTTTCAATTTCTCCTTAAAATATAGGAATTTCTTGTCTCTTGACTTATGGGTTTGCTGAGAAAAATTTAGCCCAGCTCAATTCAAATTTAGTAGGGTTTTTTAATCTAAAAATTATCCATATAATAATAACATTTTTATTAAAAAAAAAATTTAATTTCTACTAGTAAAACTTTTTATTTTTTTCTATAAAAAAAATTCTCATATCTCAAATTAAATAAAACAAGTTTAGCTTATTTCACCCAAAAAAAAAAAAAAAAGTTTACCTTAGCCTCAGCTGAGCTTCCTAAACAGAGCTGCAATAGGGATAGGAGACTATATGCCAACCCCAATAATATGTATTTTGTTGACTATAAAGAGATTATATAATGATTTGGGAGATCAATGAGTGAGATGCCTTTGAGAAACATAAACAATGATGCCACTCAACTTCGGCTCAAATGACACCTCCCCCTCTCTCTTTATGATAGATTCGGATTCGAGTATCAATATGCACGAAAAAAAACAATGATTAAAAAATTATCGTTATAAATTTCTATTTAAATCAAAAATATTAAAATATAAGAAAAAGTTCCTTGGAATTGTTAAATGGTCTCACAAGTAACAAATTTTGATCAAATTTTAATTTATTACAATGTTAATAAAGAAATGGAGAGATATTATCAAGTCTTGTAGATTTCACCAAGGTTCAATTCTAAAAACAGAGAATTGTTTTGATCAAAGTTCAAGTTGGGCCAAATGTGCTTATCTTGTTAATTATGACAATGACATCATATGATGCAAGTGCAACTCCATTGTGCCACTTCAATCCAAGATCAACTAACCTATCAAAGCTCATAAAAGAAGGGTTGATAAAATTGGAAAATTTTGAAGGGTTGAATAATCTAGGAAATGCAAGCACACCCACATGAGATTTTCCAAGAAAAACCCTCAAAGGGCATTCAAATCCATTGCAAGCCAATTAAAAAAAAAAAAAAAGGTGAGGGACCCCACAGCATGCACCACCAAGAAAGGCAAACCAAGCTTTAGATCATCTAATAATTTAGATTTTAATACAAAAATATCACCCAACAAACATCGGCACGATTCATCCTCCACCTCCAAACTATAAGTATCCCTTCCCTGCTTCCACAACCCTCATCACCGCCATCACCTTCCCCTCTAAAACTCCTAGCAACTCTTCCTTTAACATTGAATCTCTTCTGCCATGGAATTTCCATCTTGGATCTCGTACGCCGTAGCGTGGCTAACAACCCTGGCCCTAATCCTCCTCTCCCGCCACCTCCGCGGCCGGAAACTCCACCTACCACCGGGGCCAAAACCGTGGCCCATAATTGGAAACCTAAACCTTATGGGCCGACTCCCACACAGATCAATCCATGAGCTCTCTCAAAAATATGGGCCCCTCATGCAACTCCAATTCGGGTCATTCCCGGTTGTGGTCGGATCCTCCGTGGAAATGGCCAAGTTCTTCCTCAAAACCCATGATGTCATCTTCGCCGGACGGCCAAAAACCGCAGCCGGGAAACACACCACCTACAACTACTCCGACATCACTTGGTCACCCTATGGACCCTATTGGAGACAAGCAAGAAAAATGTGTATTATGGAGCTTTTCAGCGCAAAAAGACTCGAATCGTACGAGTACATAAGAGTTGAGGAGCTGAACTCCATACTCAAAACCTTATTTTCAATTTCCACAAGTGGGAAGAACGCAATTACCTTAAAGGACCACCTGTCCACATTGAGTCTCAATGTTATTAGCAGAATGGTGCTAGGAAAAAGATACTTGGAGGAAAATTCAGGGGAGGTGGTGACACCAAAGGAGTTCAAGGAAATGTTAGATGAATTGTTCTTGCTAAATGGAGTGATGAACATTGGGGATTCAATTCCTTGGATTGATTTCTTGGATTTGCAAGGGTATGTGAAGAGAATGAAGGTGTTGTCCAAGAAATTTGATAGGTTTTTGGAGCATGTGTTGGATGAGCACAATGAGAGGAGGAGAAAAGGAGGAGACAAGTTTGTTACCAAGGACATGGTTGATGTTTTGCTGCAGCTTGCTGATGATCCTAATCTTGAGGTCAAACTTGAGAGGCATGGTGTCAAGGGATTCACTCAGGTACTCCTCACTTTACCCATCTCAACTTTCCATTTTTTAATGAAAAATTATTGTCACAAGAATTTTCTTTGTCACCACACATACATACGACAATACATAAAAGATAACTAAATTGTTGTTATGTATGACCTTTTATGTGAAGGTTTGGACTAATTTTGTTCATTTTATAATTTAAAAATAATATTTTTATTAGACAGATTAAATAAATCAATTATCAAGTAAACTAAATCTTACGTCAGTATATTTTTTATTTTTCAGTAAATTTAGATTTTTTCTTTTTTTTTAACCGATTCAAAATCACTCAATCATTTTTTTTCCCCATTTAAGCTATCACTTTACAATTCAGTCTAAGTTAATTTTTCACCGATTCGGTCTCTCTTCCAAATCGTAGACACCTCGTTAATTAATTAAATAAAAATCAGTTGTTACTTGCTCAAGTCTATGCCTCATGTAGTTCTCATCGGAGGAAAAATGAAGAAATCTAAGAATTAATGGTTGATCATTTTTTTAATCGGAAATTTTCTGGATAAACATACTTTTTCTTAGAAGTATTGGACAAGTTCACATATATTTATTCAAAATATTAGTGAACTCACAAAAATCATAAAAAATACAATTATATTTTAGTCTTACTCAATCGTGATAACTAATATTTTATTATGATAGTAATATATATATATGTGTGTGTGTGTGCGCGCGCGCGCATGCACACATAAAGGTAGTCTGACTGTTCGTTAGTGGTTACAATTCTTTCTTCTCTCCCAACTCGATTATCCCATTCAAATTTAAACAAAAAAAAATAATAAAGGTAGTCTGGGTCTATTTTATTTGCCAAATCAATCTAATGTGGACCAACTTTGAAATGGAGCATCCTCTGGCCATTTCCTTTCTATCGCATCATCTCACAAAACTTTCATGTATTGTCCCCCCAACCAAATTGAATAATTGATGAAGTAACAAGTGCTACTCCGACTATGTTTGGCACTTTTTCCCTTGTATTATAGATGCTTGCAAATTTTTTTGGAGTATACTTAAGTTTTTTAGTCCCTGATCATTAGGACTTGATCGCGGGAGGGACCGAAAGCTCGGCCGTGACGGTGGAATGGGCGATCTCCGAACTCCTCCGAAAACCTGAAGTCCTTAGAAAAGCGACAGAAGAACTGGACCGGGTTATTGGAAGAGATAGATGGGTATTAGAGAAGGACATACCTCATTTACCATACATTGAGGCTATAGTCAAAGAGACAATGAGGCTGCACCCAGTTGCGCCAATGTTGGTGCCCCGGATGAGCCGTGAGGACGCCCAAATCAATGGCTACGATATCCCTAAAGGCACTGAAGTTTTGGTCAATGTGTGGACTATTGGGCGTGACCCGAATCTGTGGGATCAACCCAATGAATTTTGTCCGGAAAGGTTCATGGGAAAGGACATTGATGTCAAAGGACAAGATTATGAGCTCCTGCCATTCGGGTCTGGTCGGAGGATGTGTCCTGGTTACACTCTTGGGCTGAAGGTGATCCAGTCTAGTTTGGCCAACTTGTTACATGGGTTTAATTGGAAATTACCAGGGAACATGAAAAAGGAGGATTTGGACATGGAGGAAATTTTTGGACTCTCAACCCCTAGAAAAATTCCACTTGTTGCCTTCATCGAGCCTCGCCTTCCCCCTCATGTTTACTCACTTTAATGTCATCTATGTTGGTCGCAGCTTTGAATTGAATGAATTATGTTGGGTACAATAGTGTCGGAGAATGTAATAATGTCTGGATAAAAAGGTGATGTACTAGTGAAGGTGCTTTCTGTTGTACCTCATTGGATGTACCAGGAGCTTTTGGGGTTTCTACATAAAAAAGAAAAAATGTAGTGATGTGTGAGATGTATTAATAAAAAATGATTACACTCGCTCTGCTTTCCTGTCCCAGACCTCCCTCCACTCTTTCTCAATTCTTGGATTCTCTATGTGCTAGTTACTTCTGCAATACTCTATTTCTCTTCTCAATGAGGGGATGCTATGCTTTTCATATCAGGAGAAGGAAAAAAAAAAGTGCTCTCAGCTATGACATCTTGTGCTCTAAATCCTTGTTTGAAGGTTGGGGCGAAGACCGGTAGGCAACGACACTGAAAACTTAAAAAAAAAAAAATTAAAAAAGGAAATTTTTTTAAAAAAAAAAAAAAAAAAAATTATAAAAAAAAAAAAAAAACACCCAAAAAAAATTATCTGATTATGTTGAGATACAGAAAACACCCTTTAAAATTATAATAAATGCATATTGTATTTTGTCAATTAAAAAATATTTTGAACTTGACCTTTTATTGAAGGTGTATATGTGTGTGCGAATGTCCGCGCCTCTTACATTCCATTCCCTTTTTTTCTGTTTTGGTTATAATATGAGTCGAATGATAAGAGAGAAGGAAGACTATTACGACTAGACTATTCCTGGAAAGCCCATTCCCCTTCTTCATCTAGAAAGGAATGTGCATATTTTCTCCCAAAATTTTGGAACTTATAGAATTCAATGGATTTAAACATAGTTATCGGTTAAAATGCCCGTACTTTATCTTATATTATGTGTTTTTCATGACTAACAAATATGTCTCTAACTTAAATTTTATAAATTATATCATTAGGTTTCTTAGTAGAGTGCGTGTAGCTAGGGACATGCTTGTTCCTCCCCTATCCTCCCCTAAGGATCGGGCAGGAACTGTTGGTTCTGAACCGTGTTTCTTTTATAGTTTGTGTTGGAACGAAATTGTGTGGGTATTATATTTTTTAATTAAATTTTGAATTTAAAATTTAAAAATAAAAAGAATTATATTGAAAGAATTGTTCTTTCTAAAATAGATCTAATAAATATTTAAATTAGATTAATCAAAATAAATATAATAAAAAAAGAAAAAAAAATCTGTGTGAACGGTGGATTTTGAGTGGGCCTATTTAGATGTGGTTGTGAGCTAAACTGGCCCCAAGAGCCGACCCCAGCCAGCCTGTGTCACCATCATTTTCCATCAGTAGCGGATTGTGCCTGGAGCGTGACACACATAATGCACCCCCAGTCTATTCATGACAACCAAATGTCACTGTGCTTCTTTCTCTAAACAACATAATTGATACCCTTTTGGACATTACACAATTTGATGATACCACCATAACAACCAAAGATGAATTCCAAATGCTCGTGCGCCGGTTCCTCGTACTGCCAGTTTGGGACGAGTAATAAATTTACGAAAAATAGAAATGTGGGGAGATCCAACAACATGCTCTTAAAACTGAATCGGATCGGTCAGTTCAACCAGTTTGGTTGTAAATCGTTTTATGATCTGATTCGATTTTTACTATTAAACCGAATGAAGTCAAAACCGTTTAAAATCGATCAAAACCGATGAACCATTCAAATCAGTCGAATCACAAATCATTACACTTTATTGAAAAAGTATGTTTTTTATTTCTCTTTCCTCTTTATTAATACGTCTCTCTTTCCTTATTCTTTCTAATATCTATTCGATATGGGATAAAAATATAACCTCTCTCTTCTATTTCTCTCTATATTTTATATCCATCCGATATGAAATAAAAATATTTTAATATTTTATTCAACAATTAGGCGGAATAATATTAGGATTCAAAAATTTTTGAACAATTATATCATTCAACTTATATTATACTAAAAATATAACACATGTACTTATTTCATGAAAAAAAAATTTCTCTTTGTTTTTGCAAGTCATAATTTGATTTTTTTTATTTTTAATTTATCACTTATTAAGAAAATTAATATAAGTGCATTTAGTCTGTACATAATTTCTCTATATTTTAGAAATATTGTTCTATTTTTTTAAATACAGATATAATTTAATTACTTTATTTTTATTTTTTTAATATTAATTTTATGAATTGTTATTACAATTAATAAAGATAATATTATTTTGTTTACTTAAATATATATTTTTTTATAGAAATATATAACTTTTATTTTATTTTAAAATATATAACATACAAATTATATATATGACATTATGGTGATATTATTCGATTCATAAAATAATCTGATCAATCTGATTAATAAATTACTAGGTTCGTCAAATCACTTACCGGTTCGATTTTAAAAGGTTGATGCAACCGATATCCCTCAAAGAAATAAATTCGAGAGAGAGAGAGAGAGAAATGTGGGAGGATCTCTATGCATACAAAATGCTATAATGTAGGGGTAAAACCTAAAATTTATTTATATTAAGAGGCGGAGGATAATATGTATTTAGAGTGGAAATATTTAAATCTATTTTCAGTTCGGCTTGACTACATTAAAAATAACTTGAGATTTGATTTTAATTCACCCCAAAATATTAGGTGACCTTAAGACTTTGTACTAACAAGATTGACTCTATTTTACTTTTGGTTAAGATATTATTTTTTATTGTTGGGGGTTGAACTCCCAAAATATTTACGTTACTCTGTATTAATCTAACTTGACCCATAATCAGGTTTAAAGAACTCTTTTTCATATATAAAATACAAATATTTAATAATTATGTTGAATACAACTAAATTTGATTTGATTCGAATTAGATTCTTAAGAGGTAAAATACTCCTAATATATATTTTTTTCATATAAAAAAATTAAATTCAAAATTTTAGTTAAGAGATATCAATATCAAATTACTGATGAATGAGACGTTAGTTTAAAGAAACCTCTTCACCTACCATATGTCATGTAACCTCTTCACCACCAATGGATGACCAACCAAAGCATTACCTACCAATGAAGTTTAAATTTCATTCATTCTTTTCTCTGTTTTTCTTTTCTCTCTCTCTCTCTCTAATATATATAAGTATGTATTATATTATATGTATTCTAATGTGACTTGAAAGTGAAAGATACTTTGGTGGAGAAAATGAATATTCTAATTAGGAGTCTAAGTTGAAGAAAAATTAATGCCTTCTATTTTCATATATAATAAACACTTAACGCATAAATTACCTTGTTTTTTAAGCAATTTTGTATTCATATTTAACACCTAGTGTGTCTTACTTCTAATTTCATATGCAAGGGGGTGGTCTAAATCCATATGTATGTCATGTGACGTGAGAAACCAAAAACAAAAATGTCGAACCTCAGCTGGCTAGGGTTGCTTTTTGCTTCCTAGTCATTGTCTCTCTGTCATTAGGGTTACTAATTTTGGATTTAAAGATTGTTAAGAACTCTTCTTCTATTGCATATGGCAGTAGCAGTAGAAGTTGTTGACTTGCTTGATGCCAGAAGTAAGCATGACTGTCGTGGAGTTCTTTTTCTTGTCTTCGTCTCTTCTTCTATGGAGTATTACAATCTAAATGCCACGTGACATTAATATGTGGCCTTGGAGCAGATGCAGAGATACGCTATTCTTTATGGTTATTTGGACCACACAATGAAGTAAATGTTTGTCCTGACAAATATGTAGCATTTCTCTTTCAATGTATTCAGTGTATTCAAATGAGTAGGAAAGAGAACAATCTGCTGATTTTGTTTTCCCCCCCGGGGGGGTGTTTCTAATCAAGCAAGAAAAAAATTGAGGATACTTGAGAACTTTGTATCAAAGGGGCTTTGTTTGACATAACAAAAGAATTATGTGTATCAACATTTATGATCTTGAACCCTCTCTTCACAATCTTTATGAGAAAGGAAAAACACACCTAAAGAGAAGAAAGAAAAATGGTGGTGTGTATAGCTACGTATCCAAATTGTGATTTCCTAAATTTGTCCTCCAAGTGCCTAAAGACAATTTAAACAAAGTCTTTAAAATTTTGTACAAAGCAGTATCAGAGTAAACAGCTCAAGATCTCTCTGCCATCAACTTACGTCTATGCTTGAGACCATTCTTAGTATGCCCATTTTGATTTTGGTCACACCCTTTCTTTTGCACTTCCTTTTTATCTTCCTTTCCAACTTCACTAGGCACAACATAGACAAAAGGCACAATTGGGATGTCATTCAGGTATTGGAGAGGCTCCAGTGTCTTCACCACAGTCCTCATTGTGGGTCTGCATTTGGAGTGATGACTCAAGCATTGATAAGCCACTAGGGCTGCCTTCTTAGCCCCCTCGGCTGAGTACTGACCCTCAAGACTTTGGTCCATTATTCTGTCTAGCTTGTGTGGGTCCTTTAGTTGCGGTCTCGCCCATTTTACTAGGTCTTGTTCTCTATGTTGACGGCTTTTGTCCACTGATCTTCTACCTGCCAAAAGCTCTAGCAGAACTACTCCAAAACTGTACACATCGCTCATGGTTGTCAGGTGACCTAAACAAAAAAAAAAAAAAAAAGAAGTTGGAATTAGCTATGTAAATGTAAGTAAAACTTTATAAGAACATGTATATGGATGTTAGAAAATTTACCTGTCATGATGTACTCTGGGGCAGCATAGCCCTGTGTGCCCATGACACGTGTTGTGATGTGAGTCTCATCGCCTTCTGGACCATCCTTGGCAAGCCCAAAATCTGAGAGCTTCACAGTGTAATCCTGGAATGCATCAGTTCATGAAAAATCAGTATGTGCAAAAATTAATCCTGGACCCAATATTGAAGTTTTAGGAAGAGATTAGAACTTACGGCGTCTAATAGAATGTTTGAAGCCTTAACGTCGCGGTAAATGACCGGCTTTTCTTCTTCATGGAGGAAAGCAAGGCCTTTTGCAGCTCCAATGGCGATCTTCAATCGTGTTGACCATGGCAAAGTAGCACCACAATCTACAATATGCAAATATAAAAGTGTCAAAGTTTAAAATTGTAAAAATAATCTTCAAAATCCTTATTCCATATGCTTATAAATTGAAATTTTAAAAACTTTTTCAAGCTGGGAAATGCTTACTTTTGAATAGTAGTTTATCCAAGTTGCCTCTATCCATGTACTCATACACAAGAAGCCTATGCTCGTCCTCACAACAATATCCAATCAATTTCACCAAATGGGGATGCTTCAATTGCCCAAGAAAAATTATTTCAGCCTATAAAACAAAATCAAGAGTTATTCTGTTAAAAGTTTTCGGAGTAATTGACTGTTCGATTGAACGTATATCATAGAAATCTCAACTTCTATTGAAATTCTTACCAGCCACTCTTTGTGACCTTGAGGGCCTGCCAAATCCAAATTCTTAACAGCCACAGCTTGAGCTTCCAAGCCAGGCCTTAGCTTATCATCAATGAAGCCTTTGTAGACTGTACCAAAACCGCCTTCGCCTAGATAATTGCTCAAAGAAAACTTGTTTGTGATCTTTTTGAGCTCGGTGAGAGTGAAGACATGGAGGCTTGATCCAACAAGAGAATTTGAGAGATCATTGAAAGAGATTGGTGAACCCTGTCCACTCAAATCAGACAGAGAAACCCTCTTGGGAGAATGTTGTTTCGAAACTTGATCATGCTTTGAGGACTTCTTTTTCGGCTTGAAACAACCGAAGAAGTGCTTCATGATGATCTTAGGAGAGAGATAAAGAGAGAGAAATGTGTTTGATGCAATGTCTTTTTAGCTCTACCAAAAAGTGTTGTTGGGATAAAGAGAATATGCTTGTTTGATGAGGTATTCTAAGGATTGGTTGATGAAATTATGAAACGGGAAAACAGAGTTCAGAAGAATGTTTTAAATGTGGAAACAAGGTCATGGACTAGAAGTCTTTGTAAGAAAGAAAAACAAAATAAATTAGAGTCCTTCGAGGAACTAACCAAAATTTTCCAACAATGGGGTTTTGTTTCTTTGCCTTTGTTTTCCAAATTCCTAGATTGTTTTCCTATGTTGTCTTCTCAACATGGAAAAAAAATTTGGGTGTCGAGAGGACATGAGCTTGCAACTCCAATTTATAGTAAGATCCTTCGGATTTTGTAAGGTTGGTAAAGTTAATTTGTGGGCCGAGGTAGGATGACTTTGAATATGATAAACGAGAGACACGCCATGATTAGTTTTTCATATGTATAGTCTAAAGTAATATATCCATCTTGTCATAAAGAATAGGTCCATTATTGATGATATTTTATATAGACTAATCATTTATTCGTTGAGTAATAAATTATTTAGAAATTGTTTTTGTAAAATTGAAAATTAAACTCCACAACAAATTTGATACTACCCGATATAAATGTAATATATCAATGCTTTATTGATTTAACGGTAAAAACACTGAATTTTCTTAATAAATTTTTTCAAATCTTAACAGGTGTTGGAAGAGCCCGTCTGTTGATGGACCCAACAGTTAATTCAAGTCAGATTTATAAAAATCAGTAAATTGATTATCGGATATCGATCGATCGAGCATAAAAAAATATATATAATATTAATCAACTCAAATAAAGGCATGTAGTTAAAATACACGAAGAGATCTGCTCATCTTTCTAAAATATATGCCTGAGAAAAAGAAGAAAAAAAAACTCTTTATATGGTTTTGATTTTTTTGAGCATATAATATAAAGCTTAGCACAAAGAAATTGAAATTTCTAAGTGATTTCATATGGTCTGTGATGTGGGCAGTGGGGCACGGTTCAGACGCTGCCGGGATGTTTTCACGGCGCCCACAATTTTTTGTCACCTTTCCTTTTGTTTCTCGTATTATCAATATTATTATTCTTTTTATATAGTCATTAAAAAGTTTTTCTATCTTAATTAATAAATAAAATTTATTACTAAAATTAAAATAAAATATTACATTATATTATTTTTACAGAAATTTGAAAAGAAAATGAGAGAATAGCTAAAATGCACTCAAGTGTTCCCCTAATAAAATTTAAGGCCCCATAAAATTAAAAGCACTAAGTGTTTGTTGGGCCTCTTATAAAACTCTCCTTTTTTTTTATATACAAAGAGATGCAATCAATCGATATCGTGAAAGATTCTACCGTTTGAACTGTTCCTGAGAGACATAAAAACTCTGATTGTAATCTCTTTTCTCTTATTTTGTTTAGTTAAACAAGCAACCGTAATGCTAGATAGACTAAGTGAAACTAAATAATCTGTAAATCTTATATGTCAATTTGTATCGGTATATTTTAACAAGTTTTTAATTAAATATTTGTTTAAAATTGTCAAAATATATTAATAATTTAATTAAAATCTATTCAGTAGGATATGGAAAGTTATGTAAATTTTGATACATAATTTACCACTTTTTGTATCTTTTTATCATTCTAATATTCTTCAAAAGTTTCTCACAGTTTCCAAACAATAATTAAATGAAGAATTGACATTATATATAAATATATATATATATATATATATTCTTTTTTTGGGAAGAGAAGAGAGGGCGGAATTTTCGGTCAGAAATAGAGGATTGAATTCTTCTTTGCCGAACAAATAGGCTAGGTCAACCAATTTTCATGGTATAAAAGAACCTCAGGGTATCTTCCATGAGGGTTCCTCCCCAAAGTTCTTGTTTTCCAAATTCCAGCCTCTTGGCTGTTTTATCAAACATTGGCTGTTTTCGCTTTACAACATAATGATATATTATTATTATTATATATGTTGCAAGTTATCATACACATGAAAAACATTACCAATATAAATAATTATCTAGAAGTAATTTAGAGAGTGAGAGGAAACATATGATAATTGGTATAGTGAAAAAAATATTAGGTCTCTTGATCAAGAGTTGGATTTGAATATTGAAAATTGAGAGAACTATATTGAGAGAGATTCTTTAAAGAGAATCCAACAGTAACTGTAATCAGATTAATTGATATATAATTTTAAATACCGATTGATCGTAATAAAAAAAAAATTGAAGGGATTGAGAGGAAGGAAAAGCATTGTGACAAGTAAAACAACGGGCATTGCATCGAGCACTGCCCCTAGTTTACATAAAAACATACTTCCAAATGGAATTTTAAGAACTCCCAAGTAAACCTAAACACTTCTTTTTTGAAAAGACGCAATATGTTGCAAGTACAGGGCATTTCCGAGGAAAACTGTGTGCTAAGGTTCCTGTTGAGAAGCATTCATGAAGAAACAAGATTTTCTAATTTGAGAATGAGAAAGACGTGCCCAAATGTGTACCAACTAGCCACCAAATCATCAATCTCTCATTTCTACAAATTAGGTCAAAAGAATTGAGCATCTTTTAGGAAAAATTATCATGACAACATTTTAAGAAGTTTTAACAGTCAATTTCATTTGTTCAATATTAGATGCCATGAAAATCAAAACCCACTTTACTTTTTGTTGGGTGGGTTGTTCACAATTTGATCATTCTTTTTTAAATACTTTTTTGTCCCATAAAGTTTTTTTTTTTTTTTTATAAATTATCAATATTCGATAACCAAATTATATCTGATTAAATTTGATTTAAATCGAGTTAGACTTCTAAATAACAAATATCTCTAGTTATTTATTTTTTTCATACACAAAATTTAAATTCAAAATTTTATTTAAAAGATATAAATAGACCAATTAAGTCTCCGTTGCTCAAAAGTATAATATCGGGGCCACCATAGATGAGAAACAGACCCCAAAATCTCAACGTATAATTATATTTGTCAAAAATAGGTCATTCCCAATATTTTCTTCATATGGTTTTAATATCATCCACTACATATCATTGTGGCTTTGATTTCTATAGTAAAGACTTCTCCTCTGCAAGTGGATTGCTTAATGTCTTGAAAGCATTCCCACTCCACAAACACACACCCAACCCCCCCCCCCCGGCCCATATGAGAAAAAAATTTTAATTAGGAGATATTTATTTGTGACAGTATACTCGTGAAAAAATTTCCCAAACTGATCTAGATATTGAAAATATGAGAAAACATTAACCATATAATACAAACCCAACAAAGAACTGTTTGAATTTGAAATGTTTGGAATGTTGAAACAAAATAAAGCATTCAATCAAATGTTAGAACAAATCCATCAGTGAGATCTAGGGAAGACAAACCCAAGATTTGGTTCTTAAAATGGATCCAAACCAAAAAAAAAGGAGAAAAAAGTTAGTAGGAAGGGCCATGCATACTTCTAACACCCCCATGCTATATTTGATAAATAGGACATGGAGAGAACTGCCCTAAAGATTTTGAGCTGAACGCAGTAGCATTTTCCCAGACAGAAAGATGAAACATTCAGCTGTTTCACTAGCCATCAACCATGTACATGGAGTTATGGATTTAGCAAAGAAGCACAACTGTTTAAACTACAGATTATCTTTCCAACATTAATGGCAAAAAGCAAAAGTAAAAATCTGCCCAGTGAGAAGGCATTCACAGCATACTAAAATGATCATCTCCCGCAACTCCAAGCATTTCTGAAACTGAATACACACAAGCATAGGCATCCAAACTTCCCTAAAACCCAACATCCAGAAATCATTTGCAAATATGTTTGTCAACCCTAGAAAGGCATTAAATTCTCCATTGCAGGTGTTGACATTGACAATTTTTAATCCAACAAAGACTTTGATTATTTGAAAATGTGGGCACACATTTTCAAATACTATGAACAACAAAAGCAAGAATTTTTTTTTTTTTTTTAAACTTGACCACCAATATCTGAAAACCCAAGTGATCCGATTTGAGTAGCTATGATACCTAATTTAAGAATTTGACTCTCCTGACACCTCTTTTTCCATTTTCAGCACTTGAACTTAGTTACAGTCTCTAGCATTTTGCCACTAGACCCACGTCATTGGTACAAAAGCAAGAAATTATGCCAGAACCAGACTTCATTCTGATAAGGCATCACATCAAAGTCAATAATCATTTACATATGTACAACAAACAATGTTAATTTTCTTTAATTTTCTCAGTCATTGACCTATATAATTGGACTGGAATATGTAAACAAAATCATAGCCACCACTCACTCTTGACAGAAGCTGGAGTGCAAAATTATTGTGGACACAAAATTGGATAGAAAAAAGAAAATAAAACTGGAAGGTATGGAGAATTGTATATAGACATCCACTAAAACCTTGGCTTGGAAGGTCAGTCGGCAACCCTAAATTGATGGCCCTTTAACCTTTCCCACATTTGAAGAAAACCGCATCTGCAAATTTACATCTGTTGAGCCAAAGTAAACCCATATGTTAAGCGAAGGGTACTGCCATGTGTTTAGGTCGTGTAAAGGAAATAGTTTGAAATACTACCTCAAGAGTTCACGAATTAGCCTGGAACTGTTATATACATTGAAAGAATCCTGTAAATTCACACCAATGTAAGAATAGAACAAGAGGAAATTAAATAAAGATGACGACAGTTACTCACCTTTGGCAGACAAAAATGGACCATCACAAGCTCAGATGTGATAGAGAGGATGATATATTGATTGTGACAATTCTTAAGTTTGTACAAGATGGATATGCTATCTAAAAACAAGGCTTCCATTCTTTTGGAGTCTCAACTTTTCAATGAGAGACTGGTAGAAAGATTTGAGTGCCTTGACATCACCAGCCTGAAACAGAAGGGGAGATGGGAGGGAAAAAGGACAATTTGAGTGCCTTGACATCATCAGCATTGACCAGAGGCAATATGGTTAAAAAGGGAAATGCCAATGGAACATCATAGTCAAATGAGCCAAACCATGTACCATTAACCTAGACAATTCATCAGGGTGAATACAGTACCTCCTTGATGAACCCAACCATGTATAAAAACAAGCATAGACTTCATCAACATGGATGGGATGCCAAGCCGGCTATGAATATCACACCTAGTTGACTATCACATCAATAAACTCATTTATACAACTCATGCTTAGCCTATCCTAGCTTCTGGCATTCAATTGAAATTGAGAGATCGTGCACATATTTACTTTTTAAAGCAGAAGAAGATGCGGACTGCAGTGTCCTGGTTTGTTTTTGTGTCTCTTATCTCCATAAAGCTCCCACAAAAGTTTTGGTGTCTTTTGTGAAGTTAGAATTCAATAATGTCTTCTCTATCATAATCCAAATTCCTAAATAATGGCAAGGCTCTTTAGCCAATGATACCTTATCGATCGATCCGCTTAGATCTTTCACTTACTTTACCACAATAAAAAGTAATGATCAGAACTATAAATAACACAGTTACAAAGTGATCCACAAGTCTGGTCGTATGATACAGGTGTAACAAGATAAGCATTCCTTGTGGTCTTTTTATCTGCAGAGTCATTTGTTTCAAATGTTTGCATTTTACCAACATAAAAAGCTCTACTGACACTACCACATGTCATCCTTCTCCTTATTTTTTTGTAGCACATCCTTCATCATTGCTTAGTGCTCAACCGATAGAGTCAAAGCAACACTCTCTTAAGGCCACCGCTTATCCCAGAATTATGGTTGTTCCAAATTTAGCCTTTTGGCTTAGCAAAGACAAAAAGAAGTTAAAGTAAAATGCAACATGATGAAAAACAAGAGTTTTAGCTGTAGAAGGTCCAAACAACCAAATAAAGCAAAACAGTTCATCTCCTATCATGGAAAGGATTTTAAAATACCTGCAGCTTTTGGCAATATTGCTCAGCCAGGTCCTGGGGACAATGGGCAGTTGAAAACCCTTTCGATACAAAATTAACAAGAAAATCATTGCCAAATTGTTCATACATGACCTTCTGGGCCATTACAATTTCTCCGAACAAAATGAGCTGTCACAGATCAAAACAATTCATTCCTTAACATTAGCAAAACAACTCAGAGAGAGAGAGAATCATGCAAAATTCAACTGCCCAGGGCATTAACAAGTTGCTACAGACCAGACTCGAGAAAATGCAATATCCTTAACCAGACCCAACCCCCAACAAAAGGAAAAAGTGTATTCCAGGACCTCCTTTATTGGTAACTAACAGAAAGAGGGAAGAAAACGAAATAACTGAGATTCGCATCTAATCATACAAGTGATCACTTGAAACTAGGAAAATCAGCAAAAGGGAAAATCAGAAACTAACATTCATGTTCCATCCATTCAAAAATCAAAAAATCCCTGTGCAAGAACCAAACTGCATACAGCTCTGTTTGCTTGAAATGAATGAAAGGTAATATCAAACATCAACCCCCCACCCCCAAAAAAAAAAAGTAAAATTAAACCAAATAATCCATTAAATTGCAACTTTGCCTTCATGAATTTCCTACAAATCCATTAATCATGCAGTAGATCCAATTTTACAAGCCCCTTCAATTTATACTCGCCCATGCAGCATCAAGTAACTAACACCAAACATGGGAACAAATTTCTTTGCCTAACTTCCAGACATCCCACTAGACTAATATTAAGCAGATCCATATGCGGTATTCATTGCCAAGATGTAGCTAAACACAGCAAACCAAGCCGTAAGAAAATTCTACTGCAGTGTTATCCATTGAGCAACCTATTCTACAACATATAACCAAGTCAACATTTCAAGTTACCAATACAACCAATCCCCCTCCCCCCCCCCCCCAAGAAAAAGAAAGAAAAAGAAAAAGGGCAGACATCAAATGTGCTTCACTGCTACACAAGTCTAACTACACTACTATCAAAACCATTCAAAAGCTACAAAAGCAGGATCTCTATTTACAAGAGAATATCGACATAGCAAGGAGCAGTAGTTGCAGTTCTCTACAAAAGGGAAAAAAATTCTTACAGTATTTGCATCACGGAACTCAAATGACTTGTCAAGAACACTATACAAACAACAGTGCGTTGCAAAAACCTCAATCACAAAATTTTGGAAGCCAGGTACCTGAGATATATCACAAACTCATCACAGCAATAGAAGATGGTAAGATGCTTAAGTATATTACCCTTGACCTAGGAGAAAAATGAAGATAAAATGCACGGGTATATTACCCTTTCTTCTCCATTGGACTTCGTACACCAATCCTTGATTAGCCTAACAAGTATCTGAACACAAGCCTGAGCAATAAAACATTAAAATTTAGATGTTAAAACTCTGATCTAAATGATAACTAATAAGTAAATAGGGGCAAATTCCACACTATACTCACATAACTGGCAAATTCCATAATTCTGTAGAAGTAGCATACCTTTCTTACAAGAATATCCTTATGCGCACAAGATGCCTCCAATAACAAATGCATTACAGAGTCCAGGTACACCCTACTCTTCGGTGAAAGGAAAACTGAAGATAGATCATGTGTAGTTATTACATGGAGAAATGTATACAATGTCTTCTGAAGCTCTTGCAGTTCCCGAATTTCCTAAAGAAAATAAACGTGTATTGAGAGAAGGGAAACCCTGTAGTTTACCTCTACCATAATAAAGGTAAACAACAATAAACATGCTATAAATATTTGCTTTCCCAAAGCTAAGTCCTGTTACAAAAGTGTTGCAGACACCACTTACAGGAAATATTTAGCAATCAATGGGTACTTGGATATGATACAGCGGTGGTCTGAAAGCCCCCCTCCCCACCAAAAAATATGGAAAACAAGTTTGCAGATGAGAACTACCTATAATTGGTACATCAGTAAGCATTCAAATTTGAAATATTTTTATAGGCAATGTATCCCATTTCTTACACCTACAGTGGTAGGAGGAAATATTTGAACCCCCCCCCCCCAAAAAAAAAAATGGAAAACAAATTTGCAGATGAGAACTACCTGTAATTAGTACATAAGTATGCAGTCAAATTTGAAATATTTTTATAGGCAATGTATCTTTTTCCTTTCAACTATAGTGGAAAGAAGGAGATATTTGAACTCCCAAACTGCCTCTGGATTAGATAAAGAGTCAAACAGTCGACAGGCAGTCAGCTGATTGCATCCCCCCCCGGGGGGGGGGGAGGAGGGAATCAATTGATAGCAGTCAAAGTTATTCCCAAAAAAAAAAAAAAAAAAAATGCAATATCCACATCCGGAGGGTAACCAAATGCCAGAAATTACAACATGCTACCATACACAATAGTATTTAGTTTTACAAACCATAATGCTATGTAGAGGTATATTACCTCATTGTTGCTTTCAGGTCCTTGAAAAAATTTATCCCCCGGTAGAATGTTGAATATGCGACTAGCAATAGCTGGAAATACCTCCACCAATATGTCATGCACCAAGCCATTGAATTTGCCAATGAGCTGATTGATAAGAATTAGAAAATCAACCATTTCTTTGGGCTACAATAGAAGCAAAAAAAATCATGTGTCAATAATAAGTGAATAAAAAAAGTACCCATAGCTAGAAAAGGAAAAAAAGTACGCATAGCTAGAAAAGGAACAAACATCAAACTCTTGTCGATTACTATCCACAACAAGAACCATTAATCCAAATATCTTCATCTGTAAAGAACATCTTTGCAAGACAAAAGGAGATTAATTAACTAAAGACAGTTTTTAACTTCCAATTAGGGAAGGAATATCATGTTCTTAAACCTACAAAGTGTCTTGAAACACTGGATGATGCTGGAAGTCAGGAGATTGACTACCTCGTACATAACTGCAGCACATTTCAATTCATTCGGCAGCTAGATTCACCCTTCTAGAGAAGTTCCAAATATAAGCGGAATTCACAACACCATGGCTGGCATGGGATAAGATTGTAATGTCTTTCTTATCCTAGGTAGTCAAGTTAATTACTTTCTACTATGGTTTAAGAATTTAGATATTTTTTTTCCTACTGCAGCAGATTTCAATTCATTAAAATAAATAGTTTAAAATTAAATTGTGCTCGTACCTCACTTTCGGCAAGCAACTGCTCCAAGGCCTTTGGGAGGTATGGGAACACAGAGGCTCCTAAAGTATCCACCATGCGGTGTATAAAGGACGTAACCTAGAATGCAGAAGGTAGAATTAGTAACTTCACATGGCATAAAGAAGCTGTATCAACAAGGAACTCTGTCTTGATCTCACCTTATGACGCAAAGCCTCCACCTTTGGAAATACAACCAGAATTTGAAGGAGTACATCAAGTGTCTGATTTAAAAAAGCAATCTTCCAAAGTTAGTCAGACTAGAGCAAAATATTCTGCTCTCTGACATTCATACACTTCAAAAAATGGACAAGAAAGAGAACAATAAAAAACTAAAAAACAAATAAAAGGATATCCAAAACATCAACCTGCTTGAACATGAGACCAATTTCAGGGCGGCTACTGGTTACTAAACGCTCACTGAAGCCCTGATTAACATAAGCACATTAAAGAATTCTGTTATCCAAGATTATAGGGGGCATATACAGCAAAGTACAATCTGAAAGCAGGGTCATGAAAAGTTAAACAAAAAACATGAATGAACAGAACTTGTTTCCTTTGAAGTTTAATGATGTACCTCTTAAATCTCATGTTTAAATAATTACCAAGTGATTAGTTATGAATCAAATGAAAATCACAGTGAGCATACCACATAACAAGAAGTATAGATAAGACCTTGCTGAGTGCATTTATTGCCATAATTATTTGTTGGATGATAGCGATCTTTGCATGGGACTCTTCTGGATTCTGAGCTGCTGTTCCATTTATAACCAATGCTTCAACCTGAATTAAATAAATACGCCAGATGACATAAACATTCAAAAGCAATCCACTAAAGGCGAAGAAACCAATTTCTGGTACAATATAGGAAAACAACAATGACATCAGCAAAAAGGAACGCGCAAGAAGGGAAAAAAGAAATTGCTAATTGCGAAGTTTATTGACCAATTGGAAACTGAAAATTCATCAAAACCTGTTGACAGAGAGGAATAAGCAGAGAAGATAGGTATTTAGACTGCTTGTCAAGTGGTACCTCCTCCATCCCAATTAACATACCAATAGCCTGCAAGTGCAAATACTCATTAGAACATTAATAACGTATGCATCACATATCTAGAGCACATACAAAGAAGGACCAGAGCCAAACATCAAGGCCACAAAGCTCAATGTGATGGCAAATTATTACCTCAAAGATGAAACTACCATCTTCAGAACCAGAAAGCTCCCTTGATGTATAATCCACGTTTGTAAATTGGGCAACAATATCTTGCAGACTCTAAAAATTTATTAAAATAAAAGGCAAGAAAGAGGGATAAGAACTAGGAATAGTGACAGAGAATAAGAAAAGTGCCATGAGACATTTATATGCCATTCTGATACCTGTAAGATAGTCTCAATGAAAGGCACAAGCTTTGTTTTCAGTAATTTCACGGCCCTCATGAAAAGATAACTAGCCCTTCTATTTACATTGGCATTTGGATGGTGTATACCCCTTTCATCAAGGAAGGCAGCTAGAACCATAGGTATATACTGGGAATTCTCCTGAACAAACTTCAGGTATCTCGTTATTGTCTCCAAATAAACAAGGGCCACCATTCTATGAGAATGGCAAGGAAACTTAGTTGACAGTAGTTTTGGAATCAACTCTTTCAAGATCCCACTTCCGGTCTTCAATGCTTCCTCGCTTATGTACTCTCCAAGTGCATAAAGGAGAGAAAGTGCAGCTTCTACCTCTTCTACGTTCCTATCTACAGCAGCTGCAACTGCAGTAGCTATAGAGTTCCTTATAAACACCTGAGTGATATCAGGTGCCACACGGCCAACACTACGAAGCAACACAAACAAATCCTTCCTAAACTTAACCATCCTATCCTCCTCTTCTCTCCCAATCTTGTCCAGCACATCAAGATTATTGCGATAAATGGGATCGTAACAAATTTGCACACGGATCACTTCCAGTATCTGACCCACATGGAGCAATTGTTTCTCCGTCAATCCAGAAACGCTCTTCATTGTGGAAACATAACCCGAGAGAAACTGAACAATATTGAATGCAGTATCAAATTCACGGTTCTGCATTACATAAAAAACTGATGGCAACACCTCATTCAGAAGTTCCACTGAAACACCCTTCGCATCTTCCACATTCAGTCTTTTAGAGCATTCTAGGACCTCAGTGGCATACCCTGTGAGCAATGCAGCTGATTTGGTTACTAATTCACTGTCACTGTCACCAGCTAGTAAACCAAAAACCCGACTAATTTTAAGGCTCTGCAAAAGGCAGAGCTTGGACTGATGATCCATTCTCTTCGAAACTACTGCCAACACACACCCAGCAGCAGCAGCTCTAAGCAGATCAGGCCCATCAACCAAAATCAACTCAAACAACAATGGGATAAATGCATCATTCACAATCAACCCAATGTCAATCCAAGTTATATATCTCCTCATGGATTCTAGCACACTAGCACAAAGATCGGGCTCAGAATTCCTATACATGGTAATAATGTCATACCATGCCCTAACAATCTGAGACACACATTGTACCCTCATTGCATCCTTAACCCTATTTGCAGCTGTCACTTCCTCATTACTTCGAGGATAGTCCAAACTAATCAACTCATCATCAAGGGCATTCAAAACTCGACAAAACATATCAATTACCACCACCCCTTTACTCAAATGGGGAAGAAAATCCACAAAAATCGATGACCAAGCAACCGGGTACTCAAATTGAATTAGGGTTACCAAAACCTGAGCAAGTTTATTCTTAATAAAGGCCGGACTCTCCAAAACGCTAACTGAATTCTCCCCGTTTAAACCTTCCAAACAAGCAATGGAAAACACAGAGCTTCTCAGAAATGCCTTCTCTTCTAAACTCATAGACGGATACCGATTTCGAATATCATCATGGAGACACTGTAAACACCAGAACTGGACTTGAATGTATCTAGAAACACACAATCTCTCAATACACAGACTACAAATTGATGGGCTCTCCTTAATCTGCTGACAAAAAGCAACAGCTTGTGATTTCAGTGACAAATCAACGGTCCCAGATTCATCAAAACAAATAAATATTGCTTTTTCGAGATCATCCATTACAACCCTAGAAACAAGCAACAATTCTTAAAACCCTAATACTAAACCCTTAGCCCAAAACTATCAAATCAAATCACCAAAAATCATTAATTCACCGGTGCCAAAACTTGGGAACAAGAACCAATTTTGGACTCAACAAGAATTAAAGAACGAAGGAACCAGCAGATTTGAATCAAATTTTGTACCCCGAGAGAGAGAGAGATGTGCTTGTTATTACCTCGATTTGATCATGAAGAAGAAATGATTTAGAGAGAGAGAGAGAGGGAGGGAGGGAGAAGAATTAGGGTTTTCCTTCGTAAGGCGGTGAATTGAGACTTGGGTTTTCTATTTTCTTAAAAAATAAAAACAGAAAAATAAAAAAACTAAAATTGAAAATTTTGTTTTTGCAGAGAGAGAGAGAGACAGAGAGAGACAGAGAGAGAGAGTTGTGGTGTTTATATGGTGCTTTGTCTTTTATGTCTGTATTTGACAAAATGACTAAATTGCCCTTGTTCATTCTAAGGACTGATTTCGGAAATCAAATGTTCTGGGAATCCATTGATTGCTTGTCACGTGTGAATTTCTTGCGATTGAGATATTCGAAAAGTCGGCGTGCTGGTTCAGTTAAGATTATGATCTTCACATCCCGAAATTACCACTGGAAGCCTGAATATTCGTAATATTCATGAAGGGTATTTTCGGAAAGTAAAATATTTAAGAGGCTGTTAAGCATTTTCGCTTCCGCTGGTTATTGGACTGGACTTGGGAGCCCAATCCGGTACAAAGTCTAGCGTGAATGGTATTTTTCGTATATCCCCCCCCCCCCCCGGCCAAAAAAAAAAAAAAAACTCTCTTTCCTCTATGAGCAATAAAAATAAAAAAAAAAAAACAATTATTAAATTTTTAGAATATGATATAGCATGGAAAAAGATTTAATTGTATATTTTCCAACACAAAAATAAAAAAAAATGATTAGACTGATATAATATATATATATATATATATATTTTAGTACTGAACCATCTAATATCTGATATCATATTCCGATTAATTTAACATAATCTACTTTCAAGCCCTTTTAAGAATGAGCACTCCCAACATAATTATTTTTATTCTCAAAATTCGAATATGAATCTTGGTGAAGGAATCCAACTGTCTTCCCACTAGATCAATCGTCCATAACTGATATAATAGAATACAACATATTTAATTAAATCTGTTTTTTAATTATTTTTGGTCTACTCATTTTGTTATAATTGAATCGATCGCTAAGCGTGGAGCCATAAAGTTTCTTTTCCTTATTTTAATAGTATGCCACTTTTAGAAGAAATAAATCTAAATGAGCAAGATTCAAGTAGATTGATTTAGAAAGTTATGAACTTGTGGAGATGATGCATAATCGTAACATAACCAAAAGTACAAAGTTACTATTACTTCCCCTGAATGCATTTTCCCAAAGATCTCGTGATAATCTTCGCAATCAATTTTATTATAAATTATAAATCTTCATTTATAACATAGCATGTGTAGACAGATTGTGATGAATTTCGTTTATTTACTAAGTTTGAACGTATGTTAAAATCTACGTGTTCATCTGGTGTGTGTGATTGATAAACTATTATGCATGATCAACAAATTTATCAATAAAAAACCGAAGTCCAAAGAGTAGTGAATGAGTAATCATTTCTACAACAACAACAACAACAAAAGTAATAAGTAATACCGAATTGCAATATTCTCTAGATGTATCTTCTCGTTTTTGCTTTTTTTATCGTTGTAGAGACATCCGAGCGATAAAGACTCCTCACTCAAGCGCCTTTCATGAGATCTCGTATTCAAATTTTGTAGATGTATATATTTTTGTAGTTTTCCCAACTCTTACGTAATCAAAACAAAATCCTCGTGTTAATAAGTTTCAGTTCAAGTGATACTTCCTCCCACCTCTTGTAATAGACTCGAGTTCGAACCTTATTATGCACCAAAAAAAATAAAATAAAATCCTTGTTATGTTGTTGTTGGGCTGTTAATTGGACTTCATAATGCATTTTGTCCCACCTAGAGATCACCTATACATGGACAGAAGGGACGATCAAGCGAGGCCCAAGACTCCTATGGGCTGGGCCATTTCTTATTGGGCGAGTTTTGGACACTTTTCAGGCCCGGCAGACTATAAAACAAGAAACTAAAACAAAAGCTGGATTCCAAATTCATGTGTACAGGTTTGTTCCTTCCGCGATGAACAAAATAATTGGATGCCGAATTACCTCGTAAGATCACATACATGGGCGCAGACATACGCATCTAAAGAATTCTAGAAGTGAACAGACAGCCCCATGTAGGGGTCTACGTCGTACGTCATAAACATTTGGTTTTTGCCCTTCCGAGTTGGGCATTGAACAAAGACATGCTCCTGACAATTGCATCGTTAGATTTGGTTGCCTTGTTCACATGATGTCATCTCAATTATCTCTCTCTCAACCATATCTCCCCTCGCCCATATTTAAATTTATATTTTAATTACTCTATTTTAAATATTTATGAAACCTTTATTCAACAATTGCGACTCTCCCAATATTATTCTTTTTATTTTTAAATTTTAAATTTTAAATTTAATTAAAAATTTAATATCTTATTATATTGAATCAATTACCATTCATTGGCAACATCTCTCTCATGCAAATAAAATATTATAAACTCTAAGACAATCCAATTGGAAGATGATTATACAAAAAGACACGCCAAGATCACTGGTTCACAATACCACCAAGAGAAAATATCAAAAACAATCCATGAATCGTGTCCAGAGAGAGAGAGATTAAAATACTAGGAGGGTACATTCGGTTCAGACGTTAAGTCACAAGCATTAACTAAAGCTTTGTGCCAAAACTCTTACAAAATACACTCCAAAGGGAATGTTCTTCTACAATGTAATGATTAAATTCATGTACATTATGTGATGTGATAGTTTATTTCGTGATCGGAAATGGAAAATACCATGCAATGTCTAGAACAGATGATATCTTGATAGAGATGCGTCAATGGTGATGTGAATCTTCAACGAAAATGGTGATGCAATATCTTAAATTTTGAGTTTAAAGATATATAACGTAAATGAAAACATATATGCATGAACCAATAAAATTTAAATAAGCTAAAATTATATATAAAAAGACATTTATATTTATTTATTTCTGGGGTCCGGAGGGAGGTGTACTAAATATAAATTAATAAGCTAAAAAAAAAAAAGGAAAAGAAAAATATAGCTATATAGGCAAAGTTAAAAATTTTATTTAAAAAAGTCAAGGGATGGGAAGAAAAATATTATAAATGTTAAATAATAAATAGTTCAATAATTTTAATGATTTTTAATAGCATTTCTGTGCGGTCTAAAGATGTCGTTATTTCTAACTATTTATTTATCACATTTTTTCTTAGTAGTTTGAACACATATCATTAAAAATTTATTTATCACATTTTTTAATATTATAATTTTTTTGACTAGTTGGTCTAAGATATTGATATCATTTAAATAAGATATCAGATTTAAATCTTCATATAGCAAAAACAAATGATAAACTAGATTTAATCTGGTTCACAAAATTTATCATGGTTTATAAAAGAAATAAATATAAATTAATAAACTGAAAGGAAAAAGAAAAAAAAAAGGATATATGGGCAAAGTTAAAAAATTATTTAAAAAAAATGAAGGGGTGAAGAAAAATATTATAATTTTTAAATAATAAATAGTTTGATAATTTTATGATTTTTATTGGTATCTCTAGGCGGTCTAGAAATGCCGCTTTTTCTAACCATTTATTTATGGCATTTCTTCTTAGTAATTTGAAGACACACCGGTGCTTCGCCACTGCTCGGATACAATTTTTTTTTTTTTATCGATCGGTCTGATTAATCTGATTTTAATATTATGAGATTTATTGATAAATTAGTTCTTCCATATTTTTTTATTTTAAAAATTAAATTTAAAATCTTTAAATAAGAAAATAAAGTATTTGATAACTCAAATTTGGAGTTTGGTGTCCGAATACAATTCTAGAAACAAGAAATCCACTCTGAACACCAAACCAACCCAGGGTAGGTGAAAGGACAGTGCCATGTCTACATCATTTTGTGGAACATCTCTTCTTTCTCGCGGTTTGCTCGCATTGTAAAGTTCTCGAATCACTCCAAACCACATTGCGGTGCCGTGATGCATTCAAAGTCTTTTTTGGGTTCACAACAAACTGCCAAAGACAGCCAAATTTTAAGACCTGTCCCAAAGAGAAAAAAATTTGTATTCCTTGTCATGCTAAATTTTTGGTCGAGACAAAACTAAAGAGACAGATTGCCCTAGTCACATGGTATAGATAGAAGAAATTCGAGATTTTTAAAAATAAAAAATAATATCAGTTGAATTATATTTTATTATATCATGCAACAAATCTAATGATATGAAAATAAAATCGTTAATTATTTTGTTAAAGATGAATAAACAATGTAAATAAATTTCTTTCGTGACTCCTTTGTCTTATTTCATACCTTCTGCCTCGTGTTCCGAATTAAAAGCTACCTACAAGTCTAGAGAACAAATAGAGTAAAAAAATTTTTGGTCTTTGGATGCACTATTAAAAATAAAGTATTAGTAATGAAAATTGATCAAAGATAATTATTCATCGTTAATTAGTGATAGAATTATGACGGATTAGTGATGGATAGATTTGTGATAGAAAAATCTATCAGAAATAATTCTACTGCTAATCCGTCACTAATTTAGTGACGAAATTATTTTTATCAGTAATTTATCGTTAAAACGTGCACGAAAAACTTACGAAAATTTTCAAATAGATTAGCGATAGAAAATTCGTCAGAAATAATTTCGTTGCTAATTCGTTGCAAATCTTAGCAATAAAATTATTTCCGTCAGTAATCCGTCGTTAAAACACGCGCGTCATAAAAATTTTCAGACAAATTAACGACGGAAAAATCTGTCACTAATCTTAGCGATGAAATTATTTCCATCAGTAATCCGTCGTTAAAACAACATGAAAATCTAGTAAAAATTTTCGAACAGATTAGCGACGGAAAAATCCGTTGTTAATCTGTCTCTAATTTTAGCAACGAAATTATTTCTATCGGTAATCCATTGTTAAAACTTGAAAAAAAATTATATTTTTATTAAATTAGGGTTTTTTTATTAAATATAAATTTGTATTTTTATTAAATATAATTTTGTATTTTTATTAAATTAGAGTATTTTCTGTAGTTAAAAATTTTCGTCGATAATTTAAAATAATTTAAAAAGTGTTAAATTAAATTACTGATAGATTAATGTCAGAAAATTTTAGTGTCGAAAGATTTTCAACATTAATCCGTCGCTGAAATTCGTGTGACTTTTCCAAATTACCGACGAATTAACGACGAAAATTTTTAGCGACGGAAATTTTCCGTCCATCGCTAAATTTTCCAATGGAAATATTTCTGTTGCTAAATTTAGTGAAGTTACTTTCAGCGAGAAATTTCCGTCACTAATTTTCCATTGCTAAAACCTTCAATGATGGAATATTTACTATCAGCGATGGATTTCGTCGCTGATACCCTTTTTTCTAGTAGTGATGATATAATCTTATTGATCTTTGAAATTAAAAAATATATATAATTTTTAATATAAATCATCAATATTCAGTAACCACGTTAAATTTGACAAAATTTGGTTCAAACTAGATTAACACCTTAAAAAACAAAACACTTCATGTATCTATTTTTATCATATATAAAATTTGAATTCAAAATATTATTTAAAGCGTTGACATTAAAATACTTTTTATATTATCGAGGGTCATCTAGCTCGTCCCTAATTTAAATATCACAATTTTCTTTTTTAGCTCAAAATGCTTGTTCTATCCACTCATCCTCGGGCATTAGGATTTTCTGATTACAAATTGATGGGACGTGGCCCAAAAGCCCAAACCAAAAGAGTCAATTCTCAAAAAACCCCACGAAGGGCTCTCACGGGTCAATCTACCGAATGGTCTTAATCACCCGGGTTAATCTATCGAAGGATCTCAGTCGCCCGGGTCTTTCGAACAATGCTCTCCGAGTGATAAATAGTCGCCCCAATCGAGCAAGCGAATAGCAGCATACCAATCGAATAAGTCCCGATTGACCATTTATCAGTCGAGCAACCAAACGATGGGCAACATCCCTATCGATTAAAAAGGAAGATCAGAACTTCCTTGATTTCAGTCTCTTATTTCATAACAGCAATTCCAAAATCTTTCAGATAAGGAAAACATCCATCCCGAAGATGAAGATTTTCCGATATATGAGAATCGTGATCAATTCGTAATATTGATTTCTGAGATTCCCGGATCAGTTTGACAAGGAAGATAGGGTGAAAGTCCCTCAGCGGTGCACAACTCTTACAAGTATAAGAGATCTCAAAACTCTCGGTATCAGGTACGCTCTCTAAACCTAACACAGTAGACACATTGATCACATGGAACAACTTTCCCATAACTCTCAGTCTGTTTTCTTCCAATCAAAAACCGCTCTTTACTGACTTGAGCGTCGGAGTTTCCCCACCGGAGCACCCTTCGGCGGTTTTTGCAGGCAAATCCGCCCATCGACGGTTACTGTTTGAGTCAAGAAGGAGCTGGTATCTGTGGACCCATTAACACACCTCCATCAAATTGACGTCGTTCATGGAAACAGACTAAAGAAGTTTCGATAACCATGCCTCCAAGGATTAGAGCGTCTTCGAGAGCCACCCCTACTGTAGGAGAGCACATCCCTATGCCCGACGAACTTGCCATTCCCCCAGTAACGAATCCTCCAATTCACAATCCTGTGTCTTCCCCCTGACCGTCGCATCCGGAGTTAATTACGCAACATGCAAATCAAGAACAACAAGTCACGGGCCCAGAACCAAAACAGGCAAACCAACCCCAAATGGAATGATTGGTGTCTGGAATCCAAATAATGAGTAAACAGTTAGAAAGACTCAGTCGAACCCTTGGGTTGGACAACCACTTATCTGCTGCAGAATTCGAATACAAACAACCCCTTGGACGAGAATTCTCAGAACCATCGGCGACCTCTCAATACGACCCCCAGGGCCTAAAAAAGCAGATTGAATAATCGTGGCTGCTGAGCTAAAACGAGTAGGAGTAAAGGACAAGGAAGGTCCCCAACGCTCTCGGGGCGAATCGTCATTCGATGCAAAGATCTTGTCAGAACCAACGCCAAGAGATATCCTTCTGCCTCCCATGGAGCGGTATGATGGGATAAATGACCCCCGCGACCATTCTGCCCATTTTATAACAGTGATGGTCTCTAGAGATCTCTCAGACGCTGCGATGTGCAAATACTTCTCTACCATTCTTAATGGTAATACTCTAACCTGGTTCAATTCTCTTCCCCCGCTCAGTATCAAGGGTTTCACACAACTCCGACAACAATCTGAGACCCACTTTGTAATTAGTTGAGGGGATAAACGGAAATCTACATCCCTCTTATCATTACATCAATGGAAAGAGGAACCTCTCAAAAACTTCATGGAAAGATTCTAGACAGAAATGCTGAAAGTTCCCGATCTAGACCATAACATCGTCTTGGCCGCGCTCCTGACCGGCATGCACTCTGATATGAAGGTCTCCATTACAAAGAAGTCTCCAGCATCCATCCAAGAATTCTACTCTCGAGCAGAGAAATATATTATTGTAGAAGAAGCAGAGACCTTCGATCGACAAAAAAGCCATCATAGTAGAAAAGAACGCAGCCGGTCGCCACGTCGACGTTTCCCGAAAAGAGGCAAACCAAGAACTCCACCTTCACAAAAGTTCAGCATCTACACCCCACTACACGAAACCCCAAGCTGGGTTTTGTATCAAATAAAGAACAAGTCATATGTTAGATGGCTCTCTCGTCCGGTGGAAGAAGATTCTAAAAAAGACAAATCTAAATATTGTCATTTCCATATGGACTACGGTCACATGACCAATGAGTGTAAAAGACTCAATGATGAACTAGAATTCTTGGTCCGCAGTGGAAAACTACAGAAGTTCATCAGTTTAGAAGGAAGAAATCTGTCTTCCCCAAACAGGCGCAACGCACCAAGGGAGAATGAGCCACTTTATAGGCCAGATCTCAGACCACCACACGAGGAACCAGGAGGGGCAATAGTTCAAGTCCACCATGGAGATGGCTGGCACGAACCATATGTTCCCGTTAGCCTCTGTCCAGCATATGACCCGGACTTCCCAGCACTCTTCCTTTAATGAAAATTTTGATATTTGCTACTACTCATTGACTACACGTGGCCTAAGACTTCAAATTACCTTAAAAGAAAACACTCCCCGAACGGGTGGACACGGCCCTAATTCCTAAAGTCTCTAATCGACTAAGGGAAGGGGTTCAGTCGCCCAGATCTTCCGAACGAATGTGTCGCTAATATAGGATGGAACTCTCCAAACGGGTGGACACGACCCTAATTCCTAAAGTCTCTAATCGACCGAAGGGTCTCAACTACTCAGATCTTTCGAACGAATGTATCACTAATATAGGATCTCGAACAGGTGGACACGACCCTAATTCCTAAAGTCTCTAATCGACCGAAGGGTCTCAGTCGTCCAGATCTTCCGAATGAATGTGTCGCTAATATGGGATGGAACTCTCCGAACAGGCAGATTCCTAAAGTCTCTAATCGACCAAAGGGTCTCAGCCGTCCAGATCTTCCGAACGAATGTGTCGCTAATATGGGATGGAACTCCCCGAACGGGCGGATACGACCCCAATTCCTAAAGTCTTTAATCGACTGAAGGGTCTCAGTCGCCCAGATCTTCCGAACGAATGTGTCGCGAATATGGGATAAAACTCCCTAAACGGGCGGATACGACCCTAATTTCTAAAGTCTCTAATCAACCGAAGGGTTTCAGTCACCCAGATTTTCCGAACGAATGTGTTGTTAATATGGGATGGAACTCTCCGAACGGGCAGACATGACCCTAATTCCTAAATTCTCTAATCGACCGAAGGGTCTCAGTCGCTCAAATCTTCTGAACGAATGTGTCGCTAATATGGGATGGAACTCCCCGAACGAGCGGATACGATCCTAATTCCTAAAGTCTCTAATCGAACGAAGGGCCTCAGCCGCCTAGATCTTCCGAACGAATGTGTCGCTAATATGGGATGGAACTCCCCGAACGGACGGACACGGCCCTAATTCCTAAAGTCTCTAATCGACAGAAGGATCTTAGTCGCCCAGATCTTTCGAACGAATATGTTGCTAATATGAGATGGAACTCCTCGAACGGGCAGACACGGCCCTAATTCTTAAAGTCTCTAATCGACCGAAGGGTCTCAGCCGTCCAGATCTTCCGAACGAATATGTTGCTAATGTGGGATGGAACACCCCAAATGGGCGGACACCGCCCTAATTCATAAAGTCTTTAGTCGACCGAAAGGTCTCAGTCGTTCAGATCTTCCGAACAAATGTGTCGTTAATATGGGATGAAACTCTCCGAACGGGCGTACACGACCCTAATTCTTAAAGTCTCTAATCGACTGAAGGGCCTCTGTTGCCCAGATCTCTTAAACGAATGTGTCGCTAATATGGAATGGAACTCCCCGAACGGGCGGATATGACCCTGATTTCTAAAGTCCCTAATCAATCGGAATGCCTCAGTCGTCCGGGCCTCTCAAGAAAACATCTCCAAATCGATCTTCTAAGATCAGGCCAAAGCAACCTTGATTCCAAGAGCTTTCAATAACACACTAGAACGAACGCATCATCAGAGGAGATTCCCCCGACCTCGCTCGGTTAGCAAAATATTAGAAGTTTTTTATATGATTATTACATTTTAATAAATCAGGGGATAAAAAATCCTCATTCCACAAAATTACAAAACGAACGGAATGGACACAAGAAACAGTATGAGCAGAATTCGAATCCGTTGATCCTTCAAGCGGGGGCAGAGTTTCGTACCGACCAATCTCTCAAAAAATCTCTTCGATGCATTTCAGGCGCTCATCAAACTTTCGCTGAGAAAGTTGTAGGGCGACAGCATTTTTGGCAGTAGAAGTCTTGAGGTCAGCCATCTCCTGTTCAGCCCTTTGAAGGGATTCTTCACGTAAATGGGTTAACGTTTCAGGGGCTGTTAACCACGCTTTCCAAGCACATCCATCTGTTTCTAATTCCTTACAATGAGCTTGAACCGAAACAAGGTCTTTCCAAAGGCGCTAATCTGCCTATCTTTGATCTCTCCAATGGTCTTCTCTTGGTTCTCCAAAGCATCCTTCAACGCCAACACTTGGTCGCTCATATGGGAAAATTGTTCATCTCGCTTAACCCTAAACTTTCTTTGAAACTCAGTCAGGGCATAAGTTTGGAAAAAAGACACAATGGTCAGAGTTACGAGACAATAAAGATCAAATTTCAACTCGCACAAAGAAAACACTTACTATAAGGCAAAGAGATTGGATAGCCCTATCAGTAGACTCGAGAGACATCTTTCGAAGGGCGGACCTCGAAAGAAGTTGGAAATGCTCAGCTAACTGTAACCCCTCCTGTGGATCAACAAGATTGAAATTGTGGCCTCCCATGAAGACCGCCACTGATTCTTCTTTGGAACTCCATCCTTCTCCAATCAAAATAGGTGGAGGAACGCAATAGTCATTTGGTAAATCGACTAGAAGACACTGAGACCCCCGATGGGACTGTCCCAAAGTTTTGTTCGGAATGGAAGTGGAAGGTTGTGTCACCGGAGACTCTTCCGACCTTTGCTCTTGAACCAGAGTGTTCTCAGTCATTTAGAAGAATCCCATGTCGAAACCGCCTCCTTCTCCAACCCCGGACGATGCACTAAAGGTTTCGCCAACTAGTTGACCCCCTCCAGTTTCAGAATGTTATGGGGACAACACATGCTCTCCAAATTCGGTTTGTCCTTCTTCCTTAGCAGGTGGACTGGGCGCGCTAGTCTTAGACTTTTTCCGCCGGGACTCATGGGAAGTATCAACCGCCTTCCTCTTTGCATGAGACCGCATTTCCCGCTTAGTAGAAATTTCATCAAGAAGACGGGTATCAATGTCCAGTACAGTGTCAACCAAGTCTTTTCCCTGTTGCTCCAACAGAAGGGGTTTGATGATTTGGCTTGACTCATCCATGAGAAGACCGGATAGTATCAACATGTCGTCTCTCACCAAGCAATCCACCCACAAGCTCCTACAACTGACCTCACAATAATGGGCCACTGTACACAGGAAACGGGAGTGGCGAAGGAGAGATGGGATTTTCTCATTCAAAAAAGGCACCTGGTTAACATCCGAAAATACATGAAGGAGATCCTTGTTCAAAAACCTGATGAAGAAAAACTTCTGCATCCAGTGTTTATTATGAAATTCACTATAGAAAAACTTTCAGCAAGACTCTCGATGAATCTGGAGTTTATACCAACCGTGAGTGGATCCTTTGGAGCTACATCGCCCCAAGAAAAACAGAGCCCCTAAAATCTCTAGGTCGAAATGAATACGAAAAAACTCTAACAAGAAAATTAGGGCAATCACAAATCGCCAAACACTTGGGATGAACAACAAAGGGTGAATGTTCCAATATCTCAAGTCTCCGTCAGTGGGCCTGTATATGGAATCTTCAAACCATATTTCACTCACTATTTATACATTGGGATACAACCCTCGGAGGCAAGATTCGCTCTATCCCCTTCGCCAGACAATACAAATTCGAAATCACTTTCGAGCGACATTTCCTTCTTGACTTCTATCAGATCCTCTTCGATTATATTGCTCTGAATGTTGTCTATGCTACATAATGAGGAGACGTCTGTCGACATTTTTTGCTCAAAGAGAAAGCTTTTCGAAGAAAAAAAGGAAAAGATGTATTTTCTAAGAAACGAAAACTTTTACAAAACGTATAGAAGATGGTTCGTGGAAATCGAAGCGGCGAATGTCAAAGTAAAAAGGGACACTCCTTTTCGAGAATTGTCACTCATGGTGCTTCTTCTTTCGAGAAAATCATAAGTTAGTGGCAAATGATGGGATGTGGTCCAAAGGTCCAAACTAAGAGTCAATTCCCAAAAGACCCCGCGAAGGGCTCTCACGGGTCAATCTATCGAAGAGGTTTAGTCACCCGGGTCAATCTACCGAAGGGCCTCAGTCACCTGGCCTCTCAAACAATGCTCTCCGAGCGATAGATAATCGTCTCGATCGGACAAGCGAATAGCCGCATACCAATCGGATGAATCCCGATTGACTATTCATCGGTTGAGCAACCAAACGATGGCAACATCCCTATCGATTAAAAAAGAAGCTCAGAACTTCCTTAATTTTAGCTTCTTATTTCATAACAACAATTCTAATATTTTTCAGATAAGGAAAGCATCCCTCCCGAAGAAGAAAATTCCCTGATATATGAGGATCGTGATCAATTCGTAATATTGACTTCCGAGATTCTCGGATCAATTCGATAAAGAAGGTAGGATGAAAGTCCCTCAGCGGTGCACAACTCTCACAGGTATAAAAGATCTCAAAACTCTCGACATCAGGTACGCTCTCTAAGTCTAACACATGGGGCACATTGATCACAGGGGACACATTGATCATGGAGAACAACTTTCTTATAAATCTCAATCTATTTTCTTCTAATCGAAAACCGCTATTTACTAATTTGAGCGTCGGAGTCTCCCCGTCAGAGTATCCTCCGACGGCTTTTGCAGGTGAATCCGCCCATCGATGATTACTGTTCGAGTCAAGAAGGAGATGGTATCTATGGAGCCATTAACCCACCTCCATCACAAACGATGGCTTGGTTTGAATTCATTTGATTGTGAATTATTTTGTGAATTTGTTTAATAGGAGGAAAGTTTAAAATTAATAATCTACATTTTAAATTAAATTTACATATAAAAATGTAAAATATAATTCTGTTTACAAATAGTCTTAGAAAAGCGAAATCAAAATTTTTTGCAGCGAAGGCCAAAATTCAGCTCTTAAACGTTAGTGTTCAATATAATTTGGATATTTTACCAAAAAATATAATTTGGATATACTTTTTTAAAAAATAATATCCTTTAATTTGTTGATTGTGAGAAATAAAAAAAAAAATTATCATTTAACAAGTTGCATTGTATTAAAAATGATTATTCAAATTTAAAATAATTTAATATTTATATATACTTTTTTGCTGAATAAAAATATATTTGCCACTCTTATGAAGAAAATTAACACAAGTTATGGTTATTATAGAATAATTATTTCGTAATTTCAATGGTTGTAGAAATATTATTTATTAAGTAAATTAAAAAATTATGGGGAAGTTGGAGAAGGGAAAAGGGTAATAAGTTGAGGCAGAGCAATGGGAAATCCCACTTTTTCTTCCTTCTTTTTTTCTCTTGCCACAGGGGACTTTCGTGCCTCATTCCTTTTGTCTCAACCCTGCAAAAGTCACCTCCCTCTCCACCTTCTTTTGACAAAATTAATTGAAGCATTTAATTTTCAAAGTTTGATCAATTTTAGAGAAAAAAAGAATGGAAAATAAGAAGGGAGAGAGGGGGAGAGAGAGAGAGAGAGAGAGTCTCACCGTTGTTAACATAAAATCAAGATTGGGACACCGAAAGCCTGCCAAAGGCGTGGGCCTGTGCCCAAGGACTGCATGCAATCCCACGTTCTCAACTCACGCAACCAGCTAGCTTGCACGTTTATGTTTTGGCCACCACGCAGGATTTTCATTTCAACACACCTATGCATGTGGCTCTCCACATTTCTTGGACACTTTGACGACTTTTTTTAATATATAATAAATATTTAAATTTGAAATTTTTATAAAAAAAATAATATAATTTGAGTTATAATTTATTAATAGACTTTGATAACTTTGTATTATGTCTTTATATGTGATGTAAAAAATACTAACCCCCTTCGACCAAATCAAACCTAAGATCGACTCGATCTAATTGACCCGGTAAGACTCTCCCAAACAACCAACGCCGTAACAAATATCTCAAGTCATCTCATCACTTGCTACTAATAATAATAATAACCACAATGATCAGTATTGTATTATATTAATAAAAATATTAAATTTAAATTTTAAAAATAAAAAAAAATCAAACTGATTTTATTATATTTAAATCAAATTAATAATCGAGCCTGATCAAAAAATAATAATAATAAGAATAAGCATATTAATATATTAAGAATGACTTCCCGTGGAGGGTGGAGATGAAGGAAGATCGAAGAAGGGGCAAAATAGCACATGCAACAGTGACAGTCGTGTGAGGGTGACTGGATGAGAATAGAACCTCTTGGGTGAGGTGGAATGTGCCGTCAACGCCGACGGTTGCGTACTGGTGTGGCCTGCCATTGTTGACCACGTGTCGGCGGTCGATGCCCGTGGCAATACCACGTGGTGGTGACACTGATCTCTGGGGAAGCAAGAAGCGCCCGTCTGGTCAGCGTGTTCGAAGAGAAGTGAGAGAGAGAAAATTAAGGGAAGATTCCATTCCACGAATAATTATTTTCTCAAAAATGCCCTCCTACGTTAGTGAAAATGGAGTCTTACAAGGGTTCTCTCAAAAACAAGGTTGTGTTTTAGATAGAGTGATTTAGAAGAAAAGAAGGGATTATGCGAAAAAATAATTGTTTTTTTATTATTTGAGAGTTTTATTGGGAGAGAAAAGAAGTGATTTGGTGAGATTTTAAAGATAAAAATTTTTCTTCCTAAAAGTGAAAAGAAAACGAGAAAAAAGAAAAAAAAAATTTCTCACTAATATACCAAATTTATCCTTAAAAAGATAATAAAAAAATTTTTAATTCCAAATAAATCCCACATTATTTTCTTTCATTCCTAAAACTCCCAAATAGAATAGAAAGAAAATCTCATCATCTCCTTTCTTTTCTTTTCTTTTCTTTTCTTCCCTAAACACCCCAACTAAGCGTTAATATTTAAATATTTTGATATTCATAAAATTTATTTTATTTTATTTTAGAAATATTTAAGATAAAATGGGTCACAAATCACAATCTTACAAAAAAAATAAAATTCTAAATTCGAGTTTTATATATAATAAAAATATACGTTTGGAGGGTTTTGTCCCCCCTCAAAGAATCAAATTTAATCAAATTTAATATGATTATTGGATACTGGTGATTTATAAAAAAAATATTATAAAATATTTAATTATTTTTAAATATCTTTATTATCATAAATTAAAATACTAAGAAATTATAAAATTTTTATAATCCCAATATTCTATATTTTTCAAATGATTTCTATTACTCAGATTCATGAAAAATATTAAAATTATCATATTGGTCTTAACTTCTGCTTAGTTAACTAATTTGGTAGTAAATGAAATTTTACAATAAAAATATTGTTATCTTGATATAATAAAAAATAAAAAATTTTCATGATAATTGTATTAAAACTTCTTTGATTGGTTTAAAACTAAAAATCGACTTTTTATTATATATCAATAAAAATTAAATGATTTTTTCAAAAATATATATCTCAAAATAATGGTGAGCATGGCACCCAGGACTGGTATGCTTTCAAATTTTGATGCACTTTTATATTAAGCAAAAATCTTGATCTGTAAAATAAGCTAAGATTGTAAATCTTGTTGGTTTAATAATGAAAGCAATGCTACCCAAATCTTTATCTAGAAGCAATTTGATTCAATTTGATAACGGAAGATTAACTTAGCAAAAGGGTAGAGAGAGAGAGAGAGAGAGAGGGGGGGGGGATTTTGTATGCCCAAAAACAGACAGCCGACCCCATCGTTTGCCGAAACATGTTTGATCCAACCAATGCTCGAGAGAATATTATTATATAATTATCTTTCAAAATCAATTTAAATTTATATAAAAAAAAAATCATCACGGAACTAATCCATTTATTAAAACATTTGATGAATATATATAAAATACAAAAAATGACCTGCATATGATATTTATTGATTTAGAAAAAACATATGATAGAGTTTCTAGAGACGTATTGTGATGAATGATGATAAAAAATGGATCTCTTTTAAACGATGGTTTTCTTATTAATATTAGATTCCATCAATATTCGATTTTAAGACCTATTCTTAATACTATAATATATACTTTTTACAGATGATACAGTGTTGGTTGATATAACTAGAAAATGTATTAGTGTTAAATTAGAATTATGGAAAATCGTACTGGAATTTAAAAGATTTAAATTGACCAGATAAAAACTGAGTATATAAAATATAAATTTAGCGACAGTCATAAAAATTATAAAGAAACGATTAGATTAAAAAAAATGTATCAAAAAGTAAATATTTTAAATATTTTCGATCCATCATTCATAATGATAGTAATATAGATGAGGATGTAAATCATAGAATTCAAGAGAATTAGATGAAATGGAGAACGATATCTGGAGTTTTTAGAGATCGCACGATGACACTATATTTGAAGGGAAAGTTCTATAGAATTATAGTAAACGCTGCACTATTATGTGGGTTGAGTATTGAACTATTAAATAACAATAAGAACAGAAAATGATTGTAGCAAAAATGAAGATATTTATATAGATGTGTGTTAAAACTAGAAAAGATAAAATTAGAAACGAATAGTTTCATAATAAGTTGTGAGTTAATTCAATTGTGGATAAAATGTGAAAATATCGTTTCAAATGGTTTGAATTTGCGCAAAGAAGAACCAAACACGCACCGATTAAGAGTACCGAGAACTTAAATATAAGAGATATAGTAAAACGTAGAGATAGACTGTTGAAAATTTAGATGTAAATTATTCGTAAAGACATGATAGTTAAGGGTTTAGATGAAAAGATAGTTTTGGATAGAATTAAATGGTGTAGGAGAATTCACACAAATTAATTTAATATTTTTATTTTTATTTTTATTTTTATTTATTTTTTATTTTTTTAATCTCTTCATATTTATCTCTCAAATGATCAATCCTAATTATTGGGATTAATATTCAAGTTGCTATTGTTGTCTTATGAGTCAAGTAATAAAATACTAAATTGTTTTAATTAAACTTTCGAATTCGAATTTTAAAATAAAAAAATAGATACTGAGAGAGTTAACTTTTAAAATAGAATTTATAATTTTTAAACTAGATTAATCAAGTAATTGAATATTGAATTTATTAAAACCTAAATCATAATAATAATAATATTATTATTATCATTATCATCATTTCTATTATCCAATGAAGAATTGCATAAAATAAAGAGAAAGAGTATTTAAAAGAATTAATTTTATAATAAATTTTATAATATTCAGATCAAATTAATCTATATACTTTAAACATAGACAAGTGAAAACCAAGAAAAAAAAGGAATTGCATGAGATAAGGTTTTCTTTATCCTTTTCAGCTTTAAGGCCAACAATTTCATGATTTGGTTAATGAAAAGACAAAACCAAAGACAGCAAGTGCATGCATGTGGAGGGGCATCATGGAATTTGGCATAATATCCCATCAGTGCAATATAAAAATTTTTCTTTTCCTTTTGTTCTTTTTGCAAGAATCGATTGAATCCTTTATCTTAAATAGGGTTGGTTTACACCTCACGCTCACTGAACAAAATTTTGTTCAAACCCACAAATCCTTTTTGTGTTGGGTGGACCCCTCACTCTTCCACTAGGCTTCAAACCTCACCAATTGGAACTGATGGCAAAAGGCAATAACATATTAACCCTCTAATAACTCTTTTTTTTTTTTTTTTTTTGACCTCACATCACACTTGATTAATTTGAATCGATCATTATAGTGATTTCTTTCAGAGAATGAGTTCCTTAATGAGAAACACTCTATATATATGAGGATTTGATACTTTCAACGAAAATCAAGCCTCAATCATATTTAAAGATATTCAATCTACATCCATTCGAATGAATCCACATTGATTCTCTAATTTCTCTCTTTTGTAAATGTCTTGCTCAAAACAGAGAAGGGCAATGAAAGTGTAAAGTGTAAAGCAAATAGTCCTATTTGGAGAGCAATGCATAAGTTATAATTATTTTTAAATAAATGTGTCATCATAATTTATCATGATGCAAAAGTAAAAATGTGTAGCTTTTATTGCATCATTGGGTTTCTTCCCGATCCCATTTGTAACTAAAAAAAAATAAGTGGATAATATTATAAATAGCCCATATATAAACTTTTACCTTAATTTTATATTGATCGACTAAGGGAATCCTCCTTTTTTATTTAGATTTAGATCCGTTTATGACAAAGTTATTTAATTAAAAATAGACTAAAATAATTTAGAATAAAAATTATTTATGTTTTTAATTTATAATTAGGACGTTTAATTTTTATTTACAATCACGTCCAGATTCATATAATCCAAATTAAGCAATAATACCGCTGTATAACCCACAGAGTCATCACACTCGGTTTTATCCAAAACCCAAAACTTGGATTTAGTCTAATCAGTTTTTAATTAATTAACCATAATTAGGTTTCTAGAAAATCACTGGGAAAGACCAATATTCCAATTCCCTGCGTAATTTATAACAAACAACGAGGATATTCCCGTCATTTCATCTCACTCTCTCTGTATTTTTTTTTTCCCCTGACAATAAAAGAAAAAGTTTATTTACAACTCAGGCCACTTCCCTGCACGCCAAAAGGCCAAAAAAATCAGACAGCCCGATCGATCATTCTCTCTCTAGAATTCTCTCTCTAATTTTGAAGTTGTGCTTCCTTGTTCTTCTCTCTCTTTTTCTCTCTCTACACGCCACTTGTAGAAATTTGATGCTTAGAAAAATTTAGGGCTTTTTAATTCACATTTCTGATTCTTAGAGAAAATTTGTACATAAAAATTGAAATTTTCTTTGATTAGGGTTTGTGTTTGGTGGGTGTATTCCTTTTTAGTGTTTCCTGATTTATTGGGGTTTGGAATTGCTGGGGAGAGAGAGATTAGGGATTTTCTGTTTTCTTGCATTTCTCTGATTGGTAACTTTTTTCTAGGGAGAGAAATTAGGGTTCGAAAGAGAGAATTTGATCATCATGGTGGTTCCAACAATCGCTTTGTATGCGAGTCCACCGAGCAGTGTATGCTCAACACCGCACCCATACCAAATTAATTCGCACGTTTCGCACGACTTTGATCTAAACCCTCGTTCTTCTTCTTCCTCTTCATCAACACCATCATCATCATCCAAGCCGATCGGAGGGCTCTCGTGCCTCTTCTCATCTCCTTCGGTTCGTCACGCGACGCCGTCAACCGGATTCACAGGCAGCGGAGAAGAATTGGGGTCTCTATGGCATGATAGAGGTGATGAATTGGCTAGCTCTTATTGTTATTCACCTCACACTCAATTGGGTTCTTCTCTGAAACGTGATTCAAGCCCCGTTTCTGTGTTTTCGGCCCCTGTTTCGTGTAATAGCAGCGTTGGGGTTTGTTCAAGAAGTGAAAAGGATGGACATTTGGGTCTTAGAAGTAAGCTGTTTAATGGGTTTGTGAGTGGTGCTTTGGGTGGTTCTTGTCTTGATTATGATTCACCTAGCTTTGAATTGGATCTGGATCATCGTGGTGGTTCTAATTTGGATGTTGATGAGCTCACTTTTAATATGGAGGAAAGCTTTGGGGAGTTGAATTCGGAGCCTTATGCCAAAGATTTGCTTCTGGCTGCTCAAATGAGACATGAGATTTTCAGGGAAGATTTCGTTGTTAGGGCCTTTTACGAAGCTGAGAAGGCACATAGAGGGCAGGTAAATTTAGATTAAATATTGTATGGAATTTCCATTTTTGATGAGCATTAGCTAAATCTCTCAGCAGGCCCATATACCAAGCCACGTATACTTTTGCAATCTTTGGCAAAATAAGTTTTTGAGTAGTTTGTTTTTGATGTGACTTTTGCGTAGATGAGAGCAAGTGGGGATCCATATTTGCAGCATTGTGTGGAGACTGCAGTTTTACTCGCAAATATTGGTGCTAATTCCACTGTGGTTGCAGCTGGGCTTTTGCATGACACACTAGATGATTCTCATATGAGTTACGATTATATTTTTAGGACATTAGGTGCCGGTGTCGCCGACTTGGTAGAAGGGGTAAGAAAGCTTAGATCTGGCACCTTAGCTAGCTTTATATTGCATGGTTATGTTGGTTTATCATTTTGTCTTATGCTCACTATAAAGCTTGTTTTGGCAATTAATGTCTGCCATCTGTCAAGTAGGCCAATCAATCAAAAACTTGAGCCTCGTGGTTATTATTATGTCTGATTGTTTCCTATATTGTTTTTACAGAAGATTGTTAGGGTCATAAAATTTGTGGCAAGTGTAATTGAGATTTTTGATAATGTAGCATTGATTATGATCCTTAAAAGAGGTATTAATGCAATAAAAAATTTTGTCCCAGTTTTGGTATTTGTACATGAAATGCTGCACTGCTTGTTGGTGTGTTTAAGGTCATTAAAATAATTCCTTATGTGCAAGTGGTACATATTAACTGAACTTTTCCTTATTTCAATTTCTTATTTGCATGGAGTGAAACATTAAAAATTGTTTCTGATTTCAGAGTTTTCTGGTCTGCTTAAGGTTTATTTGCTAAACTACGATGTTATCTACTTCTCTTTATCTTTAAACAAGGTTTGTTTAATTCTTTCGTTCGCGATGATTTTTTTTTTTCAAATTTTTTTTATGGCATGGTTTTGTTATGCTGTCGGAAAGAGCACTTTCTGTTGAGAAAATTCTCATTCCTTTCTTTTAAGGGTGAATGGTGATTCTATATGAGATATGTATTGCGTATTCCTAATGGTGGAATTTAACTTTATGTGACACTTACCTAGGTTTCCAAGCTGAGTCATTTGAGCAAGCTGGCGCGAGAGAATAATACAGCAAGTAAAACAGTTGAGGCAGATCGCTTGCACACTATGTTCCTTGCAATGGCAGATGCGAGGGCAGTTCTCGTAAAATTGGCTGACAGGTTGCATAATATGATGACGCTTGATGCATTACCTTTGCCAAAGCAACAGAGGTTTGCTAAGGAAACCTTGGAGATATTTGCACCCCTGGCGAACCGTTTGGGAATCTCTAATTGGAAGGAGCAGCTAGAAAACTTGTGTTTTAAGCATCTCCATCCGGATCAACACAGAGAACTATCATCCGAGCTTGTGAAATCATTTGATGAAGAGATGATTACTTCTGCCACTGAAAAACTTGAACATGCTCTTAAGGATGCTGCCATCTCTTACCATGTCTTGTCAGGGCGACATAAAAGCTTGTATAGCATCTATTGCAAAATGTTGAGGTATCCTCTTTCTCAAACCCCTTGTGGATTTGAGTTTGACATAATATTATTGTGCTCTTCTTTCGATCCTCTGATGGGAGGGAACTCAATGTAGGCTTTGTTTTATCCTGCTTAAAGGAGAGGGTGCCTTTCTTGTTTATGTCCAAAGTTGTTATGGTCATGAGAACATTGGATCTTGCATATTAGTGGGCCTTTCTTTATTTTTAGGTGGTTAAGGTGAGAGGCATGCTTTCCAACTACGGATATTGTGCATTTTGTGATAAAAGCTTCATAAATATGTTATCTTGTGCTCATGGACATGTCTTAGTTTAGTATTTATCTTTTTCTTCTAAAATTTTTATGGCATGACTTCAGGTTTATCTAATTCATACGAAAGGAAGTCATAGTGTTTTATATTGTGTAGGAAGAAGCTAACCATGGAAGAAATACATGATATTCATGGACTGCGTGTGATTGTTGAAAGTGAAGAAGACTGTTACAAAGCTTTGGCGGTTGTTCACCAGCTATGGCCTGAAGTGCCTGGGAAGTCGAAGGACTACATCAATGATCCCAAGTTCAATGGGTATGTTATGGGCTTAAAGTTTTAGTGTGTAGCAATTTGTGCATTTGTTCTTCGACATTTAACCATGTCTTATGGGTTTTAGGTACCAATCGCTTCACACAGTGGTGATGGGAGATGGAAAGGTTCCACTTGAAGTTCAGATTCGAACAAGGGAGATGCACTTACAGGCTGAGTTTGGATTTGCGGCTCATTGGAGATACAAGGAAGGTGATTGTAAGCATTCCTCTTTTGTGCTTCAAATGGTTGAGTGGGCTAGGTGGGTTGTTACCTGGCAGTGTGAAACTATGAGCAAAGACCATTCGACCATTGGTGGTTATGCAGATTCGACTCGGCTACCATGTACTTTCCCTTATCATTCTGAGGATTGCCCATATTCTTATAAACCTCATTGTGATGGAGATGGACCTGTTTTTGTCATTGTGATTGAGAATGACAAGGTGCGTTTCAAACTCTTTGTGAGCCCTCTTCTTCTTTTATAACTTTCTAATTCTAAGCTTGTAGTTTGAAATTAAATTGGCTAAGTTGGAAGTTTGACTGTTCTCTGTCATGTGCCATCAACCTGTCCCATTCAGGATTAACTTAGGAACTTTGACTTTCTTCATCCTTGTTGATTTGTTAATCATTATCTTAATTAGGCCCCAGGGTTATGTAATAGAACAATTCATAGCAATTTATGTTGGCCATTTCACTTGGCCAATGAAAGAAAAGGGTGCCCTATCTTTGAGATATCATTGGATAGGAGAATAGGCATTGCCATGGTGATTTGCCCTTGGGCCTTAAGAGTACTCATTTGGGAATGGGATAGGCTTGCAACTCATGTGACCTGCAAAGAGGAAACAGTGAGTGAGAGGAAAGCACGTTCATGAAGCAAATATAGGTCCAACCATAGAAAGGAGCAAATCTTGGGCTTTTGGATTCAGATGGTTTGTCTAACTAGTAAAACTAGTTTATATGGTTTTCCAGATTCACTGGAGTTCAAATTCTAAAGTATCCAATTGCTCGACCCATTGTGGTTAAATTTATGCTTTTTGGGTATTTGGTGTTGCAGATGTCAGTGCAGGAGTTCCCTGTAAATTCAACCGTGAGGGATCTTTTGGAAAGAGCTGGGCGGGGTAGTTCAAGATGGACTCCATACGGTTTTCCTTTGAAGGAAGAACTACGGCCTAGACTTAACCAGGAACCAGTAAGCGATGCAAGCCGCAGCCTGAAGATGGGCGATGTGGTGGAGCTTACTCCAGCCTTACCTGACAAGTCACTCATTGAGTACAGGGAAGAGATCCAGCGCATGTATGACCGGGGCTTGTCTGTGTCTGCTATAGGATCTGCCCTACCGAGTAGAGTTGGATGGAGAAGCTGACCCAATTGCTTGGTTTTTTTTTTAGTTTGTAGTTCACAATTGTGTGACATTAATTTGGGAGTAGCAGTTCTTTGTGTGTGTATATATATAAGAAACCTGTACAGAACAAGTCTTTTTCCGTGGTTTGGTCAATGGCTAACCACAGATTGGCGCCTCAGAAAAAAAAAAGAGGAGGTATAAAATGGTTTATAAATTCTGCTAAATTTGGTTAAATTCATTGATATATGATAGGCTTTGCAAGCATGATATGGCTATTATTTTGATGCTCTTATCCCCAAAACTATATCCCAAACCCTGGAGCCTTTTTTCAGTTCAAATCCATGGCGACGGTGGTAACACTTGAAAGTGAATTTTTAAAGGCAAATTCTGATATAAATAATACAATTATTTTTGCTATTTATAGTTTGTAATTTTTCTCTTCTAATGCAGCATCTGGAAATGTCAAACAATACTAATCGGATAATGCTTGGATGACAACTAAGGTATCGGAATGCCGACGTGGGATTCACAAGAGTAGCCATGAGAAGGGCCATACTATTTTTTTTCCCCATACTCACAGGGTTGCCATCCTCTGATCCAGTTTTTAGATGAGAGCTTACGACCAAAGAGGCTAAGTACCACCATTGTACGAAGCTCCCATTCATTCCATAGCTTCTGAACCCTTTCAGTGAAGATTTCCATGGCCTTTCTCATCCCTACCAGCACCAGTGCAGTTGTAGCAGCAGCAACTACAAAAAAAAAAAAAAAAAAAAAAAGATAATAACATTTAGATCTGGATCTACGCACTGTCTAATAAACTAGAATGAATCTGGATTTCATTCAGGACATGAATTGAGACTTTAATTACCTGGATTTCCCATTACTTGCAAGGGCTTGTCTGGATGGAACACTTCAGTTTGAGCTCACAGTAAGTCAAAGTGGTCTGTGGTTTTGATTGCTAGATGTTGGGATTCCTTTTCTAAGTGCGGGGTCTAGAGAAAACCTGGAATATACATGGTGGAATTGAGTGATTATTGGCTTTGCGACTTAAAAGTGTTGTGTGTGACAAAAGAATCCTACATTGAAATGGGAGAAGAGAGTCTCTTTTGGCTATAAAAGAATTCTTTTACCCCACACAACAAATCTCGCAAAAAAATCCCACATTAAAAAATATAAGTGAGAGAGGAGAGTTCCTTTTATGGCCAAATAGGACTCAATATGTCGTGTGTGGCAAAAAAATAAAATAAAATTCCACATTTAAAAAATAGAAATGGGAGGGGAGAGTCCTCCCTTTACTAATTCATTTTTTTACAATGAGTAAAAACTTTATTAGAGATGTTAAGGGGATGCGTAACCAAAAAATTACAAAGCTTGTCCCTTTACTAATTCATTGTATTATCCCTTTGCTAATTCACTGTTAAAAGGAAACAATAACACCAACATCATCAACTTTGAATTCCTACTTCAGTGTATCATTACCATTAGTCTCAATAATGTTCGACAAAGGATAGTTTGTTGGAAAGGGCACACGTGAAATGAGTTATAGAATGAGAAGAAGCCTATTTTATCATTTTTGGTCGCCAAAGTTTAAGCTACATCATTCAGCATATACATTGTACACCCAACATGAGAATTCAAGAATAACAAGGTATTTTCTGAAAATAGGAAGCAAGCTTCCAGTTCCTCATCTTTGGCTTTTTGGCCTAAATGCAAAGGACACCCTTTGAGGAGTTTGTTGGGGCAACTCAGTTCTCTGCTCTTGGGGAGGATTTGGCTTGGCTATTTCTTCATTCTCCATTTCTTCAACTGCCGGAGCTGGTTGCTTCCTTGTGATTGCAAGTTGGTAGTTCGGGCTGATCAATGTATCTTTCTCAGGTGGGAGAGGAATGCCTTGACCTGCCATGGACTTTGCGGTGGAATCTTGTTCCTGTTTCTAGCCAAATCCAGTAGTACCTGATAACTCAAAGGCACAGGATATGTTATGTATCTCTCAAGGACTTTATGGAGAGAGGGACAAATATATAATGTGCAGTGAAATTGAGAGAAGATTGGAAGGCAATGTTAACGGTGCCGAAATTTTTAGTAAAAACTGAAAGAACATTGCAACCCCACAGGGATGCAAAAGCCAAACCTATTGTTTTCCTTAGTATTTTACTAAGTGGTAAACCCAAGCCCAGGCTGAACATAGACCACAGCAATTGTACCTCTACTTTATTGAACAATAGCTAGATACAAGTGTCCTGCACTTCAAAATTGACAAGGCACTTTCAAGTTGCAATTTACATAAACAGCATTCTTAGCTTAGAATCTAACCTCGAACTAAATAAGTATATATCCTGCTTTAACACAAATAATATATCAGAGAGATTATATCCTTCTTGGCTACAGGAAAGGAACTCTTTGCTTTTAGTCTTTTTGTCTTACAGGGGAAAGATGACTGCATTATTCTACTACATCTTTAACTTATTTACACAGTTCACAATTTAAGCTTTGTACTCTAAAAGGAGATAGAATCCAAGCAGCTCAAAGAAGATGTTTGGATCCCTGAAGTTTCATTTTGGATAGGCAATCTTTACAGAAAGCTATATGCAGGCATTGTTTAAAGGTAATATCACTGTCAGACATACCAGGAAGTTCATACAAGAAAAGGGCTGATAGATATTAAACAGCATCAGTAGAATGGAGAACAATTAAAGCTAAATCACCTCTCTGGGTGGAGGTTGAGAGAAGCTAAAATTGACTTTAGACTCAGTAGCAAGCTTAATGTCATCACAATCAATTGTGGTCTTGCCAGCATGTTCAGAGTAAAGCTGTGCATCTGTCAACACATCTACAACATATTGGTACCACAGCTCTAAAAATTGGTGAACCACACGAGGTTCATATTCCTCAATGCTCATTGATTTTAGCAGTGACTTCACAATTTTCGCATCCCTTGGCATGTCTTCTTCTCCCTCTGCCATCTTTCTACAAGTTACTCCTCACAACATCAATAAAACAAATTACAACAACCTAAGTAGAAATCTCTGATGCCCTACAAGTAACATTATCCTATGCTTGTGATACAACCCCCCCCCCCATTCTGGTTCCAACAGTGGAATATGACTATTTTATGACCCATATATACTACGTTATTTTTCTGAAAAATATGACTATTTTTACTACCAAAGAGACCGACTTAGAGTCCGTACCCATAATTTAGGCCAATATTTGACAGCCTGAAATATCCAAATAAGGTTATAATTAGAACTTAAACTTCAACACTAGAATTGTTGAATGACCCAAATATACTATGTTATTGTTTGATAACATATGATTGTTTTTAGTACCAAAGAAACCAACTTAGGAACTAAAACGAAGAGCCCATCATCTCTGCCCAGAATTCAGGTTTAACAATTTAAAATCTGAAATATCCAAAATTAGGTTATAATGGGAACTTACAGTATTATGATTAGCGCCCAAATGGCAATCCATTGATCCGATTCCGAAAATATATAGTTTTGAATGAATTCTTAAGACTAAACTAAAACTGTTTAATAAATCACAAACCCAAAAAACCCTACCATGAGACCTTGATTTTAATGTCATGCCCAAATTAAAGCTTATTCCATTCCCATCATACGCTAAACCAGTTTGGGGGTTCATAGATATTCTACTGTCTATTGAAATCCCAAACAAGAACTGCGTTTTATGAAATTAGTAAAATTGAGATTAATTCTCAAACAAAGCTCTCTCTCTCCCCCCTGTGAAAGAAATTAACGAGAAAGAGAAGTACGAATATCAACAATGAGAGAGAGAGAGGATATGCACCTGAGCAAATCAAATCGGAGTTCGTGGGAGAGAGAGAAATCAAGGAGGGCTTTCTCTAAACCGAAAAGAAGGAAAGCGCGAAAGGCATCATGTAGGAGGGTGAGAGGACGCTCTAGGCTGGTGCTTGGCGGGAGAGGAGAGGTGGGTTTGTTTGGGTAGGATAAAACATGGGTATTCGTCGGGCCGGGCCGGGCCGCCTTGTTATTATTATTATTATTTTTTTATTTTTGAACTTCGCCTATTTTCCAGAATATGGATAATTACTATAAATTACTCATATGAGTTAGTAGTGGGCTCACCCAAAAAATGATTTAAATACCTTATAAGTATTAAAGATTAAACCCTGATATTAAAAATATAAATTACGTCATTTTCAATCATATTTGAATATATTATTTGATGAATTAATTTATAATATAAATTTTAAAATGATTTCACAAAGAAATTTGGAAGAACGGGAATTTGCATCTTTGTTCAATCACCTCAACTCTCCCCCTTCCCATCTCTTCACAATGTGAATTTGCAACTCTCTGTGAAAGTGTTAAGTATGGAGGAGTGTGGTACCAAGTTTGGTTTAATGCAAGCAACCTTGAATAGGGAAGTCATCAAGAGAATTTTCATGGGAGAGAAAGCATTGAAGAGACGAGTGGATTTGGGGTTGGACTCGGAGAGAAGGCAAAGAGGGAAGAAAGTCGAACTTACCTTGGGTTCTCGTCCCACATCGGTTGCTAGAATTGAAAGGCTAAGTAGTGAGAGAAATATTTTTTGGTATAGAACACTGTGACTAAATCAATCTAGTTCGAGACGGATTGAATCATTAAAGAATAAAATTTTTTCGATATCTGATTTATTTTTTTTATACATAAAACTCAAATTCAAAATTTTATTTAAGAGATATTTGTGTTCTACTATTGGACCAATGGTCCAAAAAAGAAATATTATCTATGCATGATTTTACCTAATTTAAATTTTAAATCTTCCATTGTTGTGCATGTAATTGGTTTAGTCCAAGGTTTTGAGTAACATAGAAAAATTACCAAAAAAAAAAAAATGATACTATGGGTATATATATTAATATATTACTTTTAAGCGATTAATGAAATAATGTGGCATGAATTTTATATAAATTATAATACAATGTTTTATGCTTAGTACATAAAGAGAAATGTAAGCATGGTGCAATAGAAAGGAGTTTGCTTGGTGTAGTCCAAGAAAATTCTCATTTGAGTTATTTATTTAAATTTCTTTGTAAATTATTTATTTAATAATATCATAATAAAGGTTTAAATGAATTATAAGGAGATTAAGACCCACATCAACCATAAATAAGTATTTTTTTTTAATTTTGAATTGAAAAAAAGTTCTAGTGGTGTTAGCAAAAATAAAAAATTCCATTGCTATTTCGTTTTTGTTTGAGAAATTTTAACTTTTCTTAATTTATCTTAACTTATTTTAATTTAATTTTATTATATTCTATTTATATAAATATTGTTTAAAAAATATAAAAATGTGTAATGAAATAAATCTCTCAATAAAAGTCACTAAAATTATTTTCATGTCATTAGCTTTTATATTGAAAATATTTTCTAATCTCATTTTTTTGTCCTTCATATATGTCCTCCGTAAAAACATTTGGAAGATTGACTCTTTTTCTTCAAATCTAGAAAAAGACAAGAGCCGTAGAATTGTGTACAAAAAAAAAATAGACGTAGAAAATCTTTGTCTCTGGTGATTCAATTTAATTCGATTCTAATCAAATTTAATTGAGTTAAATGTAATACTAGACACCTATGATTTATTAAAAAAAAAGAGAGTAATAATTTTCTTTATCTCCACAAAATCCCGTGAACAGAATTTTGCGAAGAGAGAACCACCGTGAGCATAACCAAAACACCAGCAAGTCCCCAAGATGAACTCCCGATCCTAAGCACCCACACAAATGATGCCCTAACCTCCCGAGAAGATGTAGTCTTGATAGCTAGTATTAGCCCTGCAAGTACCATTGGGAGAACACAACTAGGGCACCAACTTGACTGATAGTTTAACTCATTTTTTCTCCTAACATACAACGGTGAAAGCACTGTGGCAAACACTAGAGCCACCCCATGGCTACTACTTTATTAGATGAATATTTGTGGCCATAAATGTAAGTGGAAGTCATAGGTGATCAAGCCAATTTATATATAAGTTTAAGAGAAGGAGATGTTTGAATATATAATAGAGAAAAAGGAGTCTGTAGATAATTGATTTAATAAAAATATTGATATTAATTGGTCAAGTATAAAAAGAAAAAATATTAATGAATCAGTCAAAATAATTTTTGATATTGACTAATTAAGTATTAAAAAGTGAAAGGAAAGGGTAAAGGAAAAAAGCGAAGCTATAAAGCTAGGATGTTGTCTTGGGAAAAGGTGATGGATTAGCCAGTAAAGAATGTGCCTTTTTTCAGTGGACATTGGCAAGGAAATTTTAAAAATGATGTGACAGGAAAGGGTGGTTTCCTTGAACGCTTGTGAAGCAAGGTAAGGTAAATTTGCTTTTTAGGTGATCACACTTCGAGAGGCAAAGTGCCTAATGCTGCCTGGCTATGATCCATGCATTAACATTTCCCTCCTCCAATTCACCAACACCAAAAGTGTACATGACATCAAATTTTTTAAATTAAATTATTAGATACTTTATCTTTTTAATTAAAAATATTAAATTTGAATTTTAAAAAATAAAAAAAATAAATTTAAAAAAGTCGATCATTTAATAGGTTCCATAATAGTCCGATTAGATTAGTTGAATGAATTTAAATACCGATTAATCCATTAAAAAAAAGGGCATAATTGGGTTATCAAGATATGTATGGTTACTTCATCAGTAGCAACTATCACAGCTTATAAAGTATTTAGTTAATATATAACAAAAATAACAACAATCTGACTCTTAATTCCAAATTTAAAATCTACTGTCTGTGAAATAAATATAAGATAAAAAAAAAACACACGCAGAAAGTGATGATTTAACTTACTCTAATTCTCCTACGTCACTCATTCCTATCTGAAATCATCTCTTCAGTTGATCTCTTAACTATCATATCTTTGGAAATACATTGCATCAAGAATTTTAACGGTCTATCTCATCGTTTCACTAAATTTCCTATATTTAAACTCTTGATTCTCTTAAATGGCGTGTTTTTGGCTTTTCGTTGTACATGCCCAAATCACATTAAACGATACTCTCGCATCTTATCCATAATTGATTTCACTCCTAATTTAATGCGTATCTCGTTATTTCTAATTCTATCTTTTCTAATTTTATCACACATCCACCTTAACATTCTCATCTCAATTGTAGTCATTTTCTACTCTTGTTGTTGTTTAATGGCTTAACATTTGGTATCATACAGTAATGTAGATCTTACTATCGTTCTATAGAACTTCCCTTTCAGGTGCAGTGACATCATACGATCGCAAAGAATTTCAAATGTCTTTCTTCATTTCATCCAACCTGCTTGGATCTTATGGTTTATATTCCTATCTATATTACCATCATTTTGGATAATAGACTTAAATATTTAAAACGTTTACTTTTTGATATGTTTTGCCGTTCTAATTGAATCATTTGTTCATCATTCTGATAATTATCACTAAACGTGTATTTCATGTTCTCTATTTTTTATTGGCGCAATCTGAATTTTCTAGATTTTAGTATATCCATCAATAACTCCAATTTAGGATTAATACTTTCTCTAGTTTCATTTATCAACACAATATCATTTTCAAAGAATATATACACTATGATATTTCTTTTTGAATACTCTTTATGATTTCATCTATCACTATTACAAATAGAATTGGACTTAATATTGATCCCTAGTAGAGTCCAATATTTATTTGGTTAGCATTTAATCCACTTCTATATGTAACTATATACGACTTTCTTTTTTTTTAAAAAAAAAATATTTATAAGTATCAGATTAAATGTTGTAGCAAACTTTAGAATGGTGTCTCACGCCTTATGTCCTTTAATATCTCCTCTAATAAATAATTTCTCTGTACTAAATATGATTTATATAAATTCATTTAAATCTCCCCAAAATTAATTTTTACTGATTATATCTATACTTATTTGGAGTGCATAAACGCTGACTATATTAATTATGTTTTTTCCATTAATCATCTTGACAAGTAAAATTCTATTTCTCTTTATTTTTATCTTTATTACATTCTCACGTAAGTCCTTATTGACAATTATCCATATACCATTCCTAGTTCTATTCTTACTTATGTACCAAAGTTTATAGCCATAACACTTAATTAGTCTAGTTCTCTCCCCTACTTACTTAATTTTTTATAGACATATAATATTAATCTTTTTTTTATTCATTATTTCACCTATCTCTCATAATTTACCAGTTAGGAATCCTATATTCGAAGAGCCTAAACGAATTCTATTTTTATGGACTAACTTTTTTACCTGCACTCGTCTACATAAATATGGGAATCCTTATCTATATGACACCACATTCGGACAGCGATGTGGCACGTCACTTCTAGGAGGCGCCTTAGAGTCTTTTTCATTTTCTTTATATTTGTCTCTTATTTTTATATTTTAATAAGAGATTTTATGTTGATCGTCAATCTATCGCAACTTTACTCCTTTATTCGAGTTTGAAACCAACCTTGACGGAGTTCTTTCGATAAGGTTACAAAAATGAACAAGAAATAAAAGTAACAATAGATTAAATTAACAATAAACTAAAAAAAATAAAAGTATTTAGTTAATAAATCATATATAAATTAAAAATGTAAAATTGTATTAGTCTAATCTTGCTATTGTTAAAAATCAAAACTAAATTTTTTGGGCAAGTATGAAGGACGATCTTGGTCGTATGATTGTAGTTAATGATATCTTTGGCCTAAAATGGTGGGAGAAAGGGGACCATCGATTCCTTTAAAAAAGTTAGGTCAAGGAGAACATCAGCATGGTTAAGTATCTATATTTATATAATTTCCGGACCAAATCAATCTAATAAAATATTTCTCGAGTCAGATATTATGTGAACAGATGTTGAAACTTGAGTATTTTATTGTTAGGCTATTCTTGTATTTTTTTAAAATAAAATAATATAATATTATAAAATGAAATTTGACCCGTAATATTGTTTCGTGTGCATTATCAATGAATATGATAGAATATTAACCTTTAGTCCCTTAGGAGATACTCAAATAATAGAGTCTCTTCACTTTTATTCTCTTTTTTCTGATTTGATTTTATTTGATTGTATCTCTTTATAATAAAAAAAAAGAATGTTAACCTTTACATTTAGTCTAATATTCTATTGGAATAGAACAAGTTTGTCTAATGAGAATGGTTCCTATGGGTAAGACATCACAATCAACAACTTGTAATCTAGTTGCCAAGTTTGAAGGATAATAGTTTAAAGAATTCAAAAGTTGGACGCAAATGCAACAAAAACAATTTGGCTGCCAGAAAACGTAATTCAGGCCGTTTGCAAGCTAATACTGCATGAACCTGAATTTCCTACATAAATCTCTCATTTCTCTCTCCCTCTCCAAAACGAACATACCACCCTCCTCTCCCAAAATGCAAAGTTTCTTCAGCTCTGCATGGCCTTTTCCGCCCTTATCATACTATCTCAAGCCCGGTTTGGCTCTATTGAACCGGTTATCGACCCTCGTTGTTATGGTTATGGAGCAGCTGATTTGTTTATACTATCGTTTTTGTGGTCTTTCTCCTTGCACAATTGATCTCGATGACCAGACCATCATGCACTTTTGGATCCCAAGTCATCGGCGGTTCAACAAACCGGATCTGGTTTTGTTGCATGGCTATGGAGGCAATGCAAGATGGCAATTTATCTTCCAAGTGGGGCCTTTAGCAAAGAGCTTCAACTTATATATTCCGGATTTATTATTTTTTGGAAGATCTTATACGACCAGGTCGGACCGGACCGAGGCGGTTCAAGCCGAGTGTGTGAGGGAAGGGTTGAGGAGATTGGGTGTGCAAAGGTTCACTCTAGTGGGGCATAGTTACGGAGGGTTCGTGGTGTATCGGATGGCTGAGATGTATCCAGAGGCGGTCGAGAAGATCGTGATCATGAGCAGTGCGGTCAAATATACGGAGGGTCAAAAGATCGGACATCTAAGCAAGATTGGATTTGAAAAGGATGTGCTGGAGGTTGCTCTACTGGATAATCCCAAAGACCTGTTGTTTTTCTTGAATCTGTGCATGTCCTTGTCAACGCACCACCACAAGTTGAATCCCCTCAAATGGATCCCTGAATTCTTCCTTTGGGGCTTCATCAATGTGAGTTGAATTATATATATATATATATTACTCAAATATCGGATTAAGAAAAGAAATTATGATAATTAAACTATCTCTTTAAAAATGTGAGTTGAATTTATATAGTTATATAATTTTAGATTTATCTAATTGTTTTGATTCATGACTACATGAGAAAAAAAAGAATTAGAGATTAATATATATCAGATCGACTAATCAAGGTAAATATGGTCTAACTTAACATGTTTTATTGATATTGTTGTTTTGGCTAGGTAACCAACGAGCATAGCAATGAAAGAGTGAAGCTTGTGGAACACCACTTATCAAAAAAGGGAGGCCTTAACCCCCCAGTTTTAGCTCAGGTGATTATAGCTAAAGTCTTGCTCCTCTTTTATACAAGTGCTTCTCTTTTTAGCCTCAAAGTTTAACTTCTATATGACCAACACAAGTTCTTGAATTCCTCATGTTTAATAAGAGTATAGGACTCAAAATCATAACCTATAGTTAATCTAATGGCTTGAGATTCTCCCTTTTTTTGATACATGAGATGAGATTTGAACATTAGATCAAAGGGTTGGGAGAGAAGAGTCATGACCAGTGGCGAAGTTATATAAAAAGAAGAATAAACAATTGTCTCTGTTAGACCAAAATAATTCTATTAATATAGAAAATATATAAAATATTTTAATAACTTATTTAATGTTGTGAGCACAATAAATATAAAAAATATAGAAATATTTATAGAAGAGATTAATGGAGATTTTAAACGAAAAAATTCGTCCCATGAAGTAAAGGAGACCATAAAAAGAATGAAAAATAATAAAACCATATGATCTGATGGCATCTCTATTAAGATGTAAAAGTGTTTGGGTGAATTCGAAATAACAATGTTAACGTCTCTTTTTAACAAAATTTAATAAACAAAAAAAATGTCCCACAGATGAAGGGAGAGCACACTTGTCCCGCTGTATAAGAATAAATAGGACATATATACAAGATTGCTCCAACTATAGAGGAATTAAACTCATTAGTCATACGATAAAGTTATGAGAGAGAGTGATAGAGTATAGATTGAGACGTGAGATAAATATGTTACAGAACCAATTCGGATTTATATCAAGATGATTCACCATTAAAACAATTCAGTTGCTAAAACAGTTGATTGAGAGATTTAGAGTGTAAAAAAGAGACCTACTTATGGTATTCATTGACCTTGAGAAAGCATATGATAGGGTCCCAAGAGATGTGTTGTGATGGGCACTAATGAAAAAAGAAATCTCTTTGAAATACATTAATCTTATTAGAAATATATATGAAAGAGTTGTGACCAATGTAAAGACTTGCGGAGAGTTGAGTGATAGCTTTCCTATTAACATTAGACTCCATCAAGATTCGACATTGAGTTTCATAGTATTTGCAATAGTGATAGATAAAATCATAAAAAATATTCAAAATAAAATACTATGGTGTATACTCTTCATAGATGATATAGTTTTGATTAATAAAATTAAAGAGAATATTAGTACTAAATTAGAGTTATAGAGGGACACGTTAGAATTTAAATGATTTAAAATTGAGTATATGAAATGTAAATTTAGTGACAACCATCAAAATAATGAACAAACCATTAGATTAGAAGGAAGAGAAATTTCAAAAAGTACGATTTAAATATTTTGGTTCCATTATCCAGAATGATAACAATATATGATGTGGATACAAATAATAGAATTCAAACCGGTTAGATGAAATAGAGAAAAACATCCAGAGTTTTCTGTGATCGCACGATACCGTTACATTTAAAGGGAAAATTCTATAGAACCGCAGTAAAACATGTTCTATTATATAGCACTGAGTGTTGGACCATTAAACAGTAATAAAAATAAAAAATGGTTGTAATTGAAATGAAAATATTTAGATGGATGTGTGACAAAACAAAAAATGATAAAATTAGAAATGACGAGATACGCAATAAATTAGAGGTTAGCTCAATTATAGATAAGATGCGAGAGTATCGTCTGAAATTGTTTGGACATGTGCAACAAAAATCTAAAAACGGGTCTATTAGAAAGATAGAGAATTTAAATATAAGAGATTTAATAAAACGTAGAGGTATACCATTAAAAACTTAGATGCAATGTATTCGTAAAAAAATGATAGTTATGGATTTAATATAGTTTTAGATAACAATGAGTGACGTAAGAGAATCTGTATAAACTAAATCAACATTTTTATTTTTATTTATTTTTATATTTTATATTTATATATTTATATTATATTTTATGTTATTTTATATTTTTATTATTTATTTATATATATATTTTTTTCTTTCGATTTCGATATTTGTCACTCATATGGCCAACTCTAAATTTTTGGGATAGAAGGTCTAGATTGTTATTGTTGTGATAGACCAAAATAATTCTATTAATTTTTAAATGTCAAATAAATATTATTTTTATTTAACTCAAGATATTGTCCTCACTAATATTAGAATATATGTCATTCTGTTTTATAAAAATATTTTATTCCCACTACTATTAGGTCCCAGATCCACCATTGCTTGTGACAACTAGGTTATCGCCTTGAGGACTGCTTGAGATTCTCCTTAAACAACATAGTTCTAAGAGTATAAAGTTATTGATAATAAAGTATACCAAGAATACTTTGACTATAGAAGAAGGTGTTAGGGTAATTGAATTAAAGATTTATTAAATAATAGACCAGTGTATATTAATATTTGTTAACAATTTTTAAACAAAATATCAATATGCTATGAACGATTTAAATAATTTTAATTTAATAATTTATCAAAATATATTGATATGAACTATTATGTAATATTTCATCTATTTAGTATTACTCTATTTGTTAAAATAAAAAATAATAATAATAACAATTCATTTCACTAGTTAATATTTTGAGGGAAAACAGTAGTTATATAAAATATAAAATAGTATTAAAGCATAATATTTTGAATTCAAATCATGTTAGACCCTTGACTCCATTTAAAATCCCACTAAATATAAAAAAAGGAAAAGAAAATTGGAAATGGGATTTTTTTTTTTTTTTTTTTATGTTACTCTAGGATTTGAACTGGGTTAGGGGAGGAAGTTGTAACTATTAAACTATCCCTTTATAGCGAAATAAAGCTTTTTATTGGGTCTCAGTTGGCTAGTTTATCTCTCTTCCCCCCCAATTAACCTCTTCAACTTGAACAAATTAGTTCATTTCTATTATTTTTCAATTCTCTTCTTTTCACCAACTTGGTGCCTACTAATTGTTTTGTTTGGTCTTCCTGCGTGAACCATTGATACATTCTCTGTGGGTTAAAGGAGTCACTACTGATTTGGGGAGACGAAGACAATGTCTTTCCACTATTTTTGGGCAAAGAGTTGCATAGGTAAACTATGACTTTAACTCCTTTGACCCCCCAAACTTGATTAGAACGACTTCCTAACCAAAGACATGCTCATGTGTGCAGCCATTTGGGGCCACAATCAAGGATGGAAATTGTGAAGGACACTGGACATGCGGTGAACATTGAATCACCACGGAAAGTGAACAATTTGATCAAGTCATTCGTTTTGGGTGGCACCTATATATGATGTAATAAAAATTTAAATACACACACACATACTTCAGTATATTAGTATATAGCGATATAATTATAATACAGATATATATTTATATATGTTAGCATGTTCCATCACTTGTATATAATTACGCTTTTTATTTTTTTCATGTTTAAGTAATCGATATCTGAAATTATATTTTAATTAATTAAATTCGAGTTATCGTTAAACTTTATATAGAGAGCTATCTCAATATAATTTTATATATTCCTAAGATTTGAAATCAAATTTTTATTAAATAATTTAATATTTTTCTCATTAAAATAATTATTCGTTAGTTTAAAGTTTTGATTGTGGTTTTTCAAAGTCATTTTCATCCCTTGCAATGCATGTTCCTTTGCTTAATGGTGAAAATGACTTCGAAAACCCACAATTGTCAACTTTTTGGGGAAAAAAAATCCCAAAATATCTCACAATTAGGACGTTCATTGTTAGATTAAATCAGCATCTTGACTTGGCCAAAACTCATGGCGGGCGGCGGGCGGCCGACGCACCATGTTCCTTTCAATTTGTGCTCAACTTTCCACAACATTAAAAAGCCAGTGGATGCCTTCGTTGGCCCATAAAAATTTTTGGGCATTGAATTATGTGATAAGGACAGGCTTGAAATTATAACAACGTTGAGATATGGATGATACTTGTCAGAGGTAGGTTATGGATATATAAATACCAATTCTTTGTTTATTTGAATTGTTATCATCGATGAGATATAAGACCTATAAAAACTATCGGAATGTGTTTTGACAGGAAAGTTTCAGACACTTAAGTAAAAAAAATAATTTTCGAATGTAAAAGAAATAGACTGAGAGTTCAGAAAGGGAGAGATTCCCTATAATTAGAATATCCAATGTGTAAGAATAAAAGAGCGTACCTAGTTTAAAGGATTTTTGGATATCTTATACCTATGAGAGTCGTATACCCTTAGAGCGTTTCAACCCTACTTTCTTTATCGAGCCGATCCGAAAATCTTGGGAGTTCAATATTGCGAATTGATCGTGATTTTCATCGTATGGAAACTTTCGTTTTCTGGAGAGATCTTTTTTCTAACTGAAAGATCCTAAAAATGCTGTTCTTAAGTAGGAAATCGGAGTTATTAGAATGTTTTGATATTCCCTTAAAATCGTTAGACCTGTTGGCTATTGATCGGTCGTTTGACCAATAAAGGATTTTCAAGGTTCGTTCATTCGATGGACCAATGATCGGGTACCCGATCGGAGAGATTATTCTCGCTTGATAAATTTGCCCCTGTCTCATGGTCTCCTTAGTAAAGAGGCGCAATGAGTAATGATTATTGAAAAGTGGCACGAGAACTTTTAATATGTGACTGTCGTTTTTCATGGATCGTCGTTTGTCCCTTTCAAGTATAGGACTAACCCTTAATCGGTGTACCCCATACCGGGCCAAGATGGTAGGGCCTTCGTCTACTATTCTAGTTTGGCCTTTGCGCAAAGGAAAACTCTTCGTCGCCGCAAGGTCTATTTACCACCTACCATGATCCAGTTCGATCTTTTAACGGGAAGGGTCTAAAAGGGAGATGTTGCTTGGGATAGGCGAATTCAATATAGTTTTGCTCAGAGGCAACGAATCGTGCCCGACCGGTTAGACTTGTGTAATTGGATCTACACGGGTGTCCGTACAAATAGGCCCTTAAGTCCCTTAGTTTGAGGGTATCATCTTTTTGTAAGGTTTATTTAACTTTTTTTTCCTTGGTCTTCCAACCATCTTTCTTTTTACCCTTAGCTCTTGGGCGTTCCAAGAGTGATTGCGTGGGATTTCATTTTAAGGGTTTATTCGTGATTGCGCCGACTTGGAGATTTTGGGGGGCCCTTTTTTTCTTTTGGGGCGCGTTGCGGTTAAAGTTCACCCATTCAGCGGTATAAGCTCCATTGCACCCGTCGGGGGAGTCTCACTAGAGGTTACTTTTGCCTTAAAGATTCCCAACGTATATTGGTAAAGATTGAGGTGTCATAAGAGATAATTCACCAAATGGATTGTGGGCGATACAAGGTTACCCCACTCGAGGAGTTTGTTTTATCCCAATTTAGCAGCCGACCACGGGGGGGATCGTAGGCCCCTATTAACGTTCGATTAGAGACTTTAGAAATTAGGACCGTGTCCACCCGTTCGAAGAGTTACATCCCAATTTAACGACACAATCGTTCAGAAGGATCTAGGCGTCTGAGACTCGATGTTCAATTAGAAACTTTATAAATTAGAGCCGTGTCCGCCCGTTTTGGGCATCTGAGACCCTACGTTCGATTAGAGACTTTAAAAATTAGAGTCATGTCTACTCGTTCGGAGAGTTATATCCCAATTTAACAACACATTCGTTCGTAATGATCTGGACGTCTGAGGCCCAACGTTCGATTAAAGACTTTAGAAATTAGGATCGTGTCCACCCATTCGATAAGTTTTATCCCAATTTAACGACATATTCGTTCGAAAGGATCTAGGCATTTGAACCCTGACGTTCGATTAGAGACTTTAGAAATTAGAGTTGTGTCCACCTGTTCGGAGAGTTACATCCCAATTTAACGATACATTCGTTCGAAAGGATCTGGGCGTCTAAGACCCAATGCTCGATTAGAAACTTTAGAAATCCATTAGGCCGTATCCTTACTAATTTAAAAGTATCCCGGCATTCCGAGACCCAAACATTCAAGTAGTAGACTTTAGACCAATTAGGGTCGGGTTCCGGAGCATGTCAATTTAACGATCCTAGCGGTGTTCTAAACTTGATCTTCGTGTTTGCTGTTAGGCAAATTTTTAGGGTGGTCGTGCACTCGGCCGGGGACATTGTTGCGAAGGAAGATCCCAATTTAACGACACATTTGTTCGGCAAGGTTAGGGGCATCCGAGGGACCGCGGTGAAATTATACCTTTTAGAAATTAGGCTCGGTATCCTTTGTCCGGTTGGGGGGGTTACATCTCAATTTAATGACACATTCGTTTGGAAGGATTTGGGCGTCTGAGACCTGACATTCGATTAGAGATTTTAGAAATTCGACTGTGTTTACCCGTTCGGAGAGTTACATCTCAATTTAACGATACATTCCGACTAGGTTATCCGGGGATACCGAGACCCGACTCTTTGTTCGTTTATTAGAGACTTTAGAAATTAGAGTCGTGTCCGCCCGTTAGTGGAGTTACATTTCAATTTAAAGACACGTGATTTTAGGCGTCCCGCTTCCGAAATTCCGACGATTGTCGATTAAATGGGAAATTGGACTTCCCCCACGGATTTGGTGTATTTCCACCCTTTCGGTTAGGGGCGATCGCAATTTAACGGTCCACCATTCGGTCTTGCGGAAAGTTCGATGCCGTGACCCGACGTTCGTCCTTCCCCCAGCCGATAAATTTAGAAGTTCCGTGCGTGCCACCATTTTGGGGAGTTCTATCCCAATTTGACAACACATTCATTCAGATGGATTTGGGCGTCTGAGGCCTGACGTTTAATTAGAGACATCAAAAATTAGGGTCGTGTCCACCCTTTTGGGGAGTTCCATCCCAATTTAATAACACATTCTGGGGTCTCGGGGGAAGGGGCGTAGTTGTTAAACTTCCGACGTTCGATTAGAGACTTTAGAAATTAGGGTTGTGTCTGCCCATTCGGAGAGTTACATCTCAATTTAATGACACATTCGTTCGGAAGGATCTAAGCGTCTGATGCTCGACGTTCGATTAGAGAATTTAGAAATCAGAGCCGTATTGAGAGATTGCCGATGGTTCATAATTAGCAGGATGTTATCGTCTCGGTGGTTTCTCATATTCGGACTCCGCTGTGGATGAGTGGTCGTCAGGTCCGAAGGCTCGGCTTGTTTACTCAATCTTTGGAGTCTCGACTCCAATCTCTCCATTTGGGGCTGATTCGCCTGTAATGACCCGAGGCCAGTGACCGTCTTCGAGCCGCCATCAGGTAGGATTTGCTCGGCATGTTCTCATAGTTGGGAGAAAGTTTTTATACTCAATGATCATGAACTGAATGATTAGGTGCTGAAGGGATGATAGACTCGGCGGGTATAGGGGCGCGCCCTTTAAAATTGTCGGACCGTCACAAGGATGGTTCTCAAGGGCATCGTTGTTTCGAATCTAAGGGCAGAGTTGTCCCGACATAGGTTCCGAAAAGTCCTACTGGACGGGGGTTGCGCCTCCAAATAAGGGCAGTTTCGTTTTCGTAGGACTTTGACCCACTTGGTTGTTCAGAAGGTTGCTCGCTACTTGTCAAACTTCGCTAACGTATTCATTCGGGCAATTCGGGAATGAGCGGTTGTCGAAGAGACAAGACCCAACAAGACCGGAGTCCAAGGGAGTGGTTCCGGCTCATGTTGATTTTAGATTCCTAATATGTGAGATCCAGAGAGTGTACCTGTTTTGGAGGATTTTATGATATATGTGAGAGTCATGCGCCGTCGGGGTGTTTCAACCATACTTTATACTTATCGGGCCAAAAATTTTGGGGTCAATATTGCGATCTTCGTCGTTTTGTCTTTTCTTTGGTGGGGAGAATTTTTTCTTAATCGAAAGATGGCTATAAAAACTATCTGCTTTCAAATAGGAAATTTGGGTTGTTAGGACATTTTGACATTCCCTTGGAATGTTAGAGTTATTGGCTATCGATTGGTCATTCGAACGATGAAGGGTTTTCAGAGTTCGTTCGCTTGATGGATCGACGACTAAATATCCGATCGAGACAGTTACTTTTGTTAGATAAATCACGTTCGGGAACAATCGGGAAATCCTATCTTGTAGAGATTTTTTTGAGGGCTCATTTGTAAGATCTAAATGATTTAGAGTCTTTTTGGATATTTTAATATGTAAACATTTGAATATTGATCGATAACTGTTTTTTATGTGCTTTTCAAAAACTAACACTTTTCATTGCACCTTGGATCATATCCCATCAAAAGTCATTTTGATCCCTTGTAATGCATGTTCCTTTGGTTAATGGTGAAGGCGACTTCGAAAACCCACAATTGTCAACTTTTTGGGGAAAAAAAATCCCAAAATATCTCACAATTAGGACCTTCATTATTAGATTAAATCGGCATCTTGACTTAGGCCAAAACTCATGGCGGGCGGCAGGCGGCCGACGCACCATGTTCCTTTCAATTGTGCTCAACTTTCCACAACATTAAAATGCCGGTGGATGCCTTCGTTGGGCCATTACAATTTTTGGGCATTGAATTATGTGATAAGGACAGGCTTGAAATTATAACAACATTGAGATACGAATGACACTGAAAATGAAATCAGATTTTTTTTTTTTTTTTACTTAATTATATCTGAAATCATATTATAATTAATCTTACTCAAATTATTATCACACTCTCTATAAAAAAAATTTTTCTAATATATTTTTTTTTATTTTCAAAATTTAAATCTGAATATTGATTAAGGATTTAGCATCGTTTCTACTAAATCAACTATTTATCCATAAATCAAAATTATATATTAAAATATGAAATCCACTATACATTTGGCATGCATAATAATTTTCTAAGATATAAATCTATAAAATTTTTAACAATATTTCTAAAAATTTTAACGATGTTTACAAAAATGCTGCTAATAAAATTTTATATATATATCAATTTTCTTTTCTTTCCCCAAAAAAAAGATTGTGATCATGCACCCCTCCAACTTATAATGATATAATTTATAAGTTATAATATTCATATAACTTAAAATATGATTTATAAAAGTGGGTGAGTTTTGACATAACAATAAAATTATTCTTTTATTGATTTTAAGATCACGAATTCAATATATAAAAATAAATTCTTTACAAAAATACAAAGAAAGACAATGTACATATACACCAATCTTTTTCTTATCTTGTATTAAGTCAAGGAGTATTTCGTGTACCGATAAACCCTTATAACTTGGAACAATTGTTGCTACTAACTCTTATTTACACACACACATATACACACACATGTGTACTTCAGTATGTTAGTATATCTATATACTGAAATACACGTAATAATATACTAATAATCATCATATATTCTCGTTTAATTCTTAACATTTGTGCTTTAGGGTTTATGATAGTTAGAATGTATTTTGTAAAAGAAAAAAGAAATAAAGTTATCATAAATATAATCACATAATCAGACAAAGTCTATATTATTTTTTATTAATCCTATTTTTCTCTCTTTTTTTAATTTACAAGAACGGCAAAGTCCTAATCACAAGCCAAAAATGAAAAAAACATAGGGCCAACTTGAACACCACCCTAATCAAACTACTACAAACCCACACAAAATAAAACAAAAACAAATACGAACTGAACAAAAACCAAGCAAAGGAAACTTGTTTCCCATAACAGGGGACGCCAGCAACCATGGAAACCCGACGCCTAGAGCATCGTGGCACCATGCCCAGACCACCACCACCACCTCGTGGATCAAACCATGCCAAGCGTCATCGATCTATCCCGAGTGCAACACTCTGCTACGAGCAAGCTATAGCAACGAGCCAACGACCGACCACGTCTTGGGCAAACCTCATTGATCAACACCAACACGAGTACATTAACATTAGTATTCACACATTTTTTATATAATTAATATCAAAATATCATAAACAAATGATATGAAAATTATCAAACTTGTCTAATTTTTGCTAAAGTCATATTGATAGAAAATATAAAATAATACAAATATGAGACATAGATGAATATAACTTTAATACTATGTTAAAGATGGAGAATAATATAATAATATAAATTTTAATGATCCACTAAGTTAATTAAATTATCACAATAAGTTGGATTTATAATCAAACTCATTTTTAAAAATATAAAATTATGATATTATAAATATAAAAATATAAAAATAAGCAAAGTTAAATATATATTAAAATCAAATCAATAATTGAATTAATTTGGGCATATAATATATTTTGTAATATTATTAAAGAGTTTTTTCTCAGATTACAATTGTTTGGCAGTATATTAAAATACTATTTAAATTGAACAGATCGATAGATTATCATTAAAGAATAGTTTCGTATTTAACGTTAGATACGATTACATTACCTTCGGGGGTCTTTGAGATCACATTTTAAAAAGTAATTTTGGGTTTGGGGCAATGGATCATGAGTCTTTTGAAAAAAGAGACCGTCATGGGTGGAGTATCCCTTAATTTGATTACAATTTTTTAAAAATGGATTCTCGTAGTAATTGTGTTCTTCAACTCTTTTTGAAAAAGGATGTCTAACAAATATTAAAAATTCAATTCGATAAATCAACATTAGAGGCATTCAAGAGGTCCGTGCTCAAATATTAGTTTGAAAATATAAAAATAATATAATTATGAGAGATAAATGAAATATGTTTGCTTTTTTATAGATTCGTAATGGGCCCCGACTAAATCAGTTTATCTCCTTATTCACCGACTAATTAAATCGCCACTTAATTTATAGCGACTGAAGTTTTGTTTTACTTGGTCACCACTATTGTCGACTCGACTTCTACGGGATGGTGCTTCGGTGAGGACCTTCTTCGCTCGAACAACCGCCTGAATGAGAAGATCTTCGCAGATGGCTGTTATGCTTAGAGTTAAGCGCGATGTTGATACTCTGGAGAGTCAATCGTCTAGGAGTCTTCGACCCTGGCCCAATTCCCTTATCTAGAGTGAAATGCGTCATGACGAGAAAGAGGATTAATATTCCGAATTGATCATGATCCTCATTTATTGAAAAAACTTCATCTTTGGGAGGGATGGCTCTCTAAGATATTCTAAAACAGGAGAGAGCTAAAATTTAGCCTTATGAAAGTTTTAGAGATGTTATAAATTTTTTTGTAAAGAGAAATTCGTTTACTTATTCTTTTGGTTTTCAACCGTCGATGAGTAAAATTTAATATTAATAAAATGGTATTGCCTTCAGACTTTTTCAAATTTATATGGATATATTTATATATATGTATGCACGGCGCGTGTGTATAAAAAGAGGTGTGTTTTTACCGGACTTTGCTACTGAATGAGTCACTTGGGTTCCCCCAACCGCAATGAAAACCGGGCCTTATTTCCACCGGTAATGTTGGTCGGTGGTACTTTTTAGGAAAGCCCACGCAAAAGGACACCAGCCAGGCGGTTACAGAACCCTAGTGATCACTGCAAGTACAAGATTATTAACCTAACGAAATCACGTAATTCTTTAGCTTTAACATCGAGAATTGATTCTTTTGATGGTCCACGTAATTGGGCCAGGTCCCATCAAATCCATTATTGGGGGGGAGTTCTCCCAATGATATTTTTTTGATACCCAATGAGGCTCGAAACTGAGCATTTAGTCAAGGGACGATATATCGTTTCCACCGTGCTAACAAATCATTGATATAAATAAATATGATTTTAATACTATATTAAAAATTGAGAATAATATAATAAAATTATTACAATAAATTAGATTTATATATAAAATTTAATAATCTATAATCTCAATTAAATTATTATAATAAGTTTATATATGGATATAATATAAATCCTAATAATCTATTACCTCAATTAAATTGTTACAATAAATCAGATTCATATATAAAATATATTATTATAAATATAAAAGTATAAAAATTAATAAAGTTAAATACATCTCAAAATCGAATAATTTGGTTTTGAGACATAATACTGACACAATCACATGTGCCCATAAATCTCTATCGGTCTATCCATCCTTATAATGAGAAAGCTTTTTCTCTCACCTTCCAAACGAATCCCAGATAAAAAAATAAAATGCTTTCTCTCTGGCTATACCACATTTTCTCTCTCTACCTCTCTCTCATCCTATCCTTATTCTCTGCTACTCGTTCAATTGCTCAAGATTTGCTCAATGTTAAGCGAGTATACATCTTTGTTCCGCTGGTGGATATACTACTGTCACTCTATTTTCGTTTCTGTGGACTCTCACCCCTCACCGTTGATTTGGATGAGCAGACTGTGATGCATTTTTGGATCGCCAATCACCGGCGGTGCAACAAACCGGATCTTGTTCTGGTCCATGGCAATGGAGGGAATTCACGATGGCAGTTCCTCAATCAGGTGGGGCTCATCTGACCCGTAAGTAATTTGTTTATTTAATTTTTTTTATCGATATTCAAAATTGATTAATTCAGTTCAAATATTTATTTTTAAAATTGATTAATTCAGTTCAAATATTTATTTTTAAATTTCAAATATGAAAGATCGACTAACCGTATGTTGATCGATTTTTATAGCGTGACAACGTTGTCATTTGCATTTTCAGGTCGGTTCGCTTTCAAAATCCTTCAATCTGTACATTCCCGATTTGTTGTTCTTCGGCCGGTCGAAAACGACCCGGTTGGATCGGAGTGACGCGTTACAAGCCGAGTGTGTATCTGAGGGGCTGAAAAGATTGGGTGTGGAGAGGTGCGCGGTGTTCGGAGTCAGTTATGGAGGGTACGTGGCGTATCGGATGGCTGAGATGCATCAACAAATGGTGGAGAATGTTGTGATTGTGAGTAGTGGGGTCTGCTGTGCTGAGGATCAGAAAGGTTCCCAATTGAAGAAGATCAAAATGGAAGTCGTAGATCTTCTCGTACCTAAGAAGCCCCAAGATCTACGGTCATTAGCCAAGATGTCTTTCTATAAGTATGATCCTTTTAAGTGGATCCCTGATTACTTCCTCCAGGAGTTCATTGATGTAAGTTTTCTCCTCCGCAATTTTTTTTTTTTTTTTTTTTTTTTTTTTTGTGGTTATAGGGAGATTTAAACTTGGATCTCTATGAGAAGAGGGACTGTGACCACTAGAATATTTTTTGAGACTCTTTCGGATTTCTTTGTCTATGCACAATGGAGAATTTTCTTTAAAAAAATAATTTTATCTACAAATTCTTTTGATAATTTAAAATAACAAAAAATTATTAAAATTTGTAAAATTGTTGAAATTATGAAGCATATTTTTATTGTAAGGTAATATATATTAGGTTGTACAAAAACGGAAACTGTGAAATGAAATTTTGTAAAAATAAAAGAAGTGAAAAAATATATAAACAAAAAAATATAAAAATTTTTATATAAATATTAATTATTTTATAAAAATAATAGAATAGCTATATTTTATAATAAAAATCTAAAACTTTTAAATATGTAATTATTAATTATAAAAAAATAACATAAAAATTATAATTATAATTAATTAAATAAATAATTTATTAAATATAAACATGTAAGTATAAAAAATATAAAAATTTTTATATAAATAATAATTAATTTAATATGATGAGACGTTTCAGAAACAAAAATAATTTCAGAAACATTTTGTGTGAAGAAGTTAAAAAAGTAAATATGTTAGTGTGAAGAAATTATATATATATATATATTAAAAAAGTAATGATAAAACTTAAAAAAATTCAAAATAGAAAATTATTATTAATATAGTATACTTTTAAGTGATTAATAAATTTATACTATGTTATATTTATTATTTTTCACTTTTATTTTTTCTTTCACCTCAATTTAGTCTCCATGTGTTTTATGAATTTTAATCATGTATTGTAATTTACTAATATATGTTCTTATTTCAAGCAGGTGATGGATGCTGAACATAAGGAGGAGAGATTGAAGATGATACAGCACTTGCTAGCAAAGAAACCAGACCCTGAGCTTCCTCTCTTAACCCAAGTGAGAAAAAATTAGATGGAATTTTTCAAATTCCTCTTTTTATTTTTAACGAAAATAAATAAGATGATGCAAATGTTTAATAAAATTTGGCCTACTTTTACTAAAAATGAAGGAAACATTGCTCATATGGGGTGATCAAGACACTATCTTCCCTCTAAGTTTTGCTCACCACCTGAAAAGGTACATTCCCCCTCCACATGCCCTTTCTTTTTTTTTTTTTTTTTGATAAAACAAATCAAGATCCAAAATTATATTTCGATTAATCTGTTTCAAGCATTATCGGATCCAATTTAGAAAAGAGTTTTCTCAATATAGTCTTTCCCATTTCCATGTTGAGAATTGAGAGTTGATCAAGAGATTTAGTATTCTTATTCACTAAGCTGACTTTATGTTAGTCCACGTACCCTTTTTTGAGCCATTGCATTTTTGGGCATGTTGAATTTTTATCCTTTTTGGGAATTTTGTGGTGTTGGACTGGTATTTGTATTGTATACGCAGAAATTTGAATATGATGTCGATTCCATGATTTTGGGAGAAAAAGAAAAAAAAAAAAGAGCATGACTCTGATAACATGATAAAAAAAAAAAGAAGAAATTAGAATTAAAAAATGAGGTTTGGTTTTTGTTGCAAAACAAGAAATTATTTACGCATTGCATGCTATCGCGGCCAATAAGGTTTTGGAAATCTGATTTTTTTTTTAATCGGTAAAAAAGAAAAATAAAGTAAAATGGGTTTGCGAATAGAAATTAATATTTTTTTATTATAATTTAAATTATGATTATATCATTGATTTTTTAATTGATAAATTCATCTAAATTCAGTTAAGTCTAATTTCAACATTTTCAAATAAAACGGAACAAAAATCGTGGCCGTCTATAACCAAAAAATAATAATAATAATCATTTTGGTCCAAACTAATATTTTAAATAAATTATTGGATGGTAAAGGAGATTTGTAAGTTATTATGTATATTTAATAAATTTATGGGTATTATAATTGAAAAAAATTCATTATTAACAAAAATTATGAGAACGACCTTCGCTTAGTATATTGACTGCACCTCAAGCAAACTACAAGTATGAAGAAGTTAACTATTATGAAATTTTTTTTTTCCCATTTTTGGGAAATGCAGGCACTTGGGACCAAAAGCGAGATTGGAAATAATTGAGAGCACAGGACATGCAGCAAATATCGAATCTTCGGGACCCGTTAACAATTTAGTCAAATTATTTGTGATGGGGGGAGGGTTGAGGAATTGAGTGTCCACAAATAAGAATTTATGGTTTTTTTTTTTTTTAATCCTATGATTTTCTTCGCGAATTTGGATGCAACATGATTAATTATTTCGCTTTATTATTGTTATTATTATTTATTAAGAAATTTGTGATCGAACACTAATATTTTGATAATAAAAAAACTGATCAATTTATTAAATTTACAAGGTTTTTAAAATTGAGAATTTGTAGAAATTTTTATAAAATAATAGTTGCATAAAACTTGTTAGCATAAAGAAATATCATGTTTTTATAGAATCAGTATCCAAAAATTATAAAATCTGGATAGTTTTAAAACAAATATATTTTTATCTCAAATCAAGACCAAATTCGGTAGATTAAGTATAGATTAAATGCTATAACATACCAAAATAGATCACAAGAGATTCGAGCAATTGAATATTTAAATTTGAATTATTTACTGTAGTTGAAGTAAGTTTCTAACAACAAAAGGCTAATTTTTAAGAGATATTCTCTCAAATGCAAATTTTTTATCAATCAATGGATTTCAAATTTAAAAGTTTCATATTTTAAGATGATTATTGGACTTCAAATTTAAATAATTACAACATAAAAATTAGAAGATATGATGGAGATAATCAAATACAAAATTAACAACTTAAATAGATTTTTACAACAGTAAAAGTTGTTGGAAAATCAACTTTGCAACCTTATATCTTCACGATGGTGAACAGTTTTAGAGTGACACTTTTTGAGATTTAAAGTTTCAAAGAATGTTCAACATCTTTTATACAGTTATTTCAATATTTTGGGAGTGAGATATTTATTTTGAAGTTTGGCTACTTGAATAACTTGTGAATCTATCTTCTGAAGTTTGTGTAATATTATTTTGTATTTGTTTATGCCGTAAAGGTTCAATAAGCTTGGAGAGAGTGTGAGAAACACTGTTGTGGATAGATAAACTAGTTAGATGAGAGTTAAAATTATTTTTTTGTTAGACTAAACCATCTCCAAGAAGAGAAGATATAGATCGTCAACAAAGAAAAATTATACTCATGTTTGTAACTCTTTGTGTATAATAAAAACTAGTTATCGCTGAACTCTGATTTGCTGAGTTGGAAGAGTGGACGTAGGTACAAAACCGAACCATTATAAAATGGATTTGTTCTCTCCTCTCTTAGTTTTATTTTTTATGTATTTTTGTATGCATTTTTAATTTTAAAATTATTTAGAATTACTTAGATTTATCGGAGATTACTCTAAGATTTTTTTTAGAAACAATCAATTCAACTCTCTGACATAAGGACCAACAACATTATTATTATTATCATTATTGAATGCTTGTGCAATGCTAATTTCTTAGTCGTTATTTTACTAGACTAATTTCGTTTAATTAGTGGTGAACTTAATTTAAAAGTTAACTTTTTTAATTTTTAATTTTTAATTTTTAAAACGCGAACATGATATTTTGATTTCTCAATTGGGATTGCTCTTTTATGTATTTGCAATTCTGAAATCAAATCCACAAGCCTTTTGTCTTACCTAATGAGTTATATTGGATGAAAAATGTGGGAAGTCCTGGTTATCGAGTTCAAAGAAAAAAGTAATTTTTATTTTGGTTTTGGATAATTTCTTTTTAGTTTTAGGGGTTTGATCACGTAGCACTATATTTTTATGGTATAAAATTTTAGGCAATCCTTTGTTTAAATAAAATTAGCCAATTTTTTAAATTAAAATTAGATTGATATGATATAGAACTTAAAACTATAATAAAAAATTTTAAAATTTTATTGATAAAAATAATAAAGTCATGTGAGTGTGATATATTGACATGTAAGATCAAACTCCCAGAATCAAAAATAATTTATAATGAATCTCAAAATAAAAATTATCATAAATCATATAATTAGGATTTATCAAAAAAGGTATGTTATAATAGAGAAATATTTCTTGTTGTGTTGAAGGGTTGTCTGGTCCTCGATTCATTCTAAATATAATAATTATGATCCAAACATGATAATACATTGCAAGAGTATCACAATATTTCGTTGCCTTTATTTTAAAAAGAATAACCTAATAATCATTATTCTCCCCTTCAAATTTAATAATTTTGAATTCAAATAAAAAAGAAATAATCCTTTGCCTCCTTTTTGCTTATAATAATAATAACAATAATAATAATTATTATTATTACTGATTTACGATAAAATTATTAATTTGAGTAATTGATTATGAACTTTTCACAAAAGAAAAGGAAAACAAAACAATTTAAATAAACCCTTTTGGCCTTTTCTTTTCTAAGTACTGACATGATTAGTTTGGAAATTTAAATAAAAAAGAAAATAAAAAAAAGGAGATGATAGAAATTTTTTTTATTGTATTTAAAAATTTTAAAAATAAAAGAAAATAATATCAAATTTATCCAAAATTAAAAATTTTTTTATCATCTTTGACTAAAAATCTGAAATATTGATAATCTCTTTTTTTCCAATTTTGGAAAAAAATTTCTATTATTAAAAAATTCTCATTTCATTCCATCTTTCACCTGATAAAACTGTCAAACAGTGAAAAGGACCGTCCAAAGATAAACTTCAATAGAGCATCGAGATAATTGTATAAACGGCCGAACTCCGATCCGTTTTCGCACCAGAAGGAAAAAACTCCTCTCTTTCTCTCTCTCTCTCGATCAAATGCTCCTCCTCCGTCTTCTTCCTCCTCAAGAAACCCAAGAACCCTAACCGATGTCGTCTCGCGACCAAGCCGTAGCAGCAATCTTAGCCCAGGTAGCGCTAGCTGGCGACGGAGCTGTTCTCGGCTTAGCCCTAGCCTACGTCGCTGTCCGTACGCTCCTCAAATTCACCTTCACCTCTTCTTCTCTCCGCACTATCGCCAACACTCCTTCTCTCTCCGTCTCCGACCTCCGATCTCTTCTCTCCTCCTCCGACGATGATCAACAACAACAACACTCCAACGAGTCACCGAAGCTCGTCTTCGTTCACGGCGTCGTCGAAGCTAAAGCAAACGTCGATGGCTCGTGGAAAAGCATGCGATCGGGTGCTTTGGTTTCACATGAGTCTGGAGATAAGGCGGTGATTATTCAGAGAACTCAATCGGTATGCTTTTGGTGTTCTTAATTGATTTTTTTATCTGTTTTATTTGAAGAGTTTCTGTGCTAATTTAGGGTTTCTTGTTTGAATTGAAGTGTATATACAATGAGTGGAGAGGATTATTTTGGTGGACTTCCGATTTGAGGAGGCTGCTTCCCAGGGACTCGAAGTCGCAGGGATCGTCATCGTTTCGAATGGTGAATTTCATCTTCTTCATTCCCTTATTCAGTTTTAGCGGAATTTCTTCATTTCTAGTTGTAATGTAGTGTTCTTGAATTGTGGGAGCTTATATTTGCTAGGATGCATTCTAATGAATGACTGCTAGGCCTTGTGAATTTTCAGGTGAGGGTGGTTTAGAATTAGTTGTGTTGGTCCCAATGAAACCAACAAGGGGTTGAATTGTTTTGGTTTCACTTAAGATTTTAATGCACAAATGAAAAGAAGGGATATAGAAATCAAGTCTGGTTTATAGTAGTTCGGCTTTGTGCCTATGTTCACTCTTTCAGCTCAACAAGTCAGTGCCCAGCGATAGCTAATTTTCACTATGCACAAAGAGAATTACAATCACATGTACATGGCGTCAATGTTGACAATCTGTACCTTTCATCTTGAATATGTTTTAGTCCAACACTCACCAAAATTTAACTCTCTCACACCTAATCTATCAATCCTTGAGAATATTCCTCACACTCTCTTTATACTTGTGAGACTATACAAATAAGAATTCAGAATAATACAGGAATGTATAAATTCAGTCGACAACAGAAAAATGTAGCAGAAGGAATGATCGAGTAACAGTTTTTGGGTCCTGATTTCTCTCAACATAAGTCTTGAATAAAGTCTGTAAATATATCTCAAGAAACTCTGAATATTATTATTCAAAAACCACACATGAACTATTTCAAAAGACTGCACTTTCAAATTGATATTAGCTGCTTAAAAGTGCTTCAGAACCAGCTCCTTTTCTGTTTTTCAGATCCTGAAATTCTGCCTTCTGTTTTGATGTTTTAAAAACCTTCTTTTACTGCAATAACTTTCAGAGTTTCAAATCCAACAATACTCTTGTAGTAAGGAGAAATCAAATTTCAAAAATTTTGGAAGTTAGAGAAGGTATATAAGAATATAAAGTTCCTGAAAACCTGCCAGAACTTCAGAGACTGCTTGAATTCAAATTCTGAATTTGATTTTACCTCCAGTAAAAGTCTGATCTGAGCTTGAATTTGAATCACCCATTAGAATAGGCTTCATGGTTAAGTACAGCTCCTAATTTGTACTTAACATGCTGAGTTAGGGTTTGAAAGAATAATAAAATCACAACAGAAATACCAAAACATACTGTTTCTACCCAGATTTGCTTCTACCCTACTTCTGTGATAGTGTTCTCTAACCAGTTGTATAGATTTATATATATAACCTTGCATTACATATTCTAAATGTCTGCACACTTAATTAAATGTTAGTAACACATATAAATGTTTTGTTATCATCAAAACATTAAGGTTTAACAACAATTTCCTTAACAATCTTTCCTTTTTTTTATGACAGCAAAACCATAAAGAAAATTGAAAGAATTTGTTTATGAATACTTAAAATCATGTTCTATGAATATATGAACATTTTGTTATCTACCCCTTAATATGTGCATAATTTTTCACAAATTTTTGTATATATATATCTCCCTCTTTTTGTTTTATAAAAAATAAGAAAACTTAAATTCATTCATTTTTATCATTCTTTCTGTTATCATAAAAAATATAATATATGTACATTCTCCCCCTTAATTAGACATTCATTCTTTATTATTAAATTTTTACTCATCAAAAGAACACATAAAAGTTTATAAAGATAATAAATTCAGCACCAATTATTTTTAGAATTATCAAAATAATTTCAACATTTTAAGAAATTTAAAATATTGAATACAAATTTTTCAAAAATCATAAAAGTTCTTATCATTTTCAAAGATAGGATTTAAACACAACAATTTTCTATTGACACATAACTTTTTATATTTTTAAACTTTATGTTAGATAATAATTGAAATTAATTTTTAATTTAGTTCTTATGACTTTATCTATATCACCAATCACATCATCTCATGAGTAACTAGGAGAAAATTTTTAGTTTCTAATGACTGATTTTCTAAATTTATTTTCAATTTTTGCACTTTTATTTTTATCATATTTATGAGGGAGTTCTTATATTCTCATTATTTTCTTCATTTATATATCAATTTTTTTTTATTTATTTATATCCTTTCAAAAGATCATCTATTCTTTGGAATTCAAATTAATTTAGATCCTCTAGAAATAAATTTTTCTTATTTGTTACTAAACTTGTTCAAATAACAAAATTTAGCAACATGTCCAATTCTATGACAATAGTAGCATGAAAAAGTTTTTTTTTTTTTTTTTTTTTTTTTTTGAAAATTATTCATATATCTATGTTTTACATGTGCAAAAATGAGATTTTTGATGTCCAGAAAAGTTTCTGAAATTTCTTTTAAAACTGGCAGATTTATAACTTCCTCTACCCTTATATGCTGTGCTTTTATAATCTCTGTTTCTACTCCTGATTTCTGTAGTCTGTAATTTTCTGTGTTTTGTATTTTTTGTTGCTCTAACAAATACAGTTTTATTAGTATGTAATCTAGGCATACTAACAGAATTATATCCTAAACCATTATTAGAAAAATCATGTCTTTGAATTGCAAGAATTCTAGTTAGTTTTTCACCATTTTCATTGAATTTTTGAAATGTATTTTTGATGAACATGGATAAATCCTCAACTATAGTTTTCAACAAACATACTTCATCTTTCATGGCAGAATTTTCTAATTTTATAAATTTATTTTCAGACTTCACTTATTTTATTTCAAATTTTAAAGCATTGATTTCATATTTTAGAACCTCATTTTCAGACTTTGTAACTTCATTTTCAAACTTTAAAGCTGTCAGTTCAGATTCTGCTGTAGAGTTTTTAAATTTCAAAATATTAATTTCAGATTTTATATCATCAATTTCATTATTCAGCACATTATTTATCTGTTTCAGAAGTCATTTCTCATTTTCTAAGTCCTGTATTCTACATTTAAATTTAGAAATCAACCTTAATACATAGTCATCATCAAGATTGAAATCATCACAACATTTAGAGTCAGAATTTACCTGAGAATCTGCCTTTAGACAAAAATTTATTGCATCCTGACCTTTTAAATCATCAGAATCTGATTTAGAACTTGATTCATCCAAGTCACTCTATGTAGCCATCATTGATTTTGTTTTTTTTTATGAAATTTCTTCATTTTCTTTACAAGGATTGAATATTCATATTTTATATATCCAGGTTTTTTACATTTATAACATATCATTTCTTCTTTCAATTTATTTCTTTTTCCTGCATCATTTTTTAACTTTTGAAAAGTATTGGGGTTCTTAAATTTATTGAACTTTTTACCTCTCTTTTTAAGGATACGAGATAACCTTCTTGACAACAAGTTCAGCTCATCTTCACTGCTGTCTTCATCATTAGATTGTTGTTCATTCTTTGCCGCAAGTGCAATGGACTTTTTCTTCCCATCATTTTCAGCAGAAAAATGTATTTCAGCTTCATAAGCCATGAGTTTTCCTCTTAGTTCATTTAGGGACAACCTTGACGGGTCTTGGGCTTCCTCAATTGCTGTCTTTTTTGCATCCCAAACTCTAGGAAGAATTCTCAGAACTTTCCTAACTAGGTCTGAATTTGAAAATCCTTTTCCAAAAGACTCTAGTTCATTTGTGATGGATGTGAGTCGATTGAACATGTTTTTAACTTGTTCTCTATACTAAAAATTGAATAACTCATATTTTTGCATCAAAAGGTTAATTCTTGTGTCTTTTAACAGTTCGTGTGCTTTCATGTGTGATACACAGTCTGTCCTATATTTCTTTGGCTGTTTCACAAGAAGAAACAAGATTAAAATCCATAGAAAAAATACCACATAAAATTAAATGTTTTGCTCTAAAGTTTATTGAGATTTTTCTCTTATTATCCTCTGTTATGATTGGGGGTTTAATATTTAAATCTCCAGAGGAAAAAACCTCCCAAGCATCATAGTCCGTGGCTTTAATAAAAGTCTTCATCCTACACTTCCAATGAGATAAAAATTTACTCCATCAAAATAAAAAGTTCTATTGGTAGATAGGCCAAAAGTTGAATGTGATGCCATTGGATTTTTGGCTCAAAAGTCAGCATTTTGTGGATTCAAGCATTTGCTCTGATACCACTTGTTGGTTCCAATGAAACCAAGAAGGGGGGTTGAATTGATTTGGTTTCACTTAAGATTTTACTATACTAAAATCAGTCCTAAAACATATGGCCAATTAACATGCAAAACACAAATGTAAATACACAAATGAAAAGAAGGGATAGAGAGATCAAGCCCGGTTTATAGTGGTTTGGTCTTGTGTCTACGTTCACTCTTCTAACTCAGCAAGTCAGGGTCCAGCGATAACTAGTTTTCACTATGCACAAAGAGAGATACAACCACATGTACATGATTTCAATGTTGACAATTTGCACCTTCCATCTTGAAGATGCCTTAGTCCAACACTCATCAAAATCTAACTCTCTCACACCTAGCGTATCAACCCTTGAGAATGTTCTTCACACTCTCCTTAGACTTGTGAGACTATACAAATAAAAACTCAGAATAATACAGAAATGTATAAATTCAGTCGACAGTAGAAAAATGCAGCAAAAGGAATGATCGAGTAGTAGTTTTTGGGTCCTGATTTCTCTCAACACAAGTCTTGAATAAAGTTTGTAAATATATCTCAAGAAACTCTGAATATTGTTCTTAAAAAACCATACATGAGCTACTTCAAAAGACTGCACTTTCGAATTGATATTAGCTGCTCAAAAGTGCTTCAAAACCAGCTCCTTTTTTGTTTTTCAGATCCTGAAATTCTGCTTTCTGTTTTGATGTTTAAAAACCTTCTTTTACTGCAGAGTTTCAAATCCAACAATACTCTTGTAGTAAGGAGAAATCAAATTTAAAAAATTTTGGAAGTTATCTGAAAACCTGCCAGAACTTCAGAGACTGTTTGAATTCAAATTCTGAATTTGATTTTACCTCCAGTAAAAGTCTGATCTGAGCTTGAATTTGAATCACCCATTAGAATAGGCTTTATGGTTAAGTACAACTCCTAATCTGTACTTAGCATGCTGAGTTAGGATTTGAAAGAATAACAAAATCACAGCAGAAATCGCAGCAGCTAAAAATCTGTCTGAAACTCTGTTGTTTCTACCCAAACATATTGCTTCTACCCAGATTTGCTTCTGTGATAGTGTTTTCTAACTAGTTGTATAGATTTATATATATAACCTTGCATTACATATTCTAAATGGCTGCACACTTAATAAAATGTTAGTAATACATATAAAGGTTTTGTTATCATCAAAACATTAAGATTTAACAACAATTTCCTTAACAAGTTGTAATCTAGTTGAGTGTTTGATTTGTTGATTGAGAAAATTTGTGCTTATAGTGAACTAGAGTAAGTATATGTATGCACATAATTGCTGTTTATTATGCTTGTCATAGCCATGGTTGCTAAAATCAGAATTCAGACGACTGGTTTTAAGGATAGAAACATTGAATTAGTTTGGGATTTTAGAATAATTTGAATTGAATTATTTGCAAAATTATAAAAATTGGAATTTTTGGATCTCATGTGCTGTGATGTAGTGTTTTTGCACTTATTTTATCTGGATGAGTTTGGACGTAGGATTGTAAATTCCTGTGTTTTTTTTTTTTTTGAATTAATGTACTTTAAAGTCCCTTGATTTAAATGTCTGTTTGGATATATGTTGTAAGTGCAACTTAAGGGGATTTGGTTGTGAAATTTGTGAAGAGATATTAGTTGTGATTATTAGGTGACTATAAACATTAATGCCTATTACATAACCGTGAATGTGGTGGTGCTTGTGACTAGATTGAGTTTATCAAGTCAAAAAAAAAAAAAGTTTGGGTGGGTGATTGCTAATGATTACAATGATTGTGGGGAGATAACTATATGTGGAAGCAAGATGACATTAGTATTTCAACCTGAATGGTAAAATCCTCACACTGACAGATTTGAGAATAAATCCTTTTTGATGATTTGAACTGATTATTTTAACCTACAACTTCTAGAGGAAATTTCAATGTTCTTTATTAGTCCCACTCAAATTCTGGATTTTCAGCGTATATGTTTCAGAATCCAGTCTTTTAAAATATGTACCAAATCTATGGTTATTGAAACACATCAGTAGAGTTCAACAGTGTTATGTATTTAATTGATTACAGGAGTCATTTCTATTCGTTGTCAGCATTTCAACCATCTGAGAAATTATGATTCCATACAAAAGAGTTAGTGGACGACCGAAACCCATGCTTCCGCCTTTCTTAGCCCCTGATCTTGAACAAATAGGAAAGAAAAATAAAATTTGATTACAAAAAGAAAGGAATTAGTACAAATGTACTTTTTGCTGTACCCGTTTTATGAAATTTTGTGCTTGCCTATGTCTCGATTCTTCTATTTATTTAGTTATTTATTTTTCTTTTGGGTGGTCGGTTGGATAGAAGGATATGTCATCAGTCTGCATATTTGCAGAACAATTAGCTTGAAACAGCATGAGAAGCACTCCTTTTTTTAATTTAGTTTTAACAATAATTGTTTACAAAGAACATCCAGATTCAATGTGCTTCACTTACCAACTAATTTGTAGCCATGAATCCTAGTCTTTAATCTTCTTATTGTGGTTTTCTTTCAGGTTCCCTTTGTTGTTGCTGAAAGTGGACGATGGCCAAGCTCCGATTATGTAATCGTGAATTTAGGTGGGTCTAGACATCCTCTGCCACTCACCACAGTGTACCATCAACTACAGCCTGTCAATGTCACTGCTTACACATTTTTGCAAACTCTATTTGGCCATGAATATCCGGTAATTTTCCCCTGAGCTTGCATTTATTTCTTCCCTTTTTAAAGCCCATTTCCTTTGTTTCTATAATTTTTTGTTTGCTTTGAAGGTTGGGGTTCTGGATGAAGAGAAAATTCTGCCACTTGGGAAGGATATTAGCGCAGTTGGGCTCTGCAGCTTGAAAAATGGAATCCTTGAAGTCAAGTCGTGCCAGGATCTTCCATATTTCCTGTAAGAGGACTTAGTCTAGGGAGCATTCTGTACAACATGCTTATAGTAATGGGTCTTTTCTTTTGCTTTGCAATTAAATTTGAGGGAGCCTAAGGTGGGATATAATCTCGTAATTAATCAACAAAATTTTGCTCTTAGCTAAGAACACAAGCGCACATGCAGACAGTGAAGAAAACTCTCAATATTTGCTTGCCTGTATGCACACACACGTGCATGAATACACACCGAAAGGAGCAGGGCGGGGGATGTAAGCATGGTCATAGGAATTTTGGTGTTATCGTTTCTCAATTTCCATTATTTATTTATTTGTTTATTTTGTGGCTCTCCCCTACTTGCTAATGATATTGTCTCTGAATATATGGCTGATGCAATTTTGCAGTTCTGAGATGACCAAGGATCAGATGGTAGCTGACCTTGCTTTCAGGACTAAGCTGTTATTATGGGGTGGTATTGTTTTTGGATCACTTTCAATAGGCATCCTTGGCTATGCTGTTCTTAGGTAATATGATTCTCCTATATTTCTTGTCTGATCAAAATGGACTGTACCTGCAAATTAAGAGGGGAAAAAAAAAAGGAAAAAGGAGCGTAATACCTACCCCAAAAGGGGATTCATCTTAGTTGATGCAAGGATGATGTAGAACTTAGCTATTGGAGAAAGTTTTCAACTTGCCTACTGGATTGATAGCTATTCTTTCGGGGCATAACGTAAATTTATTTCTGATGTTAATCAATTGTAGCTACTTGTATTCAAGTCAAGTCCTTTTACATCTTTCTCACAAAACTAAGATAGGCTGGAGTGAAACTCCCACGCTTATGGATGTATTTTATCTATGCAATATAAAATTCATACTTTTCAGATGTTATAGCATAATAGGACTCAGCTAAGTGGGTTGTAAGCATTTTTCAGGAACTGGAGCAGATGGAAGGAATGGAGGCTCAGGAGACAGGCCAGAAGGGCTAATCTTGTGGCAGAAAATGAAGCTGCTGCTCAACTCGCAGCAGAAGAAGAGAGAGAAACTGTGCCGGATGGGGAATTGTGTGTTATCTGCCTGATGAGGAGAAGACGTAGTGCATTTGTTCCATGTGGTCATCTCGTTTGTTGTCAGAGCTGTGCAATTTCTGTTGAAGTTGATCGAATGCCGAAATGTCCTGTTTGTCGGCAACCAGTAAGGAATTCTATGAGAATATATGATTCATGAAGATGTAGGTATTTGTTTTATTAAACGAGGTGGCCTTTTGAGTAGAAATGATTCAGAATTGTCCCTAGTCTTGGTGGGTTGGTTTCCAAACCTTTGATGCTTCAACCAGAAGTCCAGCCTACTGTCCTACAAGTTTTCAGCCCTTATGTAGAGAGGTTACAGGAAAGAGGATTTCATTACTCTGTGTCATGTTACATCAGTCCGGACAATACCGGGTGTCCTCATATTTTTGTAATTATGATGGGTGTAGGCTCTAAGGTAGGATTATATTAAAAGAAATTAAAAGAGTTATGTTCTAACTGAGTTCATCAGACCTATATTCCTTTTTGGATGTAATTAGATTGTGAAGTGGTAAACTGTGTAATTCGAAGTGTAAACCTTCTACCGCCATGCTCTTGGTCTGCTACCGTCCATGGTGTATGAACATTTGCTTGGATGTTCTTTTTTATATGAATGACCAGGGTAATGTCAAAATTTCTCTCCTTTTCAGACTCCTAGTTTAAAGATCCAAATTTATTTTAGTGATTTGTTTTTTTTTATTTTTTTTTGGGGGGGGGGCCTGGTCTAGGACAATAACTTTGTAATAATTATTTTCTTAATGTTTCCCTTTATCCCAAAAAAAATATTTCTAATTGAATATAATTATTGTTACAATTATACAATACAAACAAAAAAAGTTGACTTCGGGTGTTGACTTGGGTTGCACATAAGTAAAAATAGAAAAATGTGCACATAAGTAGAAGTAGAAAAATGAAAACGAGATACGACAGTATGATATTTTTTAAAATTATTATAAATGAAATTATAAGCAAATGTATAAATATAAAAAAATAAATATTTTTATATAAATATTAATTATTTTATAAAAATAATAGAAAAGTCATATTTTATATTAAAAATCTAAAATAATTAAATATATAATTATTAATCATAAAATAAATAATATAAAAATTAAAATTAAAATTAAAATTAAAATGAAATAAACAAAAAATTTATTAAATATAAAAATATATATAAATATAAAATATAATTTTTTTATATAAATATTAATTAATTTAATATATTAAAATATTTTAAAAATAAAAAACGTTTCAAAATAAAAACACATAAGTGTTAAGAAAATTTCATGTATACAATATAAAAATACTAATCGTTCCTAGAATCTCATTAAAATATTAAATATACTTTTCAAATTAAAGAAATTAATCAATTAAAAAAACTGTCCTCGTCCTTGTCCTCCTTCCTTCGCACAAAAACTAAGCAACAGAAAAACCCGCCCAAATTAAATTTCCTTTTGATATGTGAATAAGCCCCACTCTCTCTCTCTCTCTCTCTCTCTCTCCCCCTCCAATTTCATACACTCTTGTTCGTCTTCTGTCTCGGCTAAAACCCTAGATTTAGATCAACAATGTCAATTTGGGAAAACTATTCAATATCAACGAGCTTAACCCGAGTGGCACAAATAGCCCTAGCTCGAGACGGCGCTGTCATCGGTGTAGCCCTTGGTGTCTTCGCCCGCTGTTCCTTTTCCGGATTCTCCGCCGTCTCCTCTCCTCTTCACACTTTCAGGCAAACTCCCTTTCTTCTCGTCTCCGATCTCCTTTCACTTCTCTCTTCTGGTGATTTTGGTCATGATGATTCCAAGCTCGTCTTCGTTCGCGGAATTGTCCAGGTTAAGAGCCCTAGGGTTTTGATCTCTGACAAGTATGGTGAACAAGCCGTTGTCATTGACAGAACTCAATCGGTTCTTTAACAACATCTTCATTTCTTTTTTCTTGTGTCTTTCTGGTTATTCATGTGATTGAATTGAAGTTTGATTGATTGATTGGTTTTGTTTTGTTTTGTTTTATTTTATTTTATTTTTATGTGATTGTGAATTCTGTATATAACGAATCTACGGGTTTATGGGGATGGATATATGGATTTCCATTTTCGCTTCAGCTCCCCAGAGATCGGATTTCCCGGAAATCTTCTTCCTTCAGAACTGTAAGCATTATCTCTCTCTCTCTCTCTCTCGGCTCTATAATTCAATTTGTTTAGCTTTGAACGAGAGAGAGAGAGAGAGAGAGAGTTTTAGGACTCCTAGGCAATCAGCACCAACAAGGTATCTGCTAGGCATTTTTAGTGTGCTTTTGTAGTTGTAATCCTGACATGTCATTTGGAGGACATGAAATTCTAGGCTAGTTAATTGAAAATTGTTGGCACAGGAATACAAATTTGCACATTATTGTACCCTTAACCGAAAATTATTTACTTTTATATATTGTCCTTGCTAAATATGACCTGTGCTAAGTAGACATGAGATGAGTGGGGGTGGCCGAAGGAGGAAGGTAACAAAAAATTTGGGCACTACATCTTTGCTATGGAACACGTGGGTCGGGCCTTACATTATGGGAAAAAATTCAAGCATGATTCAAATATAATGAGCCTTGGGCCCAAAATAAGAGCCCAAGCCTACCCATGGGCGGCCAGTCTAGTGCTAAGACAGGTGCCCTCATATTGTGGGCACCTTTTTTTAACTGGATTTTATGTTGTTAATGTTTTATTTCACCTAAGGGAGTCATTTGTCTATTCATTTACTATCATTGCCTTCCAATTTCATGATCGGTCTATATGTATTGTCAATATCCTAGATTGAAGTGAGCTAGTGATAGATTACAGTAATTTTCTTCCCAACTTCTTTTATTCCGGGATCGTTGATTTTGATAGATAAATGTATCTGATAAAGAAGTTATGGTTTGACTAATCATTCGGCCAAGTAATTTTGAGATTCTATTTTCATTCTTTTGGTAATTGATTGCCCATCCACAGAATTCATGGCTGGAAATACTGACTGTTCTACAATGGATCCAATCATGATCATATAATAAGAACAAGAGATCTTTCTCGATCAATCCCTTTGCCCCTCATTCTTCGAGAATCAGAAGGATCCTTTTCAAGTTTGAAATTGTTCATTGGGAATGTTATAATTATTACTGCATAGGATCAAGAGAGAGTTTGGTGGTTGTAAAATGGGTAGAGCTATATCATTTGGTAGAAGTTAGCCATTTATCACTATGTTTGAATGGGGAGAAAAGAAGAGAAAAGGAATGATTTTAATAGAAAATCATTCATTTTCCTTCCTTTGGGAGTTTTAAAAGGAGAGAAATGGAGAGAAATGAGAAGAGTTTTAATAACAAAAGTTTTCTCCCCAAAAGTGGGAAGAAAAGGAGAGAAAGGGAGAAAAAGAAAAGTTGTCTCACCAATATATCAAATTTATCCTTAAAAAGATGATAGAAATATTTTTAATTTCAAATAAATCCTACATCATTATCTTTTATTCCTAAAACTCTCAAATAGAGTGGAAAGAAAATCTCATCATCTCTTTTCTTTTCTTTTCTTTCTTTTCTTTTTTTTTTCTTCCCTAAACTCCAAAACTAAGCGTTAACAATTCATTGAAAGAATATTTTACATGTTGAAGTCAAAGAATCAAAATTTTTCCATCAATGGTGGGAGATGGACTCTACAGCATTTTCCATGTAATAATGGTGTGGGATCTTCCTTAGGTCTTTTGGACCTTTAATTGGTCAATTATCTTGTTTCTTTCTCTTTTTGGAGGTCATTAAGGAGCTTATGGGAGGGTAAAAGTCTTCATGCATGTTTTTAGAAGAATTATCTTAGTGCAGCACGAGAAGCATATATATTTTAAAACCATATTTTTATTGACCAACCTCAACATTTATCTTCATCTAGGCTGCTGGCAACGAATGAATTCTGTGAAAATTTGGAGTTCAATTCTAATTTTAATTTTGTTACTCAGATGTAATAAAAAATGCAGAAATCAATTTTAACTCCATAAAATGTGAGGTTTTGTAAATTAAATGGAAAAGAAAAAGGAATTTCTAAATGAGCTTTACAAGAATTCGTGGGTTCTACACTATTTCTTTACACATGCCATGAAATAGCAATTTAGATTTGAATTCCAACTTTGGTTGTTTCAAGAGCGGAATTTATTTGAATTCTATCTTTTACTGTGTGACTTCAAGTAAAAAATTCATTTGAAAGTGAAGTGAATTAAAGAAACAAAATAAAATGAGTTAAACTCATTTATTACTTAGTTCAGAGCACAATGTTGAGTTCCAATAATCTTACTATTTGTTGGCCCTGGATTCTTTATCTAAGTTTTCCCCTTTCGTTTTGCTTTCAGGTTCCTTCTGTTCTTGCTGGAAGTTCTCAATCTGATTATGTTGCTGTGAACTTGGGGGGATCAAGACATTCTTTGCCCCTTACAATGGTCTATCATCATTTGCAGCTGGTCAATGATACTTCCTTTATATTGTTCCAAGCATTTTTTGGACATAAATACTCGGTGATTTTTTTTATTAGATAAATCTTTTAAACTTGCTTTATTCTTCGCCTTCGAAGATGCTCATTTGATAAGTTTTACCAACACTCTGATTTGCTTTCAAGGTTGATGTACTGGATGAGGAGAGGATTTTGCCTCTTGGAGAAGAAATCAATGCACTTGGTCTTTGCAGTGCAAAAAATGGAGTCCTTGAAATCAGATCATGTGAAGAGCTTCCATTTTTTCTGTAAGTGATTGTCTCTGTAAGTGATTGTCTAGGTAGCAATGTGTCCAACATGCTTACAAAGATGAGTTCTTTTCTTTTTTTGGGTCTGCTTTGCAAATGAATCCGAATGCTTGTGGAGTCGGAGATGGCAGGATAATAAATGATTAGTCAAATAATTTCACTCTTAGACAGACACATGAAGAGATGATGGTACAAAGTCTTAATATCTGCATGTATATGATCCCATACAAACACGAACGAACATACTTAAGGGGGGTGGGACATGTATTCGTCTTTTTTAAACTAAACTTTAGTTTTATATTGATGGTAAAATCAATATGGTCATTGGAAGGAAATAATATGGTGTTTTACTTGCTCATTTTCCATTATTTCTAGGTCTTTCTCTTTCTGCATTACTTTTTTTTGATATTTCTTCCAAGTATATATCATAGGCAATGTTGCAGATCTAGGATGACTAAGGATGAGATGGTAGCTGACCTTATATTCTGGAGTAAGCTGTTCCTATGGACTGGTATTGTTCTTGAAACACTTTAATTGGTATCCTTGGCTATGCTGTTCTAAGGTACTGAGATTTTACTATTTTCTCCTGTCTTTTGGAAGCAATCTTCACCCACAAAATTTACTAGAAAATGAATCAGGAACTTATTACCTATCCAAAGTGGAACTCATTTGTAGTTGTTAGATGGAATGATAATATAAAACTTGGCTTTTGGAAAAGTTTTCTAGTTGCACACTGGATTGATAGTTCACTTACTAGGGATAAGTAGAACTTGATTGAATGTGATGCAAAATAGTTGAAAGATTGTTATTTGTGCATGTGAAAGTTGAAAGTTACTACAATTTGTTAACATGGCGTTTACTTTCTCTTATTGGTCAAAGCGAGCACAAATGAACCTTAATATTTTAGCCTAATATCATCACTAAGTAGGTTACCTTAATTTCAGGAATGGGAATAAATGGAAAGACTGGAGGTACCGGAGGCAGGTTAGGAGGGCAAGACGTGCAGCTATAAGTGATGCTGGTACTCGACTTGCAGAAGATGGGGAGCCTAAAGCTGTTCCAGATCAAGTTGTTTGTTATCTGCCTGAGTAGGAGAAGGAGCTGTGCATTTGTTCCCTGTGGCCATCATGTTTGTTGTCTAGTCTGTGCATTGTCAGTTGAATGCGATCAAACACCAAAGTGCCCTGTTTGTCGGCAGCCTGTAAATGACACTCTGAGAATATCTTATTCATGAAGATCCGGGAAACTTTTATTTGAATGGGCAGTTGCAGGGGACCTGTTTGCTGATGAAAGGAAGCGGCCTGGTTTGGATTTGTCCTAGTCTGCCAAAGTTGCTCTACACCTTAATGCTTCTTGTGAGGTCTGGTAGCAGTTGATTAAGTTGTCTCTTCGAATCTACACCTTAATGATTCTTGTGAAGTCTAGCGGGACTTCCTCTCAGGTTACAAAACAATCTAGACAACAGAGACCCCACTATGGTTCTTTTTAATTTTGATGGTCATGGATTCAAAGGTTTCTCTAAAGAAATCATAGTGTCCCTTCAAATAAAAAACATTTGAAATTGATTCAAGCTTCTGTTGTTACTCTTAGCGATTGTAATTAAATTGTAAAGTGGCTAATTATGTAACAAAAAAGGATTGTTGGTATATAAGTTGTATATCATTGAAAGAAAAACATAGCTTTTATGTCTTATTCTTGCACTCCCAATTTAAGCTTTCAAGTTATATTTGCATGATTAGTTACTTTAAACTTAAAGAAAAGATCATTAAATTTGCTGCAATTCATATTCGAATGATACGCTTGGAATTTTCCCAGTTCATTCAATTTTCAGTTTGATTCATTCTTATGCTGATATTCAGTTGCAGTTTGAGATGGATCTTAAGTCTGAACAGATCGTGGGATCTTGATGAGCTACAAAGGTTTATAATCGAGGAGCTGATTAGCACAACAGTCGGAGTTGAGGTAAGTAGGGAAACAAAAAGATAGAGAAACTTAAAGCCAAACTTCATAATTATACTTGCTTGCTATATCTAGTAATTTACATAGAGCTAAGAAGAGAAAAAACTTGAAGCACTAGAAGCTGGGCTTCTCTTCTGAACTGTCTGTTAATTTCTTATCTAATTTCCATAATGAACAAAATGAAACTGGCTGTCCTTTCCACCATAAACTCACACACCCATCCTTCTCTTCTACTCTCATCTCCCAATTACTGTCATGCTTCCTCAACAATGCTCGACCTCCATCAATGGCATCCTCTCCGAAAAGGCTTTCAACAAACCCAACATCCCTCATTCTCTCACACCATTTCTCTTTCACTTCATTCATCTCTCCCTTGTTTGTCAACGCCTTTGCTGCCTCTCCTTCCATGACCCTTCTCTGGTCACTCTCTCTTCCTTTGAATGCTGAACTTGTTGAATCCAAAAACCTCCACAAGTACTCCACCCTCCGTGAGAATCCTGTTGCAAAATCTGCACAATTGTTGCAGCTGCACTCCATATTGTTCTCGCTTAAGATCACACATTTTGGCTCCAAATTTCTGAGCACACTTAGGAATTCTGTTCTGTCATCTGGAGTGTTATGGTTTAGATGGTGTAGTCTGAATTGGGTGCAGACTATCAGTGTCTCATCTTGTGATGAGTCGATGATTTGGGCACACAGATTCTGTAATGGGTGGTTCTCTAGGCGGTTGATCTCCAAGTTGATGCTCATGGACTTTGCAAATATTAGCAGGCGAGAGGGGAAATCATCATCCGGTGGACCCACCAAGAATGGGGTCGCCAGCATCTGCTCATTTTCAGCTGTAGCGGCAACAAGTGTGAGCTTAACAAGTGGAGGCGGCCCACCAGATCGACGAGTCAAGGCTTCAAGCAGGGTTGGCCATTGCATACCATGAGAGACTCCAATATCAAGGATGTGCAGATTACGTGAAGGATTATCTTCTTCTGTGAGAACTTGGAGTATTGAATCATTTGCTATGCGGCTGTGGAAGGCAAACCAGGGACTGGCCTCATAGAATTTCTCTAAAGATTTATGAAAGAGTTTCAGTTCAGTGGAAGCAAAAGTAATAGGTCCTATTGAAACAGAAGAGGAACAAGGGGAAGATATGTGATGAGTCAGGGCTCTAAGGCCATGAGCAGCAAGCCTGTGATTGGCATCGCCTGTAGGGGTGGCTAGCTCATGAAGGACATATAACAAGTGTTGAACACGCGGTAAATTTCTGGCAGTGATTGCAGAGGCACAAGGGTTGAGCAACTGTTCTGCCCACCTTCCATCTTTGTTATTGCTGTTGCTACCATTAGCCCCTCCACCCTTATTTGGAGGTCTTTTTCCATTACCACCAGATCTTTTAGGTGGTATCACTTCTTGTTCCACAACTACATCACTTACCTCGTCTTCGTTGATCTTCCTGTTTTGAGTTTTCTTTTGTAGGTAATGATTTTGAGATGGTTTCGATGCAAAGGTATCCAAAGTTTTCCGCTTCTTGTTTGGATCAGACTGCTGTGGAGGTTGATTACTAACAAAAGGTGTTGTGGGGGTTGTACTTTCTGTAGTGATGGTGGTGGTTGTGCTGTTGAGGGAGTTTGAGCAATTACTGATTAGATTCTGATCCAGATCTTGACCCATCTCCCACCATGAATAGCCATTGAAATCGCCACTGGTGTTGTAGGGATCATCCAAGAAAGATGGAAGGAATGTGACTGAACTTTCTAACCAGTCCAAGATGTGATCTGTGGCGGGGTTTGGCTCTGCTTCTTCAAGAGTCATTGTGACAGGTTTGAGAATGAGAGAATGCAGAGGGAGGTTAAAGGATTGACGTTGGGTCATTGACTTAAGAGGGACATAGAGTTTTCGTCTTGTGTTTGGAGAGTTAAAATAATGTTCAAAGCCAGTAGTGTTTCTAGGAAGAAGACGGTGGTGGGCATATTCTATATGTGTTGGCGTGCTGTTTTTTGGAAGATATGGTGTTTGGTTTCTCATGAGGTATCTCTTCTTGTATTCCATTTTTTGATGCATTTGCTCCTCCCTCATTAGTTCAGAATCCGCGTCTAACAAGTAAAATCTTAATTACAACGTTAAAATATCGATAATTTATATTTCAAAATTATTTTTAAATTTCAAACTATTTCTGTTTAAAGAGATTTAATCGACTACATTTGTAGTATTAGATTAGGAACTCTTGTCTCTTCTTTGTTTTGGATCTTAACCTTATTCATTTGGATGTTGTGATGGTTGAGACAGACAAATGACGATTGGAAGAAGGAAATTTAATGAAATTTTTGAAGGATGGAGACAGGCTGGGCTTGATGTTTCAAGAGACGGCAAACCCTAGTTTCAATAATACTAAAAATTGGGGGGCTCATTGTCTCGTTGTTGCTTACTTTGGGCTAATAAGGTTTTCTTAATCTGCCGATTTATGAATGGTAGATGGCTTTGTCCCTAGTACAACCTATTCTAGATCAAGACATCAGCATGATAGTAGTTCATCTTTGACCATTCATTTTTTTTTTCCCTCTTGTCGATAGGTATTCTGCGTATTGTGCCTGAGGTATGCCTCAGTCCCAATCCCGTCCAGTTAAAATTACTTGCTAGTGGGAATGATTAGGACTTAGAATTCAAGATTTAAGACATACCTATAAACAATTGATCTAGTGAAAAGGGCGTCAAAATTTTCAATTTAGATTCGGATTTAAATTTTGAGAATCAAAAGAACTACGTTATGAGAGTTTTTTCTATAAAGAGTTCGACAATAGATACCAATTGATCATACGGATACCAACTGATCAAACAAAAAAAGAGAAGAAAAATTACTTGGAGCTTGGTGTTATGTTGTTTTATGGAGTTCATCGGAAGTGATTAAACAGAAAAAGCACATATACTAGGGTTGGCAGGTATATATGACATATTTTTTTTTGGTTGCTCTTGGACTCAGTCCACCAATCGGTATCTAGAGTTTCATTCTGATTAATATGGGTCGACCCGATTGAGTTCTCTCTCAAGGGTAGATAACGTAATTGACTCTATATCTAAATTACAAATCAAATTCATAATTTTGATTAAGGAACACGATGATGTATCCACTGCACCAATTGTCCGTCAATATACATGACATTGTCTCCTAACACCATGCCCTCACTAAATCCCTAGATAGGGTCCGTGAGCAATAAAGTATTTCCTGAGCACGATAAATTATTTGGTGAAACGACTTCATCCGATTCATTTTTTATTTTCATTTGGTGAAATTAATATATTTTATAATTTGATCTATATCACAAAATTAGTTTAATTGATCTACTCGGTAAAAACAATTTTTGATTGCATCGCTCTTTGAACACTACTCCCCCCCCCCCCAAAATGATTTAAATGATTACTATGGTCTTTGAGAAGCTCACAGGAAAATTTTTTTAGCCTAAAGAACATTTTTATATTGAATTCGATTATGTGTTAATCATTAGCTTTTTGGGTCCAATACTCATTAGGTAAGGTAAAAAGATATTCTGGTTCTGATCTTTCAAAATTCAAATACCTGTAAGAGCAATCCGCAACTCAAAAATTAAGGTTCAAACAATACTAATATGCACTATGATTCCCTTTTTAGCAAGAGGTAGACAAATCACTCAACAGGAATCAATTAAGTCTCTCTCTGTCTCTGTCTCTCTCTCTCTCTCTCCTTTTTTCATAGGCATAAGGTATGGCTACTTCATCACTAGCTGTCTCTTTCACTCGGGCATAGTCAAGCCAGACAATGGTAGTCTCAGAAACTTCAGGGCTATATATCTTGTATCTTTATTGTGATATAAAATATAAAACTTTAATAATTTATTTTCAACTAGAAATATTGGTTGAATATTCGCTATTATAACTATAAAACACAAAAATAAAAAAGTGAAATATATATTTTTTTTAAATCAAATCATTTTACTAATTTATTTTTGATATTTGATATTTGCCAATATCCATGGAACCAGCTCCGAACAGCAGATAATATGTTATACGAAGCCAGAAGAAAAAGTTATGGATTGGAGTGGAGAAACTTCCATGAAGAACTTGAACCTCTGGGATGTTGCTCTTTGTAAGGATGTCTAAAATTAATCAGTATTAGAAATCATACTTTAATTAATTCAGTTTAAATTACTGTCGGACCTTGTATAGAGAAAGTTCTTTCAATATAGTTATTTTTATATTCGAAATTTGAATTCAAATCTTAATTAAAGTCGACTGTTCGTAATGTTAGAATTGTGTGACTTCATATGATGTCTTTTGCCTAGGAGGTGCAGCAGTTATGGGTCCGGTTGCCCATAAAGCTGTGAAGACGAGGTTGGGAACATTTGCAGAAACATGTGTATATTCCATATAGCAATCATAATTCATACGACTTGATTTTGAAATTTTTATTTTGTTATTTGTTGAAAGCACCATACGAACTCGATATTTTGGTGTTGAGGTTTAAGTTTCCAATCAAATATGATTAAGATGTAAAACAAATGTAAAAACATTTCAATAATTTAATATTTCTAAGTTTTTAATTTTCTAATTGAATCTTAATTTTTTAAGTAATGTGCTAAATATCTAGCTTGAAAATTTTTCAAAGGGAAAGAAAAAAGAAAGAAACACACAAAAATAGAGTGGTACCTTAAAGGCATCGAAATCAGCAAACGGAATAATTTCGGAAAGTCAATTATGTAATGCATAAATTTGTATGAATTTATTGCTTTTATGAATAAAAAAGATTAGTGGTCCGAATGTTCTTGATTAAAGTCTCGGATTTGAATATTATCTATGAAGAAAACATGAGTCAAAAAGTTTTAGCTCTTAAAACCTAACTCGATTCAAACCACATTTAGTCAGATGAAAGTCATTATTAGATAACGATGATTTATTAAAAAAATGAGTAAAAGAGATTTGTCAAATTTAGAGTTTGGGTTCCGATAGGGTTCACCGTAGAGAAATAGGATTTGGGTCGGCCATCGATAACTATCTTGACATTAGAAGTGATCAAGAGACGTCATTTACATGGTAGGAGTGTGAAATTAGTATTTTGTTTAAGGTGATTAGATAAAGGATTTAGTTATGGTGAGAGATTGTAAACATAACTGACTATATTAATCCATTACATTATAATAATTGATTTGTATGAATAAATAAAAAGTAGGAGATGATAATTATGGAAGTAAGCTGTTAACCAACCTACATTTCATATCGAGCATTTGTGTTTGAAATCATTTTGTTTCACATACATATTATTTATTATAGGAACAATTTTTCCTAGCATTACCTTTCTCCAATTTCCAAGCATGAAGAGCATCAAATTTTTTTTTTTGTTACACAGAGATTTGAATTTGAAATTTTTACGTTAAAGGATGAGAGTTGTCACCACTTGGCTCTCCCCTTAGGCACGAAGAGCACCATTTGTAGGCTGAGGCTAGGTAGGACTGTTGCGCAGAGCTCCCATCCTTTCCAGAGTTTCAATACCCTTTGTGGGAAAACTTGAATTGCCCACCTCCTCTCCATCAATGTGAGGTGAGGCTGCTACCAACTGGAGAGGGGAAAAAAAAATACTACAATAAATAAAAAGATTAGATCTCCTGACCTGTACTCTAATAAAATAATGATGAGGAAGAATTTAACCAAATTGACTTTACTTGTAAGCACTATCTGTTTATAATTTATCAGACTGTAAGAACAAAACTTTGTCTTGGCCATTGGAGCAATTCTTTTCCTCCTCTTATCTTTATCCAAAGCATCCATCCGAAATTCCAATCTCATGCCTCAAGTAAGGTGCTATTTAATTATTATATATGTTAACACCTTCTCTCATGAGTTTGGTCTTATATGCAATCAGAGAAGAGGCTGACATGAGTTCTTGAAGCAGTTCCAAATTGAAGCAGGCCATGCTAGCTTTTTCATGGGAATAAATTTGCAGGGCATCTAAAACAATGTTACTTGTTTCAGATAGGCAACCTCGTTGAAGAAAGAACTCTTCATCGAGAATTTTGGCATCTGCGGCCAAGGAATCCATGGAGGCAAATATGTTGTAGTCCCCACAAAACTTCTTCAAATTTTGTTACATTTGTCTTAAGAGTATCGGAAGAAAAACAACAAGAAACAAGACATTGTTGCCTACAGCTGAAAATCACAATGAACTGAACTTGTTTCCTATACATAAATCTACCCTTTCAGCTTACATCCTCTGTTTAATTTGGATAGAGTGACTGCACAAACTCGACTCTGGCATGGCCTTGTGAAATTTGATACTGTTCACTAAAACCAAGATGCGCCATAAGTAGTGAGACTAGAGTGAGCAGCTCCCCACCTCGCCTTAGCTGTTGGGCATGCACGTTCCACTCACATTGAATTGCAGCATAGCACAAAATCTCCACCCAAACATCACATATCATTTCCCATTTCCGTTCCCTCCCCCACCCCTCCCGAGTCTCTAGCTTTTGCAGCAACTTGGCAAGAATGCATCCCTCAAAAAGTACCGACTTGCTTCTGTCTCCTTTCACTACTTTTGGAGGTATCTCGGTGCTCACTCCAAACAGTGCCATACAAGCTTGGGTTATGTTGTCAATGGCTATCCTTTTATCATCGAAATATCTTCTTGCCTCAGCACACGTGTCTCGATACCTAGTCTGTCCTATCCCTTTAGGCAACATGAAGGGACGCCAAACAAGAATGTACATCATATAATCAGAAAAAGATTTTGCTATCTTACACTTTGAATCTAAATCATCTTCTTCAACTCTTCGCAGATCAGAGTAGTAGCAGAGGTTTGTCGCAACATGCCAGAGAATAATGCTGTGGTCCAACTCAACATCTGTCACACTCCATTGAAATTCATCAATGCAGTTGTTGATTTCTAGCACGTAATCACCTCTTCGACTGCAGAATTTCTTGGAATCTGCAGAACTCCGACATGTGTTAGATTTAGAGTGAAGCTGGTTAAAGACTAGCTCCTTAAGCTGGATACTAACAGGCTCTAGTGTCTTATACCTATACCTCTCTATTATTTTATGGATGCTAAAGAACGAGTTCATGACCCAATTATGCTTTGGTGGTGGATTGTCTCTGAGACAAACACTTATAAGGTTAAATTGTCCCATTGACTCAGACCATCTTTTGTTACCGATTAAGGCTAGTCGAGAAGAAGAGAGAACTTGATAGAAGAAAATAGCAAGAGAATTTTTTTTCTTGCTTAACCAGAACAAACACCAATCAGTTCTAATCAGTAAAAACACCGCATAAGTCTCGAGAACAATAGCTCCAACCAACAATAGGTATGATATCCAAGTATCAATTTTCGAGTAGTCTTGCTTATTGATCATGACCCAGAAGGCAACTAATGCAGATAAAGAAGATGAGAAGGTGACCACGCGAAGAAAGGCACCAAGGCGAGTATACACCACACTTGCCTTGGTATAAAGCACATCATACATTAAGCCGAGCTCAATCTCTACGATCCTGAATGCATCTAATGCCGACTTGAATTTCACAATCCTCGCAGAGTCATTACGAGTCTGGAAGCTAAGTATGAGACTTGCAAAAAGGCGCTTTACCATGTTAAACAAGAAAAATGCTTCATGTAAAAGCTTGGCCTCAGGAATGGTGTTTCCTTTAACTTCATAAAACATGGGTGGTTCGATCACACCTTGGTATGAAGCATCCAAACCATGAGCATTCCTTGAGTTAAACTCCTCCATGAACTTAGCATAGTCAGGACCAGGATCGGGAGGTGGAAGCAAAGAGTCCCTAAATTGTTCACTGCTCGCGGACCTTAGCACCCAAGTCCTCTCTCCATACTTGACAATGCCAGCTACATATATAGGCAATGCTAGAAATGTGAGCGTGTGAGTAGTCCAGGACCTTAGGAAGATATAAAATGCAACACCCACTTGGACTATGAGTCCGAGGAAGTGTCTAAGCCAAAGTTCATTGTCCTCTAAAGAGTAGGCGGTGACCGTGTCAGGTCCACCGAGGTGGACTAATAGAAATGGTGCCCAAAATGCAGTGATCAAAACATTTGCATCCGGAGAATCGCCTTGGTTTTGTGCGAGAATGCCTAATGAAACCGTAGCAATCCAATCTGCAGATAAGTAAGCCATCCATAGAACAACTCTTACCCAATTTCTAGTTGAGAATTTTCGATGATTTCCAAAGATGATCAGCACTACTTGTAGGCATAGGCTGAGTACTACAGTCACTCTAAGCTCCCAGTCATTCCATAGCTTTCTTACTCTTTCCGGGAAAATTTGCATGACCCTCCTCTTCTCTATCAGAAACAAGCCTCCACCAACTAAGCACACAAATAACAATTGGTTACACATCTGTAATTTCCTAAAATAGTTAGTAAAATGCACATCTTTTTTCTTCGGGGCTTAAGAAAGCCTGCGAAGATTAAACAGATTCTTTTTTACAGTCTTTTTACACAATAATCTGATCAACTCTCTTTGGCCTCGATATCAAAAAGCAATGCTTAAAATGCTAAAATTGAGACATGGTATTTGAAATAACATACCTGAAACTAACATGGCTACTTCCTCTCTTTCTTCTCCCTTTAGTCCAAACCTAGGGCTGGTCATGCACTTTGTGCTTCTGGGTACCACTTATAACCAAAGTAGTAAAAGAAAACGGTTCCAATTGGGAAAATGATACCTGGTTACAACTAGTCGAATTTGTTCTGTGTGACCATAAGGTTTGTCCATGTGGTTTGAGACGAAGAAAGCTGTAAATTTGTTTGCCTGCCTATTTTATCACTTGTAAAGCATTCACAGCTTGAACCATGAGCAAACATGCTTGCTGAGAGAGAGAGAGAGAGAGAGAGAGAGAGAGAGCGAGAAATCTTGTGCAACTTTACTTTCTTTTTGGAGATACTTTAACCAAATGCTTATTTTTATTTTGGTCATCCACCAGCCTGTCCATTATTTTGCCCTTTAATTATTTGCTTGCGGGAGTCAAAAAGGACTCGGAAGGTTGAGAATAGAGACAAGGGTGTGTTTGGTGTGCTTGCTCACCCACTGCGAAAAACAATAGCGTGATAGAGTATTTTGGTCACTAAATATTAAAATGACGTTACTAAATCAAATTAGTGACTAAAAATATTTCATCGCTCATCACTCAATATTCATCAAAACTTTATTATTAAAAAATATTAGTGACCAAATGTAAAAAATCATCATTAAAGGGTTAACTTTAATGATCAAAATTATTTTCATCACTAAGTAAGTGACCACTTGATCACTAAAAAATACAAGTGATCAACAAAAATAATTCGATCAACTCATTTAATGACGATATTTAATGATAAAAAAAATAATCACTAAAAGTGACCGATGGTCAGACCGAAACTGTCAAGGGCCACTAACTGCCAGAACCATCATCTATGGCCAGCCACCGCAACCAACATCGGTGGTCAGCTCGCCGCAATCGTCGGTGCTGACCTCCTACGACCCCGCCAGCACCGATGGCCTGAACCGACCACTTGACCCACCACCGGCGGCTGATGGTTCAAGCGACCGGCCAGCCGTAACCACCGGTGATGGCAACCAGCGGTCCTGCCTGAACCGCTATCGACAGCCTGGATTGATTGTGCCGTTGGGCCGGTGGACCGTCCAATTGTTGTTACTTCAAAGATATTTATATGTAGCTCAAATTTTATTTTGTCATCCGATGTGAGAATGCTACGACCTTTGTAGTAATGACTAGTCTCGCTAAAAATTGTAAAAATTGACAAGTTTAGTGATAAAAAAGATAGTCACTAAAAGTCACCAAAAGCTATTTTTTTGTAGTAATTTAGTGACCATAAAAATTATTATCACCAAATTTAATCACTAATGATGCTTAAATTAGTAGATTTTTTCTCGTCATATAATCATTTTTTCATAGTCGTCACTAAAACTTACATGGTGATTAAAATATAGTTATAATTTTTTTTTATTCATCTTCAAAGGCTACTATTTGTGATTAGAATCTCGTCATCACTAAATTTTTTATCACTAATTTTTTTTTTATTTATTTTTTTTTTTGTTGTGACCTCAACCACTCGGGCACAGTCGAGCCAGACGATGGTAATCTCAGTTGGAAACTTAGAGGGCCATATTTCTTGTATCTTTATTGGCAGAGAAATTAAGTACCAAAACAATATAAGATACGAAATCAAATATAAAAACACAAGAATAAAAATATATATGTATTTTTAAAATCAAATAATTTTACTAATTTATTTTTTATAATGAACATTTGCCAATATTCATGGAACCAGAGCCAACAGCTTTTCTTGTTAATTGTTAACGCCTGGACCTTCTCTCGCTCAACCATGGTAAAGAAGCGATCAGCAGAACCCCTGCATGAATTTCCAAACAATGGCTCCGACCAACAGATAATATGATACACGAAGTCAGAAGAAAAAGTTATGGATTGGAGGGAAGATACCTCCATGAAGAACTTGAGCATCCGGGATGGTGTACTCTGAATTATAAATTTTTTTTCTTGATTAATCAGTATTTAAAATTATATTTTAATTAATCTGATTTAAATTATTATTAAATTTTTTATAAAAAGAGTTTTCCTAATATAATTTTTTATATTCTCAATATTTGAATATAAATTTTAATTAAAAATCTAATATATTTTTCACTTAGATCAACCCTGACCGTACGTGGATAAGGATGTCTGAATTGTGCGGCTTCATGTGATGTCTTTTGCCTGGGAGGTGCAGCAGTTATTGGGTCTGAGGTGCCCTTTTTTTTTTTTTTTTTTTTTTTGGGTGAGGTCTGAGGTGCCCATAAAGCTGTCAAGATGAGGTTAGGGTCATTTGCAGAAATATGTTATATTTGGGTCCAATTAAAATATATTAAAAATTTTAAAAAATATATTATAGGGGAAAAAAGAAATAGTTAGTGGAGAGTCTTTTACTATTTTTTTTTTCTTTTGTTATTTAAAATTTTTTCCAGATATTTAGTACACCAACTTAAAAAAATTGGGATATAAAATTAGAAAATTACAAATTTCTTTTTTCTTTTAAAAAAATGTAAATTTCATATAGCAACCATACAACTAGATTTTGAAATTTCTACTTTGTTATTTGTTGAAAGCACCACAATCTGGTATTGTACGACGTCGATAGTTTGATGTTGAGGAAGTTTCCAATCAAATATGATTGCAATAATTTAAAATTTCTAAGTTTGTAATATTCTAATTTAAATCTTAATTTTTTAAGTAATGTGCTAAATATCTAGTTTCAAATAAAAAAATAAGAAAGAAAGAAAAAAAGAAAAAAAGAAAGAAAGAAAGAAAGAAAGAAAGAAAGAAAGAAAGAAAGCAAGACAGACACACAAAAATTGAGTGGTACCTTAAACGCACCTAAATCAGCGAATAAGAATATTCTGTGTTCGAGAATTTTAAAAAGATAATTATGTGATAAATTTATGTGAATTTATTGTTTTTATGAATAAAAAAGATCAGTGGTTTAGGACTGGTAGTCTTAAGTAAGGTTTCGTGTTTAAGTCTTGTTTACGGTGAAAACATGAGAGTGTCTTGTTCATCAAGACTTAATTTGATTCGAGTTGAATTTATTGAGATTCAAAATAATAATTGGATATCGATAATTTATTAAAAAATAAAATAAAATAAAAAAGATTTTATCAGATTTAAAGTTTGGGTTTCGACGAGACTTCACCAACTATCTTTCCATTAGAAGTTATCAAGAGATGTCATTTACATGGTAGGAGTGTGAAATTAGTATTATGTTTGAGTAAGGTGATTAGATAAAGGATTTAGTCATGGTGGGTGATTGTGAACATAACTGACGAGATTAATAGATTATAATAAATTGATTGTATGAAATAAATAAAAAGTAGGAGATGATAATTGTGGAAGTAAGCTGTTAACTAAACTACACTGCACATCGAGCTCCAATTTCCAAGCATGAAGGGCACCATTTGTAGGCAGAGGCCAAGTAGGACTGCCGCCCGGAGCTCCCATCCTTTCCAGAGTTTCAATACCCTTTGTGGGAAAACTTGAATTGCCCTGCCCACCTCCTCTCCATCAATGTCAGGTGAGGCTGCTACCAACTGGAGGAAAAAAAAACATAATAATAAAAAAGATTAGATCTTCTGACCCGTACTTTATCAACCAAAATAATAATGAGGATGAAGTTTAATCAAATTGACTTTACTGTAAGTCCTATCTGTCTATATTTTATGACTGTATGAACAAAACTTGGCCTTACCCATTGGAGCAACTCTTTTTCTCTAATCTTTATCCAAAGCATCCATCCGAAACTCCAATCTCATACCTCAAGTAAGGTATTATTAATTATTATATATGTTAACACCCTCACTCATTAGTAGGGTGTTATATGCTATCACAAGAGAGGCTGACATGAGTCCAACTTAAAGCGTTACAATTTTTTTGTAACTGTTGTTCTTTGGAGAGTTATGCTGTCATCGAGTGACTGGTTTTTACTCTGGTTAAGTAAGCAAAAGAATAAGCCATCTGCTTTCTTCTATCGAAAACGCTCTTCTAAATGGCTTGACAAAAAGAGGTGGTCTCAGTCCCTAGAACAGAGCAATCTAATACTTTCGTGTTTTGAAGACAAGCCATCCGCACTGTATGATCACCTCCCGGGCTTGTTTGGCATTTGTGAGATGCTTGAGGAGTCCATGAACAAAGAACTGTGAGGATGTAAGTTCCGACATGATAGAAATGGTATTTAAGCATCTCTTTTTCAAGGTTGCCTGCAAGAGGTATCTACTCCGAGATCGTAATTTAAGATCACACATCAAGGAGGTCTATTATACTCTGAGAGGCAAAGTTGTGGTTAAACAATATAATTGCTTTGATAGGTTGAGATGGAGTGTGAGGGGTGGAATTCGATTAAAGTATCCTTCTTTGGCACATTGCAACTGATCTTTGGTACCATTCTAACCTCATCAAAGCTCAACAAGGCGAAGCAATTAGTTCAAATTGCAAGATAAGCAAGTTACAGTGATTATATGCTGTATCTTCTCATCTTTTGCCCTTTCATGATGCCCAAAGGGATAGGTGAAATTAGGTATCGTGACGCCTGTGCTGAGCCGGACTGTTTTTCCGGAACAGAAGCAAAATTATATTACGAGGGAACAGTAGCCACACCCACTTGGCATTGCTTGAAGTGAACAGGGATATTCCACCTCATACAGTGAAAGGAGACCAAGGCAAGTCAGCACTATTTGATGGTTGTGTTCTAGCGAAGTTATCGCAGGCATTGGAGGAGACAGAGGGATGGAACAATGAGCGTAAATGTGAGAAGGTGAGTCATATTTGAGCAGACATGTTATGCTCTGCAGCAAGTCAACGTGGATGGAAGCACCACTCCCAACAGCTTCCGCGAGGTGGGGAGTTGCTCGCTCTGATCTGCTTTCTTATGGCTAATCTTGGCCTTAGTGCACTGTTCCAAATTGAAGCAGGCCATGCTAGCTTTTCCATGGGAATAAATTCGCAGGGCAACTAAAACTATATCACTTGTTTCAGATAGGCAACTTTGTTGAAGAAGGAAAGAACGCTTCATTGAGAATTTTGGCATCTGTGGCCAAGGAATCCATGGGGGCATAAATGTTGTAGTCCCCACATAACTCATCCAAATTTTGTTACATTTGTGTGCTATATTCCCTTTGTTACTCTTTTCATAGTCTTAAATGTATCAGAAGAAAAACTACATGAAACAAGATATTATTACCTATGGCTGAAAATCACAATGAACTTTACTTGTTTCCTATACATACATCCACCCTTTCCGTTTACATCTTCTGTTTAATTTGGATAGAGCGACGAGTTGAACTTGACTGTGGCATGGCCTTGTGAAATTTGATACTGTTCACTAAAACCAAGATGTGCCATAAGTAGTGAAACTAGAGTGAGCAGCTCCCCACCTCGCCTTAGCTGTTGTGCATGCACGTTCCACTCACACTGACCTGCAGCATAGCACAAAATCTCCACCCAAACATCACATATCATTTCCCATTTCCGTTCCCTTCCCCAACACTCCCCAGTCTCTAGCGATTGCAGCGACTTGGCAAGAATGCATCCCTCAAAAAGTACTGACTTGCTTCTGTCTCCTTTCACTGCACTTGGAGGTATCTCAGTGCTGACTTCGAGCAAAGCCATACAAGCTTGGGTTATGTTGTCAATGGCTATAGATTCTCTCCTTTTATCGAAATATCTTCTTGCCTCAGCACACGTGTCTCGATACCTAGTCTGTCCTATCCCTTTAGGCAACATGAAGGGACGCCAAACAAGAATGTACATCATATAATCCGAAAAGGATTTTCCTATCTTACACTTTGAATCTAAATCACCTTCTTCCAATCTTTGCATATCAGAGTAGTAGCAGAGGTTTGTCGCAACATGCCAGAGAAGAATGCTGTGGTCCAACTCAACATCTGTCACACTCCATCGAAATTCATCAATGCAGTTGTTGATTTCTAGCACGTAATCACCTCTTCGACTGCAGAATTTCTTGAAATCTTCAGAACTCTGACATGTGTTAGATTTAGAGTGAAGCTGGTTAAAGACTAGCTCCTTAAGCTGAATACTAACAGTCTCTAGAGTCTTATATCTATGCCTCTCTATCATTTCACGGATGCTAAAGAATGAGGTCATGACCCAATCATGCTTTGGTGGTGGGTTGTCTTTGAGACAAACCTTTATAAGGTTAAATTGTCCCATTGACTCGGACCATCTTCTGTTACTGATTAAGGCTAATCGAGAAGAAAAGAGAACTCGATAGAAGAAAATAGCAAGAGAATTTTTTTGCTTGCTTAACCAGAACAAGCACCAATCAGTTCTAATCAGTAAAAACACTGCATAAATCTCGAGGGCAATAGCTCCAACCAACAATAGGTATGATATGGATGTATCAATTTTCGAGTAGTCATGCTCATTGATCATGACCCGGAAGGCAACTAATGCAGATAAAGAAGATAAGAAGGTAACCAAGCGAAGAAAGACACCAAGGCGAGTATACACCACACTTGCCTTAGTATAAAGCACATCATACATTAAGCCGAGCTCAACCTCTACGATCCTGAATGCATCTAGCGCTGATTTGAACTTCACAATACTCATACAATCCTCACGAATCTTCATGCTAAGTATGAGACTTGCGAAAAGGCGCTTTAACATGTTAAACAAGAAAAACGCTTCATGTAAAAGCTTGGCCTCAGGAATGGTGTTTCCCTTAACTTCATGAAGTTTGGGTGTTTCGATCACCGTTTGGTATGAAACATCCAATCCTTGAGCCTTCCTCGAGTTAAACTCCTCCATTAACTTAACATAGTCAGGACCAGGATCGGGTGGTGGAAGCAAAGAGTCCCTAAATTGTTCATTGCTTGCGGACCTTAGCACCCAAGTCCTCTCTCCATACTTGACAATGCCAGCTACATATATAGGCAATGCTAGAAATGTGAGTCTGTGAGTAGTCCAAGACCTTAGGAAGATATAAAATGCAACACCCACTTGGACTATTAGTCCAAGGAAGTGTCTAAGCCAAAGTTCATTGTCCTCTAAAGAGTAGGCAGTGACAGTGTCAGGTCCACCGAGGTGGATTAATAGAAATGGTGCCCAAAATGCAGTGATCAAAGCATTTGCGTCCGGAGAATCGCCTTGGTTTTGTGCGAGAATGCCTAATGAAATAGTAGCAATCCAATCTGCAGATAAGTAAGCCATCCATAGAATGACTCTTACCCAATTTCTAGTTGTGAATTTTCGACGATTTCCAAAGATGATCAGCACTACTTGTAGGCATAGGCTGAGTACGACAGTCACTCTAAGCTCCCAGTCATTCCACAGCAGTCTTACTCTTTCAGGGAAAATTTGCATGGCCCTCCTCTTCTCTATCAAAAACAAGCCCCCACCTACTAAGCACACAAATAACAATTGGTTTGGTTACATATCTGTAATTCCTAAAATAGTAAGCAAAATGCATTTTTTTTTCTTCGGGCCTTGAGAAAGCTTGCCACAATTAAATAGATTCCTTGTTTTTATCCAATAATTTGATCAATCCCGATTTTCTTTCTTTGGCCTCGATATCAAAAAGCAATGCTAAAAGTGCTAAAATGGAGACATGGTATTTGAAATAACATACCTGAAACTAACATGGCTACCTCCTCTCTTTCTCTCTCCTTCTAGTCCAAACCTGTGGCTGGTTTATGCTTTTTTTGCTTCTGTGTACCACTTATATAACCAAAGTAGTAAAAGAAAATGGTCCCGATTGGGAAAATGATACCGGGATCTCTTGCAACTAGTCGAATTTGTTCTGTGAGACCATAAGTTTTGTCCATGTGGTTTGAGATGAAGAAAGCTGTAAATTTGTTTGCCTGCCTATTTCATCACTTATAAAGCTTTTATAGCCTGAACTGTTAACAAACATGCTTGCTTAGAGAGAGGGAGAGGTAGAGAAATTGTGCAACTTGACTTTCTTTTTGGAGATACTTCTACGAAATGCTTATTTTTATTTTGGTCGTCCGCCTGCCTGACCAGTATTTTGCCCTCTAGTTATTTGCATGGGAGAGTCAAAAATGACTTAGAGAATAGAGATAAGGGAGTGTTTGGTGTACCTGTAGACCTCAACCACACACAATCAAACTATTAAGAGGGGACCCCAAGAAATTAGAGAATTTAACATCTCATGTCTCTATTGCATTACATCAGTATTTAATAAGATGATAGGGTTTTTTTTTTTGTCATTTCTTTTTTTTTTTTTTTATCTAAATAGTTCAAAAATGATGTCAGCGTGATGCTACCAAAGAATGGCATGGCTTGATATCAAAGCATGAAAAGTGTTACTTGCTTTTTTTTTTGTTTTTTTTTACACAAAATTCGAATCTGGGTCATGGGATTAACGGAGGAGGTCGTGACCAATAGGCTGTCCTCTTGAGAACATAGAAAGTGTTATTTCTCTATACTAAAATTGATTATAATTTTTTCAAATAATGGAATGCAGTGGCATAGTATTTTATTTATGGGTATGAAATCAAGCTTCATCGACTCCTAAGAGAGAACAAGAAAAGGGATTCTTAGACTACTTGATTTTGAAGCTTACAAAATGTTAATATGACTCTGAATTTAAAGAAGGATAAAACCGTTAATAAGGTCTTATTGGGACAACTAAAAGTCATTGAGGTTACGGTTTGAAAGTAATTTTCTTTTTTTATACTTGCTTGATATTTAAAAATCAAATTAATTTGATTTAAATAGTTGTAGGATTTAATTAAGGTGTTGAATCCGATATCTATTTTTTAATTTTAAAATTAGAATTTAAAATTTTAGTCAAAAGAATTTAGTTTCCTAATACTAAAAAACCATTATAATTTCTTTAAAAGAAATTATTTAAATGCGTAGATCAATTTTAGATTCAATTCAAAGTTGTTCCAGAAACAGTGTGTAATTGGTAAGAAATGGGTGAGGGGATGTTCTCAACGCCCCATGGGCCTAACCCTGGGCCCTTAATCATTTTTATTGAAAGAAATATTTGGTTTCAGAGGCAATGGTATTTTCTTAGTTATGCCTCAACTTGAGTACAGATCTTACCCTAAAAGAGGTCTCAATTTTAAATTCAGAAAAAAGAAAAGAGGGGGAGGTCTAGATTTAAAATATTTTATATGTATAAGTTTAAAAATTATTTTAAGAATATTTTAAATTATGTAATTAGTTTTGAAAATGTTACTAAAATACCATATTTCATCACAAATGTTTTTTATTTTTTTTAAATTGTAACGTATGGTCTTCTCTACATCGTATTTGGCCTTTGAAAAAAGTGTTTGGGGCTATGATCAATTTGGCAAATAAATAAAAAGAAAAGAAATTCGGCACCGGGGAAAGGTATTTTTTATCAAAATAATGTTTTTTAATCAAAATTATTTAAATAGTATTGTTTTTTTCAAAACTAGAGAAAAGTCGAGATCCTTAATTTTGAGTTCACATTTTTTTTTTAAAATTTAAAGTTCTTTTTAAAATTAAAAAAAAAAAAATTTGTTTGAAAGTGAGATTTGAAAACTCATTTTTTGAAAGCGAGATCTGAGATCAGATCTCGCTTTCAAGGACTCGTGAGCTTCCATTAAACTGGCGTGGGCTAATCTCATCGATACACGTGTATCACTGACTTTGACTGCTCTAACAGTATTTTTGAAAGTTTTACTTGGAAAAAAAGAAGCCGGCAAGAAAAACAAAGAGTATTTTTAAATGAAATAAAATGAAACTTATTAACCATTAAAAATAAAAGATTTTACTTTAAAATTTTAAAGAGTATTTTTAAAATATAAAAAATATTTTACTCTAACATTTTCCCTCTCCTTCGTTTCTTTTCATTTTTGAAAAAAAAATTTAAATTTAAAAGGATCTCAAATCCATCTAAATTTCTCATTTTCTCTCGTATATAAATTCCCATAGAAAAAAAATCATATTTTTTTCCTAATTCTTTCTTTTGTCTCTAAATCTTTCCATCAAAACGAGTTATAAAGATTATTTTACAAATCGTCTCTGTCACTAATGCTATGTTTGGGAGTTTTAAAGAAAAAAGAAAAGATTAGTTATGAGAGAAAAGAAAATAAGAGAAAATTATAATTTTTTTTTATTTTGTTTAGAAGTTTTATGAAAGAAATATAACTCATTGGAAATAAAAAATTTTTACTTTTAGTGTTTAAAAAATAAATTTAATATATTTATGAGATACATTTTTTCTCTTCCTTTTTTCTCTTTTTTACTTTTGGGAAAAAAGAAATTTTTATATTAAAAATCACTCTATTTTCTTCCTTTTTTTTTTCCCCACCTAAAATTTCCAAACCAATTTTTTCTCTTATTTTTTTTCTTCTCAAATTTTTCCTTCTGAATATACTATAAGAATTTTCATTGTTCAACGTTTGTGAAATATTCAAAAGAAAATTAATAAAGTCGTCTTTGGAGTAATCAAATTCCGAGGTGCTGTGGGAATTGTCCCTCGTGCTCGTTTCCTGTTCCTAGAATGGTGATTCAGCCGTCCATTTAAGAATAATTTAAGTGATAAAATTTTTTATTTTTATTTTATTTTTAATTTAATCTCAATTAATTATATTTTGAAAAAAAAAAAAGAATGGGATTCGGTGCATTTTTAGTCTTGGGAGGTAGAAAAGAAACCATCAAGCACATGACTATGTACCTTGAAACATGCCAACCACGATTGCCTCATTTATAGCACATTAACTCATTTTTATTAATCAGTCGAATTGAGTTCTTACATGAATATCTGAATAATAAATTTTTTTTTCTCAAATATCTTCTTCAAATTTTAATATTTGGATTTTTATAAATACATATTAAGAAATTAATCAAATTGAAATCAACTCTAACTGAGTGAGTTTATATTCAAATTGTATTTTAACTAAATGGATTAAAGATCTAAATAACTTTAAATTATAAACAATTTATTTATAATACTAAACACTTTCATTAAATCGAAAATTTTGACTGCTCTTTCAAAATTCAGAGTGCTATGAAGACTATATATATCTAATGAAACCAAAATATTTCTTTATCTCCCTACAATTTTCTTTGTAATAAAAGAAAAATATTTAGATTATTGATAAATTTATCGTTGTTCACATATTATTTGAAATCAAACAATAGGCAAGCATATTTTATAAACCTTGTATATCATGTTGCTCAACTAATAATTTATCATTTAAATAATTTTGAAGGTTTATACTATAGATCTGTCCAAAGACAGATACCCAGAATACAAAACGAGTAACAAATAGTAATATCATTTATCACGACGAAAATCCTCATGATCAAATTTTATTTTTTAAATAATTAGATGATGAATTGCTATTTGTGAGCAACCAACAATTTGGTTTTGGGCTTTGAGCCGGAGAGCGGTTTCACAAAGACTTGTCGGCCCATCACAAAATTATTCTTTTTTTTCCTTTTTATTTCACAAAAAATTGTACGTATCAATCAAATAAATCAAATTATATATATAAGTATATTTTCATATATTTTAATCTTTTTAATTAATTTAAAAATTATTTTGATTAAAGTTATTCAATTTAAAATATTTTGATTCTTTATTAGTATAAAATGTTATACCAAATGTTTTATGAGTTTACATTAAATTTACTTAACCAAAATTTAAATAATATTTTGATACAGTAATACCAAAGGAGTTGATAGTTATTGAAATATCAGTTAACAATTATTGTTTTAAAAGAAATAATATTTTATAAATGATAATTAAATTTTCAATACTTATGAAATGGTATAGTAGAAAAACTTCGCGATCATCCTCACAACAGGTGTTGGACGACTCGGGTATCCAAATGCTGTCAAGCTCCTCCCTTTTATCTTGTCGTTGAATTATGTGAGCTATGGAGAGAGAGAGAGAGAGAGAGAGAGAGAGAGAGAGAGAGAGAGAGAGAGAGAGAGAGAAGGAGAGCGACCAGACCAGAGGGCAAATGGCCCGTGTATGTTCCGTGTCCAAAAATTGTTGGGATTTCGGAATTGCCGGTTTTGGTTTTGGGATCCCCAGTTTCAATTTTGGGATCGTCGGTTTCAATTTTGGAACCATCAGTTTGGTTCCAGAATTGTTGGTTTTGATTCATCATCCATTAGAACTAAAACTGAGCCCTTTATAGATGATTTTGGTTTTGATTCCTCAATCGTTCGGATCCGATTTAGTTTCGGTTTGATGGTTAAATTTAATCATAAATTTGGTAATAATATTTTTGTTCGTCGTTAATTTGACCACAAATTCTTGACATTTCATAACTAAATATTTGCGACACGTATTTAGCTACGAAAATGAGAGGAGATAGTGTAAAAAAAATAGTTACAAGATTTAAGAGAGTAAATTTTAGAAAAGTAAATTTAGGAGAAGTTATGGGGCAGAAAAATTATGGATAATTTTGGAGAAGCAATTGATTATTTTCTTTAAACTTTAATAACTTATTTAGATATTTAAATCTTTATGACATTCGATTACCTTTTTCACAATTAATAATATCTAAATATTAAAGTTTATATTGTTCATAAATATAAATAAGAGTAGAGTTACCGTAAGAATTTACATTTTTATATTAATGACATGTGTTGTATAAATTAACTATTTATAGATAAATTTTATTATTACGAAAATAGCTAATAATTATACAATAATAATAATATCTATTTATGTAATTGTTAATCAAGTGGGTTTAGATAAGTAAATAATTTAAAAAAAAAATGAGTGATTTATAAAATGTCGTGTATATAGATCTTTTTCAGTCATTGTATTTTATTTTATATTGTATTACTTATCTGCATAATTTTTTTTTTCATATGACAATAATAATCGTGATTTTATTCCTCTCTATTATTTAGAATTTTTTTATTATTTTAGTTGTAATTTCTGTCCAATTATTAATTTTTGTTGCCTAATTGATCAAGTTTGAAGATAAAATTTGTAGGGGGAAAATAATATTCAAGATATAATATTCTAAAATTATATGGGTATAATATTTTTCTTCTGGCCTTCTTCCCTTTGCCCTAAATGGATAAATGTGGGTTTCAATTTTTGCATAATGCTAGGAAGGCAGGAAAAGTGTTAACAGCTGACATGATAAAATTTAGATGGTATAACTTTTTTCTGGGTCAAGTGATTAGACCTAAAAATGTTTTCCAGTCTTGAAACCTTATTCAAATGCTTGATTAAGCAGTAGAAGATTTACATGTTACAACTCATAGAAGATGTAAATGTTCCTAGGCAAGTATCAAAGATGGAGTTTCAGGATTAGTACAAGAAAAGGTTTTGAGACCTAGTTTGTGCCATTGTGTGTATTTGATGGGTTTATTAGTATGACCAAAATTCTCATAGTTATGAAGATAAGAATTTAATAAAGCTGAATTACCCCTCCCTCTCTATCTATTTTACATAAAGTTGAGAGAATTCTCTATTTTGGTTGCTCAACTAATAATTTATCGAGCTTTTAAGATTAACACAGTTGGATTTGAGTTTGAGCTCTATAACTATTTGAGTCTGAGCTTGAACTTGGTTTCTCGAGTCAAGTTTAATATAATCAAACTTGAGTTAAGTGCCCTCTCCTAATTTACTTTCTTACCCCCACATTTCTTTTAATAAATATTTCCTTCTTTGTTCATACACAAAATTGACCTTTAGAGCGGTCAATGAGAGTGATACACGTGTATGGATAAGACTAGACCACGCCAGTTTAAATTAGAAAAAAAAAAAAAAAAAAGCGAACTCAAGATTGAGGCCAATCTCAACTTCTCAAATTTTGAAAAAAGAAAATAACACTATCTAAATAATTTTAATTAAAAAAACATTATTTTAGTAAAAAAAATCCACGAGGAAAGATTGCTTAGTTTAATAAATGAAAAGATCGGAGTTGCTTGAGAGAGAGTACAATAAAAGGTAAAGAGAGCATGTGCAGAGCATATGTGTGGACAGAGAAGGGGAACAGTGCACAGATTCAGAGTCCTCTCACCAACTTTCAAGATAAAAATGGTGACTTAAATTGCAAACAAACAACGCCCCCTCAAGCCTCATCACCTCACTCGGACCAACACAGCACCTCTCTCTCTCTCACTCCCCCTCTCTCTTTCTTACTTGCCACTGCCACCCCACTGTTTAGTGTGGAAATGCCTTTTCATGGCCCCGTAGGGGATTCTGCCAGACTTTGCTGCATCAACGGTTCCTGACACTTTTCTATATGTTTTTTCTTTTGACATTTTGCAATAATAATAATAATAATAATTTGTGTCATACACTAAATTAGCATCTCTTGAGATGAGTACCATGCTATAGTACTATATTCAGATGTCTCTTGCATTTAATAACCGAAGACAACATAAGTCACAATTTTAAATGTAATTATCTCACGTATGATAGATCATAGAAATTGAGTCATGTGCTCTAATCGGAATGAACTCACATTCGAAGATTACACTTAAGTCACAACCCCAATTCTCCTATAATTTTTGAAGACTCTTTTTCTGTTTCATCTTGAAATTAAGATTTGAAACTCACTTTTAAACTCGAATTCTCTTTTTCTCTCTCTTTTTTATGTTTATTTTTTTTATTACATCATGATTTAAATTTAAAATTATCAGAGAGAGATTATAATCACTATACTATTTTTTTAAAGACTTTCGTTTTTATCTCTTACCCACAAAAATAGAAACTCCATACTTGTTTTGAAAGTTTCATCTCGAAGGTGGTGGGTATAAAGTGGATTGAATTGGACCAGCCCATGGTGCCCACCCATGTTAACCTTTCTCGTTCTCCCAAAAAGAAAAAGAAAATTGCTTTGTGTATGAGAAATAATCTGAATACATTTGAACTTTTACAAACTTGAGATCGAGCAATGACAAGAGGCCTTTATGTATGCTAAGTTTTATTTACTTGTAAAGTTCATAAACTCGATCTATGTCAAATCAATCCAACAATTCTATCTATAATATCTTAAAAGATGACAATCAAGTTCCTAGCATTAGTTTATGTTGCATATTTTGGGGAAAGCAATCTAATAATTTTTAAAAAATAAAATAGAAATTGGATATAGAGTTATATATTTTAATATGTTGAACTCTAAAAATCAATTGAACAGTATGTTTATTAATCGGATCTCACGATCGGAATGATGATTACGATATTAATTGAACCACCATTGTAATATCACGACATCACAACTCTCAGTCCGGCAATCGTTATGACGAGAGAAATTTTTTTACGCGAAAATTTCTCGATCACTCTAGAGAATATTGATTTTTCTCTTTCAAGTTTTATACTCATAGCAGCCATGGGATCTCACGTTGAACAAGAAGGGAGAGAGTCTCCATCTTAATTGTGATGCTTCAGATCGTGGAGAGAATAAAGGGAGTGATGTTGTGGTAGTTTTTAGATTAGTGGGACCCACTAACCCCTCATAATTATCAAAATACCCCTCTAGAGCATATCAAACCAATACCTTTCACTTGCACGTGAGGGCATTTTACGTCCGTCACTAAATCACAACTCATGCGATCTATCTGATCACCTTACTAAACTTTCATACAGGATTGAGTGTCGTGCGACCGGTGAGTACACCTGCAAGTAAAGATCTCTCGATACACTTATTAGGATGATCGAGAAGCCATTATTAATATCATAAGAACTCGCTACACCCCAAATCCAAATCTAATTACATCCATCGAATTACTTTTCTCATCGAAAGTAATTCTCAATAAATGCTCGACTGTGTATCCACTATTATGCTTACATCCCAACATGGATAGACATAATAGACATGTCGGTGAATACAACACAATGATATAATGTCAATTGGTCATCCTTTTTCAAACTCGAATCTATTAGTTTCAATTCAGCTACTTTTCTAAACCCGTCCCTCAGACCTTAATTTATCTTCCGGACTATCGGTAAACAGACTAAAATAGCAAATACTGAGCCAAAACCTCCAGAAACAGCCGAAAGTGATAAGGGTATAAGAGATCTCATCCAATAGATCTCGAGTCACACATAGTGGGAATGAGAATCTAAATTATGTCAATGTCTCAAATAATGCTCCTACTATCCCTGGTCGACATATCACACGTGGTATAAAATGCTTGTTACAGTGTTCTTCCTCCATCTTTTAAAGGGCATATGTCAGATTTTTCTAACACTGTAAGGGATGAGATTCAGTCTACACATAAGATTTTACCCAGAGATCTCAGAGAGAGTGTCTCAGAGACAATATCACTAGTCGCAGGTGATATCTGAGATCTCAATCCTGACTACTTATAGGCAACATGGATGTGGGTCTGTCCATGCCGTTCATATCACATATGATCTCATCCTGAATATATATCAGAGCGACTTATGTTCTAATTGGGCCACTCTCAAAACCTCTTACAATTAGAAACCATCTCATCTCTGTTCACTCAGAGTTGGAGGTAGTCACTCGTATTAAAGAATCGACCACGCCTGCTTGACATATCATTTATCACAACAAATTATAAAAATATATGACAATTAAAGTAGTACAATAAATAAATTAGTGACTCAAACATGCACACATGTCATATATATATACAACACAATAAACATCAGTACAAGGTGAGAAATATCAATATACATGCGAACTCAATGATTCCTATATTTCATACAGCAATCTCTCACAATGAATTTATTGAAGGGATCAGCCAACACGTTGTATAGTAGTATACTTAATTTATCACTTCACCCTTCTCGGTGATATCTCTCATAATATGGTATTAGGTATCAATGTGTTTAGTCTTACTGTGATACTTAGGGTCTCAGGTATGGTCAATGGTGGCCTGATTTTCTCAATAAATCATCATTGGCTTTCCACTATTTGCCACAACCCCTAAGTGATCTGGAAATCTCCGGAGGCAAACACTCTTTCGAACTGTCGCTGAGCATATCACAAGCTCAGCTTCTATCGTAAATAAAGATATATAGGTTTGTTTCTTGTTACTCCAAAACAGTAAAACCTGATATCAATTTGCATACATTCAGATCACCAACCCAGTTGGTATCTAAATACCCAATAAGATGCAAATCACCTCCTTCGTAATACAAGGAGAGATCCGTAGTTCTCTCAAGATATCTCAAAATCCTTTCACTGCTTTTTAATGATCCCTTCTAGGATTCAATCGATCCCTAATTACCATACTGACTGCAAAGTAAATGTCTGATCGTGTACACGACACTACGTAGATCAGAGTACTTACTGCACTAGTAAAAGGGACTCTACTCATTTCCCTTGTCATTTCCTGAGTCTTAAGATATATGTCAAAAATTAGGTTTTAACCTTTTAACGATAAGAGTATCCATATGGTTGCAATCGTTCTTCTCGAAGCGTTCGAAAACTTCCTTGATATTGGACTCTTGTGAAAGAGTCAATACCTATCTCGAGCGATCCCTCTGGATCTTAATTTCGAAAAAGAACTGTCTCACCCATGTCCTTCAAATCAAGACTTGACAATGTCCACGTCATCATGACCATCAAATGCTCTTTGTTGTTCTCAGTTAACAGAATGTCATTCAAACACAAGGACATGATCATAAAAAGTCATGAGAACGCATAAGGTATACGCGATGATCCTCATCAATCATCACGAAATCGTGAGATATCACATCCTCGTGAAATCTCAAGCGCCACTGTCTGGATTGATAATTAAGGTCACATGTCGACCTCCGAAGTCAACAGACCTTATCATCCTGATCTACAGGAATAAAGCCAGATGGTTATTCCTTGTAGATCTCCTCATCCAAACTCCCACTCAGGAAGGCATTCACAACGTCCATCTGGTCTCACTCCAAATCCATGTCTGCGACAATCGTTAAAAGTAAACGGATCGAGATAATCTTGTCCTTAGTCTGAGTCTAAACCTTGGTTATTAGATAGGCCTTATACATTTCTCTTGATGTTGAGAACCTACTTATTCCCAATAGCCTTACTACCCTTAGGTAAATCAACTAGATTCCAGATCCTATTGATTCTCATCAATTCCTTCTCTTATCCATGGCCTTCAACCAATGGTCTTTCAGAGAACTCTAAAGAGCCTCTAGGATTGTTCAAGGTTTCCCGTAATCCTCAAGAGTCACACTGAGAGCCTCTCCCTCAATCGGGAAGTGACGGTTAGATACGTGTTCTCGACTACTCTTATGAGGATGGAAAACCTTTTCAACTCTAGATGGATCGCTTCCACTAGAACCCAGATCAGTAATGGATTCTTAGGTCTCATCGTTGGGATTATCTAAACCACCACACGCATCCATCTCATAGAAAATAAAGTTCTAATCGATTTTACCTCTCATAGAGAAATCATTTTCAAGAAACTCGGTATCATAAGACTCAATCTCAATGAGAGTATCATCTGTATACTCACCTAAAACACATTCCCCTTGGAGTGTTCTGAGTATCTCATAAGGATACGTTTTCTTTCTCGCAGGCCTAACTTGCCATGTAAATGCGAGAAACAATAAAAATATGTGGCATAACCACATAATCTCAAATGGTTAAGGTCAGACTGTCTCCCTGTCCAAAACTCATATGGAGTACTGACTGCGGATTTCAATAGAATATGATTGAGTACGTAGAATACAGCAAAAAACACATCTCCCCAATGGAAAATGAGCAAATTGACTCGCGCTATCATCGACCTCACTGTCTCAAACAAAGTTCTATTCCTCCTTACGACTATTCTACTCCACTGAGTAGTAAGAAATAATCAGTTATCTCGTAATACCCTTCTTGAAATAGAGCTCTTCAGAAAAATACTCGCGCCCTTATTCGATTATGAGAATCTCTACTCTCAAGTCTAACTGATTCTCAACCTCACTAATAAACCTCCTGAAACATCTCAATGCCTCAGACTTGCGTGAGATTAGATAGACGTAAGCGAAATACGTGTAATTGTCTATAAACGTAATAGAATACCCAACTCCATTTCGGGTTCTCACATTCATAAAGGCCACAGATGTCGATGTGAACCGACTACAATGGAGTCTCGGCTCTCGTTGCAATATTGAATGGTTTTCTTGTAACTTTACCGTTTAGGCAAGACTGGTTAGCGGGTCTTACAAACCACTCACTGCTAACTAATTCATCATCTTTCACGTTAGGAGGATATCAAGAAATACCATTAAAAGGAATCACTTCCCGTGCATATAGTCCCTCACGGACCAAAGCAGAACCAATCAAAGAATTTTCGTAATAAATAGAAACTATAAAATTTCTAAATTAACAATGCATATTCTAGACTGAAATCAAATTTCGTCGAGCATTCGGAGCATAAAGAGCATACAGAATCTAGTAATATTGTAACTCCAACTTGCAAGTGCTACTCCCTCTAATATCAACAAACACTCCGTTCCTTACGTAAATCCTCCTACTTGAGGACTCACTTGGCGGAACTATATATGAGCGCTCCTGTCATGAACTACGAGGTCGATTGCTCATGTGTTTATAATCCACGAAGAAGAGAAAACAGTGAACATCTAAATCCATGTAAAAAAGAAAAAGATAATTTTCGCTCATCACACTTATGAGTAAAATGACCAAATCTACTACAGATGTAGCACTACACCTTGGTCTTATCAAACTCCTTCTTTCTACGCATTATTACATTATTATCGGTTTTCTCGAATGATTTCTTCTTTCCTAAACCTCGAGTCAATTACTCGTGCTTATACCATTTGTATTTGGTGCCATGGAAGTCCTTGCTCGACTCCATTGCGTAAGCATGACTCGAGTATGGTCTACTCACCTCCAGATATTCCTACTCGAGCTACTATGCTTATTCATATTAGTGAAAGTACGAATACTTTCGTCATATGTGAAATAGATTTTCATGGTTTCTCATAAATCAAGTAAAGAACTAAATCGCACCCAATGCTAGAAAATACATCCAAAATAAGCTCGTTCACATTCCCCAACTCGATGATCATACTCGACATTTTCATCAAATGTTGCATTATCATATGATCAACCCTTTGCTTATAAGTTATTAAACTTATAAGTCAGTATCCTCGTTTCACGATCTGTAAGAGCACCACAATGCTCTTTATAGGGCGAGCCAAACCGATTAAACCGTAGGATATAGCTCATAGACCGGGATCACATCGTCGCACATCATACTCAGGAGGATTGCCCTAACACGGTTATCATTCCTCTTCTATACACGTAATATCCCTTAATCCCGTCTCTCTAAGATATGATACCCTTCCCGGAGTCCACCATCTTATGCCTCAGAATTTCAGTTAGATCTTGTTTCTCAAGAACAAACTGAATCTACTGGTGAAAAATCTCGTAATTATCACCATTAAGTTTTATTCCCCTTTCAAAGATCTAATACGATAATTTTTAAAGTAGTCAAAGAGATGATAGTGACTTGTGATACTTATTCTCACATTTTGTGTACCATACGAATCATCAAGACCCAAATGACTCGACTACAGACCCCAAGACAAGCGTATGAGTCAACGGATACCATACACCACAATCCGGGATTGCATCTCACCATTCGGACTAAGATTTGAAAACCCACAAAAGTCACTTTTATGGATGTGGAACCCTCAAAAATTGAAAAAATTCAAATTTCAGAAGATCTGACGTGACGCCGGCGGTCCGACGCGCTGCCATGCACCGGTGGCGCGTCCCCACTCGCCTGCACGCATCAGGAAGGGCCTGGGGCACGTGCTAGACGCGCAACATGACCCGCGTGCATGGGTCAGTCCAGATCCTGGCGCGGGTCGGATCCCAAATCCGGTTCGCGGTTCGATACCCGGGTCGGGCGCGGGTCTGTGACACATGTTCGGGTCGAAACCGACCCGGACAACCCAGACCGGTTCACGCGCCTTACGCATGCGTGAACCTCACGTGCCCCATGCCCTTGCTTCCTGCTCCACCCGCACGCGTGCAGTGCACGCGCCTTCGGGTTGGAGCCTTTCTTCTCTGTCCAAATTCTTTGCAACCGGGTCTTTTGACCCAATTGTTGGAAACCTCTATTTCAGGCCATATTTCCGACGGATTTCGACTGGGAAATTTAATTCAAATCTCCTTCAATTATCCTAACGCAATTTTATGAAGGGTTAATGCTTGAATAGGTCGAATCAAGAACCCAAAGTCGTGACCCTTCGCGGCCATTGTTGGAAACTCAATATTCCGACAACGACAATGCACAAAACATTTATCAAAACGTAGATCGGCGCACGTAGAACACATATCAACCATTTATTTAGATCAACACGTCCTTAAACTCAACAAATCTAAAGGTCTGATCAATATTTAGACCGAAAACTTTAACCTCGGTTTTCATGGCCCCATTGTACTCAAAAAATTCAGAAAAAATTATTTTCATGATCTACGTTTTATGAATAATTTCATGGTCCAATCGGATTCACAAAATTCATCCGTTATCCGAACTCTAAATTTGATACCGTACATTTTGTATATCTGAAAATAAATTTTGAAAATTATTTTTAATAAACCAACAATCGCTCTGATACCAATGTTGGATATTTTGTGAGTCTTATGCATAGTGGAAGCAATCAAATAATTTTCAAAAAATAAAATAGAGATAGAGTATAGGGTTAAATATTTCAATATGTTGAGCCCAAAACTCAATCGAACTGTACGTCATTCGATCGGATCTCGCGGTCGGGATAGTAATCACGATCTTAATCGAACCACCACCATAATGTCACAATGCCGTAACCTTCAGTCCGACGATCGTTATGACAAAAAAAATTTTCTTATATAAAAATTTCTCGATACCTCACCTTATTTTCACTCTAGAGAATATTGATTTTTATCTCTTAAGTTTTGCACTCACAGCAGTCATGAGATCTCAAGTTGAACAAGAAGGGAGAGAGTCTCCATCTTAATTGTGATGCCCCAGATCGTGGAGTGAATAAAAAGGAATGATATTGTGGTAGTTTTTTTATTAGTTTGATCTATTAACCTCTCATAATTACCAAAATGCCCCCCAAGGCTTATCAAACCAATAGTTTAAATCCGTTGACAATGATGTTTCAAATTCTTGAATTGGTCGTTTGAAATTCATACGAGAAAATAGAAAAAAATAATAATAATATATAATTCAACTCGTTTGAATCTTTCTATACCACTTATTTTTATTTAAAATTATCTTTTTAACTAAATTTTTTAACACTTGTATTTTATGGATAATTTTTTTAAAAAAATTTATAATATATACATGAAAACAACGTTTAGTCACATTTTAATATAAGTATTAGAAATGTTGTTAAAAACGAATTCGACATTTTAATCTATGCCATGCTTGTCCTCGTTGTTCTTACATTGAGGTAAGAAAACCATTAAAGCTGAGCCAAAGAAAAACCAAAATTTCTTGGACAATAACTCATTTATCCCTCTATGTAAAGAGCAACAAAGACAGGCATGGCCATGGCATAAACCTCTTTTCTTGGCTCACAAAACAAGACTGCTAGAATACTATTCTAAGGGCCTGAGGAGGATGCATAAACAGCAAAAGTAAAAGAGAAAAAACGAGGAAAAAAAAATAATATAAATAAATATAAAAATTTTAAAAAAATCCATACAATGCTCCAAAGTCTCCTCTCTGTGTAACCTTTATCACACATCATGCACATAATTAAGCTTGCTAATCCCACTTTTTTTCCACTATTAAGCTATTGCATCTTTCTTGCTCTCATATTTGCAGCTAAATTGATATATTTTGTAGATTTTGGTTGGCCATCGAATTTATCTTTTATTTTTGTATCCTAATTTTTTATCTAATTCCTTTTTGGATAATCAATTTACAAGTATTATCTATCAGGACGATAGTGATCCTAATTTTTTTCAAAATAATTATCGATACCAAAATATAATGACTAATTAATCTTTTAAAATATAGATGTATATTGTACTATATAATAACATGACGAATTTTAACAAGCCAATGATTCTCTCATGCAACCGATCTTTAAAGTTTAAAAGACTAATGTAATTAATTTATAATTATTAATTTCATGTAATAAGATTTTTTTTAAAAAAAGGAGGGAAAGTATGTCCACAATAAATTCTTGTCTTTACTCTCTCTCTCTCTCTCTCTCTCTCTCTCTCGTTAAAAAATTTGTTTATGGATTTCCGTAAAGGTTTCAGAGACGACAACTGCACCAACAAAGGGAGCAAGAGCAGAAGCGGAAGCAGAAGCTACAACAGGCAGAGGGATGCAGCCATAATAAGAGTAAGAGAGCCTATGCATCATCTGCAGCAGTATAAATCTGAACCATTACTTTTATCTAAAACCACCATTACACCCAAGATTCTCCAGACAAACCACAAACCAAATTCTCTCTCTCTCTCAGATGATGATGATGAGTGCAAGAAACAAGTCTCCATTCACCCCATCACAATGGCAAGAACTAGAACACCAAGCCCTGATCTTAAAATACATAATGTCAGGAATGCCAGTCCCTCCTGATCTCATCTTCAATCTCAAAACCAACCTTTTTGACTCCTCACTTTTCCCCCTCCAGCAACCAAGTAAGCATAATGCAGACACACACAGAGATCATTTTCCATCTTATTTTTTTCTTTAATAATATAATTTATGTTTCTCTGAGTTTTTTGCAGTTGGCTGGGGCTGTTTTCCAATGGGTTTTGGAAGAAAAGCAGACCCAGAACCTGGAAGGTGCAGAAGAACAGATGGTAAGAAATGGAGATGCTCAAAAGTAGCATTTGCTGATTCTAAGTACTGTGAGAGACATATGCACAGAGGCAAAAACCGTTCAAGAAAGCCTGTGGAACTTCCTTCTTCATCTTCTACTTCTTGTTCCTCTTCTTCTACAACTTATAGTACTACTAATAGTACGAGTACTTGTGGTGCAATAAAACCACCACTTCCTTCTTCATTGAACTATGAAACCAATGCTTATCCTTTCCTTCATTCCCACTCCTCTCCTTCTACTTCTAGACCTCCTGATTCTGATTTTGCATCTCGAAACAACAATACCCGTCACTTGTTTTTGGATTCTGCATCATACTTTGACAGAGACTACAGGTTTGAATTCATTTTTACTCTGTTTTCTTTTTCTTCGTTTTGCTTGTTGGTGCTAATGATATAACCTGCAACTAATGCTATGAACAATATAACTAGTTGTGCAACAAATCCTTTTATCACCACTGGTACAAGAACATTGGTGTATAACAGGGGGCGATCCATGGCAATGGTTTACAAATCACAAACGTTAAGCAAGAACACTAGGCAAATCCCTTGTAAGGTCATCCAACAAACCGATAGAATCTCTCAAAAGGAATTTGTGCATCTTTTTACCGGCTAAGCCCACTTACCAATGCTTGTTCCTTTCTTTATCTTCACTCTTCTTCTTCTGCTTCTACACCTAATTCTAATATTTCCACCCCAAAACAACAGTATCCATCACTAGTTTCTAGTTACCACTTCATTTTCTGAGAAAGACTACATGCTTTTTTAGTATTACTCTGCTTTCCTCTGTCTTTTTTATGCCTAAAGGTGCTTGATTTATAATGTGATATGCTAAAAAAACAGGCATTGCAATGAAGTGAGAAATGGAGTTGATGAAAAAGCTTTCTTTCCGGTATCTGAATCTCAGACTCCTTTGACAATAAGTCCCACTCTTGTCCCATCAAAACATGAAAGCTTCCCTGTTTTACATAATGGCTGCGCTGCCTTTCCACTTCAAAGCCTTTCAAGCAATTCCAAACAACAACAAGAATATCAACAATCTCAGCAACAACAACTTTGCTTTATCGTGGGTTCTGATTTCAAATCAGTCAAAGAAAACATAGAAGAGGTTAATCAAAAACCACTTCATCACTTTTTTAGAGATTGGAATACTAAGAACAGAGAGACTTGGATTGATTTCGGAGAACCAAACACTTCTTTTGCCGCAACCCAGCTCTCAATTTCCATTCCAGTGTCTACACCAGAGCTTCTCTCATCCCATTTCAAGATTTCTAACTGGTAATTTCATGTCCCACCTCTTGGGCTTTCCTTTATTTATTTATTTATTTTTTTTTTTTTGAAAATTTGTCTCAACATTGAGTGATAAATCTGATGTTGTTTTGCTGCAGAGAATTGAATTCAAAGCCAAAAGGGAAGCTCTCATCCATGAGTCAGTGTTGGTTCTTGATTTGAAGTGTGAATAAATAATGTAAGGTCATAGGAAGAATTCTTGTCTTTGTGGTAGGAACGTGTTTGGGATTTAAGGACTCTGCTTGTTTTCACGAGGCATGCTTGTTTTGATATTTATCTATCTTTTCTTTTTTTCATATATTTTAATATATATTAATCAAAACGCAATAATTCATAATTCATATGCACAAATCAAACAAAAACAAAATGGTGCTTGCTGGATAAAAAGGTTTGCACCCAAATTGTTTTGGGGACTAACAAAATTCAATCAACGAATACAGCCTTGGTTGGGTGACAGTATCCCTTCCTTGGTTCTCTACTTTAAGCTTCTGGCTTCTATCATATTGATAAGAATCCATCCGTGGGTATCTATTGCCTTTACATGTAAGCTATGGTTTATGATGCACTTCACCAACAACACACATTGCAAGGAAAAGGAAGGGGGGGAGAGAGAGAGAGACAGATTATATATATAGTTTGTGTGGCCCATTTGGTGAAGCGTTTCATAACTTGTGTGGATTATAGTGTGTAAAGTCTCTCTTTCTATTTTCTGTCATACCAATTTAGCCTTCCGGATTAAACCCAGGCTATGAGCTTGATGTTCCATCGAACTTAGAAAACATAAGGTCATAAAGGTAATCTTAGGATAATTGTAATTCCAAGAATGGGGACAGAACTGCATAAAACTTCTGTATCGTACGGCTAATAATAAGTCTCACTATATTTGAATCTGCAAGTCCATCAAAGAGCTGTCAGTCCCAATTAAGTCAACTTTGTTTGGATTGGATTTGGATTAATCCTAGCCGTTGGATGAGTAGACCAAGTCATAGTTATAGTCAGAAAACAGAAGTGGATTTCCATGGAGGAAACATACTGGCGCCTGAGGAGTTGATATGATGCATCAAAAATGGCAAAAGCAAGGCCCAAAGTGTTGTTCGCGGGACCTCTTGAAACAACCTGTGATAAAAAATGACATTTCACTGACCCAGCAAAGGACATCAGGACATCTTCTGTTTGACCACTTAGTCATTTCTACGATCTTTCGAAGCGAGAGGCGTTTGGGGTTCTTTTCCTCTCATGTATTGGCCTGAACTGGACTTTTAATTAGACATGGCAATCTCTTTTTTTTTTTTTTTTTTGAGGGGAGGGTGAATTTAGGTGTTGAATCATTAATTCAATATTGATCTTATATATTAAAATAATTTATATTACATACCGTTAAATTTATAAATTAAAATCATATAAAAGTGATCAGATAAATTTAAAAAATTTCGTAATTAGATTTAAATATTTCAAAATTCAATAGAAATAAATTAATGTGTAAATACTAATAGATATTTACTATTTTGATAGATTAAATAAAAAATGTCTAAAGATGATTTAAGAATACTTGTCAGAAGCTGAATAGATAAATTTGAAAGGTAAAAGTCACCCTACAACTATAAATATGATTATAATCCCCAGGTCAAAGTATTACTCTTCTTCCTAATACCCCCATCATATAGAGAGAATTTATAAGGATACATATGACTTAGAAGGCTGTATCCAGAATTCTGTCTAGATGAAGGTCGAATCAATGATTCATTCTATTCAGTCTCCGGCTATGAATCAAGTACATTTCTGTCCGATTTGAATTTCAGTTTTAGTTATTAAATTTTGATTCCGATGATTTAATTCGATATTTAGTATGTTTTTGGAATCAGTTATTTTTTTCAACAAGTGGTATCAAAGCCACTCGTGCTTGAATTATCATAAATTTTATATAAATTTTAAGATTTTATATGATTAGTACTATGTGAATTTTTGAGAATATGTATGACTTCAGTTTTTGAAAGAATATTTAAAAATTTTGGATGTAGATTTCAACTAAAAAAAATTGGGAAGTATTCAGCAAAATTGACATTAGGTTTTCATAAATCGACATCAGGTGTTTTTTAAATATACATACATACATACATACATATATATATATATATATATATTTGGGCAATTTCCTTTTTTTTTTTTTTAAGAAAGGTGATTTATTTATTTTTTATCTTTTGAATTCAAAAAAAAAAACCGTGAACTTAAAAAAAAAAGGAACGAAGGAAGGAAGAAAGAAACAAAGACCCTGTGGGGAAAAAAAAAACGTGGGCTTTTGTGACTTTTTCCTTTTAAAAATGTTTGAAACTTCCCAAAAAAATAAAATAAAATAAAAAAGAAAACATCTGATTTATTAACTCTTTGGGAACTTATCTTTTTTTTTTTGGGACGGACTTTCTTCAAAAAAAAAAAAAAAAAAAAAAAGGATAAAAGTCAAAGATCTCTTCTTTAGACTTTCCTCATTTTTTAATATCATTTTTTTGTAATCAAAATCAAAGATTTCCTTTTTTTTGGTATCATTTTTATGATAATTTTTCTTATTTAAGAAACGATAAATCTAATTTTGAGAAAATTTTTATTATAAAGAATATTTTGAAATTTGATTTCTTTTAAGAAATTTTTGAATTTAAGTATTTTATTGAAAAACTTACAATTTTAAAAAATATTTTGAAATTTAGTTTCTTTTACGAAACTTTTAGAATTTGGGAAATAAAAAAAAAAAAAATTTAGATTTCAATTTTTTTTAAAGATTTGACTTCCCAATTTTAGAATAGAGTTTTTCAATAAAGAAAGGAAACTTTTCGTTTCGAGGGAATTACAATTATGGGAATCTCCAGTTTTGGAAGAAAAAAATGGGGAATTTTCAAAATTCAATTTTCTTTTTTCTAAGGCTGCTTCCCAATTTCAGAAAATAAATTACAATTGAGAAATTTCCCTTTTTTGTTAAAAAAAAAAAAAGGGAAACTTCTAGATTTTTTTTTTTTTTTTTTTTAGGATTTGACTTATTAATTTAAGAAGAAAATTTTTCAGATTTTAATAAAATAAAATATTCGTTTTATTACAAATCCATATCATAAAAGGATCGATATATATATATATTTTTTTAAAAAAAGGGATATATATCATTTTGGATCCAAACAGACCCAACTCTTGGTGTAAAGGTATAACTTATTAAACTCAATTAAACTTAGTTTTCATACTTATCATTCTACAATATCTCTTTCTTATTCAAGATTGGTTGTTCTTTTAGTATGCAATGACATGACATATTTAGAAAAGTTTTGTTAATAAGACGGGGTTAATTCTAAGTCTGACTGGTTTTTAAGCGGTTTTAAATGAACTCACTACCTATTTGAGAACTTTCCTAGTGTCATCTGCTACAGAATGGGGATTGGCTAATTTTTGGATCAGTTGTCGGCAAAAGGAGAAGATTTTGTTTTTATACCGACAACGAAAGTATAGGGCGAAAAAGTAAGATGAATGAGACAACAACTTAAAGTTAATAAGATTGTATTTTAAATAGCCTAATTTTTAAGAAATTGAGCAAATCATGATGAAATTGAATTTTTTTCAATTATAGATATGATTCCAATATGAGTACGATTTCATATAAATCTCAAGATGAATTAATTAAATCAATATGTCGCCAAAATGACCTCTATTATGGAAATTAATTTATTTTGGAATATAAAAAGTTGTACATGCAATTCATGTGAGTACCGATCGGCCCAAAGGAAGTTTTGTACTTGACAGAATTGCATATATATCATGTGGTAATAAATGTGTAACAATTATTCGGTTTCACATGTAATCAATTCATTGACCTAAAGGAAGATAATTGGTTGACATGTTTTTATTGTTAACATTTGGTTACAATACCTATGGTTTTATATATATTTCGAGATAAATTAATTGAAACAACATGTCGTCGAAATGGTCTCTCTTATAGAAGTTAATTTGTTTAGAGATATAAAAGGCTGTATGTATGTAACTCATGTGAATATTGATCTGCCCAAAGATAGATCTGTATTTGACGGAGTTGCATGTACGCCTTATGGTAATAAATGCATGACAATTTTTCGATTTTACATGTGACCAATTTACTGACTCAAAAGAAGATGATTGGTTGATATGCTCTTATTGTTAACATTTGATTATTACACCAAAATACCACTTACAAATTAATTATTTTGTCTAAAGATGAAATATTAATGGAGTGATCGATATCTTGTTATGGGGATTACTCAAATTTAAATTTATTTAGTTTTTTTAAGTCTATGTGAACATATACGGATTATTGTTCTCTGTTTGACAGTTAATACTATTCCCATCAAGATTAATGCCAAATTTAGGTTGATTTTTAAAATGAATGACTCGAATTTCATGTTTTGATTTAAATCTTGCGTTAAAAATAAATTCTTTCCACTATTTATAGATAAGAGTACTTCTGAAAAGAAGGAGAAAGGAAGGTGGAAGATGTTGAATCTCATGTATTTAATGATGATAAAGTGGGTCATTCCAGAAACATTTAGAAACACTACATATAAGTCAGTTATTACGGCTAAATCTTTTTTTTACGGACATTGAGAAATGATTTGTCAAAAATGAAATGATTACTAGTACACTCTTGACAAATTCTATCTCTACATGGTATAATAATTAATAATTCTTAACCACTAAGAACAGAAAGAAAGAAAGAAAAGAAAACATGATAAAGAAGCTGCAGGTACAGTATCACGAAAGAAATAACAAAAGACACCGATTGAATCGGGAAAGAACGGTTGCTTCTTCTGTGGTGTTAAAGGGTATAAGAAAAGAAGAATATACCAACTATCAAGTTTGACGTGATAAGAAAAGTATATTCCTTAGTTTGGTTTGTTCTGAGGTTTACTTAACTTTGGTATCAGGACATACTCGATGGTCAGGTTCCGCTACGATTATCCACTTCAGTGTGTCTATGTAGGGTTTTCTAAATTGTCGATCATCAATTGATGGTAAAAGATACATGTATGTGTACGATAACAATAAAGTTTCTCATTCATATTTGGTTCTTACTGAAACTTTTGTTGTTCCATCTTTTAGATGAGATTTGATTTCCATTTTTGCATTGGACAGATCAGGTTTTACCTGTTTTTTCAGAAATGGAAAAGTTGGTTAGTTTCTTGAGTTCAAATAAGTTGGTTCCGGTTTTCTATCAAGATTTGATAATCTATATTAATTTGATACTATTACTTTATTAAATGAAACCCTATAATATAATACTCGAAGTATATAGTTTAAGTTAATTAGTAAGAATTTCTCTCCATTATAATACAAGAAATTGGATAATATCTCCAAACGGAGAATAGAAAAATTTGTGTCAGGAGAAATTCTTGATATCCTTAATTTTACATATTTCGGTATTTGTATAAATTATATAAAGGGAAAACAAACCAACAAAAGGCGATTGAAACCAATAGAATTAGACGTCTTAGAACTGATATATAAGGATATCTATAAGCCATTACTCTTGGTTCTTAAAATGGTCAAAGATGTTTTATCACGTTCATAGACAATTATCCATAATATAGCTTAATTAAAATTACAGCATACATCCTGAACAGAGTTTTCCACTAAGACAACTATTGAGCCCCATGAGAACTTTAGACCAACACATATCCTAATCTAAAGTATCTGTATGGTTGGAATTGTTCAATTAAGATTAGTTCTATTAGACCTAATAAAAGAAAATTGAACATTAGAATGGTTAGTTGATTAGTAATGAACTCTGAAAAATTTAAGGGGTATTAATTTATACTCAGTTTTTTTTTTTAGAATGTTGAGTTTGTAGGGAGGATATGGTTAGAGACATTGTCTTTTAATATGAATATGTTGATATTCCCAAAGGTGTTATTAGACAATGTTGGAGAACTTTCTATTCCGGAAGAGCAAAGTCAACCACCTCCAGAATCGATGCCGTGAAGGAAAAGATAAAATTCATACAGGCATCCCAACAGTGATATTACAAATTTCATCAAATCTTTATTTCATTGGATTTTGAGATGAAATTCAATTGATAATTATGGATATCACAAATTCTGTGGGAGCAAATACTCAGGAGATACACCTATGATTAAGCGAGACAAGTTTAGTCTCTACTACTATCTCAAGAATGACCTTAAATATAGAAAAATACAGAAAATTCCTTATACATCAGCAGTATGGAGTCTAATGTATTTTTAGATCTGTACGTGCCCGGATATTGCGTATATTACAGAAATATTGGATAAAAATTTAAGCAAATCGGAAATAAAAGTATTGAAAAGTAATCAAATTAGTCCTCCAATACTTACAGAGAGCAAAAGGACATATGCTCACGTATCGGAAATCAAATCAGTTTGAAATCATTCGGTGTACTGACTCCGATTTTGTGAGATGCCAAATTAGTATAAAAATTACAACATGTTGCATGCTAACAGGAGGCACTATTTTTGGAAGTATGTTAAACAGTCTTATATGACCTCTTCCATCATGGTGACGAAATTTATAACGTGTTATGAGATATCCAATTATGAAATAAGACTATGAAACTTTGTCACAGAACTACGGATAGTGGATGGCATTGACAGACCACTCAGATTATTATGTGACAATAGTTCGATAGTTTTATATTCTATTTAAAGAAATGATTCAGAGTAGACAGTTGTCTATAGAGTATATTGGTACAAACTCCAAAATTATGGATCCATTTATTAAGGGATTGTTACCCAAAAGGTTCATGTGCACACTACTCATATGGGTGTCATATCATTTCAAGATATTCAGTTTTAGTAGGAGTTTGTGATTTTAGATGATGATCTAATATAGATATTTTTGGTTATTTCAGTTTAAGATATTTTAAAATTATTTTCTGTGAAAATAAAGATTCAATTTTAAATCACACTCTGATACTGAATATGGTTGATCTCACTAAAGAGGACCAATTGAAAATAGACATGTTAAAGATCACATTGCATGACATTTCCATACTACACATCCATATCATGATTCATGTCATTCGATTATATCAATTTACGTAACCATTGAGAGTTGAGTTTCGAAAAAATATAACAGAAACCACCTTGATTCTAAATTAATATGATTGATGGATCGGATTGGTTGTAAATACATTTTAGTATTGACACAAAAGTTGAACTGATTCGATTGTTTCACAAATACATAATTATAAAGTTTCATATATAGTTTAAGTAGGAAATTGTTGAATTATTAATCCAACATTGGGTTTATATATTAAAATAATTATATATTACATACTATCAAACCCATAAGTTAAACCAATATGAAAATGATCTGGTAAATTTAGAAAATTTCGTAATTGGATTTAAGTATCTCAAAGAATATAAAAATAAATTAATGTGTAGATACCAATGGACATTTACTATTTATGATATGTTAAATAGGGAATATTTAAGGGTGATTTAAGAACAGTTGCCATAAACTGAATAGACAAATTTGGAAAGTAAAAGTCACCCTACAACTATAAACATGGTTATGGTCCCCGGGTTAAGAAATCACTTTTCTTCCTAATACCCTCATCATATAGAGAGAATTTGTGAGAATACATATGAACTTGAAGGCCGTACCCAGAATTCTGCCTAGACGAAGATCGAATCAAGGATTCACTCTATTCAGTCTCCAGCTATGGAATCAGGTACACTTCTATCCGATTTAAATTTCAGTTTTAGTTATTAAATTTTAATTCAGATGATATAACACGATATTTGGTATGTTTTTGAAATCAGTTAGTTTCCCAACATTAGGGACAGGTTACTATCAAGTCTTACTCAGTCCCTTTATTTTAAAACTCTATGTTCACCTTCGACCCTCTGCCCATAGTAAATAAAACATTGCATACCCTATCATCCACTCATCCCTACCAACCTCTACCCATAAGTTTATCCACTCACATAGCAAGTCAAGTTGTTACTTTCGTAAATCGACTTGTTACATTCACAAATGGACTTATTTTTTATTCAGATCTACTTAACCTTTACCTTTATTAGTATTCCAATTTATTAATATTTCATAATTAAAATATAAATAACAAAACTCCAAAATCAATTTTAATTATATCAAAATAAAGACAATAATTATATTTAGATTACTTGATTTTAAACTAGTATCAAAATTAAGAGAAGATGTTAAAAATATAGTTATAGTCGAAAATATTAATGAATATTTCTTCTAATTTACTTACATTTTATCTGGCACATCTTCATCCAAGAGACTTTCATCACCTTCTGACAGAGAGAGGGAGAGAGATTTGTTTATACTTCTGACTGACTTTCAGAATTCTAAACCAACTTGTATGTGTGTGTATGTATGTATATATATATATATGGAGGGTAGGGTTGGATACACGATGGGTATAAAACTCATATTTTCACCTTATCCGACCCTTCACGAGTTTGAAAATTTCATGCCCATCACCCGCCCCTTACGATGGGTATAAAGTAGGGGTAGATATCCGCTGAGTTGGATACTAATTATGGTTCTATTTTAAGAGTTTTGCATAGCCTAATCTAAGTTTATGGGTTGATAAGGTATGCACGTTTTATTTTTTTCTTTCCAACTCTATAAAAAACGTAACTAATTTGGTTTAAAAAACTATATAATTCAATTAAGATATTAAATTTTCTTGCTATCTATTTTTTTATTCTTAATATTTAAATTAAAGATATTAATTAAGAGAGTCCCATGTCATGCAACCACACACACGGATCCTTGATAGGTATACATGCCATTGCTTTTACAAGATTATGTCACTTTGTACAAGCATGCAGCTGCCCTGTCCCAAAACAATATCAAAAATCTAATTAATTTGGTTCAGAAATTTATTTAGAAGAAATTAGAAGAAAAAAAAAATTGATGGTTTGTATTATAGATAAAAAAAATTGATTATAAAAAAAATTCTTCCAATTTTTAATAATATTTTTAGTATTTTTATATCAGAAACCTTCACTCGAACGTGCAAAACTAGGATAAGAAATTAGTTGTCATACAACTTTGCGTATCAATCTCCAGGGAGAGCTGAAGTGCAATTCAATCCTAAAGAAGAGAAGGTCATCCCAAAAGAAGAGTATGTAAATTCTTTTTGGACCAACCCTTTTTAAAAATGGCCAGAACAGAATTAATCACCAACCCAATTAAAAAAAATGTTTAGTTGGAAAGACAGCACATCTTGGGTCAGCTTCAATTTAAGGTCAAAGGTTTTATGGTATAGATATTCAAGAAACCTACAAAATACACAAATCTAACAGCATAATACAATTCACCAACTCCAAGAGATGAAGCTTCCTATATATATATATATATATATATATATAAGGAAGATTAGGAGGAAACGAAAGCAAAATGACTCCTTCAAAACTGCTTCCCAAACAATATTGCACCATACTGGCCAAACCGATTAAAATAGCTTTTAAAATAGAAAAAGACGAATGAAGAAGACCAGATTTATATTACTAATTTCAACCCGTTCAAAACATAAGATAAATAGAACTATCAATCTCCTATGGGTGTAATGATAGGATACTAAATCTTCTTAACAAATATCTCAAATTCAAATCTTAAGAATGAAAAGACAGAAATTAAGAAAGTCAACCTCATAATAAACCCCACGGTACTCGATCATATTAGTCAGAACAACCCAAATACTAAGATAGTGAAAATCAAAAAATAAAAATTGAAGTAAATCAAGCAAAGCTGAAACTACAACTGGGCCCAAGATCCAGGAATAGCATTTTTCTATTTCCATCATTGATACTCCAACTAATCCGGCTTGAAATCTGTGAAGTTCTATTTAGGGGATGACTCTCCCAACGTAATCTTTTTCATTTTTAAGTTTCAAATTAAAAATTTAATTAAAGAATCTAATACTTTATCCCACTATACCGACTATTAAGGCGAATCCAGGAATAGCATTGTTTCAATCTCAATTTCCAACCCTTCTAAGAATTGAAACCCTCTAAAAAGTAAGGGCAATTATCGCCGTTAGTGGTATTACCTGCATAAACTACAATCCGGAAAGGTCTCTCTCAGGTCAAAACTAAAGGTGCAATTTAAGTCAAAGGCTTCAACACTCGGCATGAATCCAGCTGTCAGCGATATAAATGCTAGCACAAACCCCTAGTTTACCCAATCTAAATAAAGATTAATGCAAGTCCCAACCAGGTTTACTAGCATGATCTCCCAGTTTGCTACTTTTGGGAGAAACTAGCAGGCAAAACGTCTCATTCATCCCAATAATATTACTACTTCAACAACACTGCTTACCAATAATATAGTAGTCATGATGGACAGTTAACCGCTACATGCTGACATGGTCATCGTGAAACAGTCACAATCAAAGTCCATTTGCTATAGATTCAAAGAATAAAGAGATCACACCCATTTGAGAGCCCCAGTTCAAAAAAAAAAAAAAAACAACTGTATAGAGGAAACAAGCAGAAACAACTTAAACAATCCCATGACCATAGAGTATTAACTATTCTCCAACACAAACACAAGCATTAGGAGAAAGAAACTTTTCTATTCGATGTAGCAAATGGTCTCACAATTGCCTTCAAAATAGTTTTCATGTGTTTCCTTCATACCAGTTATATTATTTTACTTCTACCATTCATAACAATGTATTTGTATTATCTTAGGGTTCGAACCGATCAAAACCCACCTTATTTTTCCTGCTGCGTCAGCAGACAAGCATGGAGCCCTAATTAACCCAGGGTACCAACAAAAAAAGCTTAACAATTGCCTCCAAAAACAGATGAGCATAACACTAATCACGATCTTCAAATACATTAATGATAACAATGTAGAATAAAGATCAAAATACTCATCTAAGATAAAAGGCAATACTACTGCACTATTTGTAAAATGTGGGTTATCCTTATGATATGTGTTCGAACAGATGATATACCAGTTATTCTTATGATATGATTCCAACAGATGATATACCAAGAAATGATTCAACCAAATTGAGTGACAAGGGAATTTTTCAGCCAAACAACAATTTTACCGGTCATAATTGATACTACGATGCATGGACGAATAATGATAGGTCACAGTGCTCTATCATAATCAAGACCAAACAATTAACAATGCACAAAACTCTTCAAAGGTAGATGGCACACAATGAAATGAATTTGTAAATTCTCATGAAGACATATTGAACATAGAACGAACTGGAAAGCTTTCTCGTAGAACAAGATGTTTTCTATGACGAGAGCACCATACTGCAAACAAGAAAGAACCCTGTTTTTTTAAAACTCGAATGGCTATTAGGCAGTCATTGCAAGGTTATGAGAGCAATTCACAAAAGAAAGTCAACGACTCCTTGATTTGAAGAACTCATGAAAATGATGTCATCCGCTTATGTGCAGAAGACAAAACAAAAAAAAAAGCGCAAAATCTACAGAACATTGAAAAAGAACAAAGAAATGAAGAGAATGAAAATCAAACATTTTTACCATTTACAGAGCACAGCCGAATCCAACTTCAAATCAAATGCCGTATCTTCCTCTTCCGCCACTTCAAAATTCTTCTTCCAAATTAGCATCAAATTTAGCAAAAAATCAAATAAATTTGATCAATAACAACCAACTTCATACAACAAACACAGGTAGGTCTCTTCTAATATCTTGCTTCAATCTTCATCAATTGCCTTCTCTTCAAAACTAAGAACCCCACCACAGCAAATTGCAAAATTCCACCTATACCCACGAATAAAAAACCCATTTTCTGCCCAAAATTCAGTGACTTATCATGAGTGGGCGGTGGTGATGTTGGTTTTGGATGAGACTCATTTCTAGGCCGCTGCGGTGGTCGTGGTGGCGGTCCCAACGGCTTCGGCGGCGGCGCCTGTGGTGGAGATATGGGTGGTGGCGGGGATCCTGGCGGTGGTGGCGGCGATGCTGGAGGAGGTGGCGATTCTGGTGGTGGCGGAGACGGGGGTGGAGGCGAAGGTGGGGGAGGCGGAGGCGGCGGTGGTGGAGGTGGTGGGGGAGGCGGCGGCGGTGGAGGAGGAGAAAGAAGCTCTGGGTCTCGAGCTAACAAACCAGACAGGCTACACAGAAACCCTAAAGTGAAGACCAAAGTCCGAAATGGTGATTCCATTAATCAATCAGAAAACCCCTATTATTCACTTCAACCCGATCTGGGCTTTCGATTACGTTCTAACATTGCCAAAAGCCCTTTGATTTCTTGCACTAATTGACCGATTTCTCGCACAAAACTAGGGTTTTGAGATTAGATGGGTTTTTGAATCTAGGTTTTATATTTTTTCAATTTCTAACAGAAAGTCCCAAAAGGCCAAATGGGTTGTCGCCAAAATCTTCGACTCATCTCCAAAACCTCTCTGATTTCATGAACAATCGAAAATTTTGGCGCCAAAACAGAGAAAATTAGGGTTTAGGAGATTAGATTTGTTCCCAAATCTGGGTCTTCTCACTTTCCTGAATTTCCGAGACAAAACCCAAAAGAGTCAAATGGGTTCTCCTCAGAATCTTTGATGCATTCGTCTATGGAGGTCAATTTCCTAGGTAATGCCCACATCTACGCAGCCATAGGAGAGAGAGGAGAGAAACAGGGGAGAGAGAGAGAAGGAGAGAGTTCCACGCGGGCTTCAACGTTGGGCTAACTTTGGGTTCTTGTTTTTGGATCGAGAGAGAAAAACAGAAAACGGCACAGGAAGAGCGTGGTGTGAAGAGAGAGAGAGAGAGAGAGAGGAATCCAATATTTTTTGGTTTCTGTTTTATTAGTTACTTTTTCTTTGTTTGGGGGAGTGATCAAATTGGTACTTTTTTCCGATCGGTTGGGGTGGATGGCAGGAATTTGAATGTACAAACACCGCGTTGGTCGTTTGCTTCGGCGGGTGGGGGAGGGAGATAAATTGATTGGTACCTCCGATACGAAAAATTGGGTCCCATAAAGTTGTTTGTTGTTATCAAATCATGGGATTGAAAGGGCCCCTTCTGGGCCCATTTCCACTCCTACCTGGGAAGCCCATCTTGGGCCCACCACTTCATGCTACTTCGGCCTACTTATGAGTAATTTGGGCTTTAATGGCCCATTAATCATCACCTAGGTTAAGTTTGACATTTACAAGGGAAGAGGAACGGTACCAGTTGAATTATAACTCATATTAAATCTGATTTTTACCTCTTTGTTACACTAAGATATTCATACTTGTAGAGAATTAATATTTGTTTCTTCATGGTTGAAGTCTTTTACCAACAGACAGTCGACTATGTGGGTTGAAATACTAAATTTCTTTACCAAATCTAGGGTTCAAAATTTGAAAATTGAAAATATTACGTTGTAAAAATCACCTCCTAAATAGGGTCCATATAGCCACTCGAACTGAATTAATCGGAACATGATTCTGAATACTGGTGGTAAAAATAAATAAATAAATAAATAAATACATATATATAGTTGAAGTCCCATTTACCCTCGGCATGCTTTACCCAAATAAATTAAGGCCGAGGCTCATAGTTTCTTGGCCAAGGGTCATAGTTTGTTCATAGTTTGGGAGGGCTTCACCCGTTGAGTAGGCCGACAACAATTCGAACTGAATTAATCAATCGGATATCATAATTTTTAAAATTTTTGCAATGTATATTTTTTCTTAAAATTTCAAAGTGGCATGATTGCCCCTTGTTATACACCATGCTAATTTTGTTGTAGACAAGATCATACTCCTCCTCCCTTTTAAACATCACTCAATTGTTTCATTTGTGTGTCATATTTCAAAAATAAAACAACATTCATGGTGATTTATTGACCATCGTGTGTTTGCATTTGTGCCTTGTTAGCACCAATCTTGTCAATTTTTGGGTCTTTTGAATGATAAAATTGTAAAAACCTTATAAAGTCTCTCACGAACCTGAAAATACTGAAACAATCAATTCGGAGATAACAATGAATGAGGTTTTTACTATTTTATCATGAATAATATCTCATAAAAGCTTTACATTTATTGTAGTAAGTGAAATAGAAAAGCGTAGGAAATGGGTTTGGGTCCATCCATGTAAGTAGACCCAAGACCCAATCCCTTTAGTTTTTATATTTGAATAGGGAGCGGTTATTGGAAACCATCCCTTAACTTCCTCTCCTTTTAAGCTTCCCAAGTACCCCTTCTTAAGGTATTGTTGAGTGAACGAGAAAACATGAGAACGGGAGAAGAGAACCTTTTGTGAGTGAAAGAGAAGAGATTCTTCCCACATTGGAATGAGAGACAAAGAAGCTCTTCAAAAAAATTTGATCATTTTTTGTCAAAGATATTTGGATTGTGAACAAAGAAGGTGATTCAATTTACGTGACACTTTTCAAAATCTAAAATGTCCAATTATCGAAATAGATAAATGATTCTAACCTATCTAAGATTTTAAAATTTTATACATGTTATAAATCCTATGAAATATGGGTGGATGTCCAAAATATAGAAGGTAAATATTTTAAAAAGATACAACATTATCATTAATAGTATCTTTTATATGTCAATATTACAATATGGAAATATCATATATTTGGGAGAATATTTGAATTTGTGACCTTCCAATATGTACACATCTCAAATTGTATAAATACCTCCTTTGTATTTTCATTCTATATACAATATATTTAAGAGAATAAGAAATCTCTTTTTATCTCTCTTTATTTTCTTCTTCTTTTAATATTTTTTTTAGTTTTACAATACGTTATCAGCACGAGACTTCGTCCAATCGAGTATAAAGTCCTCACCAACGAAGAATAAGCTCTTTGATATGAATTTTCTACAATTTTTATTTATTATTTTATATAAAGATTTTATTAAATATTATAGTTTTTTCAAAATATGCTCTGGGGTTGCAATTTAGTCTGATCTTCCACATCAGAAAAGAAACTAGTATAGTTTTATTGTCTTTATAATTTTCTAACCTTATTATTGATTATGTAAGTAAGCTGAAAATCAGATTTTGCAGTTTTCTTATCTAAAAGTCTGTTATAAGATATAAATTTAGTCTAACAACACCACATATTTAATCAATAAGTTTTCATTAACATATATATTATAGATGCGTTATTTATTTTTTCCTTACTTGTTATAGTTGATAATGTTGAACATTGTAAAATTCGAATTTGTGGATCTTGACATTATGAAAAAGAATTATTTATCATGAATGTTAGATGCTGAAATGTATCCAGATGTAATGGGTCTTGAAGATATTATTAAAATAATTTGAAGGAATAATAATGGTGGAAAAATACAATCACTTGAAGATGGTTATTTATATGATAAAAAAATTTTGTGGAGAAAATATTATTGAGAAAGATATGCTAGAAAATTCTCTATTTTTTATATCTACTCGTGGCTGTGCAAAATAATGATCTACTGATGAAAAATTATGAGGCCCGGAGCCACTCCATTCCCTGAAGTGAATGTAGTAACATATATGAAAGACCACCAGAAGTGGTTCTAATCTATTCTCTGAAGTGAATATGATTAAATATTGTGATATAAAGAGGTCGTGATTGTAGTAATTATCATGATTATGTAAATTTATCAAAACACTAGAAGTGGTCATACAAATTTATCACCACAAGAAGTGGGATAATAATGATAAGAAAAGACAAGATAAGTGTTCAAAAGTTCTGAGAAATCAATAAAATGCGAGAAAGAAGAATGTTTCATTAATATTGTTGCAATAAGTGTTACTTCTGCTGTCTGAAGTTGGGAGAAAGCAACTATTACTCAAAAAATAAGAATTATTCGTCCTGCCTAAAGTTGGAAGAAACAACTATTAATACTTTAAGTGGTAGTACGAAATTAATTGAAATCTCCAGTAGAGCATAAATATGTCTCTCTGAATGAAAAATTGAACACTTGATTGGTGATGGAATTGTCTAAAATAGATTTATCTAGAATTTATTAGGATATAATTGTATTTTGTTTTAAAAAAGTTAAATTCTAAAATGCTTGTCATATTTAATATTTTATTTATTTTTGTTTCGTTATGAAAATGAACTTTTAAAACTCACTAGTATTAACATTGCCATGACTTCTAAAATGTTTGTCCATTTATTAGAAGTAAATACTTCTCTAGCTCAATTCACAATGAAAGGTGGAGATATATATCTCGCAGACAGTGTCACTACACATACTATTTTAAAAGATAAGAAATATTTTTCTTATTTGGTAATGCAAGAGACCAATGTTAATACAATATCTGGGAGTACAAAATTGATAGAAAGCTACGGAAGAGCCAACATATTCTTGTTTAGAGGAATTAAATTTGAAATTGATGAGATATTATACTCTCCCAGGTCTCAAAAAAATTTATTGAGTTTTAAAGATATCTGCAGAAATAGATATCATATTGAGACAACAAGTAAAGAAAATATTGAATACCTTCACATCACGAGTGTAATTCTGACTTAGAAAAGGACATTAGAAAAATTATCGATATATTCTTCCGGTTTGTATTATCGATATATTAATGCAAGAGAAACATATGCAATAGTAAATCAGAAATTTACTAAATTGAATGATTTTATTATTTGGTATAATCGGTTGGGCTATCTCACATCAATAATAATGCGAAAAATTATAAATGATTCATGTGAATATTTTTTAAAGAACAACAAGATTTTTCAATCCAATAAATCTACTTATATTGCTTGCTCTCAAGACAAATCAATTGTGAGACCATCATCGGCTAAAATAAGTTATGAGTCACTTGAATTTCTAGAACGAATACACGAAAATATTTGTGGGCCAATACACCCACCATGTGGACCATTCAGGTATTTAATGGTTTTAATTGATGTATCAACTAGATGGTCACATGTATCATTATTATCAACTCGTAACCTAGTATTTGCGAGATTACTTGCTCAATTAATTAAATTACAAAAACATTTTCCAGATTATCCGATCAAAAAAATTCGCATTGATAATGCTAGTGAATTTACATCCCAAAATTTTGAAGAATATTATCTGTCAATTTGGATAAGTATAAAACATCTTGTAGCACGTGTTCACACTCAAAATGGTTTAACAGAATCGCTCATTAAGCGTATTCAGTTGATTGCAAAACCATTGTTTATGATAGCAAAATTACCAGTTTTTGTTTGGAGGAATGTTGTTTTACACGCAACAACACTTATTCACATCCAACTAACAAGTAGTAATGATTTCTTCATATTACATTTGGTTCATGGTCAGGAACCAAATATCTCTTATTCGAGGATTTTTGGATGTACAGTATATGTCCCTATTATTTCACCACAACGAACTAAGATGGGACCTTAAAAGAGATTAGAGATATACGTTGGGTTTGAATCTCTATCGATTATTAAATATGTTGAACCTATGACAGGAGATTTGTTTGCGGCTCGTTTTGCCGATTATCATTTTGACAAATCTGTTTTCTCAACATTAGAGAGAGAAAAAAATAAACAGTCTGAAGATAAAATTAGTTAGAATTAGTCATCATTATCTTATCTTGATTATCGAACAAAATAATGTGAACTGAAAGTTTAAAAGATGAGTCATTTACGAAATTTAGCAAATCAATTGTCAGACGTATTTGCTGACCATAAAAGAGTGATCAAGTTAAATATTCTGACTGTTAATGTTCATATTAGAATTGATATCCATAAAGAACAACATAACATTGCTAATGAATCCAAAGTATGTGCAAAACGTGGTAGACCGATTGATTCCAAAAATAAAAATTCTCGAGATAGAAAATGAGTAAAAAAATTAGATGGTTCAAATGAGAATATTATATGTCCTAAAAATATACTTGTTATGGACAATGTTCCAGAGAAACATCATGTACCTGAAAATACTAATAATCATGAAATCTCGATAAATTATGTTATGACTGGGAAAATATGAAACTGAAATAATGTCAATGTTGATGACATTTTTGTATACCACTTAGCAATAAGTATTGAGAATAAAAATGAGAATCTTGAACCAAGGTTTATAGAGGAAAGCAAACATAGACTTAATTGACCAAAATGGAAAGATGCAATTGAGGTAGAATTGAAATCTCTTGACAAAAGAAATGTTTTCAGACCAATAGTCCGTACACCTGTTGGTGTAAAACCAGTGGGATACAAATGGGTCTTTGCACGAAAATAAAATGAGAAATATGAAATTATGAGATATAAAACACGTTTAGTTGCACAAAGATTTTCACAAAGACCCGGTATTGATTATGATGTGAAATACTCCCCTGTAGTGGATGTAACCACTTTTCGATTCCTAATTAGTCTGGCAATACAAAAAGGACTCGATTTATGATCAATGGATGTCGTTACAGGTTATTTGTATGGCCCACTGGATAACAACATCTATATGAAACTTTCAGAAAGATTTAAACTGTCAAAAGCATGTAATTTTGGTTCTCGAGAATATTACTCAATCAAATTGAACAAATCCGTATATGAATTAAAACAATCTGGTTGCATGTGGTATAATCAACTTAGTGAGTATCTATTAAAGTAGGGATATAAGAATGAACTCATTTACCCATATATTTTTATAAAGAAATATGGATGTGATTTTGCTATTATTGTAATATATGTTGATGATTTGAATATTATTGGAACTCCTAAAGAGTTCGCAAAAGCAGTAGAGTACTTGAAAAATGAATTTGAGATAAATCTCGAAAAGACAAAATTTTGTATTGGATTACAGATAGAAAATTTAAAAATTAGAATTCTTGTATATCAAGTAACTTTTACAGAACAAGTATTAAAACGATTTTATATGAACAAAACACATCTGTTGAACACCCCAATGGTTGTGAGGTCACTTGATGTAAATAAAGACTCTTTCCAATCTCGAAAAAATAATAAAGAGATTTTTTGTCCTGAAGTACCATACTTAAGTATAATTAGAGCACTTATTTATCTCGCTAGTCATACGCGACCTAATATATCATTCTCTGTAAATTTATTAGGGAGATATAGTTTTTGTCCAACCCGAAAACATTGAAATGTGGTAAATATATATTTCGTTACCTACAAGGTACGAAAGATATGGATTTATATTTTTCTAAATTATCCAAAACAAATTTGATTGGTTTTGTAGATGCAGGTTACCTATCTGATCCTCATAATACTCGATCACAAATTGGATATATCTTCACATATGGTGGGATCGCTATTTTTTGGCATTTTATAAAACAAACAATAGCAGTTACATCCTCTAATTATAATAAAATTTTAGCAATCCATGAATCTAATCGTGAATGTGTATGGTTAAGGTTTGTGATTCAAAACATATAAGAATCTTGTGATTTATATTCAAAAAAAGAAGTACAAACAGTCTTATATGAGAATAAAGCAACGTATATTGCCTAACTTAAAGAAGGATATAGCAAAAGCGACAAAACAAAACGCATTTTACCAAAATTCTTTTTCACACATGAATTTCAGAAAAATTGTGATATAAATGTTTAACAAATTTGATCAAGTGAAAATTTAGCAAATTTGTTTACGAAATCACTGTCAACTGTCATCTTTACAAAATTAGTGAAAGGTATTTGAATGTATCAACTCAAAGATTTCAACAGATATTTTCAATAGGGGGAGTAAGTATATCATCAAACACTTTGAATAGCGTACTTTTTTTTTCACTAGAATTTTTTTTTTCACAGAGTTTTTTCCTAGTAAAATTTTAACGAGATCTATTCTCTGTGTAATTGACATCCAAAGAGTGTTATAAACCTCTAAGAAATATGGGTGAATGTCTGAAATATGGAAGGTGAACATTTTAAAAAAATACAACATTGTCATTAATAGTATTTTTTATATGTAAATACTATAATATAGAAATATCATATATTTTGGAGAATATTTGAATTAGAAAACTTCTAATTATGTATACATCTAAAGTTGTATAAATATCCATTATATATTCTTATTCTATATATAATACATTAAAGAGAATTAGAAATCTCCCTCTTTCTCTCCCTTTATTTTATTTTTCTTTTAATATTTTCTTTAATTTTACAACAATACATGAGAAAAATGTAATTTGTTAGTTTCTTTAGTTGGTTTGTCTAGTCAAAAAAAAAGAATAACCTCGTCTATCTATATAAATAAGAAGTTTCTTCTTATTTTTTTTTTATAAAATAAAACAACAATTAAGTACAAAAAAAAAGGAGTAAGAAAAGCAAAAGAAAAACAATATTTTTTTTTCTTACTTTATTAAATAAATCAAACATGAAATAAACACGTCGTAAATGGAGACTAAAAAAATAAATTATACATATTAGCTTAACTCTCCGGCTTCCATAACTTTTATGTAAAAAAAAAATGATTTCAAAACTTATAACCAAAAGAAAGACAGAATAATATTCGACTTTTGAAAAATATTTTTTGATTTACTAAGATTAAATTATATTCTTATTCACATGTTAATACTTTAAGTTGTATTTAATCATATTATTTGTATCAATATCAATGATTTGTATATCTAATGATAAAATATTAAATTTTTTTTATCAAAATCTTAAATTTAAATTTTTAAAATAAAAAAATAAATATAGAGAAAGTTAATTACTTAATTAAATTTAATATTTATTTAAATTAAATTAATTGAATTTTTAAATATCGATGATTAAATTAAAATATCATATTACTTGTTAAAATTAGTATTTAAAATACTTCAAATGATCATGTGAATGGAATCTAAGCTAGTTCTTGGTACTGAGCGAATACAAATGCCATTTATGATTTTTTTTTTTTTTTTTTGAACCTTAGAAAAGGTTGACAAACCGATGTCAACCCCCGACAGCTTAATTAAGAATGAAAGAGACTATTGAACAATTTAGTCCAAAAGAAACTTGAAGTAAACAAATAATATAGGAAAGTTACATTTTCATGGAAATGGGCAATGGAGGACAATGCCACATTGGGATTTGCAGATTGGATCTTGATGAATCTCCCTCCCCCCTTGGCCTATGAGGAGCAACCAAAGGCATCAATTTCCAATGCAAACATTATGTAATATGTTACTATTTGTGGGCATCTTCATCTGCAGTAAAAGAAAAAAGGGGGAGTGTAAAAATGACCACAGACCCTTAAATAATATTATCCAATTGTAGAAGGCCTTTGTGTGCCCAATTTCTTCATAATTCCTCCTGCTATCTGTCTCGACAATTAAAAATAATTTTTTTTTTTAACACAGAGTTTAAACCTAAAATTAAAATAGGAGAATTATGATCACCTGTTCCTTTTAGGACCAATTTAAAATAATTTTAACAATATTTACAATAAAGATTAGTGGTGGTGCAAGTAGTGTGATGAATCCCAACATAGTGGTTCTGATGACTCAATTTGTATATCGTTTGATTTGAAGTATAAAACCTAAAGTATAAGATGTAAAAGAAAAGGGATAAAAATCTTTAAAATACTAAAAAAAAAACAAAAAAACTTTAAAATACATATTAAATTTTTCATCAGGGTGTTGGTCCCTGGTGTCCCCTCGACGAAGAGAGACAAGAATTTGATTAACTTTTATAAGAGACAAAGACAATTTTTATTTTTTGTCTCTATCTCTACCAAACAAAAAATAATGTATTTTCTCGTACTCATCCTTTTTTTTTTAACTTAATCATCTCGATTAATCTAATTCGATCAATTGTAAAATTCAATTTAAGAATTACCTCTCTATATTAATTTTTTTAATTTTTAAAATTTAAATTCAAAATTTAAGTTTAATAGATTTTAATGTTTTCCCAAGACCCGTCTCATCCCTTTTTTCAAACCAAACTATCAAAAAATATTTTCTTTAATACAAGGGGAAACAATCAAATAGAATCAAATCGAGAAATAAAGAATGAAAGTGGAAAGATTTTGGACACTACCAAATAGAGATGAGTGCACAAGACATCCAACGAGTCAAAATTAAGTAAATAAAATTTTGCTCTAGTTCAGCATATTTAAAAATTATATTAATTAATTTAAAAATTATTTAAACCAAATTAAAATTTTTAAATGTTGAAAGGTTCAATATTTTTGGAAGTGCAAAAATTATAAATTAGAGTAAATTTGAAATATTGGTCAAACTATATTTCAAGGCAAACAAATAATTATTAAAACATATTGACAAGAATTGTTTTATATATATGTCGATCTATTTAGTTTTTGATTTATTTGATATCTTTAATATTATTTTTTTATTAATACAAATTATTATATTATATTTAATACATTTAATATGAACTCATTTGACTCGTATTATATTATTTTTCCTTTTTTACCTGATCACCGATATATTAATGTGATTCAAACATATATGGAGTTCAATTTAGAAGTCGGTTCTTCTATTATCTATTTTTTTATTCATCAAATTCAAATTCAATATTTTGATTAACAAAATTTAATTCATAGAATATTGTTACATTATGTTTCTCATGGTATACAATCAACCTTGCTCTAACACAAAAGGAAATTACTTGCAATGCATTTGATAAATAGCATTCATAAAAATTCCACAATTAGTTTGGCTAGAAAAATGATAAAACTTATAGTTTAATTGATACATTTTTTTTTTCTCCTCATAAAAATTTTGAGTTTCTTTATGTAAAAAAAATACAAAATCAAAAAAAAAAAAAATCTATCTATTTTGGTGAAAATGACGCAATAAATCTATGAAAATTAATTGAGTTACTTTTTTGCATATTGGAAAAGAGATTCTGAAACTCGAGACCCAGGCGCCAAATCCATGACATCTGAACCCTATAAGAGCCCTCCTAGAAAACCCTAACACCGGGTAGCTGCTCTTTTCATGAACCCTCCCTATGCCAAAGGTCAGGGCCTAGACAATGTGTAGTGTGGGTTAAAGGGTGTCCTCTGACTTCATTTAAAAAAAAAAAAAAAGAGAGAGAGAAGTGTATCAGCAAGAAATATCTTGTTTTAGGTACTTTTTTATTTTCTTTTTTACTTTATGGGGGTCTGACCAAACTTTCTGTTTTTCTTCTTGTTGCTTCAAATGGATCTTTGTGCGCCAGACACCAAACAAAACCTCATGAGATCCATACGTACACAAAATCCAACCTCTATGCGTTGTCCGAGGAGAAACTAAATTCATTTGGTTTATAATTAAAAATTAGTTTAATGTATTTTATTTTGTTTATATTTTTATAAAAAGTATTAATGGGTATTGTTATAATAATTTTTAAATTAAAAGTTAATTCAATTGATTTATTCTTAAAATCAAATCAATTATTGATTTATTTTAATATATAATAATTTTAAATAATTTATTTAATTTTGATATAATAATATCATATTGATATAAAAAATAATGAATTATTAGAATTTTATATTATTATATCCGTTATTTGTTAAAAAAAAATTGTACTAAAGATGATGATAATACCGTAAATATTTCCTGTTTCTATTTGTACATATAAAGCAAAGATAAATGCACTAAAGATGTAATTTCCCCTACATTAGGACCATAACAATTATGAGTTACCTTTAAAACTCTCTTCACAAGAATTATATCCATGGCGTTAGGGAGCTAACAAAGTCAGAAATATTAAATTCCTACACTCTTTTTTAACATAAGCAATTTGCTTTGGATAAAGTTATTTTCCATCGTTCTTCATATTGATTCTGCAGATCTTGTGTTGACTCTGTCCTCAGATGGCTTCCTCTCGTTCCAAATTTTATATTTTTTCAAGAATGTCAACACCTAATACGGCGAACTCTCGTTCATCATGTTCATTTTCTTCCGAAGAAGAATAATGGTTGTGCTAATATTCTTGTCAGGTTAGGCCTATCAATCTCTCCTGAGTTTCACAAGTTTTACTCTCTTTCTCAATCTCTCCTGAGTTTCACAAGTTTTACTCTCTTTCTCGTGACATTTTTTTTTGTTTTTATTGAAATTTGAATTTGAATTTGAATCTATTGTGAGGAAGAAGAGAGAGATATCATTTGAATCGAAATTCATTTGCTTGTCTTGACGTTTATCATTTATTGAAATATGATATTCGGATTCTAACTTCATTTAGAGATGGACCCAAAAATATATAAAAAATTTATAAGATATTTATTCAAATGATAAATATGGATAGATGATGTAAAATTATAATTAAATGGGTGTAAAATATATATGTGTCATAAACGTTGATTGAATTAAATTTAGGGGTACAATTGCTCACCCTGCCCTACATAGGTCTACCCCTAACTTCTTTTAAAATGTAGATTTCTCCACTCCTATTTGTAAATAAATAAATAAATAAAATCTACTCCAAGTGGATACCGATCTATTAAATATTCTAATTTTTATAGACTTAATATTCATCACATCTATTATTGAATTATCACATGATTTCAACTTGCTAGTAATATATTTATATAAAAAATAAAAAATTATTTCCCAAATTATAAATGAATAATAAAGGGTAATGTAAATACAACCCATTATAATATATATATATATATATATATATATATATATATATATATATATCATCTTTTGAGACTAGAAAAAAAAAAAAGAACAAAAAAACATTTCCATTACCATCTCTTGAAAGAGCATTAACTATTCTTTTGTGTTTTCCATTTTCATGCCAACCATAAGACTTTTATCTTATCCATATTCTTTAAATTTCGTAATTTAAACCAAACACTGCATAGGCATCTTGGAGGACTCCAAATGTTAATAGCAAATTATTTAATGTGATGCTTAAAAATTGCCCTCTTTCTGCTTCAAATATTATTCTTAAAAAACTTTTTGTTTTATTTTAAATGTTATTTTAAAAATTTTAAAAGTATTAATTATTTTTCTGTCTTTAATTTTATCTCTAGTTATTTCTAATAAATAATCATTACAATATAATAAAATTATTTTTTCTTAAAACGATGATTTCGTAATTATTTTCTTAATTATTATACAATTACCTCTTAATTCAGAAGCGAAGACCAATAATGTGAGTAATCTTATTAGTTCTCCCTTGCTATTTCTCCCACCAAAACAAATTAAAACGGTAATAATCAGCAGTTAATCTAATAGATAAATATGTTAAATTTTTATTCTCAATAGAACAGTTTGGTGATTATAGTAATCCCCTCCTTTAACTTATTGATTTTCAGTTTAAATTTTAATATAATAAAAATATATATATTAAATTTTTTAATTAAATTTTATATTCGAAAGTTAAAAAATAAAAAAAAAAAATTATATTAAAAATGATTCCAACGATATGACTATATTCAAAAAATAATAATATAAATATGATAATTATTCGAATTACAATCATTTCAAACAATATTGATTATATTAAAAAACTAAAACAGTTTTAAAATAAGAAATGTAGGAATATAAAAAGAAAATTACAGCCTCATCCCCGATGGAGATGGGGTTGAAAGGAATTGGGTGAGGAGGGGCACGCACCTTAAGGCAGGGCAGCCCCTACCCATTTTGGCTTGTTGGTAGGGTAGGGGATAGCAGTGGGATCCTCTTCTCTCTCTCCACTCCGTGCCCTACGCAAAGGAGAGTTTGAGCGGGAGGGGTCAAATGCGGTGTTACTCTGTCAGGACTTTGACTTTGTCACGAGAGAGAGAGAGAACGTTGGATTACTGCGTTCATACCTATGCATGCATCCAAGTGTACCGGCTCATGTTTTAGGACTCCCGGTTCTTGTCCTGTTTCCGCTCAAAAACGGTGCCGTTTGTACGGCCGAATCTTTTCCGGCCACGTTTACCTATTTAAATTCTCTTCTCACTCCACATATCCCTATACCCACATAAAATAAAAGTATATATTTTAAAAAATTAATATTTGACCTGCATATAAATATTCTTTTTCTTTTTCTTTTTTAACCAAATTATGAAAAATCATTTCTATTATATAATATTCGGTTTAAATAATAGTTATATATTAATATTTATTTATATCATTTCCTAATATTTTTAATAAAAATTTTATTTATTAATTAAAATACTATAATAAATTTTTTTACATTGACTAATAAAGGATCTACACCCTCGCTAACTATTGTGCATAATTTATAATTAAATTATCATATATATAACGATTATAATTATTGTGTTATAGAATTCTTAAAAATAGAAGAAGTAATGACATATTTGAAATATATAAAAATACAAAGAAAAAAGTAAAAAAATATTATTCAAGAATCAAAAATAAAATGTATAATGAATTATATAAAAAGTTAGAAACAAAAAATGGAGAGAAAAATTTACAGAATCGTTAAGTTAAAGGAGAGAAAGGGAAAAGATCTAGATAGTATTAGGTGTATCAAAAATGAAACTAATAGTATATTTGTGAAAGATGAAAATATAAAAAAAGCGTTGGAAATATTATTTTGATAATTTGTTCAACGTGAAGAGTACAAAAAACATCCGCAATATTACGATACCTGTAAATAAGATCAATAGGGATTTCAAATATAAAATTTGTTTTCATGAAGTAAAGAAAGTTTTAAAGAGAATGAAAAATAATAAAATCATAGAACCCGATGACATCCTTATTTAGGTATAAAATATTTGGGGAGGTCAGGATAACAATATTAATGGATCTTTTTAACAATATTACGATACCTGTAGATAAGATCAATATGGATTTCAAATATAAAATTTATTTTCATGAAGTAAAGACAGTTTTAAAGAGAATGAAAAATAATAAAATCATAGGATCCGATGACATCCCTATTTAGGTATGAAATATTTGGGGAGGTCAGGATAACAATATTAATAGATATTTTTAACAAAATTTGGCAAACCAGAAAGATGCCCAAAGTATGAAAGGAGAATACACTTGTACTATTATATAAGAATAATGAGAATATATAAAATCGCTCCAATTATAAGAAAAATTAAATTTATAAGTTATATTATGAAATTGTGGGAAATAATGATTGAACATAGACTGAAATTAGAGATAAATGTATCTTAAAATCAATTTGAATTTATGTCAAGAAGATCCACTACCGAATCAATCTATTTATTAAGACATTTGATGGAGACATTTAGAGTGTAGAAGATAAACTTACATATTGTATTCATTGACCTATAAAAAGCGTACAATAGGATTCCAAAAGACATATTGTGGTAAGCGTCGATGAAAAAATAGGTTTCCATTAAATATATTAATCTCATCAAAAATATGTATGATAAAGTTATCTCCAACATAAGAAATTGCGGGGGATAAATGATAGATTCCCAATAAACATCGGACTCCATCAAGAATTGACTTTAAATTCGATCTTATTTGAAATAGTGTTAGATGAACTCACAAAAAGTATTCAAGATGAAATACTTTAGTGTATGTTTTTTACATACGATATAGTGTTAATAGATGAAATTAAAGAGATTATTAGTACTAAATTGGAGTTATGAAAAGACATGCTAGAGTTCGGAGGATTCAGATTGAGACAATTTAAAATGGAATATATGAAATGCACGTTTAGTGATAATCATCAGAACGATAAAAAAACAATTAAATTAGAAGGACATGACGTACAAAAAAGTGAACGTTTTAGATATCTCAAGTCTATTATCCAAAATAGCGACAATATAGATAGAAATGTATATCATAGGATCTAAGTAGGTTGGATGAGATGTGAAGAGTATTTGAAATTCTTTGCGATCGCATGATATCACTACATTTAAAAAAAAAAGTTTTATAAAACAACTGTAAGATCTATACTACTGTATAGTATTGAATGTTGGGTTATTAAATAATAATAATAATAGAAAATTATTGTAACTTAGATGAGAATGTTAAAGTGAATGTATGGTAAAACTTGAAAAAATAAGATTAAAAATGAAGAGATACATACTAAATTGGGAGTGAACTCAATTGTGAATAAGATACGATAGTATCGTTTCAAATGGTTTGGACATGTATAATGAAAACCCAAAAACGCACCAGTTAGGAGAATCGAGAGTTTAAATATAGGATATTTAGTGAAACGATAAAATAGACCATTAAAAATCTGGATGTAATGTATTCGCAAAGATATGACAGTTAAGAAATTAACTGAATAAATGATTTTGGATAAAAACGAATGACGTATAAGAATTAGAGTAAATTAAATCATTATTTTTTGTATTATAAATATATTTGGATAACTGTTTTTTTTTCATATTATATTAATATCTATTAATTACCTTATATTTGTTTCTAAAAAGACCGATCTCAAATTTTAAAATTAAGACGCAGTTTGTTGTTATATAGATATCGATTAAAACATGTGAGACAAAAATTTTCTAATTTGGCATTGTTTTTCCCTAAGTTTGGGTAGTTTCCATGACTTGCATAAACTTTTCTCCTTTTTCGATAATTTTAATTTTTTAAAGTAAAAGTTAGGTTGTTCAGTCAACGTAAAAATAAAAATGGATATGAAGTGGTATAGAAAAATGATACTTTTTAATAATATAGGAAATGAAAACGTGAGAAGTATATAAATATAAAAAATAATAATTTTAGGTAAATATTAATTATTTTATAAAAATTATAGAATAGTCATATTTTATAATAAAAATCTAAAATGATTAAATATATAATTATTAATCATAACACAGATAATATAAAAAATAAAAATTATAATTAAATAAATAAATAATTCATTAAATATGAAAAATATGTAAATATAGAAAAATGAAGATTTATGTAAATATTAATTAATTTAGTATTTTAAAATATTTTGAAAATAACAAATATTTTGGAAACAGAAAAATATTAGTATTAAAAAAATTTCATATACTATTGAGTGAAAGAAACTGTTTGCTAAATTTATTATTTCACTTTCTTAACTTAATAGTTTCGTCATAAATACATGAAAATATTGTCTTGCAATATATATTTCAATAATATATTTTTTTTGAAAAATTATAAGTATCCGATAACAATTTTAAGTCACTATATCCAGATTGAGTGGATCTCTCGATATTTATTTTTTCTATATACATGATGGCACCCTATTTAATAGGTATCCAAAATCATACATAGTTATCTGATAAAGAAGTCAATTACTATCAATGTCAAATCTTTCCATATCTCTTGAGGAATTCTAAATCTTTCAGAAAACTCTAATTACAATTCTTACCATCTTGAAATACTAGAAGCAAAAGGAAACTAGGGTTTTCTACACCTCTGAAAAGACTATAAATACAGAGCATAGACAACCCTCAGAGGAGACTCAGTTTTTACACATTAGAGGGAGATAATTCTATATGCCGTTCAAGATAGGGTTCTATAGCAAAGGTAGGATTCTATACCCGATTCCATACATCAACGAAGGTAGAGCTCCATACCCAATTCTATATGACTCAATAGTCAGTTCTATACATCATTCAGAGGGAGGGTTCTATACCCGATTCTACTTGTCATTCGGAGAGTGGTTCTATACCCAATCTTATATGTCATTCGGAGGGGGATTCTATACCCAATCTTATATGTCATTCGAAGGGGGGTTCATACCCGTTTATATACACCGCCAAAGGTATGATATCTACGACTACTATCAGTCCTATCAGCACTCATACTGATTTGAGCGTCGGAGTCCCCCCGCCGAACCAACCCTGATGGAGTTTTTGCAGGTTTTTCATCCTAGGAGACCGGACGAACATATCGGCACAGGCTCCCCATTCGAGTCGAAAAGGGCAGTTATCCGTGGGGTCAAAATTATCTCCAATAGATTGACGCTGTCCGTGGAAACGACTTACTGATAAATCAAAAAATCTTTACGACCTGACTCTATTGAACGAAGGGATCTGACTCCTCGGGTGAATGTTGGGCCTGAGTCGCCCTGATTTTATCGAACGAACGGGTCTGAGTCGTCCGGCTTCTATCGAACGTTGGGCCTGAGTCACCCTGATCTTACTGAACGTCGGGTCTGAGTCGCCCTGCTCCTACCGAACATTGGGTTTGAGTCGCCCTAATTCTATCGAACGTCGGGCCTGAGTCGCCCTGATTCTACCGAACGTCGGGCCTAAGTCGCCCTACTCCTATCGAACGTTGGGCCTGAGTCGTCCTGATTCTACCTAACGTCGGGTCTAAGTCGTCCTGATTCTATCAAACGAACGGGCTTGAGTCGCCCTGCTCCTATCGAACGTTGGGCCTGAGTCGCCCTGGTCTTACCAAACGTTGGGTCTGAGTCGCCCTGCTCCTACCGAACGTTGGGCTTGAATCGCCTTAATTCTATAGAACATCGGGTCTGAATCGCCCTGATTCTACCGAACGTCGGGCCTGAGTCATCTTGATTCTACCGAACATCGGGTCTAAGTCGCCTTGATTTTATCAAACGAATGGGCTAGAGTCACCCTGCTCCTATCGAACGTCGGGTCTGAGTCATCCTGATTCTACCGAACGTCGGGTCTAAATCGCCCTGATTCTATCAAACGAATGGGCTAGTGCCGCCCTACTTTTACCGAATGCCAGGTCTGAGTCGCCCTGATTCTATCGAATTCGCCATGCTCTTACCAAACTCCAGGCCTGAGTCGCCCTAATTCTATTGAACGAATGGGCCAGTGTCGCCCTTGTCATTACTGAACGTTGGGGCTGAGTCATCCTGATTCTATCGAACATCGCCCTGCTCCTGCCGAATGTCAGGCCATCGTCGCCTAGTCTTATCGCAAGAATGCAAGGATGACGAGCAAGCTTCTTTTCATACAAGGTTGTACTTATCACAGCGGAAGAAGCAAACTCTTTGTAACGAGATGATACTGTTATCGATTTGATAACTTGTGGTCCGGCCATATTTTCTTTTGTTTCAACCACTAGCCTCTTGTATTGCCGGACACAGACTCCAGGTTAGCTTTTAGATATTTTACTCTTCGTAACACGCACTCTATACTCCTGGTCATTGCCTGGCCAAACACTTTTGTTTAAATCTCTTAACTTGATAGTCTCTAACGACCCGTTGGTCCCTAGACCTCCTAATCACTCTAATCGTTCGACCTGTTGGTCTTTCAATCATTCGATCCATTGATCTTTAACGACCCGTTGTCCCTAAACCCCCTAATTATTCGAATCGCTCGACACGTTGGTCTCTCAATTACTCGATCTGTTGGTCTCTAACGACCCGTTGGTCTCTAGTTCTCCTGATCATTTGAATCTTTCGACTTGTTAGTCTCTCCATTGTTCCACTTGTTGGTCAACCGACCTCACAATCCCTTAACTGCTCGATCATTCGACCTGTCAGTCTTTCCATCGTTCAGCCTGTCGATCTCTCAATCTCTTGTCAGTTATTCCCGAATCATTTAATTTTTTGACCTATCGGTTTCTCAATCGTTTAGCCTGTCGGCCCATTTATCTAAAGTTTTCTATCGTTCGGAGGGCCTGAGTCGTCCAGCTCTTATCGTTTGGAGGGTATTCGTCGCCCAGCTCATGTTGTTCGGAGGGCTTGAGTCACCCAGCTCGTATCGTTCAGAGGGCCTTCGTCGCTCAGCCCCTATCGTTCGGAGGGCCTTAGTCATCCAGCTCCTATCTTTCATTCGGAGGGCCCTTCGGCCGCCCGTCATTCGAAGGGGATTCTTCCGCTCCTCTCGCTCGAAGGGCCTCAATCACCCAGCTCCTGTCATTCAGAGGACCTCAATCGCCCAGCTCCTCTCGTTCGGAGGGCCTCAGTCGCCCAGCTCTTGTCATTCAGAGGGCCTCAATCGCCCAGCTCCTGTCATTCAGAGGGCCTCAATCGCCCATCTCCTCTCGTTCGGAGGGCCTCAGTCGCCCAACTCCTGTCATTCAGAGGGTTTCAATCGCTCAGCTCTTCTCGTTCGGAGGGTCTCAGTCGCCCAACTCCTGTCATTCGGAGGGCCTCAGCCGTCCAAATCCTCTCGTTTGGAGGGCCTTAGTCGCCAGCTCCTGTCATTCGGAGGGTCTCAGTCGCCCAACACCTATCATTCGTACGCGTCGTCAATAAAGGATATAACTCCCCGAACGGGTGGACGCGGCCCAACAATCTAAAGATTTTCTATTGTTCGGAGGGCCTTAATCGCCTAGTTCCTATCGTTCATACGCGTCGTCAATAAGGGATGTAACTCCCCGAACGGGTGGACGCGACCCAACAATCTAAAGATTTCTTATTGTTCGGAGGGTCTCAGTAGCCCAGCACCTATCATTCGTGTGCGTCGTCAATAAGGGATGTAACTCCCCGAATGGGTGGACGCCGCCCAACAATCTAAAAATTTCCTATTGTTTGGAGGGCCTCAATCTCCCAACACCTATCATTCGTACGCGTCGTCAATAAGGGATGGAACTTCCCGAACGGGCCTATGACGCCCTGATCTACTGTTCGACCTGTCAGTCTGGTATTTTCTAGATTGTTCGACCTGTCGGTCTGGTATTCTCTCAATCGTTCGACCCATAGGTCTTGTATTCTCTCAATCATTCGACCCGTTAGTCCGGTATTCTCTAGATCGTTCGACTTGTCGATCTGGTATTCTTTTGATCGTTCGACCTGTAGGTTTTGTATTCTCTCGATCGTTCGACTTGTCGGTCTGGTATTCTCTCAATCTTTCGACCCGACAGTCTGGTATTCTCTCGATCGTTTGACCTGTCGGTCTGGTATTCTCTTGATCGTTCGACCTATCGGTCTGGTATTCTGCTCGATCGTTCGACCTCTGGATCTCATGATCACTCAACCTGTCAATCTGCCAATCTCTCGATCACCTGATGACTCAGTCTCTCAATGACTCGATCTCTCGACCATTTGATCTCTCAGTCTACTGGCCTGCTGATCTCTTGACCTTTCGATCTTTTGGAAGATCTCTTACAATATATTCTACTCCTAATACCATTTCTTCAAAATACAATTAGGAGTGGGGGCAAATGATGGTACCCTATTTAATAGGTCTCCAAAATCATGCATGGTTATCCGATAAGGAAGACAATCACTATCAAGGTCAAATCTTTCCATATCTCTTGAGAAATTCTAAATCTTTCAGAAAACTCTAATTACAATTCTTACCATCTTGAAAGACTTAAAGCAAAAGGAAACTATGGTTTTCTACAACCCCGGGAATGCTATAAATACAGAGTATAGGCAACTCTCAGAGGAGACTCAGTTTTTACACACCAGAGGGAGACAATTCTATATGCCGTTCAAGGTAGGGTTCTATACCCAATTCCATATATCAGCAAAAGTAGAGTTCTATACCCGATTCCATACATCAACGAAGGTAGGGCTCCATACCCAATTCTAAATGACTCGATAGTCAGTTCTATACATCATTCAGAGGGAGGATTCTATACCCGATTCTACCTGTCATTCAGAAGGGAGTTCTATACCCAATTTTATATGTCATTCGAATGGGGTTCTATACCTAATCTTATATGCCATTCGGAGGGAGGTTTTATACACATTTATATACACTGCCAAATGTATGATATTTACGACTACTATCCGTCTTATCATCACTCATACTGATTTGAGCGTCGGAGTCCCCCCGTCGGGCCAACCCCAATGGTGTTTTTGTAGGTTTTCCATCCGAAGAGACCAAACGAACATATCGGCGTAGGTTTCCCATTTGATTCGAAAAGGACAGTTATCTGTGGGGTCAAAAATACCTCCAACAACACAAAATTTGAATTTGAGATATTGTTTAAGGGGTACCCACACTAACACCAGACCACTAAGCATTTGTATTTTAATAATATACTAAAAATACAGTTAATTTTAACAAAAAAAATCATTAAAAGTTATATAAATACTATTAAAATTATTAAAAATGTCATATACTTTCAAAAAATTGGAACGTTCATCTTCTTTAGCTTCCTCCCACTTGCATGTTATACTTTCCCCTAAAATAAACTTTTAGCTTGTTTCTAATCGAAATATATTTTGTACTTCATGCTCTGAAAATTCTTGGTTTCGCACGACTTGGGTCCCATACGCATAGAGCCCAAAATTTACAGCAAAACAGGGAAGGACATGCACAATACAAGGAACAACGAACTAAATGTTACAGTGTGAATATGTATTTATGAATTTGAAATACCAGACGAGGCATAGGGACGATAAAGTGTGAATGTATTAATTTATGTTTGAATGAGGCAGCAGAGTTCGGCCAAAACAATGGTCCATCTACCTCCGCCAGTCACGGTAACTAACAGTCCGCTAGTTGTCTGTCTCCCCCACCTGTGCCGAAAATACTGAACGGTGGGAATGGCACAGCACAGCGGTTTTGTCAAAATTTTGTCCTCTCTCTCTCTCTCTCACCGGAGCTACAATTACCTAAAAGATTAATCTAATTCGAATTATTAAATTCTTTTAAAAATAAAATTCTTCCAACGTAATTTTTTTTATTCTCAAAATTTAAATCCAAATCTTAATTAAAAAAATATAATTATTCGTTAGTCTCTTTACTCACGAAGGATGAAAAACAAAAAAATTAATCCTCAAGAACAATTCCAACGATAAAACCTTTCTATTTCTATTCTCTTTTTTCTAATTTAATCCTGTTTGATTACTTCTCTTTATATTAAAAAAAATTAAAAATGTTTAATTTTAATAATAATACATAAGATAAGATAAGATGATTAATAACCATGGAAAGGCATTTGCTAACCTTTAGCTATCCGGAAAAAAAGAAAAAAAATTGTACCCTTATTGCTCTTTAAGGGAAGATGAAAATAATTAAGGAACTTGGTATTCAAAATAGGGCAATACCCCCGGTTCGGTTCAAATCAAAATCGAACCGGTCACTAGTAAGTCCTAAATCTTGATTTATTTCCCCCATTAATTTGTCTCTCGACAATTTCAAGGATGAAACAAGCAAGTTCAAATAACAACTTTTCCTAAACCCAAAATACCATGTTATCACTGTTACCTTGATCTCCACATTTTATCCAATATGAACCACAAAAACAAAGTTTACCCAACTTTTGTTTCTCCTAACATCCGTTTCCTCAACAGTGTTCAACTTAACTACTATTCCACAAGGCAAACATAGGAACCTGTGAAGCCAAAGCCAAATTCCTAATCTTGACAGCACTTGCATGATCACCTCCATTGCCCTCCCCTTCACATTTCAAACCCTCGATCGCAAAGTAACCCCTCGGATAATCCCCCCCAACATCATCGAATTGGCCGCCTGCTCCACCAGACCTCTCAGGGCTTTGCATGTTGGAGTCGTTCATGTTGATGATGTCTGAATTTTGTTGCTCGTGTTGGTCCTGATTGGCATCAGCATTGCTCCACACCAAATCAACCAGGTCATTGGGCGAATCATTGTCATTGGTTGTGGCAAGATTGGGTTGCGCATTGTTGCCGTATGCGTTGTAGTCCTCTAGAGAAGGCGGCGTGTCGGTTTCTCTAGGCGAGTGCTTGGCAAGGTCGCTGGCAATGAGAGTTGAGCTTGAGCATATTCTCTTCACGTCATACCTACTCATGTCGAAATTGGTCACAGCACTTGTGCCCCTAAACTTGATTGCTGCAATGTCATATGCCTCCGCAGCTTCCTCTTGAGTGCCTAGATAGCAAAAACAATATAAAATCAGTACATTATTTAACAAGTAACTTCAACTTCCTCTAGAGTTTACAAAGTGCACATTATTAACAAATTATTATATGTATTTAATCAATTTATGAACAATCTCAACAAATAAAGAAAGTCAATTCGACCAACTTAAATATGATCTATGATTACACAGTTCTGCACAATGAAAACGGAAAAAAAAAGGGGGGTTAAAAAGGGGGCCCCCCCGGGGGGGTGTATAAAGACATTCAAAATAAGGGTTCAAATTTACATGGAAATATTTTCAAAACCCTAAACCCAAACTATGATCTATGATTACATGGTTATGCACAATGAAAACTGAAAAAATTATTGTTAAGATTTTAAGTTTCTGTGTAGACGGACGTTCAAAAATAAGGGTTCAAATTTACATGGAAATATTTTCAAAATATGCCAAATAAAAAATAAATAAATAAATAAAATAAAATTGTCATACAATGAGAAAATATAGAAATTTGTCATTAAATTCTTACTAAATGTTCCAAGATACAAGTCCTTGTTGCCAGCAACTCTTCCAATTCTAGCTTGCCATCTCCCATGCTGATGATGCCTGCAACCCAATTTTTTTAAAAATAAAATTAGAAATTAATAAATAAAAAGCATTCAGATAAAGATGAAAGGGATAGATATTTTAGACAGAGAGACAATAAATATTATAAATAATATACTTAGAATATATATATATATATATAATATGTCACAGTGCATTCATAATGTCTGTCTATTATTGCCAACGATAATTTCGTAAAAAGAAAAAAAGCTGCAAAATGCAGTAAATAATTGGAATCCCTCGAATTTAATATTCCCTAGAGTCTGTCACAACCTTGTCACTCCTCTGTACACAGATGCCCCTCTTGAAAACCCACTGCTTTTCCTGATTTTTTTTTTTATTACCAAAGAAAAAGAAGAAACAACCAAAACAACAAAAATAAATTTAGTATAAAACAAATTAAATTTTACAATAAAAAATGAATTATATGCATTCCCTTTCTTACCTTCTCAAGTAGGCAATAAATTCTTGCCTGCTCATGTGCTTCATCTCTTCGAGTTCTTTCTCGTAAGTGCTAAGCTTCAAATTTACATATACAATTTATTAAAAAAATGTTAAGAGAAATAATGAAGAGAATGTTTAGTGGGAATATAAATAATAAATAGACCCAACAACGACCGGTGTCAATACTCGTATTCGTATGAAAGATTTTGAATTTGATTTTTGTGTACGAAAAAATGATTTTTGTGTACGAAAAAATAGCCATCTGAAAAGTTTACCTTCGAGAGTATTCGGATAGAATTTATTTTTTAATTAAAACAATAACTTACAGGGAAATTTATGTTAGTCGTTGGACCCCAGTACTTGAGTGCAGCTAAATCATAAGCTCTTGCTGCTTTTTCTTCCTTATCATATCCACCTGATTAAAGATCACACAAAAAGATAAATAATAAAAAAAATTTAAATATATATATTGTTGCACATTTCTCAATGGTAATTTATTATTCTCAATGCATGTAATCCAATACTTTCATCAGAATGCATTGAAGATTTGAAATTGCAAAGCAAAACATAACAAAAATGGAAATAGATATGGAGGTAGGTCAACTTACCAAGGTAAACTGCATCAGCATGGGGTGGCACATGTTGAAGGTTCCAGAAACCATGCACAAAAAATCATAGAATAAATATCACACATACCCATTAAATTTGGCGCATCCAAACAAGAACAGTTTTTCTACTTTAAAATTGATTTATGGACTAAATTAATTTTTGTAATTAAAATAACAAAATATGATACAAAAACTTCATTTTTAAAATATCTCAATACAACAAATTAATTAATATTTATAAAAAATTCTTATATTTTTTGTATTTATACATTTTTTTCATATTTAATTATTTATTTACTTATTTAAATATAAATATAATTTCTATATTTTTTTTATAATTAATAATTATATATTTAATCTAGATTATTATTATTATAAAATATTATTATTTTATTGTTTTTATAAAATAATTAATATTTATATAAAAATTATTATATTTTTTATATTTACTTATTTTTTACATTTTAGTTTATTTATTTTTATAAAAGGTCATTTTCCATAGTAGAAAATTCTTTACTATTATAGAAGAGGTGTAAATATATCGCGTAAAAAAATTGAATAGTAAAAATTTTGTCATTTACCGTTATGTCCATATAACATCATCAAAATGGAGGAAAAAAAAAATCAATTTATCTTCTTACCTTGTCTACCTTTTCTTGTTTGTCCTTCTTTTCTGCAACTGTTGTCCCACAGATGGGCTTCATATCTTCCGGTCCATCTATGTCTGATAAATTTTTGGACAAAAAAAAAATTCAAAAAGTTCAATAATATACCCTAATGTTGTTTTCCAAACTCAAATTCATTGAACTCCAAAAAAGAAAAAAAAAAATTACCTAGTAACGCCACGATATTGAGAAGTCCTTTGACCAAAAGTATCAATAGATTTCCTAGGAACAGATTCTCTAGCAGGAGATTTGCCAACAATACCAGTCCTTTTTCTACCATCAATCGCTTGCAAAGGAGAAGCAACATCACAAACTGAACCACTTTGATGAGATAGAGATGGAGTCATAGTGAGCGAAGGAGCACTTTGAAAGTTGCATGATGATGCGTTGCTGTTGTTGTTTGCTTCTATGACACTCACATCACAAGATTTGTTTTCAGTTGGATGTTGTGCTTGTCTCAACCAAGACTTGAACCCTGAAATTGATGTTGCCCTATCAAAGGGCACATGCTGGTAGATATTTGGATTGGGGCTAGGGTTTGGGAGATGCTGCTGTGGAGTGCAAATTAGGGTTTGTGGTGATGGGTTTTCACTGTTGAATGTCTCTAAGTCTCCTCCTCCATTGAAGTTGGGAGGAGCATTGACATTGATTCTGCAAACACTAGTTGGGTTTTGGTCACTTCGGTCATGAAAGTGACTGGTTGAAGTTGGGTCTTGTTGGTAGCATACTTTGTGTTCTTGAGAAGGTGAGTTTGAGTAACAACACCCCAGGAAATCTTCTAGCTTTGGAGCTTCTTGATTTAGGTTCGTACCAACTATTGAGTGCTCGTATCTCCATTCTACAAACAAATTAAATAAAAAAGTGTTATAAAAATTGCATTGACAATAGAATAGTAAAGTATCTTTGGCGAGTAATCATAACATGAACATATGACTTCAGAAAGATTCAATTTTTGAATAAATATATCATATGTGAGTGAGAGAGAGAGAGAGAGAGAGAGGAGCTATATGTACCATCATCGCGAGGGGCAGCATGGGAGCGCCTAAAAGGGTCAATAACACAAAGCGAACCATCAGAGCGCATAGGCATCATAGAAATATCATTATGAAGACTGTGATGATGATAACCATCTAAAGCTTGTTGGTCTTCTCTAGTGGTTTCTTCAAAGTCACCACCTTCACCTTCATCTCTTCTCAAGTGTGGACTCAGAGAAAACCCCAACCAATTACTCATCTCTCTCTCTCTGTTATGTTAAGTGTTTATTGAGTTTTGCGTCTTTGTTCTTTGAGCTCGAACCACGAAGTTGGTAGCGTAGTGTGTGCGCGATTAAAGAGCCATTAAAGAGTCAAAAAGAGTGAAGTCCTCTTCACTCCTGGTTACCACAAGCCACGAAACAACCAAGAGTAAAGCCAAAAGAGAAAAAATAAAATAAAATAAAATAAAATTTATACATTTATTTTCAATTTTATGAAGGTTAAAATAATTCTGATTCTTTTTTGAGGAAAAATAGAAGCATTTCAAAAATTGACATTTAAATCATTAGTGAAAGTTATACCAAATACTATTTTGATAAATGGTTAATGGTAATAGTGTGAACTCAAATAAAAAATTAAATCTTAATTTTAAGTAATATCAAAATTATTAAATAAGTTCAAAATTAAATAAATCTCAAACTCTAAATACATTATTAAATTTTTATTTGATTTATAATTAATTTAAAATTATTCAAAACTAAAAAATTTTTAAATTTTTTTAATATAAATTATCATGTAACAGTTGATTCGTTGATTGACAAAGTTGATTTTTACTCTCTCTCTCTCTCTCTCTCTCTCTGCATAAATGCGAAGAAAATTTTCGAATTTCTCTCCCTCAATTCTTGGGTTTCGTTCCTTTCATTTCTTCTCAGTTTTTGCACAGAGAGAGAGAGAGAGAGAGAGGTAAAAGTATTGAAGAGTTGTCAGCACAGGGCTAACATTAGCTTCTCTGATAATAGTTTCACCCAGGGGTACGTGTCTGAAAAGGGCGGACCATTGGATTTTGATCGGACGGTAAATGATGACGCTAGATGATCCATGATTTAGATTAGATTAAGATTTCGATGAACCGAGTCACTTAACGTTTCTCGGAAATTATAAGATTTATCACCGTTTTATGCTATAACTCCTAGTCGCGAGCGAGGATGCTTTGCCGGGCCCCATGCTGGCCTTTGACGTTGGGGTAGCCATCCTAAATTCCTTCCTGCCAAACAATTTTTATTCGAATATCAATTTTACCTTTAAATAATCAAACCTTTTTATTTTTATTAATTTTATTAAAACTCATTATACATTAATTACTCACTCTTTCTCTTATTATACATTAATTACTTTCTCTCTCCTCTTCCCATTTAATTATCCATATTATTATATAATTTATTTAATTATATACATTTAATTATTTCTTATATTATAATTCTTTCGTTTTAATATATTATTTTGTCATTTCATATAAAAATATATTATTATTATTACTATTTTTTATTTTTATATTTATATTTAAAAAATTATTTCTACAACTAAAATTATAGTATCTCGAATAAATAGCATATAAAATAAAAAATATAAGATACTGATTCGTGAATAAGGTAGATGTCATACTATTTAGATGAAAAACACTTTGACTATCGGGTTAAGCAAAGAAAGCAACTAGTATTCTATTTGATCCAATTCAAGTAAAGAATAACATAAAATATATCATTGCAACTGTTTAATATGAAAATCATACAAACATCTATTGAAAATGATGAGAAGCAAATGTTGTTATCTAAAATGTAGAACTATGTGCAGCACTCATGAAAGTAAAAGATATAATTGAGCAAAGTTGTATGATTTAAACCCTTGTTTCTATAAAAATTATTTCTTTTTTTTTTTGTGTTATCCCTATTATCTAGTTTGCTCTCCTCATTAAAAGTTCATGTCCAATATGAACTTCCCTATCACATCTATTTCCTGGTAAAAATTGGAGTATAATTATTTTTTTTTGTTACACAAAAATTTGAATATGAGATCTTTAAATTGGAGGAGAGAATTATCACCATTAAACTGTCTGATAGTGTAATTATTAATGTGACAATGAAGAAAGTTTTAATGCAAACTAAAAGCATAAGGACCAAATTTAGCAAAACAAATCTAAAAACAATTCTCACTCTAAAACTTCATCACACATATTTATATAAACCTCACTTTTCCCGGACCATCATTATACTTTTATTCTATGTACACTCTCATCAATTGAATATATGACTAACTATAGGATAGCATTTTCACCAATAGTATATTAATATAATCAAAAATTATTGTAACCACAGAACAAAAAAATTTATTATCTATCATAGATTAATTAATAATGACTCCCCTTTAAAATTGTCAAAATTATCATACAATTACTATTATCACAAAACCAAAAATTCACTACTAATCATGAAAATACATATAAAATACTACAAAAAAGTCTAAAATTTGTGACGGAATTTGCGCGAATTTCTTAGAAAAATTCATCACAAAAAAATTTGTGACGAATTTTGTAACAAAAATTTTCTCGTTGTAAATAAGTCGTAACAAAAATTTACGATAAAAAAATAGCAATTCGTCGCAAAATTTGCAACAGATTTCTTTTTGTCACAAAATTCGTTGTAAAATTAGCGACTAATTTTGCAACGAAAACATATTTCGTTGCAAAATTTGCGACAAATAAAATTTTTGTGGCAAATTTTGCGATGAAATTAGTTTTCGTTGCAAATTTGGGACAAAAACATTTTTCGTGGCAAATATTGCCACAAAAAAATATTTGTCGCAAAATTTGCAACGAAAATAATTTTGTTGCAAAATTTGTCGCCAACTTGATATTTTTTTACAACGAAATTTGCGACAAGTACAACTATCTACGACGAATCTATATTTTTTGAGCATATATACGTTTCATTGGTATATTTGGACCATTTTTCCCTATATAACCTGTTTTTATTCCAATACATCCAACTTCATCAACAACTAACCATCCAATCATCATCAACATTAAATTTATACTATCTGTACTAATCAATAAAACCAACTATTCAGTAAGATCAATAAACTAACAAACATAAGGAAAGTATCATCAAGTTCTAATATTCATATATCAAAAACCAATACAATCAAGAAAATCAATATAATAAGTATTAAATGTAACAATCAAATAACATTCATATACAATAATTTCAAGCAGAACCATTACCACCATCATTAAATTTTGCGACGAATGAAGAATTCGTTGTAAATTTTGCGACGAATTTTGTATTCATCGCAAAATTTGCAACGAATTCTAGATTCGTCGCAAATTTAGTGACGAATTTTTCTATTCATCGCTAATTTGCAACAAATTTTGGGACAATAATTTTTCGTCAAAAAATAGTCACGGATTATGTGACGAGAAGTTGTTTTATTGCTAATTTTGGGATGAAATTTTTTTGTTGCTAATTTCGTCACTGATTTGCAACGATTTCTTTTTTTGTCGCTAATTTTGTTACAGATTTACGATGAGTTTTTTTTATCGCTAAATTTTGTCACTAAATCTATGGTTTTTTATAGTGAAACAAAATTAGATGGCATTTGGTTCGCATTTAGGAATCGAAATTAAAATCGGAATCAACGAACTTTGGAATCGGAATCGGAATCGGAATCGGAATCAGAATAGAATTCCAATATCAATTGTTTAGCTCAAATTCTGAAATGGATATGATTACTATTATTGATATTTGATTTATATACCTTTCGGAATAGGAATTGTATAATTATCAATTTTGTTATTCATAAAAAATATTTTAAAATTAATAAAAAATATAAAATCAATACAACTCAAATAATTTTGTTAAGCAAGATATAAAATCAATAAAAGTCAAATAATTTTTAAGTCAAAATTAGTTAATATAACATTTTGTCCAAATTCACACTGGGAAGAGAGAAATATAGGGGGGAGAGAGAGAGAGAGAGAGAAATGGAGTTGGTAACCCAATTTTTCGTTCCTGTCTCCCTTCCCCCACCAAAAGCACGCGCATTCTTCTTTTTCTTCGTGGTTGATGCCTTTGATGGTTAAAAGTTGATTGCACGAAGTCACTACTATCATCAGATCTAATCCTTGCAATTCACCTGAATCTGTGATGATGATTGTCGAACTTCACTGGCGAATTTCGAGTTTGGGAATGGTGTCTGTGAAGAAGTCATCTTGGTCACGATCAAACTTTAGCAGTTCTGCCAACACCAACAATGTAGCCAAGCTCGAGGTGAATGTTTCCATGCCCATAATTTTGATGCAAACCCTGGATTTGTCGTTGCCATTTTCGACATGGTTGCTTCATCTGGTTCTAGGGTTGAGAGAGAGAGAGAGAGAGTTAAATTAAAGGGCAAATAAAGGCAAAAATATTTTATTGGGTTTGAAAGGTGGACTTCAACCGAAACCCACCATTTTACTTGGATTTTACAAAACCCATACTTTGAGAGTTTGATTTCCATTTCACTAATCCAAACACATGATATGGGTTTCATTCCCATTCTTTAAACATATACCCTTTAATCAAACACCTTAGTCTCCTAAAAAAGAATACCTAGCCGACTATAGAATAAACTTAATGTGCCAAATTCTTGAAAACACTACTCCAAATAAAAATAAAAAGTATTGCTAAATTAAAAGAGTATTACGGATAACATTTTAAAAAAACAATAATATTTTTTTATATGAAACGATATAATAATATATTAAAATAAAAGAATTATAATATAAGAAATAATTAAATATATATAATTAAATAAATCATATAATAATGTAAATAATTAAATGAGGGAGAGAAGAAAGAGTAATTAATATATGATAGGAAGAAGAGAGAAAAATTAATGTATAATGGGGTTTGACAAAATCAATTAAAATAAAAGAATTTGATTTAGTAAGGATCACTATAACACAAAGTATTTATAGTGGGGTCAAAGTCATCATTTTATGTGCTGGTGACTGCTACTAAAACCCTATTATGGCGGCCATATAGTCATCAGCGATCGTCACTAAAAGTATTAGTAGCGGCCAACAAAATGGCCGCCACTAAATAAAACTTTTAGTAACGACCACTCCTTTGTCACTAAAGAACCTTATAATGGTGGTCACATTTAATGAGAATATAATTTGACCCCCACTAAATTTGAACATTTAGTGACAATAGAAATATAATTTGACCCCCACTAAATATGAATATTTGGTGCTAATAGAAATAACCCTCATTAAATATTTTATCATTTAAAATCAATCTATTATAAATTTTAATAATTTTGAAGATTAATCTATCAAATTAAAAAAAAAAAAAATTAAACTTTGCAAATTTTATTGACTTGGCTAGTCCCTAATTGCACAATGGGTCCCACAACCTATCCCATGTTTCCCCCTTTGCTCTATTATTTATAGTTCTCCTTGTTTCTTACCTCCTCACTCAGTTCCAATGTGGGATAACAGATTTTTTTTTTTCTTCTCCTCTCTTTTATTATTTCTTTATCTTTTCCAATCATCTTATGTTTTTAAAATTATTATTTAGTTCATTATTAAAATTAATTTACTTTTTGTTATCATTTAATATTTTATTTTCTTTTCAAATAATAAATCTAAAATTTAAGTTGAGTTGGTTACTACCAATAATTTAATATTGAGAAGCCATATTTGAAATGAAAATTATAATTATAGATTTTGTAGAATTTATGAAATCTAATATCTAATCTAGGAATAAAAATATATATCGATAATAGGTGAAATAATATTTAAATTTTATATTTAAAATGTTATAAACTTTATATTTTTGTATTTATTAAATTTTTAATTTTTTATATATTCCTTATCAATTATTAATAATATTTTTTTATTGGGTTGTTTTTTTAAATTTTGTATTTTTTTAATTTTTTTATATATTTTTTAATATATTTTTTTTCAATTATTTGAAAATTTATAAGCCTTTTTATTTTTGTATTTACCAAAAAAAGCCCCATTTGTTATCAATAATATTTTTTTAATTTTTAAGCATTTATTATATGAACTAACTAATACCTATTTAGTGTCACTAAAAAATAAATTTTGGAAAAAATAGAAAATAGAAGTTATTGGGTTGTTTATTTATTTATTTATTTATTGCTAAAGAGATCTAAATCTCTATTTTAAATTTAAAATTAGTTTGTTAAGCAATCAAAAAATTAGTAACTCTTTTTTAAGAAATTCACAAATTTTTAAATAATAAATTATATATTTTGTTTATTATTTATGGTGATATATTTCATAATATCACAATATAATAAATCATTTCATTTTAATTATTATAAATAAATAAATTCAAAATATAATAAAAAATTATAATTTAGTGACGGTCAAAATTGCACTTTGTCACTAAAATTAGTTTTAGTGGTGGCCATCATTTTCATATTTGATTTAGTAGCGACCAAAACTTTTTGTTGTCACTAAAAACATATTTTTAGTTACGAACAATCTTGGCCCCAATTGTTGATCAAACATTTAGTAGCGGTCAAAGTGAGCCCCACAAAATAGCATTTATAGTGTCTAACTTTTTGTGACCCCCACTAATTTTTGTCACTAAAACCCATCTGTGTTGTAGTGGGTAAAATTGGTATTTGAGCAAAAATTGCTCTAGCAGGAGGAATTTTGCTCTGGCAGGATCACTACCCTTGACATTGATACGGTGTTCTTTAGGTAGGCTATATTTTTAAATTATAATTTCAAATATATTTTTTAAAATTTTATATTTTATGTATTTTTCATTTGAAATTATAACTCCTAATATAAAGCTAACTTTCCTCTTCACAATAACTCACTAATTTTCGTTTTGGGAGACTTTTAATTAATATAGTTGTTTACTTCGAAATTGAGTTAAGATTTCACATAATTACATTCATACAAGTAAAGTTTTTATAAAATAGTGTTCGTCTGGATTATATGTCTAGATTATATGAAAAAAGAAATAAAAAATGGAAACATATATAAAACAATACAGGAAAATGATATTTTATAACAATATAGACAATAAAAACGCAAACAAACACATAAATATAAGAAAATAAATGGTTAAATACATAATTATTAATTATAAGACAAATAATATAAAACTAAATAAATAAATAATATATTAAATATGAAATATATATAAATGTAGAAAATAATTTTATATAAATATTAATTAATTTAACGTATTAAAATATTTCAAAAATAGAAAATATTTCAAAAACGAGAAAATATTAGTATCGAGAAGTTTCTGTACATCAAAATTGAGACTATTGATTAGAATAGAGTTATGTCTTTTAACCAATTATTTAATTTAGTAAGAGAGTGAGTACGATACTTTTAATTCTCGATTTATCCTTAATTTCTAAATTAATGATTCAATTTGAAATTAATAATTTAAATATTTAGTAAACCTATTAAAAAAATTAAGTAGCTTTAAATATTTGATTAAATGCTGTCTTTAGAATTCTTTTAATTTCTTTAATTTGTTTAACCCAACATTTCTTTAAATTTTTTGTAGGCATAAAAAAAAATAATTTTATTAATAATAGAAGTCAATGGACTACTTCGACTCTATGGCATAATGTCATAAGAATGATATTTTAGGTTGGCAGAGGTATTAAGTTTGAATTTTAATATTCTTTTTTTATTTAATCACTGGTATTTGAAAATTCAAATAATCTGATTTGAGCAGAAGTGGAGTCCAATTTAGAAACTGACATTTCCAACCTTAAATTTTGACTAAAAGAGTTTAATATTTTACTATTAAATCTGTAGGTTATTGATTGAATTTTAGTATGATAATTTATAAATAATGAGCAACATATTAACTAATTAATTTAAAATATATAGTGGAAGTGAAATTAAAAATTTACATTAAGGGGTAAAATATAAAATGCTTGGGGGCAGGGGCAAAGGTGAATGATAGTCCATGCAAAATACCCCATGGGGTAGCGAAGGCAGCTGTCTCCACTGAAATTCTTTAAAAAATTTTAATGTATATATTTTCAAGATATTTCAAAAAAAATATCATTAAAATTCTTAGAAATATAGAAAAAAATCATAAAATTATTTTTAAAAATATTAAAGTTTCACTATAACCTTTACAATGATGTTTTAAAAAATTATTATAACAATCCTAAGTTTTGAAACTGTAAGTAATAATAGTTAATTAATTTAATTTTTTTAAAATATTTGAGAAAATTCTAAACGATATTTTGAAAAATAACTCTAAAAATTTTTTAATTTGGGCTATAAAAATTTTTCAACAATGAAAATATAAAACGATCTCAACTGTTGATTAGAAGTAGAATTTTGTGTTCGATATTAACTATTCATTGATCCATCAATCCTATATCAACATAATCGTAAGTGGCAAACCTTTCATTCATATATACATAAATATATATATATATATATATATATATATTAATTCTTATAATTGATATTTAAAGTTATATTTTTATTAATTTGATTTAAATATTTATTAAAATTTTATTTAAAAAAAACTCTCTCAATATATATTTTTTATTTTTAAATTTTTAAATATTTAATATTCGATCTTATTAAAATAAGTGTACGTAGATACTTTTACACATATTTTACAAAGCCATCATGACATTTTTCTGACATTGTGCGGTATCTGCTGTGATTTTGGTGCCCTAGCGGACTCGATCGTTGCATTTTAGCATGCACCTTCGTCGTCCCTATATGTTATAATTCGTATTTACGTAAATAAATTCTTTTTTTGGCTCTCAACATAAATTATAATTTCTAGAAAACAAATAATGTAATATAGAATTTTGTTAGTATTTTTGAGACCTTTGATAACTTTTTTGAGAAGCAATTTTATTAAAAGGCAATAAAGGGTAATAAATGTTATTATTTGATTTCTTCAAATTTCTGGGCAGTTTCCTCCCTTGGCCATTGCTTTTCCCCTGTTTTATGGCTTTTTTCCCCGCTTTGACCACGGATATCTGAAAATAGATTAATTCATTTGAACAGTTATGGAATCCAATTTAACGATTGTTTCTTTTGTCATCGATTTATTTCATTTTTAGATTTGAATTTAAAATCTTGGTTGCAGAAGTTTTAATATTATGTTATTGTATCCATGAATCAATTATGTGTTTTATGATATTTTGACATAAGTACTCGATGGGGTCAATCTTTGACAGTAATGATAATTCATGGCACAAAAATAATCACCCATTTCTCTTCGTTTATAATGCCTATAGAATGGGTTTAGATGGGAGGAGGGTAATCATAAATCCTCTCTCTGCTTCTCATTAATGGACTTGAGCCCCCGGATTAGGGCCGCTGAGCTACTGTGGAGGGACAGAGGTCAACAATGCCTATAACACTGGGCTATAAATGGACAAGGAACCTGGCCCGCGATCCTTAAAGGGCCTATATTGGGCTGTACCGGACCTGGCTGAATAGAAACCACAAAATGGGCTGGATTTCTTCATACCTGTAGAGGTGAGCATATAATATATATATATATATATATATATATATATTGGTTATACTGTGACTTGAATTCAGGATCATCGAAATAGAGAAGGAGGGTGTCCCCTTGGAGATGACGTGAGCATATCAATTTACTTACCATCGAGCATTATCAACTAGCAAAGGAAAAAGCAAAGGGGGGAGAGATAGAGTCTCTTTGGTTCAAGCGGTAGAATTTCTTTATTTTTATATTTCTTTTCATGGCTCAATCCCACTTGATTATATATTTTTGTACCAAAGAGAAAAGGGAGAGAGAGAGAGATCTTGGCATGATTAATATTTTAATGCAAAATTTGAATGAGGGAAGAAGATTCCACGATTCCTTCCAAATATGTGGTTCTCAGCAAACAACCACCTCTCTCTGCTCGTAAGCAAAATTTTATATAATATAAACATGATCTCACTCACCTAATATGTTTGCTGTTGGATCAAAATCAACAGACTGACTCCAGAAAAAATGATACTTCCTGTTTCAAATAAACAAAGTAAAAGGTTTGCTATTATATTTTTGTCCTACATAAATCGCCCTTATGTAGACAGGATGACTTCCATTGTTCCCAGAACGAAGAAAAACGGTGAGAACGAGAGTCTAAAATCTCTAATTTTTACATACACAATTTGAGAGTTTGAGCATTAGAAAAACTCAGATTTAGAGCGTAGTACCGTGAAAAATATAGTATTGATTCGATTTGTGATCAATATATCAACTTGATCGGAAAATTTTGTGAAGAAATCGACCACAATTTAAGGTATAAATTTTTATTTCCACTTTATAAACCCAACATTAACTATATAAAAGTGTATATAGAGGACCCGTGTTATATATTTATTATTTTTGTTATATAAAAATTTAAATTTGACAACTCTATACTGAGGGAGAGGGACTGTGACTACTAAACTGTCGGATAGGATACACGTTAATTTGCTACTCTTATGGCGTTACTACGAGAGACTACTGTAAAATGTTCTCATTTGAATTATAACCACTGCTTTTTAGATGAATTCTTCTTCAAAACTTCACCAAGATGCCAAGATATGAATTCTAAGATTATGTATAACTCACTAGAGTCTATGACATCACTACCCCACTTCTGGTATTACCACAGGCTATGTTGTTTGGAAATGGTAGCTGAAAAATAGAAATAAATACGAAATAATATGGAAAAAATGACACTTTGTAAGAATATAGGAAGCGGAAATATGAATAAAAACGTAAATATAAAAACTATAAAGATTTTTATATGAATATTAATTATTTTATAAAAATAATAGAATAGTCATATTTTATAATAAAAATTTTAATTGATCAAATATGTAATTATTAATCATAAAATAAATGATAAACAAATAAAAATGATAATTAAATAAATAAATAATTCATTAAATATGAAAAAATATATAAATATAGAAAATAAAAGGATTTTCATATAAATATTAATTAATTTAATGTATTAAAATATTTTGAAAATGTTTTGAAAACGGAAGATGTTTTAGGAATGGATAAGCATTAATATTGAGAAATTACAAATGCCTTCATCAGGTATTAGAGGTGATCATCGGTTTGATTTTTGAGTTTTTTTGTTAATTCAGTTTGATTAATTCGCTTCGATATTTTTTCAACTCCAAATCGAAAATCGAATCGAATTCGATTAAATTCGAATTCAATCTAACCGAATTCAAAATTCAAATAAAAAATAAAATTCAAAATTTGAATCGAACACCGAATTCGGAATTTGGTTTTAACCATATTTGAATTTAACCATATTCGGTTCTAAACTCGAAATTCGTCGGTGAAAAAAGAAACTCTAATTCTAATTTGAATTTTATTCGGTTTAATATTCAAAAATTGTATTTGTATTTGAATTCGATTTTCATGTCGAATTCGTATTAAAAATCTCAATTCAAAACTCAAATCGAAAACCGAATTTGAATTCAGTTTTAATCGAAAATCGATTCGTAATTCAAAATCCGAATTCAAATTTGCAAATTCGAAATCGATTGAATTTGATTCGGTCGGATATTCAATCATAATTGAATATTGGACAACCTGCCTGGTATAAAATGCCTTCATTTGAACAATAACTGTTACTTTTTAGACAGGTCTTTCGCCCAATCTCACCAAAATGTGAAGACAAAAAGTTGCAAAGTTGCGTATAACTCAAATATTCTAGACATAACTTGATAACACTTTTCAGTTACAGGATCAAGACGATTTCTCATACCATAGATTCAATATACTAGTCCTTAAACAATTACATGACATCTTCATTGATCCTTTTTAACATTTTTTTTGTACTAAACCATCAGTATTCAAAATAATACTTTCACTAATCTGATTCGAACGTCTGTAGAGATCTTATTTGGGAATAGCTTTTTCAATATAATATTTTTTATTTTTAAGTTTCAAACTCGAGACTATCCATTAGTTTTTTTTAACAATATCAAGCAAGAAGATAATAGTGTGCAAATACGCACATGGTCTCACTGAGCACATCGATTAAATTAACCCTTTGCCTCGACGTAATTAATCTTGACCCGCTCCGCATAACTATATACTTCAACAACATTAATTATTCTCGAATCCTTATGATCTAAAAGGCGGTCCTCTCAAGGACATATATATTTAAAAATCCAAGTGCTTCTCCATTGGCATTATGCAGACAAATTAACATTTTGTTCTTTAATGTTAGTCATTTAGTGAATAACAGTCCTCTAAACAAGGGATATGTATGCAGTATGCGGGTCTCTTACGTTGTTTCCCAATACATTTTCACATGATCTTTCTCACTTTCAGTGTCAGCAGATTCAGAAACTACAGTATAATATAAATATGTATATATGTGTGTGTGTGTGTTGCATGCTATATGGTAACGCATTATGGATCGTAAATCTCGAGATTAATCTAATCATTTATGTGTTTGTTATATGATTTCATTGAATGTCAGACTCTTTTGTTTTACCCGCGAATCAGATTGTAGTTGGTTTATTAGAATCAAACAGTATATTCAATATAATATAGATAGAATAAAGTTTTAACTTAAGGTTGATATAATGAGGTTTGGTACATACATTAAGAAGAACATCTAATTGAAATCAATTTTGTTTAAGCAACTCAGATTTGTCAGCATATTCACAGTCCCTATCAGATATGACTTTTAATCTTTTTTTCTTCTTTCAAACCTAACCCTTTAATTTAGTCACACTCGCAAACCTAATTCTACTTTCATTAGCACTTTTCTCCTGTTTTGTACAAAATTGTCATACACACATGGACATGGTTGCATCTCCTGAAAGGACCTTACATAGTAGACTTTGGAACACATCACAAAGTACTCGAGTTGTATGCAAGGGAATTGAATAGGAAGCCAATGATGGTGACATATGCAGTATGAAAAGAGTTTTATAAGTTTTTAAAATTATTTAGCAATTAAAACTCTTTGAAAGATGCTGTCTGTTTTAATGAGTTTACACTGGATAGACTGAAAAATAGAAATTGAGAGTTCTCAACCTCTATGAAAGAGTTCTTGGTCTAGTCATGTGGGTCTCGTGTAGAGGACTACTTGTCCTTATTATGTAGTATGATAAGTAATGGAAAAGGAAATTTTAACCATTGAAGTATTAATTATCCTATAATATAATAGCCCTAAAGATTGAAATCTTTCAAGACAAAAAGCTGTTAAATTAGCAAGGGCATATTGCATTGATGCATTTGTCCTTACATGGGGTCATTCTCTTTTGTCACGAAAACTTTTTAATACAACTGGGGACTACACTTTATTTTATGTCCACAGGGAAAAAGAGCATTCTGTGGATTGCCATAGTCATCTGTGATCACTACGTGACAAACCCTGATCTAACAGAGTGATATGATCAAATTAATCATAGCCATCAGATCTGCTTATGTAACTTTTCCCCCTCCCCCATGGCTTTACATTAATCAACTTTTTCTTTTCTTTTCTGTCTAAGGCATGTGTATGCGCACTAGCTATAAATATGAATAATTTTTTGGAAATCCTTTTATCTTTAGCAGCCTTTGTAAGCATGTTGCATTGTAACAAAACTTTATACAACTCTTCATTGCTCAATCATGAAGCTCATAAAAGTCTTTTATGAAGACTACCCTCAAATCAATTAATCACACATACACATATATACAAGTGGTAGTTGGATTCTTCTCTACTTCCAAGAAGGGTAGATGATACTGGGACCCGTCTCCCTCACCCCTCTAAATAACAATCCAAAAACTTCTCCAAAGTCCAAACCTTGCACAACCTCTCTCTCCCCCCCCCCCCTCTCTCTCTCTCTCAAACAAGAAGACTTGATGGCTCCAGGAGCAGAAGTGACCACAAAGAAAGAAGTCAACAGAGGAGCATGGACTCCAGAGGAAGATAGGAAACTTGCTGAAGTTATTGAAGTCCATGGTGCAAAGAGATGGAAGATAATTGCAGCCAAAGCAGGTTTTGTATGATCATAGATATAAAGAAAGAAATTTAACTATATGTACACTAGCTTGATGATTTTTTGAACCCTTTTTCTTCTAGGTCTCAATAGATGCGGAAAGAGTTGCAGGCTTAGATGGTTGAATTATCTTAGGCCAAACATCAAGAGAGGCAACATATCAGACCAAGAGGAGGATTTGATACTGAGGCTCCACAAGCTACTTGGCAACAGGTTGACATCAGTCTCTCTCTCTCTCTCTCTCTCTCTCTCTCTCTCTAGTACTTGAGGCTTTTTTGTGTCGATGTTTGATCTTGATTTGTTCGTTTTAGGTGGTCTTTGATAGCTGGAAGACTGCCTGGTCGAACAGATAATGAGATCAAAAACTACTGGAATTCTCATTTGAGCAAGAAAATAAAGCAGAAGGAGATCAAACAACACGGAGGCTCAATGAGAGAAGGATCAAAGTCACAGAAGACAGGTCAAGTAGAGCAAGTCAATGTGGAGGTGAGAGAAGAGAGCACTTCAAATAATGAAGTTGAGGACTCAAAAGTCAGAGACAATGTGGATGAGTTCTTTGACTTCTCTAATGAGGATCCCTTGAATTTTGATTGGGTATGCCAATTTCTTCAACTAGATGATAGTAGTAAATTTCATAGTTTGTAGGAACAAAAATACATCCCTTCATTTTCCCTAATCCCATAAAGGTTTGATATATCATCCTGTCAGTCCAGATATTGTCCATCCTGAAATACCATGTTTTTATCTATCGCGTGTGGAATACTTTAAACGCCAGATGATCCATAGATTTGTTCTAAGAACTTGGAAAACATTTGATGTGTGCTGAAACCATCACTTTCACTTGATGTATTCGATTCATCTCATGAACAAAACAAAGTTCTATATGCTCTTGTACTGAAATTCTCTGAACATACTCACACCACAGCAACCCTATGATGTAATGTATAGCTTTTGACATCTAGCTCTCAGACAGATGACAGAGTGAGATTCTTTCTTTTGGAGGGGAGAGGGAATAAGGTGTGAATAGGTGCAAAAGAATGATAATTAAAGTAAAAGGACTTGTCTGCATTATTATAGGCATGATATTAGAGCACATTATGGTAATGAGACAAAAAGCAATCAAGACTTTATCATCAATAATAATAATAATAATAATAATAATAATAATAATAATAATAGTATGGTTTAAAGAGTATGGTGTTCGAGAGAACTCCAGCATGTTTATTCTCCTCCTCAAACATTCCCAAGAGTCATGAAAAGAAGTCGGGTTCTCTACGGTGACTTCCTCTCAAACTAAAAAAAGAAGAGAGTGAGAGAGGGAGAGAGAGAGAGAGAGATCTAACTATGCTACAAAGCCAACGTAACTTTCTCGTTCCTCACGTGGTTGCATCGTGTATTGGAAGGATGGGGCCTGTTTTTCAAGCCAGAAATAAAGGCGATTATCCCCATGTTGCCTTTCCATATTTTGCATACACAATGCAAGAAAACCAAAACTTAAGCACCTCTGAAATAAATACTTTTTTTTTGTTTGATCGATGGTATTCAAAAATCTAACTAGTTCAATTTGAACAGTAATAAATTTAATTTAGGGGTTTGCTTTTTCAGTACCTATTTTTTCATTCTCAAAACTCGAATCCGAAAACTTAATTTAAAAAATTTAATTCACTATCACTAAATTTACAGGATGTTGGTTTATGAAATAAATACTTATACCAAACTGTACTAACAAAATGAATCTATAAAGAACTTTGGCTAGTGAAAAGAAAATAGAGAAAAAACCAATGGTAAGTTTGGTTCGTGGAAGGGGAGGGAAAAGAAAATATTTAATTCATCTAATAGAAGTAAATACATTTTCTTTATTTTTGTTTGGTAGGGATGGAAAGGAAGAAAATGGATAATTATTTTTTTGTTTGGCTATAATGAAAAGTAGAAGAAAATATCACCTTATTTACTATTATACCCTTGTAAAATAATATTTTTAATATTTCTCACCATATAATTTTTTAAATTCAATTTTTTCTAAAAATATTATTTTTCTAAAAATAGTTATTTAATATATTTTTCTTATTTTTTATAAATTATTTTTATTATTATTTTATATTAAATAAAATTAGAATATTATTGTAAAAAAGCAAAAAAAAAAAAAAAAGCAAAATTAGAAAAAATATTTTGTCCAATAAAATGATGAAGAAAATTAAATTTTATTATTTTATATTAAATAAAATTAAAATAAAAAATAATAGATAATTTCGTAAATATTAAAAAAGGACAAGGATAAAATTATCCAAAAATTTTATAACCTTCCATTTTCGTCCACTTTGGGATATAAATGATTTATTAAGGGGAGAAAAAATTATATTCCATTTTTACTTCGAAATTATATTCTATTTTTACTTCCCCTCCACATTTCATTTCTTACTAAACGATAGAAAAGTGTCATTTCCTTCCACTTTTACTTTTCTTTCTATTTTCTTTCCACTTTTCATCCTAACCAAACTAACACCAAGAAGGCAATGTGAAATGCAATTGGAAGACCTAATACTTGTACATTTTCATCTCATGAACATGACTTGCACCAATAGTTCACGCTGAGGAGAACAAAGAAAGAATAGACATGAGAAAATGGATTTTTTTTCTGGTTTACACAAAATTTGAACTTTGAATCATGGGGTTGGGGGAGGTGTTATGAACATTAAACTGTTCTCTTGGGGACGAATATGGATTCAATAATAAGAAACAGACCGGATCATTTGTTACCCAAAAGAGATGGAAATGAAATTTAAATGGTTCAATTCAAGTGGTAGCCTATGATGCCTTCATGTGTTTCTACAAATTAAAGTAGTTTCTCAAACAATATAAGTAAATATTTTTTGAATAGTGAAAAAGAAAATAGAAGTGAAGAGATTCTACCATTTGAACTATCTCGAGAGACAATAATATAAATAAATATAACATCACTTGACATAGACATAACGACGCAACAGAGTAATAGATATTTAGTGAATCCTATTACGATCGATGTACCTGATGCTATATTTAGAAATATCAGTATAATAATATTTTGAATATAACCTTAAATATTCTTCAACCGAGAAGAAAATATCTCCATATATCTCGAATTTCTAGTGATAGTGTTGTCTAAGTACGTATTTGGCCTAATTTTTCTTTTCAATTAAAGTCAGTTTAAAACTAAAAATTATATCAAATAATTTTTTCAAAGTTGTTTGAAAAATTAAAAATGAGAAATTCCTTAAAGAAGTTTTTGTTTATCTACTTTGTGGGTATTTTCTTCCAAATGAAAATTAAACTGACAAAATTGCCTCTAGCTATTTCAAATATTATAATTTTATTAACCTAAAAAATTCAAGTATTTAAATATTTATGAATATTTAAAAAATATACAAATACACTCAAAAAATATTTTATAACACTCTTTATGAAACTGTCACTTAAAAATTTTTTGAGTTTTAAATATTTATGAATATTTTATAATATTTATTTTTAATTTATGAATATTTTAAAATTATTTATGAAACTAATTATTTTATATTATTTATGAAAATTTAATATCAATTGCTCTTTATTATAATTTCATTAAATATTAAAACTTATATAAATTGTTTTGCCATATAATCTATTTTGAAATAAGTTTTTTAAATAAAATTGACAAACTATTTCCCACTTAAATTTTAAAATTATAATTTCTCACTTTAACTTATAAATAATATGTATATATATATATATATATATATATATATATATATATATATATATATATATATATATATATATATTTAAAAAATACCAAACATGCTCTAAGCTATTACCATTTCATCTACTCATTACTCGCCCAAATTGAAAGAAACAAAAAAGAGAGAGCACTAGCAATAGCCACCAAAAGCAATAAGCAGCAATGGAAATGGTCGAAGTCTAAACTAATACAATTCTTCCAACTAGAAGATATGCCAAACCAAGGTCATCACCAACATGAGACTTTTATAATTACCATGCATTGCATCTATCTAGGAGATGTCACAAAATTGCTTGAACAAGTATACACAATGATGAAACAAAATAAATACATTTTATCATTAATATAATAATAATAATTTTTTAATAAAAAATTTGAACCGTACCATAAAAATATTACATTTTTATATATTTTTTATTATTAACAAAATAAAATAAAAATCAGACCCAGAATCATAGATTGCCAAGAAAACCAAAGTCTAGTGATCCAATGACCGGATATTGATATCAATAAAATTTCAGGTTTGAGTCTTGTGAACGAAGACAACAGATGCTAAGAGAGTTTTATCATTTAAAAATTCAATCTGATTTTAATCGGATTTAATATGTATTCACCGAATAGTAATGATTTATAACATAAAAAGTAGATCATCAAAAAATTCTTCAAAGACTTACAATTTACATATATATGACTTCAACATTAATATTCTCATCTTCAAGTTGTGTAATCAATAATACACTTTTTTTTACGGTGTGGGGTTCATTATGATGGAGTAAAATCTTGTCAAATGGAGAAATTTCAAAACCCTAATGATTCCAAAAAGTAAATAAAGGTAGAAAGTCTTTTCCATTATATAAAAGAAATAGGGAACACACTTTCCACTTTCGCACTAATTGGGGCCAACTCCATATATTGAAATAGCTGGTTGAAGAAAATTCTAGAGAAAATTAAATTTTAATTGATGACTAATACTTCAAATGTGAAAATGTGACACCTGGTTCTTGTCAAAAATGGCAATTTAGTCAACCGATGTGTTCATTAGACCGACCTGACTCGAGAGCCAAAATTTACGGAGAAATATAAGAGAAGGCTGATGCTTGGTGGATTGAAGACAAAAACTGGAGTTCTCTGCTCTATCTATGCTTTGCCCTGCCATGCCCTGAAGGGACGAACTTGAAGGTAGACGAAGAAGAGAAAAGAGGTGTGAACAAGAGTTGGCGTGAACTTTGTCTAAAAATCGACTTCATCTCTCCTCTCTCTTTAAAAATCGATTTTGTCTCTTTAGAATTTTTAAAATCTGACCAGAATTGATAAAGGAGAAGGCCTGAACTGAAATCAAAGAAAAGGAGAATGGAGAAAGGTCGCCGGTGGGAAGGAGGCAGGGAGAGGAGGCTGCGTGGTGCATGCAACGGTTGATTAGGATTAGGGATGGGATGACTTTAATTTTGAGGAAAATTTGTTAAATTTTAATTTTATTTTATTAAAAATTTATATTTGAATCTCGTTAAGTCAATTTTTCAAAAGTTAAATTCATATTTAAATTGACCCAATTAAAAAAAAATTACCCTTAATTCATTTTTTAAATAAAAAAATTTAATTCATCAAATCAGATCAGATCAAATTAATTGAGTGTCTGTCGGCCATCCGTCCATGAGTAAAACACTTTCAAATACATATAGAAAATTTTGTTCTCTTTTCTAAAATTCTTCACACCACCCGTACCCACATTCCACATATCATGACCGGAAATGATTACTTCAAAGGGGCAACCAATACTTTGATTTCGTAGTGTAGGGCAAGACTAACTTGGAGAGTTCTCTTTTAGCTCTAAGGCATCTACCCCAATGTAAGACACAAAGATGACCATTAAGAGACTTAAAAAGTTTGATTGGTTGCCCCCTTTGAAGTAATCATTTCCCAATTCCCTGTAGCATCTGAGTCGTTTCTGTCTCTGTTTTTGATGGTGAAAGGCTCCTCATCGGCCAGCTTTCTTTGGCTCTTCGTAGATTAAATCTACTGGAAAATAACATAAACCGTCATAACTTTTAAATGTAAAATGTTCTACATGGGTAACCCTTTTTTGGGGCCGAGACCCGATTTTGGCCCGGCTAAGGGTCGACCTTCAACTTTGCACTTATGGTGTGAAGTCTAGTTTAGCCCGAAAATTTCTACTATATCTAGTATGTATCACCTAAATCAGCATGATTTTTGTTCGGGCTTGGGGAATAATTTCTAGACTTAGATCCTAATTGCTAATATCTAGTTAGTTCAATAACTGAACACACAGTTATCTCTTAAATAAAGGTTTCAGTTTCGAGTTTGTATATGGAGAAAATAGATATAGAAAGATCTTTGTCCCCTTAAAGGTCCAACTCGATTTAAACTAAATTTAATAGAGATCAACATGATTATCGAATATCGGTTATTTTTTTTTTTTTAAAAAAAAGACCATTCCTAACCAAATTAGCTAAGGAATTAGCTCGGGCACATAATCCCTATGTACTGCTCCCTTGGACCTGACCCAAAATCAACATAAACCATGGTCTAATTTATTTATTTATTTATTTTTATTACACTGAAATTTAAATCTGAGATTATTAAGTTAAAAAAAGATATTATAATCATTAAACTGTTGAATTAGGGATACGATGCTCAAATTTAGTTTCACCTATTTTAATACAAAGAATAGAATCTTGATAGTGATATCCAAATACACGACACTTTGATCTGTATTGTGTTGCATGTGTTTACAAACTCAAAAATAGGAGTCACCGTTATGGAAAAGGTTTATTAAATGTAAAGAGTTCAGAGAATCGAGAAACACATGACAACCTATGGAGCCCAAAACTTATCCTAATTGCCGTTCTTTTGACGGTCCCTAGAATCAGAATTAAGGGTTAGGGTTTTAAACATATTCAAGACCCTTGTTTGTTTTGCACCTTCTACTCTTTTTCCATTTAACCATCAGTATCTAAAATCATAATCCGATTAATCAAATTCAAGTATTTGCGGGATCTTATTTAGAGACGACTTTCTTAGTATAATTTTTTCTATTTCTGAATTTCAAACTCAAAATTTGGTTAAAAAATTTAATACACCATTTGACTAGACCTCATTGTTGCATCCTCTTTGCTTTAAAACAATTATTATTTTTTATATATCACGGAATTATACTCTAACTAATTCAGTTCGGAACTTACATAAACTCATTTTGGGAGTCAATTAGCCCGCAGAGCCAGTGGATCTGACCCACTATTGGGCCCAATGGGCACTGCCCATCTATGTCCGAACTATTTGATTGAACCCGTAGAGACCTTCACTAAACCCATCTAATTTTTCATTTTTTTATGTGATCGATTTTTAATAATTTTGAATTTTGTATCCAATTGACCCTTTTAAAGTTGGTGCGAATCATCAAAATTAATAGGAAATTATGAGAGAAATCGCAAATTATGTATTGCGCTTCTTTCATAATGGAAATTATTTATTTATTTTGAGAATATTTAATTTATTTTGTTTGCATATTTGCAACATGAGTTTTTTTTACATAAATCTAATTTATTGAAATATTTTAGTAAAATAATAGATTATTAGGGATTTCATATTCTTATATTGCTTTTCCATCTTTAACGCTTCAGTCCGTCTCCAATTGCTCTAATAAAAGTAGGACAAAATTGTCTCAATTGGTTTAACTATTAAATACCCTTGAAATAATATCAATAAATTCTTCACCAGAAATCATTAGTCTGAAGATTCAGATAATTATAGTTAAAGAGAATGAATATTTTTTTTTAGTTACAAGGAGTTGCAAGTAAACGAGATTGAATTGAAGAAGAGAGAATGAAAATAGAGAGATTCTACCTTTCGAGCCGTTTCTCAAGGACTAAAGAGAATGAATAATGTCAATATGAATATGGAATTAGGGTTTATTCACTTGGGGTTTTCTCATATTTGGGGAGAAAAGATTTTCAGAATTTGGTTTTACAACCTGATATGTTGGTAATTATTGGAAAAGATTTCTTATAGTTGTGGGGTTCTTAATTTAATAATGCTGTCATAATAAAAGAAAAATAAAAATAATGAGTAAGTAGTCTCAGTTGATCATGGACCATTATTTACTTTTTTAAGGACGATTCTTTTGATGATTTTTAACAATTGGATCTTCGTCTGGTTGCTACATTGAATTCGAGTAGATGTCTTGTTTCCTTCAAGGTTCCATCAATGGTACCTACTTTAAATAAAGAGAAAATTACAAAACTTCTCAACTAATTGTACGAACTTAGGTTTTGATTGGTGATCATTAAAAATTTCCATGTTGCAGCTCGCTTACAGCAACTAATATTTACTCCATTATTTCAAAAATAAAAATAAAAAAAATTTAAACTTTGGAGTAAAGTTAAATGCATAAAATGATTGAAAATAAAAAAAAAAATGCTTCTTTCTTGGTCGATTTTGATAAAGACAGAAGAATAATACCAATATTATATGAGTTTAACAACAAATCATTAAATTTTTTTAATCAAAATTTTAAATTATCTTAAAAATAAAAAACAAATATAAAAAAAAAAAACCAACGGATTTTCAGATATCAGAAGTCAAGTAATAAGAAAAAAACAAAAGAGAAAAAGGCTATAAAATTTTTTATTATCGTAAAAGAACAATAAAGTTCTTTTCAATTTCTTAATATGCAATTTTATTTTTTAGTAAGAACATCGACCAAACCCTTAGGGTAGTCCTAAAAGTACATGGGAATTGGTCCTACTTTTCCAATTAATAATTGATTAAATAAGAGAAGGATCGAAGTTGTCAGGGCGCCGATTAACTTTTAAAGTATATAATTGAATTTAGATGAGAGAATACATAGGGAGACACGTACTCTAATTTATAAATTATTTGTACAAAATAAATTATATAGAATAAATCTATTTTTTTAAAAAAAAAATATATGCAATAAGCAAAGGCACACATATTAATTATAAAAAATTCTAATTATAGTGTTAAAAATATAAATAATTTTTATATTTAATTATTTTTGAATTATTTTTATTCAAAGGGATTTAATTAATCATGTCAGCATCATGTCAAGTTATTTTTGGTTAAGGTGATTTGACCATCTCGCCAATATAATCGATAAGACTCTTTTGATCAAAAATAATTTATAGATAATAATAAAGGGGACTGACTGTTTTTTATATGGTAACTAGAACTTTGTCAAAACTATATGCAAAAGGAATATATTTATATATATGGGATAAATTATCGATATCAGGTAATCATATTAGATTTAACTAAATTCAATTTAGGTCACATTGGATACTCGACGTCTATTTTCATTATACACAAGAGTTGAATTTAAAATTTTATTTAGGGATACAAATGGTCAGGATTAACTAGACATGTTTGTTTTATATATATGCGTGTGTGTGTGTGTGTGAAGAATCTTCCTTTATTTTTTTTTTTTTTACATTGAGATTTGAATCAAAATCATTGAATTGGAAGAAAAGATTGTGATCACTAGATGATCTTCTTGAAAATAAAGAATCTTCCTCTATTAAGTACAGGGATTAAATATGAAAATTTATTTAATTAATTTAGGTGAAATTATGCATGGGATAAGAAAATTGAAGGCGGCATCCACAAATCACCAGTAATTTAGGGTTAGGTGGTGATTCTAACTGCCTCTTCTTTGGCTTTTGTAAATGTCTGTCCATGCTTTCAAAATAAGTCATTTTTTTAAAAGGAAATATCTCATAAAATATTTTAATCAAACATGCAATGCATGTATTACAATTAATAAGAGAGAGAGAGAACCCTTCTTTCCCTCTCTACTTTACATTTTCTCTCTCCACTTTACATAGAAGAAGAATGCTTAAACCCATTTTTCTATTTTTTCCCCGAAAAATATTTTAGTCAAAAAAAAAAACCTAAAAGAATAAACTTTAGGTAAATAAAATTTTTGAAAAAATAAATTCAAAAAATTATTTTTCTTTTTGGGGATAAATCAATCATATCTAGTTAAATCTAATTAAATGTAATTTAAAATGAATTAATTAATAACACCAACCGGTTGGTAGAGGAGTTATCTCAACTGCAGCAATTATTCACTTACTCTAGAATGCTTGTGTGGAAGCACATAGTCCACAAATTCAACCATTTAATGCATTAGGGTAGAAAAAAAAAAAGTTTGGAGCGGGTTTGAAATTCAAAGACAGAATATTAAAAAAATATTAAATAAGTTAAAAATTAAATTAATTAAATTTTATAACATAATTTTTAAAAATTTAAAAGGCATTTTGATTATTTCTTATATTTGAAAAATATTTTGATCATTTTTCAACAAATTTTTTAAATATGATAGTATAAAATATCACATAATATTTAGTTCATTCCATTTTTAACTCTTTTTTTTCTTTTGGTAAATAGAAAGGATTGAACTTAAAACATTTATAAGGAGGAGGGAGTGAGTACTAATTGAGTTATAATTTATTGACTTATTTTTAACTCTTTCACATTTTAGGGTTACTCCGCAACCAAATCGTGAGACTGATATTGCAGTAAAATATTTATTAATCTTTTTATAAAAATTAACTTATGAAATGGGGTTCTTTTTTTTTAGATGATCTATACTATTAGCAACATTCATATACATTTGAATAGAATTTTTTTTCTATTCAAACTCATGCTTACTGTCGATTTAGTGGGTAAAAATATTAAATTTTTTAATTAAGTTTTAGATTCGAAATATGAAAATGAAAAATATTATATTATGAGAACTTCTAAATTAGACCACATAATATTCGGATCAAATTATTCTGAATAATAATCAATTATTAAAAAAAAAGGCTTCCATCTCACAAGTAACCCTAAAAACAATAATAATATTAGTAGTAGAGGCAGCAGCAAGGACCCTACTTCCTCTGACCATAGATTATGTTTACTCGTAATCCTTTCCAACAACTGGTCAAAAAATGAACCTGGGAGCCTAATGTGAAGTGTTTTCGATAAAAGAAATACTTTTGGTAAAAAAAAACAAAAAAAAAAAAAGGTTTTGATAAAGGAGCAATAGGGTACCCCAATACCCTTCTTCCTATTATATCATTTGTCCAAATGCAAAAACATTTTTTAACAAAAAGGGTAGGCATTATTAAATTTGTCTATAACATAAATGTAAAGTAATTACTATATTAATAAATTATCATATTAGCATCATTAGTTGTAACAGTCAACTATGATATACGGTAACTTTTCAATACTAATATTTCTCATTTAAAAATGTTTCTCGTTTTCAAAATATTTTCGAAACGTTTTCAATATGCTGAATTAATTAATTTTTACCAAAAAAATCCTTATATTTTTATGTTTCCACATTTTTTATATTTAATTAATTATATTATTATAAAATATTGTTATTCTATTATTTTTATAAAATAATTAATATTTATATTAAAATTCTTATATTTTTTATATTTATATATTTGTATGTATTTTTATTTTTTGTATTTTTATAAAGTGCCATTTCTTTTCACGTCCATTTTTATTTTTTCATTTCCATTTCGGTGCAATCTATCAAAACTCTAAATGCATTGACTTAAGCCTACCAAGTCAGATTTCTTTGTAATTAAGTTGTCTAAGGGGGTAGTTAAGAATTTGAAAGCACAAAACAAGTGAATTAGGTGAGAAACAAAAACCAATAGACCTTGGGGGGCTGCGGCAGCCAATGTTAAAGCAAAGCATATTGACTTTGATAATTTATGGCGTCCTCCATTGGGGGCTTATGCAATCAGACCATCTTTCACCCATTTTATCGTTTTTGGGATCATTACTCATAAATTTGTGAAATTGAATATATATATACTGTGGCGGAGCCATATAAAAAAAGATAAATAATTATACCTATTAGATCAAAATAATTTTATTAATTTTTACATATCAAATAAATATTATCTTATTCAATCCAAAATATTATCCCCACTAAAATCGGCCACTATCCTTATAAAAATATTTTGTCTCCACTATCCTTAGGTCTTGGATCCGCCACTATATATATACACATACACACAAAGATAAGGGACAAAATAAGGAAAAAGAATAACATTGTATATGAATTTGATAGTATTTTTAAAATTTGTTATTTTTTATATTAAAATTCCTAAAAAGCAACTTTGATCGTAGTGATGTTAATATTCTAGTAAGAGTATGAAAATACCGAATTTATTAAATAATAATTATTTTAAAATATAACTACAGTAATCAAATTTCTTATTCTATATTAACGGATAATCGGTTTAGTGGGTAAGGGTGTTAAATCTCTTAACCAAGTTGGGGATTTGAAATTTAAGAATAGAAAAGAATATATTGAGAAAGCTCTCCTAAATTGAATCTGACAGCGCTCGGACTAGATAGTCAGACTCCTTATAAAAATATATATATATAGTATTTTAGTAGAAGGAGTTATGACTTGGCAAGTGTATTTGGGCGTAGGAATTGAAAGCACAAGAGGCCGAGGTCACATGAACATGCCGGAAACAGATAACTGCAGAATTCACCAAAAATCCTGTCCCAAAAATTATTGGCGCCACCTCCTAAAGAGACACACAGTAATGGGTGATGCCCACATACTTTAATAGGAGTGTGTGTGTTTTTTCCTTTTGGAGGTGGAAGTTGGCGGGGGTTGCTTCATGGATGGCCTCTTCAATGCATCTTAAAATTATATGTACCCCACAAGCTTCTTAACATGGGATCAATTTTGCAGGGGTAAAGGAGGGGAGAGAGCAACTCCCATTTGTTTCCCTTCTAAAAAATTATAAATCTATCTCCACAATCGGCATTGCGATGCAAAGAGCTTTGCTCAGAGAAATAGAAGGAACATGCATCATGCGTGTAAAATTCTAGATGCTAGATGTAAAACTTTTACTTGAAAATTCATTCAAGCAAATGCGCATTCAACAGTCAAACAAATTCATTTTTTCATCTTTGAAATTTTCAGACTGATAAAATAAATTTTTATAAATTGGATGGGGAAAAAGAAAAGGGTAGAATTTAAAATTTTTATAATCTAGAAGTTGGATTACTTTAACATAATACCTACTTTCCTTTTTTATTTTTTAAGTGAAACCACAAGTTGGACTAAGCAACACCAAATGCAAGTGGGTTCAAAAATAGGGTCAAGATGATTCTTAACAAAAGCCTATTGGGGTCAAAATTGTCGCAGGCTTTCTATTTTATATTTACAACATGACAAATTTCCACATCCACGTGAAGAGAGAGAGAGAGAGAGAGAGAGGGAGAGAGGGAGTTATGAGTAGAAAATACAAGTGTGTGGCTCGCAACTCACATGTTTCTGCGTGCTTGTTTGGACATCATTCGCATTCTTTCCCCCCTCACCAAATGGCTCTTGCAGTTAGCAACAAATTTTCAAGTTCCATGTTTTAGAAAGTTAGCTTGAGAAGGACCAAGAGCTACACTTGTGAAGGGCAGGTGAAAATATACACTACCCACCTTATAATAATCCCATTTTCATGTCTTTTTTCTTTTTCTAAACAACTACACCAGACTTTCCATTTTAAAAAGTAGAAAGGCCCAGTGACCCCTCACCATCATCACCATCTTTTTACTTAATTTATTGTGCATGTCAAGGTTACATAATAATTGTTTACATAACAACGATTCACAGGTTTATTGATAGAATACCGAACTTCTTTAACTAAAATTTCAAACTCGAGCCTTAAAAATAAAAAATCAAATACTAAAAGAACCGATTCTTAAATTGAGTTCCATAATTACTCGAATCGGATTAATTAGATTTTTAGATACTGATAATCAAATATCAAAAAAATAATAATAATCGTTTACATAAAAGAACACTACTATTCATTAGCTCCAAATTTGCACCAAGGCATAGTTCATTGTATATCTGTCATTAAAGATAAGATTGAATGAACAAAATAAATCATGAACCAAATGGATTAAATAGGTAGAAATCTTACATCTATGAATATTTCAAGACATAAGAAAACATAATTATTATTGTCACGTAAAATTTACTTATAATTTATTTAGTTCATTTAATAATATTGATTATATATCGAAGCTCAGCGAGAATTTACGAGGTCATATTCAACGATGATAAAAACAAAATCATTTTAGTTTTACAAAACTATAGTTTTTTTTTTTTTTTTCATAATTTGTTTCACAATTCAATGAGTGACTTGAATCATGGCCAAAATTCTATTCATATACAAAGAGATATCTCTAATTTTCTAATGTAAATTATGTAAGGAAAGCCAATCAAATGTCAAATTCTTTTAAAATCAAAACCGTTAAGCAATGGATGGTCCTTACAAAATGGGCACATGCAACCAAAGACACAAATTTTTAATAAGAATGAAGCTTCCTAGTCCCTTCAACCTAGTAATATAAATACCATGACAAAACTACCAAACACCAAAGAACGAGTGTGCCTGTCTCTCTCTCTCTCTCTCTCTCTCTCTCTCTCTCTCCACCTTTGTCCCTTTAGAGACAGAAAGAAAGACAGAGAGAAAATGGGAAGAAGTCCTTGTTGTGCTAAGGTGGGATTGAATAGAGGAGCATGGACTGCCATGGAAGACAAAATCCTTACAGACTACATCAAGATACATGGTGAAGGGAAATGGAGAAACCTTCCCAGGAAAGCAGGTCAGTTCACAAAATTGAAATTGCCAAGTTTCATTTCTCAGTGAGTATGATAGCAAGTCATCTGTTTTGCAAATTATTCACTTAGAAATGCTTCAAAAATTCTTGCAGGACTCAAGAGATGTGGAAAGAGTTGCAGGCTTCGATGGCTGAACTACCTCAGACCAGACATCAAGAGAGGGAACATAACTGATGATGAAGAGGATCTCATAATAAGGCTTCACAAACTCCTTGGAAACAGGTAACTTTTCAATTCCTTAAACTTCAATTTCTATTATTCCAAATTACGATATTACTTAATTAATCTCAATTTGCATGGGACCTAATATAACAAATTACAGTATGATACCAAAAAAAAGGGGCGAAATCAGAAATTCATAATAAAGATTCGAACTATAATATGCATTCAAAATCATAATTTGAGAGCCAAATTATAATTTTTTTTAAAAATAAATAAATAATACTAAGGGATTATTTTTGAAATTATATATAAAAATATTTTTTGGGGGCATCTGCTTTCGCTTCGCCATCTAATATATGTTTTTTTTTAAAAAAAAAAAAAAAAGTTACAAAATGCATCAAATAAAAGGCATATTATAAGGAATAAACTTTTCCCCCACCTAGTACACACCTTTTGTTCTATGCATTATTGCCCATCAAATTTTTTTTTTTTAATAAATGACTAAGTAATTATTTTTGAATCTGACTAAATTTGATTTGAATTATGTTAGATTTTTAAGAGATAAATCTTTCCGAATAAGATTCTCTACATGCTAATAAAATGTTGTAAATGTGTTGAGTCATTGAAGTGAGCTTAATTATCTAACTTTATTTATTTATTTATTGTTGAAGATGGTCACTAATAGCCGGAAGGCTTCCGGGGCGAACAGACAATGAAATAAAAAATTATTGGAATACCAATATTGGAAAAAAATTTCAAGGCCATTCAAGACATACCCTGCAAGCTAAGGGGGAGCCAAACCCGACCATCAATCCCCTGTCCAGAAATATGGGATCATGTGTTGTCCGTACCAAAGCAACAAAGTGCTCTAAGGTGGTCCTTAGTCCGGATGCCGGGGGACCTGGCGCAGGGTCGCTAGTAGACATAAGGCCAAAGCCTGCCATTGAAGGACCATCGATTAGCCATGAAGTGCACGGCTCTGAGAATCATCATTTGGACTTTAGCATGGATTTTGAAATCGGAGATGACTTTTTGTCAGATCTTTTCAGGGGAGACTTTGAGCAATTGGGTGAATTTGGTAATGAAATCCATGGAAATGGTGACAAGATTGAGATTGATAGGAGCAACCAATTGTCACCCAATGGTGATAGTGATGATCAAAGCCTTGTGCTTCCGGATGATCTTCAATGGCTAGTGGATGGATGATGATTGATGATGATGATGATGATCTTCAATGGCTTATGCAGATTTGGGAAATCTTGATCCATGACTAAGCTGGCATTTCTAATGCATGGACTACAATGATTGATCTCCATTTCTTTTTCGGCTAGTCTTTTTAAGGGGGCTGTCCAAAGGAAATTAAATAAAAACTTTGTGAATTATGATTAAACCCCACCTAGAATTTCTTTATTTTTCTTAGATTTTTATGAGTTTTTGAAACATAAAATATATATATAAGTATATCATAATGATAAGACAGTTTGAAAGATGGATTAATCATTTAAAGAAGAAAAGTTAGGAAAAGGAACCCCACAAATTCAAGATTTAAAGCTCCCAATGAACAGAGTTACAGCATAGAGGAATAAAATTATATTTTTTTAAGAATAAAATTATAATTTTCCGTAAAATAAACAATAATTGAGATCATAATTCTTTTAAAATTAATAAATAATAATAAGGCGGCGCTGTTGCTAGAACGTATGTGGGAGAGCATTTTTTCTCTTTATCTTCTCTAAATAAAAAATAATTCTTTTTTAAAAAAATTAAATTATTTGACTTTTTCACTTTTAAAATAAAATTAAAAGATAAAAATTAATTTCTTTTTTACTTTTTTAGTTTTGAAATAAAGTTAAAAGTTAATGGATATATTAAAAATTTTACATTATTTAAGTAAGGATATTAATCAAATAAAATAATTATGTGAAAATATAAATGAAATAAAAATATATATATTTCTGAAAAAAGCTGGTGCATTAAAAAATATTCTTAAAAGTTACTTTTTAAATTTTTCTTCATAAAAAAGAAACTGTTTTTTTTTTTTAAGTTTCTAAAAATATTATTTGATAGAGTTTCTCCTTATAATGAGAAAAGAAATAAAAAAAATATCTCTACCGAATGGGCACTAAGTATAAAAATGATTAGTTAAAATTTTTAATATAAATTATTAGTGATATAATACTATTTTAGTTGATATTTTAGGGAAGACAATGTTCATAACCAGAATTAAAAAACATTCAAGCTTGACTCCTTTATTATTGATTCAAAATTGAACCAATATTTAGTCGGTCTAATAGTTGAATGCTGATACCCTTTAAATAAAATATAAAATTTGATTTTTATGTATAAAAAAATAAATATTGAGAGAGGTTATCTTGATTTAATCAAGTTCATAATAATTATCATATAGCAATGATATATAAAAGAATAAATATAATAATAATTTGAAGCTGAGCCAAGCCCTATTTTTTGTAGTCAATTTCGATTAAAATAATAAATGAGTTTGTTGAGGATTTATTAATTTGATGCAAAAGATGGGTCATTTGTCTTTTCAAACTATAGCTTTTATAGTAGAGAGTCATTTCATAACCCTAATAATATCATATTGAAGTTGAAGTATATAATTAAATAAATTATTTTGAGATTCTTATTATTTTGAGACGGGTATTTAATAGTTTAATATTTTAAGAAAGAAAGGCCATAGGGTGCTGGTGCTTTTCTTGGTGTGGGGTGCTAGTCGCAATAGCAATAGGAAGAGAGCTCTCCCAACGTCGTTTTTATCGTTATTTCTCCTGTCCTAGCAATAGAAAAAAATCTCAATCGACTACGCCCTCTGCATTTTAGCCAAGGATATAATTTCAAAAACCCTTTAGATATTTTAAAAATATTATCCAAATTCGGTATAATATTATTTATTTTTTAAAATTTATGAAGTTTATACCTTTTTTACCCTTTAATATAATTTTTTTTTTATTTTATCCCTAAATATCTGAGAAAATGATCTCCAAATGTTTCTCCGAGTTCAAAGCTCAATTCAAACTCATGATTGAATTGGAGATGTTTAGGGTGCTAGGTTAAACTAGTGGGATAAAATATTAAATCTCTTGATCAAGTATCTGGTTCAAAAATTAAGACTAAAAAAGATTATGTTGGAAGTATCGTCACCTAAATGAGATCCTATAAACACTTGAATTGAATTAATTGAAATATGACTTCAAATAACCGAGGAAAAAAAAAATAGAGATGTTTTGAAATGGAAGTATCGAATGTGAGTGAAACTTGACTTATCAAGCCTCTGTGTCAATTCGAACGCCAATTTTGAATTTCACAGGAGAAACAGAGAAAATCAATGATAACAGCTAATGTGATAAATGAATTTTTTTTTTTTTTTTTTTTTTGGTTCAAAAAGTTTGTCTTTATTAATGAAATTTTGAATCTCAAGACTAAGAAAGCTCACAAGTCAATGTGTGTTATGATGACCATTAAGCCCATAATTAAAGGAGGAATGTTGGTTATATGGGAACAATTCAAATGCCTATCAAAAACAAAGCTAACATTAAAATTAAAAATAAATAAAAGACAAGGAACTAAGCATGCAACTCATGAGACCCCTTCTTTATCTATATACAAATGCATCGAAATGTTTGGAACTACCAACAGACGGTCGATCTAATGGTGTATTGCTATGTCCCCTTATCAAGGTTAAAGTTCAAAACTTAAAAATGAAAAAGATTAAAAATCGCCCCCTAAATAGGATCCCGCAGACAATGGAAATGGCTATGTTAGGAGAGTCGCCCTCTAAATAGAACTTATAGACACTCAAATCAAATTAGTTAAACTATGACTCCAAAGACCGGTGGTAAGTAAAAAATAATAATAAAAAAAAAGTTTGGAACTTGTCATGAAAAATTAGAAGATACCCATAAGTCTAGACACCAAAATTTCACTTTATATTTGTATATGCATGCATGATCACACAATTAAAAAAAAAAAAAAAAAGGAACTAATAAGGCAATCTCTTGATAATGTGAAAATATTATTATCTTACAAATTTGCATTTTATTTTTCCTTTTCAAAATTATATTCCACCAACCTACAAAGGAAATATTATGCAAAAATCCAGATGATGAAGATCCAATTAGAAGGTGGAACGTCACTATTAACTTAAACCTGTGATCACTTTCCATTTGCCCAAGTTTATGTGCAGGAAACTACATATTTGATGCTAGGTATGCATGCTACATAACATTGAATTTTCAGCTCTAAGCCCTCTGAAGAGCTTCATGATACTAGAACTGCACAAACATAATAGAAATGTTAACCATACGAGCATACTAGTGCGCAAGAGATCAGCATACGAGTAGATCTATAATAAGGAAGTACTCATGGGGTTGGCAAAGAAATGCTCCCGGACAATCATTTTCGGCTTTCTGAACTTGCTCCCCAGGAGACTCCCCAAAATGGCAGGGGGTTCGTTTGCTATACTTTGATGCATCTTTCGAACGATAAGGTGATTATCCAGAATCATCAACTCCAAAAGTTTTCTGCAGCTCTGTTTGTCATTAATCATGAATTAGCAACCATTTACAAATCAAAGGACCTAAAATAAATTTATCACAACCATAATTTCAACAATTTTGCGCAACGGGCACCTTAAATTCAGACATAGATTTCAATGTGAAGTGCCCTTGAATGAGTCAAGCATGTGCAGGCAAGTATTAGTTAAGCTTAAATATAGTCTGGTGGCACATCCAGGCCAGTAATTCAATCTAAACCCAAAAGCTGTTGCACATTATTAAGCGCACTTGATCCCAAATGAATAACATTGAGCCGCAAAAGGAGCCTAAGCCCCAATACTAAGCTCGGTCAGGACATAGGAGTTCTAACTAGTCAATCATACAGCAACTTAAGCCCATCTTGGTCATGAACAAAGCGTTGGTTATGTTATAGACAAGCTCATCTTTTATTGATTAAGATCAGGCTGCTCGCAAACCAACTTTATTCCCATTCAGGCAATTAGATAGCGAGCCAAAGGGGTTTGGGATAGTGATAGGTTTTAAGCTCAGAGAATAAGTAGATCCTAAGTTTTGTCATGTTAACAGAGCTTGGCCTTCCATACCGAGGACAAGTTTTCGCGTGCAAATTCTGCCAAAAAAAAAAAAAATCACAATCCAGGAAAAATGGTGCAGCTATTTAAGTCTCCAAAAAAAAATTCTGGTCTATGAGCTAAAATGTAGATAACAAAGTACTTGGAACCTCTCTATATCATGCAACAAAAGAAAAGGTAAATTAGCACTGTAACTAATTATCCTGATTAACATCAAATCTGAAAAATCAGATAACTCTATCAAAATAATGCAGCAAAATTTTGTGGACAGATCAATCTAAAGATGCTATTGCACAAAGGTGCTTCTTGTAAAAGTAATTCATCACAAGAATGTAATAGCATACCTGAGGATTCAAGACATCCATCCGGAGAATAACATCATCCTGCCAAAGCCATGAAAGAGTAAATAAATAGAACGATTAAACCCCAATCTGCCCCCAACCTTAAATAAAGTAAATAATCAAAGAAACAAAAAGAAAAGATCATAGGCAAAATAACAGGAAATGGCCCTCTAAGCTAAACACCACTAACAATTCTAAATCTGAACTCACAGACAAGCAAAAATTCCTATGTTATACATCATGGTGTCCCAAGAGGGCATGAGGATACTTCAAGAGTTGCCAAACATTTAAACTAACAGGCAGTATAAAGGTTGTAGTTATGAAGGATGACGTAACAGCCTGACTAGCCCATTACTACAGCAGTGAATCCATTAATGATCAAAGTTTGATGGTCTAATGCATGTTCAGTGGCACTGCTGAATGTTAGTACATCAAAATAGCTAAAGAATATTGAGATGAAGTTATAACTCAAATGATGTCAACGAATTTTTTTTTTTTTTTTTTAAAAAGAAGCAATTCCGTTTCCTTGTAGAAAAGGCTCCTTACAAATATAAGTATTAAGTAAAGGGCACCGAGTGATCTACTCTTTCTAGAAACGTTCTTTTTCTTTATCAGCACTTTTATTTTTCTACTATTACTGACATACTAGGGAAAATCAAGATTTGTTTCAACATTGATGTGCTAGAAGAAAACCCCAAAACTCTGTCAGAACCTTATCCATAGAATTGCATCCAGGAAAAATGGTCATCAATGATAACACCTGCGAATAGTAACTTTGTGATAGACAGTTGCCAGTTACTCGTCACTGGCGGAACTGCAATTAAGGATCTTAGTGAAGTTCAGCCTGATTGGAGCATTTAATGGGGGTGTCACTGGCAAATGGTAATCACAATAATTTTCTGACATATTTTTAGATAAAAGGGTACAACTCCTTAAAGCTCTCTAATTTAATCTTTCTATTTTCCTAACAAAAGAAAAAAAAAAATTCCTAAATTATAGTTAAATTGCAGATTGTACAAACTAGCACTACATCTATCATCAACTTTTTGCTTACATGGACCATGAGAATGCATTTCATATAGAGGCCAATGATCAACAAGCAATATTTCAAAAGACAAGGCCTCTATCCGATAGACATACCTCTAGTATTCCAGGATTTTGCATCACAATTCCAAGAATGCGGCGTGTAAGTCCCCTGAAAACAATCATGTTGATGGACCCATCTCCATTTATCCAAGGAAGTATTGGCTTCCATTGACGAGAATCATCTGCAGGACTATTCCAGGTTTCACTCTCATTCTCCCTTCCCAAGCTAATGCTGTTTTCCTGCACACTAGCTTCAGGATCGCTGCTAGTATGACTTCTATCTGAGGGTCGAGAAACCTCTTCAGGAAGATTGAGTATCGTGACTTTGTGCACTTCACCTTCATTCTTATTCATTCTCTCAAAATCAGTACCATCAGTCTGATGGTTTTCAGACTGAAGATTACAATTGATCTCCACAGACTTCATGGCTGAAGCCAATTTAACACTGCGAGGGCCGCCACTCACTGAGACTAAAAAATACTTGGGCTTGTACAAAACATCAACTATCCGAACAGAATCAAAAGCATTGACCTGTACAGGAAGGATCAGTACATTAGTTCATATGAAGCTATTTGGCAACACTCAAAATGGAAGACATATATCTGCATGGCATCAGCATCCCAAAGTTCAACTTGAGTAATGCAGTCAAAAACTAAAAAGCACTAATCTTATCTTTGTCCAGCCAGCATAGCCACTCCCAACAAGCTCAAAACATCGAATGAGTGTTGCAAAAATGAAAACGCTAAAGCAGATGATAGGGTTGACAAGAAGAGACAGAATTGGAATCAATTTTGAAGCAAAAAACGGAATAAGTTCACTGAGAAAATGAGAGAAAATAGATTATGATCATTGATCATAAAGAAAACCTTCAAGTGCATTAGTAGGGAAACAAGATAAACTATAAACTACAGAAAGAAGAGGCTAGAAAAGACCAGAAAAACTTTTCATGAGGCGGCTAGACATGACATGCTATCATATAATTATACAACTAATACAAGTTTTAAGTAGAACTGAATAGAAAAAAATGGTTTCGTGGAGCCAACCCAACCAATTTGGGATGCCTGGTTCAGTCAAGTTGTATACAACAACAACAACCATTTGAGCATTAATCCTAAATTTTATGGTCGGCTGTTTGAGAAACAAATATAGGAGAGAAAAAAAAAAGTTGGAAAGCAAAAATAGAAAAGATAATATTAAAAAATAAAAACAATGAAAACAGAGAAATAAAAATAAACCATCTATAGAAACTTAAAATAATAAGAGAAATGATTTAACTGTTTCGAATTCTCATATACCAGTCATTTTTATTTAAAGTCATCTTTTCAACTAAACTCTTGACACTCATATCCTTACAGATGATTTGCATCTAGATATTCAACAGTCTGGTCTAACATTTCACCAAATCCTCTTACATTTAAGATCTCACTTCTCCTAACTGGTGCATCTTTGATTCTTCATTGGATATATCTAAACCACTTTAGGCAATACTCTCACATCTTTTTCACAATTGAACTCACTTCCAACTTAGTATATATCTCTTTATTTCTAATCCTATCTTTTCTAATTTTACCATACATCCATCTGAGTATTCTCATTTTATATTTAGTCATGTGTTTAATGATCTCACACTCAACGCCATACAATCATCCAAGTTTACTGTAGTTCTATTAAACTTTCCCTTAACTGCAATGGTATCGTATAATCGCAAAGAACTCCAGATACACTTCTCTATTTCATCTCATCCGCTTGAATTCTATAATTCACATCCTCATCTATATTCCCATAGGTTTAAACGATGACCCAAATATCTAAAATATTCATTTTTTGGTATATCTTATCATTTTAATTTAATCGTTTCATCGTTCTGATGACTGTCATTAAAAGTATATCTCTTATACTCAATTTTTGACCGATTCAATTTAAATCATCAGGATTCTAATGTGTCCTTCCATAACTCCAATTTAACACTAATACCCTCTATAATTTTATCGATCGCTCTATATCATCTACAAAAAGCATATAGTATAATATTTCATCTTGAATTCTCTTTGTGATTTCATCCATCACTATTGCAAAAAGGATGAGACTTTATACCGAATCTTGATGAGGTCCAATCTTAATTGGATAGCTATCATTGAGGTCCAATCTTAATTGGATAGATATCATTTAAACCCCCACAAATTATTATATTAGTAACAGCTCCCTCATATATATCTTTGATGAACTCGGTGTATTTCAAGGAGAACCCGTCAGTGCCCACCACAATGTCTCTAAAAGCCCTATTATATGCTTTTTCTATATCAATTAATATCATATGCAAGTTTCTCTTCTATACTCTAAACGTCTCCATCAAATGTTTTAACAAGTAAATGGTTTCGGTAGTGGATTGTAATGACATAAATACAAATTGATTATGAAACATACTTACTTCTAATCTCAATTTATGCTCCATCACTCTCTCTCACAACTTTATAATATGACTCATAAGTTTAATTCATCTATAATTGAACCAATCTCGTATGTCTCATTTATTTTTATATAGTAATACAAGTGTACTCTCTCCCCATATTTGAGATATTTTTTTTATTTGTCAAATTTTGTTAAAAATATCTATTAACATCCCTATCCTTACTTCACTCAAACACTTCCACATCTCAATAGAGATGCCATCAAATCCTATGATTTTATTATTCTTCATTTTCTTTAACGCTTCCTTTATTTCATGAGAATGAATTTTACATTTAAAATCTCTATTGATCTCTTCTACAATTATCACGATATCATCGATATCTTTTGTACCCTCAACATTAAAGAGAATAACAAAATAATTCTTTCAACGCTTTCTTATATCTTCATTCCTTATAAGAATATTATTGGTCTCACTCTTAATACATCTAATACCATTTAAATCTTTTTCTTTCCTCTTCCTTAGTTTGGCGAATTTGTAGATCTTTTTTTCTCCATCCTTAGCTTCTAATTTCTTTCATAATTCATTATACACCTTACTTTTTTATTCGTAAATAATCTTCTTCGTATCTTTTTTCATAATCTTGTACTTTTTAAATGCATCGCTACTTCTCTTACTTTTAAGGTTCCTATAACACTCTCGTTTGGTTCGCATAACACTCTCATTCAGTCAAGTTGTGTACTTGATAATATTCATATTTTTGTGCACCGATATTTGGTCATGCTTGTCAAAATACTATTAGGACAAATAATTTATAATTATTGTAGAAACATTGAACAAACCTTTAGAACGCATCCAAAAGCTTGAAGCACTTCAACAATGAGCTCAGGTGTCATTACCCCTGGAAGAAAGTGAACAAGTTTATATTTTCTAAATAAGTATTCTGTATGAATATCACATGTTCTGAAAAGGAAAGCTAATGCACGAGAAGAAGACAAAAGGCAAGAAACAGATCACCAACCTTGCAGGTCCAAGACTTCAGAAAGCTCTTTCAGGCCCAACCCCTGGTCACCAGCCCTCTGAATGGCTGTGTAAGCAGTCGTGAACATCTCAGGACCAAGAGGACAGGGTGGCTCTTGATCAGAAGACAACACCATTAACTCTTTAGTGTAGCTTGTCATCGCTTCCCACAAGGTCTTACCAGAACCTCCTGCAAAGACACCCCCATGGGAAGTTTCAGGGGTAGCCTTCCTGTGTCCAGAATGAGAGGCAATGCTGCTAATATCATCTCCATAAAGGCCGTCACACCGAACACCTTTGTCGCTTTTTTCAATAAAAATATCATCAGCATAAATCTTCCCCTCTTTAAATAATTCAAGAGCATTAGCCCCAGAAATAGTGGCACGAGCTACTGATACCTTGACACCAGGAAAACCTTTCTCTCGTCGGGAAATAACCTCACCTTCCATTGGAGATGTGAATTTGGGTTTCTTAGATTTGTTGTTTTCACTAGATTCATTTTCATCAGATTTACGCTTAGAACTTCTTGTGTCCTCAACCTCCCCAACACCTTTGTCGGGCAAGTGTGGAGAAACAAATAATTCTCCAGAAGAAACTAAAGCGAATAAGTGGAAAATATCACCACACTGCAGCTCTGCAGGGAGATCAATCCCCTGCTCCACCAGATCCCTTTCCCTTTCATTGAGCCAACTAGCAAATTTAGCAGCACGTTTTCCAGTATCGCGTGGAAAAGGAGAAGAAGAAAGACTGGCCAAGAACCTCTGGGAAAGTACAAAAGGTTGACTGCCATTTCCACCGATCTGTCCAACAAAATATTCAATTGCAGAAATTACTTTCCATTAGTATGATTACAGGTATCTATTTGGGCAGCCCCAAGTTCTAAGCAAAATAGAGATGTGCCAAGAGATAAAACTTTTAAGGCAATAAAAAGGTAGCCACAAACAGATTCCATTACAATAAAAGCGTTTCAGAAAGTGATAAAACTTTTCTGAATATTTTACCCATTTCATTTAAAGCAACAAGGAGATAGATAAACCCCCAAGTGAAGCATCTGTTAGTAAGAGCATCACATTAGAACTAAAGACTTTTAAGGCAATAAAACGGCAGCCACAAACAGGTTCCATTACAATAAAAAGGTTTCAGAAAGTGATAAAACTTAGGGTAAATTACAATTTATCCCCTTATGTTTTTACGAAGTTCACATATCTTCCTATGGTTTTCAAAAAACAAGGAAGTAACGGAAATGGGCAGACGATCACAAAGATTGAGAAACACGCACGGGAACTTCCCTTTTACCAATTCTACCCTTCTCTGCTGTTCCAACCTCCACTTCATCCTCCATCATACCAAACACAGAACAACCCCTTATCAAAACCAAGCTTCCGGTGCCAGTCATAGTTCTCAGTGACTCCTCCGATCTCTCCTTCAATCAGCGCACCAGCTTCTCCTCCGACCCTTCAATAAAGCTCTCTTACACTCCCCCTCCAAACTCCTCTCTCTCTCTAAAATCTGGGATTGGCCACTTTGGGTTCTGGTGATGAAGAGGGTTTTGAATATTGTAATTAACCCTATTTTGGCAAAAAAAAAAAAAAAAAAAAAAAAAAGGAAATTTATGCAAAATTTATCAAAAAATGTTCTCACCATTTCCTCCCTCTATAAAAAAAAAGAAAGAAAAATATCGCTTCCTCTCCTAAAATTCCCCCGGGAATTTATCTAAAATTTATTTTCTTAACATTTTCTCACTTACGCTCCTCTCCCTCTCTCTCTCTCTCTCTCCCCACAACTTCCTCCTCTCACGAATCTCATCTCCATCTTCCTCTCTCCTCCTCAAACCCCAATTTGGAGACTTCTCTCTCTACAAAAATACCCTCTCTTCATCAATCCCAAACCAAGGAAATCTTTGTTGATTTCTAAGCAAAATTGCAGGTGGGGTTTGAATTTTTCATAGAAAACAAAATTGCCTTATTTGACAATTGACAAAATTGGGGTTGAGAGGGTTGTAAAAAAAAAATGAAAGTGGAGAAAAAGAAGGAGAATAATGAGGGTAGTGCAAGTGAAGTGAAGTTTTTAAAGGGGAATGTTTTTGGGTGAAGAGAGATATTGAGATTTTGGAGAGAGAGAGAGAGAGAGAACAGGAAATGAAAAGGGTTATGGAGGAGATGAATTGGGGGCGATTTTGTTCCCCAAAAAAATAAAAAGATTTTAAAATTGGTAGAAGTTCTGCACATTTTCCACGCGTGCTCTTCAATCTTAGTGAAATTTGCTTATTTCCATCACTTTCCACTTTTTTGAAAACCATAGGAGGATATGTGGCTATTTTTGAAATATATAGTATGTGGTTGAACATGAAACCACAGGAGGATAAATCGTAACTTACCCTAAAACTTTTTTGAATATTTTACCAAATTCTTTTAAGGTGACAAGGAGATAGATAACCCCCTAAGTGAAAGCTTCTGTAAGTAAGAGTATCACATTAGAACTCAAATATGTTTTAGTCCATAGAAAAGACAAAATCATCATAGCAACACAAAGAGATCAAGTTTTGGTCGAATAAAAATGTCCAAGCATTTTAGTTGATCATAAATGGATGAACACATGTCCCTTCGACTATTGTAAAGCCAGCACAAACATTATAAATGCAAGAGCTTGAACAAATCTATATTTTGATCATCAATTACAAAGTAGCACTGTACCAATTGCAACATACATTGCTTAGTAAGATACATCATAATCAGTTCAAGTAATGATGGTTGATTGTCAGAGGAATCAATAACCTGATTATCGTGTTATAGACAAAGACCAATATTGATCAATATTTCTCCTCAAGAAGCAATAATTTATGTTTCACCGGCATGTTCTGGCACCATTTATTCAACAGTAGGAGTTTAAGACAATCATTCATGATACCAAGTCAACCATGCTTTAACCAATCAGGCTCATATCTATGCCTGTATTTAAAACTGCAGTAATGTGTAGCCCCTAGTTACAAAACTTGTGGATCTAGTCTCTTTAGAGACCCAAAATGATGTGTAATGGCCACCAAGTGTCAGAATTCAGATGGAATGGTTAGGAAATACAATCCATCAAGTGAAGCCTCAGAGAACCTGCTACAGGTGCTCAAAAATTGCAGAACAAATTCCTATCTGTATTTGCATGCATGGTCATAGAGTAGCTGACCAAAAAAAAAAAAAACAAACAAACAAACAAACAAACAAAAAACATAAAAAAAAGATACTAACTTCATCTTGTACGCAACAGATGGAATGTTTTCTTGTACACAACAGAAAATTGCTTAAGATACTCCCTTCATCTTGAAGCACTAGTCCATTCATAGAATAACTGACCCAAAACAGAAGTATTCTCCAACAGACAAAAGCAGGAAAATATTTTCAGATAGATCAATTCTTGATGATGCAGTTGCATATTGTACTCAATGAGGGGCCAGGAAAAATGTCCTCAATGACACAAACTTTTTATGGAATTTCCAACTAAATGAGCTATTAGTAATAAACATTGCAATCACAAAAGTGTTCAAGGGAAAAAAATATCAATAATATGAGAAGTTCATGCCTTGTTTGATTAAAGAAGGAAACAAAATTGGTTTTTTTATGATAACCCGGTGTTCAGGGATGCAAGTCCCATATGAGACTTACATCCCTTGAAATAGCCAATGTTTCTCAAAAGAAAGAGATTTACCATGACTTTCTTCTCTCTGAGGTAGCTAAAGGCTGCAAAAAGGTCGCGCTCTGAATAATGCCGCAAGGTTTCTGCCAGCAAACTTGAAACTGCTGGTGTCGTTGAGCTGCTCAAAAAGATAAGCTTATATAACTCCACGGCATTGGAAACGGCCAACGACTTGTATACATGTTGGCTTAAGCAAGCCCCCTCATTCAAAAGCTTTATAAACTTTTGAGGAAGGCGGCAAGATCTTCTACCAGTGTCTCCACGGTGACTTTCATCATAGCTCTCACCATACTCACTATGAAATCCAGTTTCCTGCAGATGGGGAAAGCAAGAAATAATAGTTTATGAACTATTTTCCAGCAACGGGTGCGGAAAAAAAAAAAATGAACAAACTACACGCTCAAAAAATACAAAATTCTAGCTAAAACACATGATAAAGATGTGGTAATTCTCATGCCCTCTCTTAAGACAATTGAAATGAATTTTGGCAAAGAAACGATATAAATTTACAATGATATCAAAAATAACAGTCAACTGTAAAGGAGTATCTGATTTTACATGTCCAACTCGAACCTTGCTTATATCTGTCTCCTTCGACAAACCTCCAGCTCTCTCACTGGCATCCAATTTGGCCAATTTCTTGTATCGGAGAACCTCATCAAGGGCTATCTTGATAGTCACATTGTCAAAATTGTCCCACTGTTCTTCCTTGGAATCTGGCCCTAGTGAGTGTTTGAGAACTTTCGAGACTTGGATTAGGGCTTCCCTTGATGAAGAGCCTTCAATCAGGTTCTCATTGTTTGGCAAAGTATAATGGGAGCCACGTAAGTGTTTTGCATACTGTTCACTAAGCATGCTGCACAGCCTCATTAAGGCTTTTCTAAATGCCACGTTGCTATTTAGAATTGCCATTCTTCTCCTGCATGTACTTGGAGGTGCTGGAAGATCAGGAAGTGAAATCCAATCCGTGCGATGAAATTTAGCCCCAAGAGATGCACGATGTCTTGCATATTGTATCACCAATTCACTGCAAGGAAGATAATGCTTTATGTGATCTATAAAATGGGTAAATAAATAATACATAATAAAAATAAATTGCAAGAAAGTTAGGTACAGAAGATTGCAACTAAACGCTAACCACCAAAACTAGATATACCATAAGGTTGACCAACAGAGTATTCACCGGTTACACAATCATAATGTATATAAACACAAGTAGAAAACAGCAAGAATCTATTAACAGGGAAAAAGTAAAATTTCATTAAAATCTTTACAGCTCCCAGAAATTTTTTCTCATCTAATAAGAGTAGCACCTTAAGAACGCCAATTTGAGAAGACACTTAACCTCTTTGCCTCTCGGCACTCCAATCTTACACCCCTCATCCCAGTTATTTCAAATTTTCAGCATAAAACCTTTACAGAGGCAACATTCTTTCAAAATGGAAAATTAAATAAATAAACTATATTCCCCAGCTATCTACTATGACAGGCATTCTTCTGTAAGAGAGACCATGTTTCAATTCCCAAAAGGAGTCACATAGTATGGACCAGTTGAAATTTCAAGATATCATCTGGAGTCAGAGATGCAACTGAAAACCATGTATGACCAGCTCAAAAACAGATGTTCTGCTGGGCAATGCAAAAGCCAGCGCCTCACTTACCGATCTGCCTTCTCGGTCCATGAAAATTTTCTTTGGCGGGCAGGCTTCATCCTTGGAAATGCACAATGGCTGGCTAAAGAATAGTGCTCCTCACCATCTTCAGTTTGTTCTGGTTCATCCACAGTTAGCTTGTCACCACTCATATTAGATGATTGCAGGTCAGTGCCATGCTCTTCCGAGAAAATTTCAAGGGTAGTTGGCTCCTTGGTGAATTGGACATCTGAATCTGAGAATTCGCCAGGAGTCTGGTTATCAAATTTACCAGAAGCATTACCTTTCTTACGCTTCAACAACAATTCCATTGATCTCTTTCGCTTTCGAGAAGACGGACGTCTTCTGTTTCTTGGCCTAAGCTCTTCCTCATTGGCACCTTGAGCTCTACAAAATCTATCCAGGCGACGTAATCGTTTGTCACTATAAACCCGAAGCACCTGCAAGTTCCATTTATCTTCAGAGAATGAAGCATGTATGTTGTCCTCGACATACAAGAAAGTCAAATATATGCCAAACATAAAGTCAGTTTTACCATGCAAGAGATAAAGGGACCAGGCCATTGACTCCCACAAGCAAATATTTGAGCAGAACAAAATTTTTTATTATGTGAACTGGCATGCTGCCTTTGACTCAATTGTAGCTTTTATGCTGAGGAGAATGAATCAAAGAAATGATTTGATTATACCAGTCCTTGCATTAGGGGCCCCAAACCATAACCACCTCTCTTTCACAAGTTACCTTGCAACTGGATATTCTCACATCTTCACATTTTGAAGATAAGTCCCTTGAATTTTTTTCGGAGTATTAGGCTTGTGCAAGGAGACTTCACAAATATTTTTTAACTGTGTAGCAGTTCTGGTAATAAGAAAGGGCCAATCTTTTTTGTATCAGATGAAAAAGGCCAATCTTATAGGAAAATATGCAAGAATGTCAATCTTTTGGTGTCTTATTAGGTATTAAATTTTTCCTTATAAAGAAAAAATAAAGGAATTACCCAACAAATAATGTTGCTATCATGTGCCAACCAAGAAGAGCCAAATGGATAATGTAGCTCCAATGATGTAGATACCAGACAAGTCTAGGTAGAAGATAAGGAACAGAAAATCACAACTTAGTATTTCATCCAAATGCAGCAGTGTTTATCCATATTCCTTACATTCCTCATTTTTGACAGAGATTAATCTTTAAGTATCTCATTTACATGCACTGGGTAAAAATAGTGGAACCTCGCTTTTATTTGGAATTCACACCAATTAAAAAGAGAAAGAAAACGAAAGAAGAAAACAGCACCAAGAAAAAGCAAAACAAGCCAAATGAAGGTGAGAAGAGGGCCAAGAAGAATTATGTGGACCTAGTCAATGCTACAATGCATAATAGTTTAAGCATAATTTTTCATATAATTTCATCACCAACATATCAAGTTAAAAAGAGAAGAGGAACACAAGCAAGTAAGATTAGGGAAACAAATAAAAAGAGACAGAACAATGTTAAGCATAAGTAATATATCATCACCTGCTCCAAGGTCAAATTAAGATCCTCCGCAATCTCCTCACATTGTCTGAATGACAATTTTTTGCTTGAATCATCCTTGACTACACGCTTTAGGAGCTCAGCTCGCTGATCTGCTGTCATGACCCGTACTGAGGCCCAAGAGCGGAAAAGGAAAACCTGTGGAACAATATAGTGATGATCTTGGAGCAGAGAAGATTGCAAGGAATAAAAGAAGGAACCAGAGGTCTGATGATGCAAAAATTACATAAATATTATTTAAGAAAAATCTGAACCTAAGCCTTGCTGCATAATGTCATTAAGTTACACGCAGAGGCTGCGCCTTACTAATTTTACTTGTATCATCTTGAAGACAGAGGTTCTAAATGAGACAAAGTTGTGTCACACTTGTTTGGGCAAAAATACCCTATTTACTTGAATATTAGAAATCTCTCCATGGTTATACACATGTACTTATCTTCTCATTCTGTCAATTCTAACTGCCTTAACTACCTCAAATCTCTCTTAAAAAATCAGTTCTCCTTTTTTGTGTGAGGAAAGTTCTAGTCCATACTACAGGCAGAACCCCCCTTATTAGAAGCCAATTGACAATTTTTTTGACAATAATGCCCCTAAAATTTACAATTCAACAGAATTTACAAAGCGTAAAGTTAGATTTACGTAAATTGATAACTTCCATAATCCCCTTTTGAAACTTCCAAAAACGGCCCCTTTCTTAATACTCTTTTGCAGCAATAATTACCCACTTTCAAACCTTTTTAATTTCATTTATTATAAAAAAATATATATAAAAAAAAAAAACACACACAAGTATTCTACATATACCAGTGTGAGGGGGAAAGATTCCTGTTACGTGACAACACCAGGTCAACACTCCAATTTAATGGACAATAGATTCTTGTCACACACACTAAGGGTGCGTCAGAATTGTCAGAAGAGAGAGAGTTGGATAATAGAATCGCTGCTGAGCAGAAAAGGGGGAATATCAAGCTGTAAAAATTAATATTCTGATATAGAGAGCCTTTTTTATACCCATTAGTATTCCAATATTTTAAGGTCGAACTTAAGTATCACAGCTTAAGTCCTTACGCTGAAAAAGAAGAGAGGCCCAAATGTGAGAAATTTTAGGCCTATTAGCTTAGTGGGGGAGATTGTATGAACTCCTGTCAAAATTTTAGAGGGAAGGTTAAAGAAATTTATTGGGGGGTCTGGTGGGGAAGTTCCAGCATGCCTTTATTGTATGGAGGCAAATTCTGGATGCAGCCTTAATGACCAGTTTACGAGAATTGAGAGAAGGTGGTGGTGGTGTTATTTGCAAATCAAAAATGAAGAATGCTTATCATCATGTTAGTTTGGATTTCTTTCTTTGCTGAGTCTATCTCTACTCTCTTGTTTGCAGATGATACAATAGTTCTCTATGATAATTTGCAAAGCAGGTTCTCTTTCTAAAAGGTATGCTGTATATCTTCAAGATGGTTTCTGGATGGAAAGTGAATCACATGAAAAGTGAGATTATCTCAATGCGAAAATGGGTTAGTAGGAGCTTGCTGGCATCCACTTTAGGGTTACAGGGAAACTTCTGGTAACCTAAGGCTCCCTCTTGGAACAAAGCACAAGGGAGGGCCATTTGGGTTGAGGTAGTAAGGAAATTTGAGAGAGGACCAGAAGGGTGGGAAAAGGGTATCTTTATAAGGAGGCTTAATCTCCTGAAAAGCACCTTATTCAACCTTCTGGTATACTTCACATACCTCTTTCCTTTCCCTGTTTCAGTGACAAAATATTAGAGAGCATCCAAAGAATATTCCTATGCGGAAGCAATGTGAATACTGAAGAGAAGTTTAGTCTGATTAAGCAGGAGCTTGTTAAGCAGCCTTTGCAAGGAGCACGGGCTCCAGTTATTAGACCTTTAGTTGATTTTTAAAACGCATTGTTGGGGAAATGTGGTTTTCAGATGAGAAAACTCTTTGGGAAAAAGTTATTGTAACCAAATAAGGGACTTCTCATAACAGATGGACATCTAATGAGGCTAGTGGGCTTGATGGGCTAGCTGTTTGGAAGGAGATTAGAAGAAGATGGAAAGTTTTTAAGAGCATGGTGGAATTCAAAGTGAATAATGGGTGAGAATTTTCTTCCACGTGACAAGTGGTATGGCTCCGGTCCATTCAAGAGTAGTTCCCCTGTTTCACATGAGCTGCAGTGAGCGAAGAGGCTTTAGTGGGCTCCTTGGTCTCTATCCAAGGCAACTGTCGCTTTTTTGGGATGTAAACTTTAGCAGACAAGCAAATGACTAGGAATCCGAGTTCTTTAATTTCTTTGAAGCATTGGAGAGGATTAAAATAAATTTTGGTAACAAAGATACTGTGGTCTCAGGGGTTCTGTGTTAGGGAGCTTTGAGGTTAACAGATTTTTTAACATTCTTAGATTCAATGGTTGGGATGAAAGGAGGGCTCCTTCTACTTGGAAGTTTGTTTGGAATTCCGCTTCTCTCCAAGAGTAGCCCTTTCTGCATGGGCAGCAGCATGGGGGATGTTTTTCACTCAAGATAATCTTTAAAGAAGAGGATTACTTTTGGCTAAGCGATGTCTGTTACGCAAAAGAGAACTTGAGTTTGGATCACTTGCTTCTTCATTTTAGATGGGCTTGATCCCTACGTGGAAAATTGCACTTACAATGGTTGACTTCAAACTCCATACAAAATGATTTGCAGGCTAGGTTTGGAGTCAGTTTTTATACAGTAAGAGGAGAGCTGTTAGGATGCTTCCCGGTTGATTTGGAGATAGTAGAAAAATTTTTGAAGGCATGGAGACTTCTTTAATGACTTTGGTGAAAAATTTTTCAAGTGTCTGTGTTATTGGTAAGACTTCGAACTCCTTTCAATGTTATGTGAATGTTGTTAATTTAATAGATTTTCTTTTCCGCAAACCTATGGATGAGAAGATTTTCTTTCAAGTTTTGATTAAAACTTTATTTTCCAATCAAAAATAATATTTTTGATTAAAGAGTGTAAATATAAGTATTGCGGTGGTGGCATTACTAAAAAGATTTAGAAGTTTTATCCTTGTAGAATAACAAGGAGCCTTGTTCGTGTTGCTAGAGGGGTGATTTTGTCCATCTAAGCGTGTGGGCTTCAAATTCTACGAATACCAAATGTTAGGGTTTTTTAAAGATACATGATGCAATCAGGATGATCCAGCAGCATGGTTAAAGACTGGCGATCACTGTGTTCCATCTATAAGTAACATCAGTAGTGTCACAACAACCACCTAAGCCTTAATCCCAAATGTTGTTCATCAGTAGTGTCACAAATATGGGAAATCAAAAGCATACAGATATGGCACTTGGTTTGGCATACACAGCCTTTCTTACATTGCTGCAACTAATTATGATAATTATTGACACATAAACATGGCCCTATTGACACACAAACATGGCCCAAAGGAAAAATCCTTGAAAATCATCTAAGCGGACAGTAACCATAAAATAGCAGATTTGTGTAACTGCTGCAAGCAAAAGTAATCAAAATGACCATTATGACATATATAACTTCAATTTGGCAGATACCTCATGAACAGCAGATCCCGGAAATGCATGTAAGGCAGCAGTTCGGTCAGCAGCAGCATAGCAGAACTCCAGGGTTTTCCAGTATATATCAACAGCTACTTTATTTGAAAGGATAAAATCATGTCTGATACGGGGACGAAGATCAAGAGAACTGACACCTGAAGATGGTGAAACCACAGACAGAGGTTCCTCAATATAAGGTCTTAGCTCCAATGCATGTGAAAAGGAGGTGCATGGGGCCGTATCTCCATCTCCTGAACATCCACCAGTTGTCAATCGAATCAACTGAAACAGAATCAATGGTTAGTCAGCACAGACTGTTTAGATCAACACAGAAAAATGGAAAGAAGCTGATGTCTGGTTGTTAACAATCAGCTGCTCCAGCCTAAGTTCATGAAGTAAGGAGTTTAATTAGTGTTTTATATTTAGCATTCCAAAAAAAAAAATTAGCAAATTCACAAGGAAAAAAGGAAATAATTAAAGGAAAAGGTAACATCAAGCAAATATGAGAGGAATGTAGCAAACAACATATCAATAGAAAAGTCAAATGTCTTAAGGAGCTCTAAAAAAACTGATCCGCATGTCACATCCGTAAATTGGAAAATGATGCCCACAAGAATCTCGATCTCCATACTCACAAGCAGGGGAAATTACATAGGTCAGAAACCTCAACTTTCATCAAATCTAATAAACTATGCTTGATAGAAAATATGATACATAACAATAAAACCAGAATACTGTGGTCAATCATCCCTAACACAAAATAATTAGGACATTCAGTTTCAGCTATCAAATTACTAATATTACCTTCAAACGACGTAGTATGTCAATTATCCAAGAAAGTCTCCCTGTTGCCTGAGTATCCATCAATACCTTGTACTCTTGTAGAGGAAGATCAGATAGCCGAGTACCGTTCTTGCACTTCTCAACCATGTCCCCAAATTTTTGAGGAGATCCCACAACCTGTAAGAATAGTTCAAGTGGCATGGCCTTAATAGCAGCATCTAGAGCAAACATTTTGCAAGTGCTATGAGGATTCTTCAGGTCATACACATGCTCCCCAGATGCCAAAGCTTCATCCCAATCGGATGAATCACTTAAGTAACTCCAAAGAAAGTTGTGAAGCAGCTTAGCACGAACCATTTTTGCCAACACAAACCCATTAGCACGCATGGCCTCAGATCTGACAGCCTGGGCATCTGATTCTACACAGCGTTCAATCCTCTGGACACCATTCAATACTGGAAGTGCTTGAACATCCTTTGGTCGAGGCATGCCTTGACTATGAACTTGCGTGTTCAGAGACCTCAACCTATCATGAATTTGACCAAGTAACTCAGGCGTCAAACTTTGAACAGATGGATGCAGAACTACCACTGTTGTACGGCTATGACTGAAGTTAGTAACAACAGGGACACCAACAGTAATAGATTTGCATCGCCCTTCTTGCTGAAGCTTGTTCAAACAACGCATTAAGGTCTTCCTATCCATTGTTGTTCCTTTGTCCTTCTCAAAACTCTCAAGCCATTTATGCAGCTCAGCCTTTAATATGAACTTCTCCTCCTTCGAAGAAAAAATGTTCAAAAGCTCAATAAAAAAGCAAAAAATGCGGATTCAAGTGTTAACTCGCAAAAGGCAGTCAAAGGAATGGATGGATGCCTTGGAAGAACAAATATACCTGCAACCTTTCAAGTATCCTCTGCTCCCTCCTGGCACTAAGAGCAGTCAAAGAAATGGATGGATTCTTTGGATATGATGAGCATCTTTTCGATGGGCTTAACAATGCAGGCTTTGATGTTTTGGGTGGCGCAATACCTGATTGAGGAGACAATGTTCCCAAACGTAGTTCCTCTCCAGGAGTTACATCTCTAATCTCACAGACTGCATCTTGCAAACTGCTGGGACGGACAAGTTCATTGTCATGCTGACCAACTTCTAAAGAACAGAGAGAATGTTCTGCTTCAGTTTCTTTAGTTTTCACACTATCTAGTGGCAAGGCATCACGAGTAGATGTTTGAAACTCAGTTATGACCTGGGAGGAATCCTGGGGAACAGTTAATTCCCCACCTTCTTGGTATGACAACTCTTTCCCTCCAGAAAAACTTACCGATTTACTTGCAATAGGATCATCTGGATCAGGTTGGAAGTTCCCTGCTGTCCAGGCTCTAAAGGCCACACCTCTGTTATGGTTTTCTGCTTGTAGATGCATCCCAAACCTAGAAAACAGATTCATGAACCGGCTGTAGTTTCTTTTGTTGTTAATTCCAAGCCGTTTGCACACCTGTCAATAGTGGTTTTAAACATAAAATGAGAAGCAAAAACTGCATGTCAAAATGAACATGTAAAGCAAACAAAGATCTAGGCGGGGGGCCAGCATGTAAGCAAGACACTTTATTAGGGATTAAATCCATATCGTACATGAAGGGTGCAAAGACAAAAGGAAGGAACTATTATGAAGATCAATGGATGAGTGCATGTGATTATGTGCAATACAAACTGTAGTGACTCATACAAAAATACACATTTAAATTCAAAAATAGTCCTAAACAACCGATCATAAAAATGGCCAAACTTCCTTTTTTGAATCCTTCTCATTCGGTTTCACAAGTTTCAATTTGCGTCCTCACCTTTAAACTGCAACAATTTAATCTTTAACGGATTAGAATCTTTACCGAATGGGTGTGATTGTTTACTGGCATTACAGAAAGCCAAATGCAATTCTAACATGACAGTGACTCAGCAAAAAATGGCCAATGTGATAATAACTCGGCAACAACTGGCCTCAAAGAAACCAGCAGTAGACACATTTTCCCAAAATTAAACTTCATTGTTTAATTCTGTGGAAAGAAATCTATTGAGGTTGCTATATTCAACACACAGCAATCCAAGGTAACATTGGCTATTTTTCACCAATTTATTGCCATGTCAGAGCTTTTCTTGAGCACTCTGTCTCCAGCATCACTGTGTATTAGTTATCACGCCAATTGATATGAATTCTAAAATATTAAGGGCTAAAAAGGAATTTAAGCCAGAAGAAACTAGAAGTTATCTTATGCTGGGGCTAACTTAATACCCTTACCACGATTGAACCAACCAAGTCGTGCTCAAGAGCAGTTTTTAAACAGAATTACAAAGCAATTAAAGTAAAAATAAAAAAGATTCTCATTGAACCAACTTAATTAATTATTGAACGGTTCAAATGTCAAAACATCGCATAGCAAATTGAAGCAAATCATGTGTTCTCATCAGCATTGTCAGGCTTAAACATGAAGTACCACATCTTATCCACCTCTTTCAAACCAATACACAACACAAGTTCTCTAACTTATTATAGTTAACTGAACAGTGCAACTTATAGACCAAATCCATCAAATAGAAATATTATAGCCATAAAACAAAACATTTTGTCAACTAAAGAGCAAGCTTTGTGGAGCTTATGCTTTCATAGAGCAGTGAGTGGAATAAAATAACATGATGTTAGCTGTTCATAAGCAGAGAAATTTATTTTGAACCTTGAGAATACAGAGATATGGCCAACAAATCATTGCCAAAATCTACAGCAAGCTCAAAAGCAGCAACTCTATTATCTATTGGGGAAAAGTAGTGGATGCACCTCAAAAACAGTAAGCCCATTCGATGCTGCTGCCTCAATCATATCAAATATTTGATTGTCAATAGGAAGTTCAACAACCTGCTCTGTGATTTGGCCTCTCCTACCAAATTTTGGAAGTTGTTCTATCTTTGAATCACCTTGTCCATGTCCATGAGTTTTTGGCTCAAATTCTTTTGGATCAAAACTTCTCAGCAAGCGTAGGCATGGAGCAGGCTGCCAAATACAAATGATCAAAAGAAATGCTTTCCATTTCAACTAACCCTATTAAAACATATAAACCTAGCGCCACATTAAATGGCTTCAGCCTTTTGGTGCAGTCAAGATTCACTAAAAACAGCTCTAATCAATATATTATAGGCCAATTATTTCCTCACATTGGCAAAATATTAAGAAAATATCCTCTTATTAAACAGATAACAAAATGAGATGTTTATATGTCCTTGCAGAGGTTGTCACACGTGGGTCTAGAAGAAGAGAAGAATGTCACGTGTGGGGCCAATTAAATATTCTAACATCTCATTCCAGTGATCGGTAAAGTGCACATACAAAAGCAACTCAACTTCGACGATTAAACCCCTAAGAGAAAATGATTTAGCCCCCTCCCCCCCCCCAAAAGAAAAAAAAAAGAAAAAACATTTTTAGTTCTTTCAATATCCCTATTTTGCCACCAAATTTTTTAAAGCTCCTTTTCTCGATCCCAACATCCCATATTCTGATCTCTTGTCTATCTAATGTGCCTTATTCATTATCCAGCTATTCTTTTATCTTCACCACTTTTTCATCTGTTTCGTTATATAGAAGTTCTAAAGGGAAAATGACCAAACAGACAATAATTACCAATTCCAAGCTCAAGAGAAAGAACTGATACACAATTTGAAGCTGAGGTGTTATTCATTTTCCCTTACCTTCTCTTTCACTTTTGCATCAAACTCCTCAACAAGACGAGCATCAACCAACCTGTTACAAATCTGGTAGTATGATGTGAAGTGGGTAAAATGTTCTGAATAAACCAAAGAAAGATAGTGGATTCAAGATTTAAATAAGTTATTTTAAGATTAAAAACTTACATTTCTCCATGCTTTGTGACCCTTATAGTTTTGATAACCAAGATCCTTCTTGATATCTGTGGCTACAAGGACCTTTACATTGTCGAGAAACATGCCAAAAAAAAAAAAAAAATCATTAAACTTGATAGCAAAAGAACATGTTAGAAAACAAAAACGCCTGAAAGGAATTCTCAAAACTATATAAGTTATGACCTTGTCATTGGCCTCTTCAAGCTTATCACAAACTGCTTTCATTGCCGGTACATAGTCCTTTATAATAAAATCCTTCTTGACAGATTCTCCCACAACACCATAGCCTGTCCCAACACCTCCATCAACATCCTCATTACTATCCACGGTATTGTCAGATTCAGTAATCTCAATCTTTTGTTGAGAACCCAAATGCTTTGTATACCGATATAAGTGCAACAGATTAGTATTGATAATTGAACTAACTTTTGACTCCTTTTGATCAGAAGCTTCATTTGTTCTCACAGTTGTCGACTGCCTTGTTATTAACCCTCGACATTCAAGGTTCTTCACCACATAAAACATGTTGTTTCCCTTAATATCAAATTCCTTGCAAAGTTGGCTCTGTGTTATCCCACTTGATCTACAAATATCCCATATGGTAATAGACCAGAAGATTTAGCAATCACACTCTTTTAGATCAATTCAGCAATAATAAATTGTTTGTCAATTTTAGACCTATTATCATATCATATCATATTACATTATATGAACAGACACACATACTGAAAGCGCAAGTGCCCTCGATCCCCAAGGCCCTAGGCACGATTTCACCATTTCAAATGCTGGCCCAAGCAAATTGACAATTTTGAAACTAAAAGAGAAAGGGGGTAGACAACATAAAACACCTTGTAGTTTGGCTCGTCTACACATTTCCACCATGGGGTTCACAACTCAACATTTGGTTTAACATAATTTACTTCCATGAACAAACTATCAAAATTTTAACATGCCAAATATATGAGACGACTCTAAAAACCCCAATTTAAGTCCCAATTAAATCGCTAGAAGACATAGCCCCTTCCAATTGAGCTCTAATTCAAACAATTTTTAGAATTGTAAAATGTGCCAAATTATCAAACTAGGTCTTAGAGAGGAGTATATGCATTCTTATGATCCAATTAAAGCTCAAACTCGGATTTTTAAAGTTGTTACATAATGGAAAATGGATGATCCTTTTAATTAATTAATAGGATGGAGTTATGTAATAACAGTGTCAATATACAAGGAAACCATGTGTTAGTTTTGAATTACGGGTAGGCAATATGCAAATGGGCGATGGCGTTTATAGTTTTTCCTTTATTTATTTTTTGTTTTTTCCTCTTCTCGGTTAAGGGAAGCAGGGATGACCAGGTTTGCTATTCCAACATGACAGTGAGGGCCTCCTCCTGGTGTCCGGTTCAAGCCTAGCTACAAATGACAGCCCATCGAGTATACCCTCGCATAATGATTTTGCATTCTCATACAAAGCACTCTAGTAAGAAATATGGTGTCAGCATTTGAGACTCATTCATGCCGGAAACGATAGAAAAAGCAAAAAATAACAAAATCCCAAACTTTAAAAACCCTAATGTAAAATGTCTGCAACTATTTGAAATTTTGAATACAATCAAAACTGCATAGAGAGAGAGAGAGAGAGGAAAGTGACCTGGCAATAGCGAGTCTTTCAAGTGTACGTCGCTGAATGTCCGAAATTCCGGCATCAGAAGACTTAATGTCATAAAGTCCGACAAAGCAGTCCCTCAATTGCTCTTCAGCGATGATCTTTATCTGCAATCTCTCGGCGCCTTGAAATGACTGAATGGAAGAATCATGAGGAGAGAGAGAGGAGGAAAGAGATTGGAATTGGAGGCTCGGGATTTTGAGGAGATTGGACCAGAGAGATTGTTTGGTGAATGTATCGGAGGAAAGAGAGAGTTTTGAAAAGAGAAGAGGGAGAGAAAGCCCATTTGTGCCTTGCGAGCAGATTTCTTCTAGAGCAGATGAGACTATGGAGTCCATAGCTGCCTCTGAAACTCGAGACGAGAGAGAGTGAAAGAGAGACGGGGAGAGAGGGAGAGAGGTTAGACTCTGATAGAGGCATGTGACGGAGATGACGCCGTTTCAGTCAAAACGTAGAGTTGTCCGCTTTCATCATTTTAAAATTTTTTATTTTATTTTTCAAATTTTGCTTCATCATAGAGAAAAAAAAAAAAAAAAAAAAAAAAGAAGGAAGCCCCAACTTCTTGCATTAACTTTTTATTCTTTTATAATAAATACGTTAAATCATATCATTCGATTCAAATCCTTTGAAAATTGATATGTTAGCACTTCTAATATCAAGTATCATTATATAGATGCAAAATCATAATTAATATTATAGTTTTATATAAAAATTGAAAGGGAAAAAATTAAAAGGGGGGGAAGGGGGGGGGGGAAAAAAAAAAAAGGGGAAAAGTGGGGGGAGAGGGGGGGGGGGGGGGGATTATTTAAAAAATATTGTTTATAAGCACGAAATACTTATAAGTAATTTTTTAATTTATAAATTTATTTTAATTTTTTAAAAAATAAATTATTATCTGTTTAAATAAATATTATTTAAAAATAATTAAATATTTAATAAAATGAGTAATTATAAAATTTATAAAATATAAAAAAGATCATAACAGATATAAGATATGGTATGATTATAATTTTTGTTAAATATAAAAAAGTGAAAATATATTTTTATTATAAATTTTAGTTATTAAATGATTATAATTTTAATTTTGAGTTATAAATTAATTGGATCAGTTTATAGGCAATCTTAAATACCCTTCAAAGATAATGAGAGGGAGATAATACAAATGACAAAAGAGAGACGATTGGGTAAAGAGATAAAGATCGAAGAGTTTGAGAGAGATACTAATAATGATTTTTTTATTAATTTAAAAAATTAACAAAAACTTTTATTTATTTAAAAAATTTGCGAGGAACTGTGATTGTTCAAGCGTTAAGAAAGGTGAGACTAGTCTTACATATTCTGAAAACACTTCTACCATTTTGCATATTAACAAAATTTTTACTTCACCAGAAAGTCTACAGTCTACTGGAAAAATAGTGAGAAAAAATCATCTTGATGCCAATCTTAATTGGTTCGCATTGATATCTCTTGAATAAGATATCAAATTTAAGTTTTATATATAGTAAAAATAAATATCAGAAGAATTTATCTCTTACAAATTTAATCCAACTCGAATCGAATTGCACAGTTCAAAAAAAAAGATAAGACCTAAATTCGAAATCATATTATTAAAATGAACAGTTCTTGGTGGTTGTTATTTATCTTTAATAAACTACATTGAATACAAATAATGATAATTTATCCTAGTTGATCCAATAGTCGGATAATAATATCATTTAAATAAAATCTTGATTTCAAGTTCTGTGTATACTAAAAGCAGGCATCGAAAGAGTTTTGTTCTTTAAATGTCAAATCCGATTCAAATTGAATTTAATTAACTCAACCGTGATTATCAAATATCGATAGTTCATATCAAAAGAATAAAATACTTTGTTCTCCATTTAAAAGGTGATTAATCATAAATAAAAAACCAAATCTGTTTTAAAAATTCTGAATTGAGAAAGAGATGGTAACAAAATGGAACTCTTCTTTCCCAGGGTTTGAAGAGGAGCCGTGGGAGATTTCAGAAAATAAACATGACACCATTAGTTGGTGTTAGTAGCATTGCTAAATGCAAAGTAACATTTCTCCCCAAGTTAGCATTTGAATAAGAATGTGCAGTAAAAGAGAATGACACATAATAGAAGACAACAGGAACACTGGAGAATATGAAAACTAAAATAATAATAATAATAATAATAATAATAAAATAATTTTTTAAATATGCTCTAAGGTATTTTCAAAAATTTATCATGCTATTGTTTTCATATTTTATCTCTATCATATTATCCCTTCATTCAAGTACATATTCTTTACTAGGATTCGTGGGTAGGCGATCCTAATACATGAATGCAATGTTACTCAAGAGATGTGCAATATGATTAAAGCACCACTTAATTTATACTACAATTGCACAAAATAATTATGAAAAATATTATTAAGTTCATAATCTATGACCAAAAACTAAATTATTTATAAAATTGTGGCTATAAGCTTATTTAATAATAACGATAATTCAAATTGAATATTTTATAATAAATAAAATCATTTTTTATGCTATTTTGAAATAATATCTAGGCTAACATGATCATTACAATTCTTATTAAGATGAAAATAAAAAAATAATAATTATAAAAGACATATAAATATTTAATAAATTAAGGGATTGTATAGTTAAAGAGTCCGAATTTCAGGAATCAGAATGATATTTATATAATTTGTTTAGATTAATACAATAAAGATAGAGATATATGAATGAAATTTTTAAAATATAAATGTTATAAAATCCAAATAAATTCATAGGGTTTCGATAGAAACTTACGTTTGAAACCCAACCCCTAACCTTTTCCCTTCCCACCCCTCCTCGAAAGTTGTCTTCTCCTATACTCCAAACACACACAAAGCACGTGACGAACACGGGAAGTGTTCGGATTTAACCCAAAATATAAAAATAAAAAATTTATAAAAAAATCAATCTAACAAACATATTCCAAAAATGACCAACATTAGTTGAGTTTTCAAAACTCGACCAATATTATTCATTGTTAGTCCAGTTTAAAACTCGACCAACAACTATTCACAGTTGATCGAATTTTTAAAACTCGACCAACCTCTAGTGTGAACAATATTGGTCGAATATTGAATATTGGACCAATCTGTGAATAGTGTATGAACAGTATTGATCCAGTTTTCAAAACTCGATCAACCTATCAACCTATCAAAACTGTTGATCGAGTTTTCAAAACGTAAATATCATGGGTTAGGAACTGAATTTCTTTTCCACGAAGATTGTTTTACGAATTCTTTTCCCTAATGAGGTCAAAAACCATACAAATCTCTAACGAACACACTGAATAGTATATCCATCAATCTAGAGCCTCAAAGGCATAGAAGGCAAATCAAACCCACTCAAAACCATGAAAGCAATTCAACAATGTCTATTATTATGAAAGATATATCAATCAAATATCAACAATGATAATTATATTCATTTTAAAATTTAAACTAAATAGTTGATATCAGATTTTAATTTCGATTTCAATTTTGATTTCAATTCTTAAGATTTTTTTTATTTTGATTTTGATTTTAATTATTAAGTACGAACCAAACGCCATGTAAAATATTCAAAGATAATGATTAGGTTGACATATCATTTACTATTTTTTGCCAAAAAAAAAAATCTAAAAATCCACCAATGAGTGTTGAATTAACAATAAATTAAAATATTTTATTAGAAACAAAAATACTTTCAAAATATTTAAAAAAAATAGTTAGGTTAATATGGTCATTTACTATTTTATGATAAATACAAACTTGTTTTATAATATTTAAAACTAATTATTAGGTTATTATAGTCATTAATAGTACATGAAAAACGTGAATTAGATATCAAATGGATCAAATTATAATTATTTATGTTATCTTTTTTAAATTATTGATATTCAATAATTATTTTAAATTCGATTAAATTTGAGATAAAATTAAAAAATTTAAAATTAAAATCTTATTTAAAATAAAATGAATCAATATCTAATTATTCAATCAATTAAATATTGTTATAATTATTTATACGATAAATTTTTTTTAAAGTTAAATAATTTAAAATTAATTATTTAAATTACACTGAGATTCACTCATTTGGTCTCAAAATATGATATTATTGAAAAAAAAAAAGAAAAAAGAAAAATTACTTGTGAAACATTCCAAAGAGTGAGAAAATAAAGAATAAATAAAAATGTTCTCAAATAAAATGTGCGGGTCACTGTCTCTCTGTCCACAAAGTTCAAAACGCATGTTTAGGCATTGCAGGTGAAGCATTCGAGGAATAATAAAAGAGAGAGAGAGAAAGAGACAGACATAAAAATCTTGACAGAGGAAAAAAAAAAAAACACACACACACGCAAACACACACAAAAAATTTACTCGCGGCGACCGTCAACTCTCTCACAATCTCTCTCTCTCTCCAGTCTCCTTTGTTCAATTCCATCTCCACCCAGAAAAGCCGAGATTCGACGCCGACGCCGACGCCGCCAATCTCTCTTTAGAAATTGAATTATGTTTTGGAGTCTCAAACTAAAACAGGTAAATGTCTTTTAGATTCTTTATTTTCTCTCATGGGTGCGTTTAATTTTTCCTCAAAATTGAAGATTTTGAGAGATTAGTTTTTCTCTCAATTGGGTTCTCTCTCTCTCTCTCTCTGCTTCCATGTGCATGCTTTTATTTTCCCTAAAATTGATGATTATGAAATTATTAGCATTTTCTCTCAATTGAGTTTCTTATGATCTTTTAGTTTTGTTTTTTTGTTCAATTTCTCTCTCTCTCTCTCTCTCTCTCTCCCATCTTTGTTGTATATCTTTTGGCATTTTCCTAAAATTGATGATTTTGAAAGATTACTGGTTTCTGTCAATTGGGTTCTTCTAAATCATTTTTAATTTGTATTTCTTCTCCAATTTCAATGCATTTTGTTGCCAGAAAACGTTGCTTTTGTTTTTGCTTCTATTGCTCCTATCCTCTCTCTCTCTCTCAATGTCTGATGTTCAAAGTACGATTTTGAAAATCTGGATCTGTCCTTGTTTCAAAATCAAAGAATCCCCAACTTAGACAAGTTCTTTTTTTTTTTTTAATAAAAATAAGATTTTTCGGGTCATTTAGATTTGGACACAGTTTTAATTTTATTTTATTTATATTAATTTGCATTGACCGGTTCTTTCTCTCCAGTCTCTCAATTTGTGTCTTCAAATTCACTATTCTATATGTCGTATTCCCTACTTTGGAATTTGGATTGGAGTTTTCAAAGCAGGAAAAAGAAAAAGGTCTCTTTTATGGGAAAAAGTGGTCTCGTTAATGTCACAGTACAAAACCCAATTTGGATTTCATTTTTATTCTTTTTCAATTTCTGAAAAAAAGGTCCAAAATCCCATGTTTTTCTTCACACATTGTCTCTTCCCAATTTAGTGTTTGATATGGTATCACATCTTTTAATGTGGAATCCTCTGAAGAAAAATAGCAAATTTTATGTCACACAATCAAAGTTGTACCTTTTTTTCAGCATAAACTTGCGTAGATGAGATGAATTAGTAAATGGGTTTTATTTATTTCATGGGGAAAATTATGTACACAACATTTTGGAATCCTTATGTGAATTTGGCTTTTGTGATGCAGGAAAAGAAGCGGGTTTAAGTGAATTTTGAAGGTGTGAATTGAAATGGAAGGAGATTTATACACAGGATTTGGAAATGGGAATCAAGTAGATGGAAAGCTTATGCAGACATTTCAAAAGAGCTTTATTCAAGTTCAAGACATATTAGATCAGAACAGGCTGCTAATCAATGAGATTAACCAAAACCATGAGTCAAAAATCCCAGACAATTTGAGTAGAAATGTGGGTTTGATCAGAGAGCTTAACAACAACATTAGAAGGGTTGTTGATCTCTACGCTGACCTCTCAACCTCATTGACTAAATCCACAGAAGCTTCATCAGAAGGTGAATCAAGAGGGACTTCAAGATCAGATAGCAAGCACAGCCAGAAGAGAGTTAGATCAGGTTAAAATTTTCATCAATCTTTATCTCCTCTTTTATTATAATTCTGCAGTTCCTTGATTGTGGAAGATGAAGAAATTGATTTAGATTTTTGCAATTCTGTATCTAGGACTTGTGCTTGGATTTCACCTGAATCCTCTCTCACAGATTTCTTAGGAATAACTTCTCTGATAAAATTGTTGTAAATCTTGGCAACTGTGCTATCTCATTGCAATCAAACATGAATTTGTTGTCGGGTTTGTGTTTTGATATCTCTGAGTCTTCTTCTACATTCATAGTACTTTAGGTATTTTTTTGGTTGGTCTGAAGAAAAATGCATTTGTCATGGCAAAGATGCTCCCAGTATTATTCATGAGCTCAGGTGTCTTGAAAACACACCAAAGATTTTGTGTAGTGTGATATCATAAAACTCTCGCAAAAAAGCCTGTCTAAATAGTAGTTTTACTCTGTGATGAATAGCACCTTTCTTTTTTACTAATTGCAAGATGATTGACTGACGTGTTGACCAACTCAAGTCTTAGTTGAGCTCCATAAAGTCGTTAATCTGAGTTGGGTCTTTTTTTTTTAAAAAAAAAAAAAGAAAAGAAAAAAAATTCTCTCCATCATTGTTCATCAGATGAATTTCTAATTATCTGCTTTTGATGTGAATTTTCAACTAAACACTTTTATTCTTACACCATGTTTGTCTAAAGAGATTCCCTCTTGTGTCTGCTCCCTAGTGGTGGACAGAACTGATAGGCTAGTATATACTTTATTTAGTTTAAAATTAATCAATCCTTTTTCAAAATCATAGCAAAAGTCTCGTGTACATATAAAAACATTTTATCTGGCTTTTTGGGTTGTTCTCAGATTGCATTGTTTGGAGAAGAGAGAACATGCATTTGTACGGTAACTTAAAGAGAATTATTGGGGTTTGGTATACCGGGGTTGCTTTGGCTGGGACCATATGATAGAAAAAGTAGTTTTGGATAATTAGGGTTTTGATTCGATGGAGTAGACTACAAGATTAGTCATATACTCCATGATTGGCCTTTTTGACCACTGTTTTGTCCCAACCAATGGCCTTTTTCTTGGTTTCTCCTTAGTGGGAGAAAATCAATTTGGAAAGGAATCAGAAAAGGAGCAATATCTAAGCCTGTATAGTGCAGGACATATGGAATAACATTTTTAGAAACGTAAAAGCTAATCAAACAACTGGACAAGGGTCCCAGTTCAAAAAGAATGGAAGTGAGCCTGAAACTTGTAGTTTCAGACCCTTTTTCTCCTCCTATCTTCTCAGCTTTCTTTTCCTTGTAAAATTTAGGTGTCACAAAAGTCCTTTGGCATCACTAATTGATGATTTCATCATAGATTTTGGACATGGTTAGTGCGCCTAAATATCACACTTTGTAGATTCTCACTCTCCCTAGTGTTTTTATAGGTTTTATCATAAACCTAATTGGTTCCTTTTAGATACATAAACCAATAGTTCAAACTGCACCCAAAGGTAGGAAATTTCTATACCATAAACGGTGGTATTTCCAATTATAGAGTTCAGCCTAGATTTTGGATATAGCAAGTGAACCTGAAAGCATCGTGCTTCAATGATTCCACTCTCTCCATAAAATCTCAAAATCTGGGCTGGTATAGAGCATGTAAGTTGAGAAGTTTTAGCTGCACAACTTTCCTTGGAAGTGAGTTCAATTGGAGTTATTATAGGAAAAACAAGCACCTAATTTAAGTCAAGGATGTCATGGGGTTGTATATATTTTGTTGTACAATCTTGGTATAAATCAACTTTGAATAATTCTGTTGGTGATGCAACATACTTTTGAAGATTTTATATTTGAAATTTGTGGTTCATTTTCATGATTTCTGTGGAAGGACCCCATGTCAAGGATCACTAGTAAAAGCTCGTTTCTTGGTTTAAATAACTTGTGTATAGCTGATCACTGTTGATATGGACATCACTTCATTCCTCTGATGATTTGATCTAGGTTAGAATATGCAATAGAAAGGGGATGTAACCAAGCCAATATGCTATAGGAGAAAATAAATAGAAGACCTAAATCCAACTGTACCCGTCTTGCTTAGATCTCTGCCCATCGTTTTGTATTATTCAAGCTTGAATATCCTTGTAGCAAACAAGCATCGAAACAAGTGTTGCGTAAAATGTTATCGCTGTCAAATTTTATTCAATACTCGTTCATCAAGTTAGTAATGACGAAATATTGATCGATGATTTGTGCCGTCTGTGGAGAATACAATTATTTTTTTATTCATCTTTTCTCTATCCAGGTTGTTGACTTCACATTATTTTGTTCTAATTTTCTGATTAATGTAATTTAATAATTGAATTTTCGTCAGCAGTTCCATTTTGTTAGGCTGTAGATACTAACTCCACCAGATCTCAAATCTGGATGATTAGAAGTAGTTTATTTGGATAATTTCCCTTTAAATTATTATTTTTGTTGTCAATTAATCTTTGGAATTAAGAAGATTGGTCAAGTTAGGCTGAGACATGCCAAGACAAAAAGAATCAGTCAGTTCTCTGACATGTGAACATGAATCTGCTTCCCTTTCTTATTTCTTCCCATTTCCCAGCAAAGGGGCTTGGAAAAATAACACATTTTTTCTTTGGTGGGGTGAAGTGGATGGGCAAGAAACCTAACAAATTAGGTCACTATTCTTCTCTGATCACTTCCTTCTTTTTTATTGGATTGAGTGAATGAAAATCACCTTCAGTGAAAATGCATGTCAATAAGCCTTCGAAGATTTACCCATTTTTATTCCAACTTGAACAAAATCAAGTCCAAAGACTGTGATGGCAAATGGATAAGAGTGGATAAGAAAGAACATAATGTGTAGTGTACAACAGTGACTGCAAAAGACAGGCCAACCCCGTTGGAAGCTAAACGCTTTGATAAATTGAAGTTGCTGCTATGAGGAGAATGGGTCTACTCATTGGCATCTTCATTGAAGTTGCTACTCAGCTTCCCCCATCAATGCCTTGAAACATTCTTTCCAGTCTACAACTTTTTCTTCTCCGTTGACCACCTATTCTCATTTGTCAAAGAAAAATAATTAAAGAAAGAAAATGATTTTCCACAATTTTAATCTAATAAAGAAAATCTATTCATCATCTATGGTCAATTTTCTCTGATAGGACCGGAACATCTCTCCAATGATTATTAGTTAATATGTATTTTCTTATGCAATAACATAATTGTTTGTGTACGTAAAATTAGGGTTACCACTGTAATTAATATCAAATGATCTGCTACAAAAAAGGACATCTTGCCCAATAAAAAATAATAATGTTAGATAAATACAATAAATTATAAACTAAATGGATAAAATTTTATGAAACAGTTTATATTAATATGTTTTGATCAATTTTTAATCAAATTATTAATATGTTCTAATTAACTCAAATAAACATTCAAGTTAGAATCAGTTAAAATATGCTCATTCGAATTGTAACCTAAAATTTAATTTATGATTTATTTGAATCATTAAACATTATTAAAAAAAAAAACAATTAATAGTATATCAAAGTGCCAGCCATTCGGGGTCATGCTGGAGATGTTTGAAAGCATGCACATAATTGAGCAATACCAGGCAGACTCTTAATAAAAGAACGTATATGTTGTATTCTTGGCACGGATATTCATTTTTTTTCCTACGTGGGACATCCAGAAAGATCTTTATAAATAAGACTGGACAATCATTAGTTATGCTCATCAGATCAGGTCTTCCTGACCAGATTATAACTATGGTAGGCCCAGGTTGAGGTCCCGGTTTCCCTGTCAATCTCAGACATGCTTAAACAGGATAAGAGGAGGAGAAGGATAATGAATTTTTGAATTACAGAAAAGAGTGTCAGCCATGTTATCTTCCAACATGCAACTGCACAGTTACAATGTGCATTGCACCATAGGTGGAAGGAGAAGGGTTACCAATGCACATGTTATGGGGCAAATGCTATGCAGGTCTGAAAGTTAGAGAGACAAACCTCAAAGACTAATCCAGTTTGTGGGACTGCATCGAGTGCCTCTGCACATATAAAAGCAGCATCCTCCTTGCAAAGAGTCCCTTTTGCTGCACTGCCCTGTCAATGCAGAGAAGATTATTAAGGTACAGGAATGGGTAACATGAGAGATTAAAGTAATTAAGATTATTAATTTTACTTTGAAAAATTGCATACACCTAACTACTGAAACCACCGATTCAAAATTATATGGTAATCTCTGACACAAAAGTTTATGCCCAAAAGTGTTGGGTCATGTACCTGATGCAGGATTCACCTTTCAGACATGAACAACAACTAGTTAATTGGGTCTTTTGTGTCCAGACTGTTTTATGGGTGCATCTCCAACGCCTATTTTATCTGTGCAGACTGTAACGATGATTACCTCTTTAAAGCTAAATCCTTGTTTTCCGCCTGGGGTATTCTGCAGCAATCCGGCCCTTATAATGGTGTAAGGAATTCCAGAAGCCATGACGGTTGATTCATCTTGCTCAGCCAACTTTCTTGCATTGCTTTGCATCATGGCCAGAATGCCACTTCTACCTCTGTATACAGACAACTGCAACCTTTTTAAAACCACACATACTAGCAGTTTTCCAGACTAGTGGTGCCTAAATGTGAGAGAGAGAGAGAGAGAGATACCTGAGACAGGAGAATTATGTGTTGCAACCCTTTTAAACTCTCAATGCCAAATAGAAAGCCTTCCTGTCAACAGTTTAACAATAAATTTGAGTGTCACTGCCGACAGATCTGAAGAAAATTTGTATTACTTCTAAGATTCACCAAGGGGCTCCAACAATCAAATAATTCAAAATTTCAAAGAATCTGGTAATTGGACTTGGTCATAGTTTCTGCATTAGCATAGAAGATGAAGCTGTATTAAGTAACCAAGACAGTATAAGAGTCTGAGAAAGTGGGCAAATCCTGAAGACCCTGAATCACCCATCTCTGGGCATGCTATTCAGTGTAGGACAGACAAACACAAGACATGGGACAAAACGCATCATGGACAAAGTAATATAACAAAGTTATAAACAAAGTGTGTTGTGTTATGTCATGTTTAAAAGACGGGTTTGGTACGTATAAGGTGCAAACATGGCACAATTATGCTTATTTTCATTTCTACAAGTGTTCATCAAGCATAGATGATAGAAAAACCCAAAACTAGAGAATTATAAAAAAGTATCAAAATTCTTACTTTTGGGCATATAATTGCACGGACTCCTCTAAGAGCCTTGTTGACGAATGTCTTATCCTTTGCATCTCCAGCTATTGGCTTTGCAACCAAGACAACAATATATGTCTAAGTCGTGATTACAAATAAAGAGATGGAAGTGATTCTATGCCATTTGCCTACAAACCTCAACATAAGTTCCAAAGGCTTCAATAGCTGCCTGCTTATCCTTTACCAGTGCTTTAACTCGATTTCTTTTGACTATAAGTGACAGTATAACCATCTACAGAAGCTAGAGAGAGAAACCGTTAGAACTTGGTTGTCCTCAATATCCAGGGACTGCCATGCAAGATATGTTGAGAAGCTGCTAAGCTATGAGTCGAACAATGATGCAAAGTTCGGATCAGATGAAGAGACCTTTTGGTATCAAAAAATTTGACCCAAAGAGATCGGCATGATTAAGATCAGAGTCTAATGTCTAATGATGCAGATTCAGCAGGCAACTGACACACACCTGACCAATATCATCATCTCCATCAGTTACTAAGACTGCATCTCTGATTTCATCCACTTCTGTGCTTTAAAAACACAAATCCCAGAATCAGCTCTAAAGAAAATGGAAAAAAATTGGAAATTTCCGGCTTGGACTACCTGGAGAATCATCTTCTTCCGCAAGGGATCCATCTTTTGGGAGGAGATCAGGTGCTCCGTACCATTTCCTTAATTTAGGCCCTCCTATATTTGAAGCCACACAACAAGAAACAGGTTTGAGTAATGTTGTTTGGATTTGAAAATCTAAATTATTGAAATAACAAAATTTAATGTGACATAGTATTACTGACACGGTTCGGTTTAATTATCAAGTATATGTATATTTTTAATGATTAATAAAATACTTAGTATAAGATGCTGCTATTTTGATCCATATAACATTATTCTCAAGTTTATGGAGTAGGGATGGCAATGGGTATTTTTTTTTTTTTTTTTTTATTATAATGAGGTTCAAATCTTAAATTATGAAAATAAAGAAAAATGATATGATTACTGAGTTGTCTCGACGATCGCGATGGGCTTGGCCAGGCATAAAGTTAGCTCACGTCCGAAGCGAGGTGGATCAAGGTAACCTCGGAGAATCGATCAAATAAAGTACAAAAACATAATCATGCTCATGCGAGTAGACTAGAATTTATGTATAAAATCTTTTTTATTTAATTAATTTTATCAAACTAATCAATGTTAAATATAAATGGAGAACTAAAAGTAATTGTTCTCAAATAATACATTCAACATGTTAACTAATATTTTAGATACAAAGTAAACATATTATTAATAAATTAAAGATATGTGGTGTAATAAAAAAAATAAAATCTAAGGATTCGGGATCAGCACAGACTCATGCCAGGACATGGTTAAAATCAATGTTTTTGAAACCGGGAAACCATACCAGACTCGTCCGTTCATCCGATTCGGTTGAAAACATTTTATAATTCGGTTCAATTTTTATAGTTAAATCGAATGAAATCAAATTTTATAAAAATCGTTTAAAATCGATCAAAAGAGATAAAATCGATAAATCATTTAAATAAGTCTAAAGAGATATATAAATTTTATTTTAAAATATATAATATACAAATTATATATATATATATATATATATATATATGATATTATTTTGATATCATTTGATTCGTAAAATGATTTAATCGATTTGATCAATGAATCAATGAATTGATAAGTTTGACTAAATTATTTATTAGTTAGATTTTAAAAACATTGGTTAAAACAGGTACTAATATATTTGTGCTCGAAATTTACATGGTTAATACCATGTATCACATGACTTAATGGTACCTACCAATCGGATACCTGTTGGGTCTGGGTAAATTGCCATCCCTACAGCCAAGTGGACCTTGTTGACGGGAAGATCAAACTTGAAAAATGGGCAAGATAAGCAAATTCAAATAATAATAATAATTGTAAAAGAATTTTTTGAAATGATATAAAAAATACTCTAAAAAAGAAATTTCATTTTAATCTTCCCCGACTTCTTAGCAAAATCATGGAATATTCAAACCCAACTAAAAATTTATTTATTTATTTGATCCTCTCCGAAGACAATGCAGTTTAGAAGAGGGGAGGGGAGTTATGGAGGCTCAAACTCTCACCACCGGCGAGAGATATTTGCACTATTGGGCCCAAATGCAGGTGGTTCAACTAATAAAATTTCAAAATAGGATCATTATCTATCTTTTATGGTAACCTTCTATGGCATAAAATGTTTTCATGGTCAAATTTTGTGCCCTCTGATTCGTTTATCATTTCAGTTTGAAAGCATCAATCAAAGAGTTCGTGAATTGTCAATGAATAGTTGGCCTGGGAGAAAGAATGTTGGGTTACTTGATCATGACTTGAATTATAATTTTTGAAATAGAAAAGAGTATGTGAAGAGAGTTTCACGAGCTCAAGCCAGATATGATTTTGAATACAGGTGATTTACTGCCGGGCCTCCCATTGGATGATAAAACAAATCACATCTCATAATGTGTTCAAGAACCCCAAATTGGTCACCTACGAAAAGGACCACAAACCCCACAAAGGCGATTCAAGTACCCCAAATGCAGTGATACCACAACTAAGATATATCTAACGATAAGGGCAATGCCAAAAGATACAGAAAAAGTGAGCATACAACCTTAGAACAACATTCGACATACCTTCAATGTAGTCTAGGATTTGATCCATGAAGCCTGGTTTGAACTTCTTGGATGAATAACAAGCAAGGGAGCGCTTTTGGGTATTGAAAATGAAGAAAGAAGTTGAATTTCGACGTGGGTTTTTGGCAGAAGAAAAGAAAAATCGCGATTTAGAGAGAGCAGAAGAAGGAAGAGTGAGAGTACCCGCCATTAGTGACTTGCTTGTTTTCTCAACCTCTTCGCTCTCTCATCCAACAGTTTGGATAACGCTCCTTGCTTTGTTTTGCTTCCTAAACTACCCCCAAAATTTCTCATATTTACCATCCCCCGATTTACTTGAAAAACGGAGCGTTGCACTGATATAGGCTTAAATTCAAGAACTAATCTCAGTCGTCCAAATGGAAAGCCTGCCTGAGTCCATCACCGTCGGATGATCTCCGCCTACATTAAAACCTAGTTAACCTCCCTCTCTCCCCCCCCTCTCGCTCGCTCTTTCGCTGCTCTAGGGTTTTACAGTGGGATCCGATCAATTTCGCGTCGAAGCGTAAGCTTTTACAAACAAAATGCCTCTTCAGATGAGCAAAAAGCGAAAGGTAATCATCCTCTCTCTCTCTCTCTCTCTTCTTTTTTTTGTAAGTTATTTGATTTTCGTCTTAATAACTGGTTGCAGTTTGTTGCGGATGGAGTATTCTTTGCGGAACTCAACGAAGTCCTCACCAGAGAGCTTGCTGAGGATGGATACTCCGGCGTCGAAGTTAGGGTTACTCCTATGCGGACTGAGATCATTATCCGCGCCACTCGTACTCAAAACGTTCTTGGTAATTCTCTGTTCTTTGATGTGTTTTTGTGTGTGGGGTGTGAGGGAGGGGACATAGTTCTGTTCAGTTTTTTCATGTTTTGGAATGGATTGATTAGGATTTTGGGTGAGAGAGGGAGGGAGATTTGTGTACTGTTTGATGTTTTGAAATGAATTGATTGGGTTAGAGAGAGAGATTTGTGTTGTGTTTGGTTGTTGTGGAAGATAGTATTTTGGGTGTTTGATTGTGTTTGGAACTGATTTGATTAGGTGAAAAGGGAAGAAGAATCAGAGAATTGACATCTGTTGTTCAGAAGAGGTTTAAGTTTCCTGAGAACAGTGTGGAGCTTTATGCTGAGAAAGTTAACAATAGAGGGCTTTGTGCTATTGCCCAAGCTGAGAGTCTTCGTTACAAGCTTCTTGGAGGCCTTGCAGTCCGTAGGTATGTTTTGATCTCTTTATAAATTTAGCTTCATGATTGGTGGTAATCTTCCTTACATTGTCTAACAAGTCAAATGAATTGGCGAGGTACTTGATGCATATTAAGTCTGTTGTCTAAGCTAAGGCAACATTCAATTTAAGTACTTAACTTGGTGATATTGATGCATAGTTGTTAGAATCTGGTTTTTCTCACAAAATTAAATATGGAAAATCAGCCAATCTGGTTGAATTTGATAAGAATTTTGATCATTTGTGTAGATGGCAACTCTTACAATTATGGCCTTTGCATGTGGGCTTTCTTTAACCAATTGGATGACAGTTTCTGCTGTTTGCTTATGCATGCAGCTTCTCTTATGTTTGTCTTTGTGCATGAGAGAAGATATGTAGGATTTCTGTTGAAAACTTGGATTAGTTTGGTAGTGCAACAATGATTGTATTTCCATAGAATTAGCATTGTTTGTCCTTGGTCCCCATAATAATGGGCATTAAAGGGATTTCGTCAGTGCTTACATCAGATGTAAGATGGAGTTTGTCAGGCTCCTTCAACCCCATGAGTGGTGCTTGGAGTTTGGAAAAATTTCCCACATGCTCTTGAATCCTTTAGAATCTTCACTTTGTATTGCTTTATGAAATGAATATTCCCATGCTTTTCCCGTGGGACTGTTGGGCGTGTAGAAAGTTCTCATGATTGAATCCTTATCTAAAGCAGCCTAAGAATAATGAATACTACAATAATCTATCAGGGCTGACATATTTGATCTTCTATATGGATAAATTTCCTCTGCTATTTAATTTTAAAAGCTAGCTGTAAGTTTTCTCAAATTGGTTGTGCTTTCGAATTTGTAGATTTGTTATCATTTTCTTAGGGATTTTTTAGCATATATGTTTTATCTTACCGGTATGTTCTAAATGCTACATTTAAGTTTTCAAATATTGCCACTTGAAAATTTGTCTTATGATATATGGGATGCTAGAGCATTTCAGTGGAAGCATTTCTTGAATCGGAGATAGGGTTTTGCACTATCTATTCAGTCCTTTTTTTCCCAAAATAATTGAATGGGCTGATTTTTAGTAATGTTGTCCTTTACAATGATACTGACATAAATGAAATTACTTGGTTGTTACAATCATGGATGCGGAATATATATATAGCAACTTTAAGAACCATGAGGGTACAGAAATGAACATCTGTTTGAACTAAACATGGGACAATTGTTGTTTGGATCATCTTTGATGTGATTGAAGCATCATTTTTTTTTTATTGCACATGAAGATGGCAACTCTACAATTATGGTCTCTGTATAGGCCTTCTTTGACGGATTGGATGACCATTTTTGCTGTTTGCTTTTGCTTGGATCTTCTCTTATTTTTGCCTGTCTTCATGAGAGACGATATGTAGGATTTCTATTGAAAACTTAGATCAGGTTGATAAGAGTAATGGTAGTTTTATTTCTGTATGGATGGCATTGTTTGTCCTTGTTCCTCATAATAATGGGCATGAAGGGATTTTTGCTGATGTTTACTTCAAATGTAAGACGGAGTTTGTTAGGCTTCTTCAACCTCATGGGTGATGCTTGGAGTTTGGAAAAATTTCCCACATCCTCTTGTATCCTGGAGAATCTTGATTACATTGATAGTGTAATGTAATCATATTTCTATAGAACTAGCATTGCCTTTGTCCTTGTTCCCCATACTAAATTTATGGTGTAAACTTAGATTAAGTTGATAACGTAATGATAATTATATTTCTATAGAATTAGCATTATATCTGTCCTTGTTCCCCATGATTATGGGCATTAAGGGATATTTATCAATGCTTACATCAAATGTAAGATGGGAGTTTGTCAGGCTCCTTCATCCTCATGGGTGGTGCTTGGAGTTTGGAAAAATTTCCCACATCCTCTTGTATCCTGGAGAATCTTGAAGCCATTGTGCAAGACCATTGTGCTTAATGTAATGCTAAAAATTTCCCCCATCCTCCTGTATCCACAAGTGCTGTGAACAGTACCATGTTTGAAAACTTCTACTCAAGCTCCCAAAAAGGCTGTCCAGAATCATCCTCCCATTGGATTAAAGCAAGAGGCTGTTTCAACTTCCATTAAGTCTTGGTTTGTATCATAAGTTTAGCTATTGAATTGTTACAACTGTGCATAATGAAATTGGCAATTGTTGAAATTTCTTATTAATGTCTGTGCTTAAGTTGCAAAATTTGAGAATCCAGTGTTAACTGTAAGAAAGACATAGTAGGGTGGGGAACAAAATCAAGATGCACCTTGTGTTATTTATATGAAAGCTTGAGTGTTTCATCTTAGGAGGGTAAAAGCACCTAATTGATGCAAAAATATATGTTGATTGAGATGAAGTGGATCATGTGACTCCATTTCTTGGACAGGGTGTGGGTAAATTTATGTCATCCTAATCACTTCCTTTGAAATTGATATTGTTTTATACCTTTTTGTTTCTCATGTGTTCCACTTGATATTTCATTATGGTCAGTGTCCCTTAATTTTGTAATCATCTAGAATTTTTGTTTGTATCTAGATTACCAAGCTTAAGTTATGTTTTGTGGAACCTAGATTTTAAATCTCCCTGTTCATTGTTGCCACCTTTTTCCAGAGCTTGCTATGGTGTCCTAAGATTCGTTATGGAAAGTGGAGCAAAGGGATGCGAGGTTAGTTCCATAAGAATCTTAGGCTTGCCATGCGTCAGCTAGCATCATTTTTTGTTCCTTGCTATGTAACTTACTCATGTTGGTGAGTATTGCAGGTGATTGTTAGTGGGAAGCTACGAGCTCAGCGTGCCAAGTCAATGAAATTCAAGGATGGATACATGATCTCATCTGGTCAACCCGTGAATGAATACATTGACTCTGCTGTGAGACATGTGCTTCTTCGACAGGTCAGATTTTAACCAGTCTTTGCTATTCTCTGTCCCATTTTCAATTGTAGGGGAATTTACTCAGGATGCATCCAACAAGTCCCTATGATTTATGTCTCTCGATTAATTTATGTCCCTATGATTTATGTATAGGGTGTACTTGGTATCAAGGTCAAGATCATGCTTGACTGGGACCCTAAGGGCAAGCAGGGACCTACAACACCCTTACCAGATCTTGTCACTATTCACACTCCCAAGGATGAGGAAGAATATATTAAACCAAGTGAACTGATCCCTACTGATGTTGAGGTTGCTGCGGTCTAAAGCTGATTGTGCCATGGCTTTGTACTAGAGAATTATGCTATTTCTACTTGATCCTTTTAGGGTTGGGAAGAATATAAGTTATTTTTATAGAAAATGTACTGTGTATTGGCATTATACCCCTTTGGCAATGTGGATTTAAAGGTTTTGCCCTCATTTTTCGACCTCATTTTTCGACCTTAAGGTATGACTTGCCGGTTTGTTGAGATTCTTTGCTCTTGTCATGACGCTCGTGATGTGTTAAATTCTGTTATCCTATTTTTTGATCTGTTTAAACACTTGGCTCACGTGGTCTCTACCTTGTATCACAATAGTGTTTGGTGATGGTTGCAACGTGATTGAGATTCGATTCCAGCATCGTGTTCATGGTTTAAGCCAAGGCTCTCGATGCCATTTTCTTGTTGAAGGTAACGAATGGTGGCATTAGTGACAATTATCATAATATTTATATTTCAAATCAGATATTTTGTAAGTTTGAGAGATTTTATAGCGTTGGTATATTTCCGAAGTCCAAGACAGCTTAGAGGGGAGGGGTTGATGCTTTGCTCGGTGCCCTTTGTTTGCAGACTGGTTTTTCCCAACCCAACAAGTCTTGAAAATAATACCAAAACAAAAGTTTAGAAAAACAAGTCCATATATATGTGTGTGTGTGTGTGTGTGTGTGTGTGTGTAAAAGTATGTATCTTGTAGAATTATTTATTATCAATATTGCACTCTTTAAAAAATATTTATTATATTATCCTTATTTATTTTATTAAAAATTTAAATTATTTTTACTAATATTACCCTTATGAAAAATAAATTTCCTATATTCCACATTGTATTTTATTCAAATTTTGAAATTTCTTTTATTTTTTTAATATCTCTATTTTATCTATTTAGATCTGTATATTTTGAATTAATTAATTTTTTCATACACACTTTTTATATAGCTATAATTATATATATGTTTTGTGAATTATTTTTCGTCAATATTATCTTTATTAAAATTTTAAATTAATAATTATATAAATAAAATTTCTCAATTTTGATACATATGAAATAAAAACCAATATAATTATCTAATAATCATAAAAATACAGTGTTTTAGGATAAAATTAAACAGTATAATCATGAATTAATAATACTCAACAAACAAAGACGAAAAATCGATTTAGTATAAAAAAAATGTTAATTTCTTTATAGTTTTAGATTTGAAATTTGAAAAAAAGAAAAAGTTATAATGGAGAGCTAATCGGATTATAATTATGTTATCGATCCATTATTAAAATTTTTTTTTTTTTAAAAAGAAAAAAAGAAAAAAACCTACTCTAAACCAGTCAAGTCAAAAGAAAATCTATCAGAGGGGGTTAGTTCCGTCATTTCGTGCACATCAGAAATATGATATGACTGTCTCCTCCGCGGACCCCAGACCTACGTTTCCATTCCACCTCGCGATTAAATTTTCGATTCCGAAATCCTCCCGGTGGTTGCAGTCAAGTCGATTGAAACTCCAATAAACACAAATTTTTACGCTGCGTGCACGAAAAGCTAGGGCAACCCAAAATCAGAAACCCTAATTTTTTCTTGAACAATTCATCTATTGAAATCTCTCTCTCTCTCTCTCTCGCTCTAGAGCTCAATACTGATCAGATTCGGTCACTGTTCTATGGTGAGAGTCCAGAATTGCTAGACAATTTTGTGATTTTGTGTGAAATTTAGGAGTATTTGACTTTGATTGGTTTTACTTTATTGTGTAGTTTGCGTTGTGGTGGACTTTCAATGGAAGAAACAGTGGTTGGAGGCAGTGGAACTGTTGGAGGTGAGAGTGCTACTGAGAAATCTAGCTCTGCTCTGTCTTCTTCCCCAAAGTCGAGTTCAGACCCGGTCATGTACAAACTTGTCCGGGTAAATGATGTGCTATATATGTAAAATTTTACATTTCTTTTGGGTTCAATTAACATTAATTGATTTCATTGCTTAGTTATACTAGGTGACATAACCAATTTGAACTCCTTAATCCATCCAAAATCTCACCTTACTGCATAGCAGATGCATTGCTCTCTAAACAATGTCCAAGGCTCAATTATTATAAAAAGGAAAAAAATAGTAGTCTTTGGGAATTTGAAAATATTTGCAAAGAAAAAATTGGAAAATATTTTCCAAGAAGTTACTTCGTTGGAGCATATCTATTTCTTATTCCATCTTTTTTTAAAAAAAAAAAAAATTGAAACCGGTTATCTACTTTAACATTCTTGTTTTATTTATAATCTTAGGTATGTGTTATCTCCTATTTGCCTGTACCTCATAGCTGTACTTATGTCTTATAGTAGTTCTATAGAATTTTCTTTTTGATCAAGTCAGAATTTATGATCACGCCAAACCTTGGGAAGTTCTGTGGTGCTTCATTCAATTTTTGTCCATCAATACTGAACATTCTTTCAAGGAGGCAAGCAAATTAAGCACAAATATTGTGTGCAGCCATCATGATTGTACTTGGGGCCAACTCTTTCCTTATTTTTCAATGCTATGAGAAACTATTTTTCATGGATTGCTGACTTGTCTTTATGCTATTCATTATTAACAGTAACATGTTTACCTCATTGGATGTTACCAAACTGTATTAGGCATTGGGTGGACATGGTTGTATTTCTGTGGTCTGAAAATTTTTCTTGGTGAGTGACCATCACTCATTATATGTATTCTGCAGTGAGGAAATGTATCCTTCTGAGGGTACCCTATGAGTGAGTGGGTCCTCTATTTTTTCTTTTCCACTCAGTTGTCTTTTTACTTTATTCTGATTTACTAAATATTTAGTTTAGCAACTAAATTGCTATGTATGGCTTATTATAAGGCCTCGGTATATTGAATGGTTTTTAGGTTGAAGGTGATGGAAGATTCGTGCCTGCAACAGATGATGAAGTGATGGAGGTTGAAGAGTTGCTAGAAGATGTCAAGAATGATTTTTCTACTGAACTAGAGCAGAGTAAAGATATTGGCCCCAGAGAGGGGACCAGTGCTTGTGATCCCAAGTTGGAAAGTTCAGAAGGTTGGTACTTTTATTTTCCATATATCACTAATCATTTTTTCTCTTGATGTTTGCAGCAACAGAATGTCTTTTTTTTTTTTTTTAATCAGCGATTCAAAGAAAGCGTATTTGTTTGTTGCTGGTAAAGAAATTATTTTCTATTTTGACCTACAAATAAATTTTGTTTTCGGTAGCTCTTTTCATTTTATATCTGTAGTATAGATTTTGGGTTCGTCTTTGCTGTTCCCAAATTGCTCTTTCATGACTTGGAAACTTAGTTCCATGTCCTGCATTATTTTGATGACATAACCAAGCTACAAATGCACTAAAGAATGGAGCGTCAGAGAAGACACTTGGGTCTACATCTTTTTACCTTCTTTTGGATTATTCTTTTCTTTTCCCCTGTAATTTGTTTATTTTTTTAAGTTTTGCTATGGTTTTGAATTTTTTTTTTCCTTCTTTCTGCCCTGAATATTTCTGTGGCTTGTGTGGACTTTACTTGGGGATTGGTTTGGTTCCTCGCCCCTTTTTTCTATTGTATGTTGCTTTAGTACCTCTATATCTCTCTATATTCTGAAAGTGATACTATGCCAGGTGTCTTAGGAAGGCAGTGCAAAGAAGTTGATGCTGAAAAAACAAGTAGTTGCCTTGAGGTAATATTCTTTTTGGGTGATTCGACTTCTTTGTGGTGAACTGTTTCAGTTTGATTATTGTTTTCAGTGCTAATATATGTCTGGATGCATGCAATATACTTGTATCACTTTCAAATTAAATATACCTGGTCCTAGGCGGTATTTCTTAGATTTTCATTATTGGTTCCTTCATTTTTTAGGCTGAAGATGTGGATTAAGCAATCTGTGATCTTTGGCTGATTACGTTCTATTATTAGATGTTGCTTGTGAAGCCTTGAGGACACCTTACTTGCAATATTCCATAAAATAGAACACAAGCATACTAACAATGGTCATTTACATCATCCCATCCTAATTAAAACCGTTGCTGTTGGAGCCAGGCAATAATGTTATTTCATCTCCTATCTTTGGTCTTGCATTTTTTTTTTTCTTTTTTAATTTTGTTTTAAAAATTTTAGGTTTTCCCTAGGGTGAGTTTGGTTAACTTTTGATTTGTTGTATTAATGTTAAATATTTGAGATTTTATCTCGTCAATACATTTGTTGTCCAATTTATGGGAAAATAAGAACATACACCCCAATGATGCAAAGGAGGGAAAAAAAAAAAAAAAAAAAAAAAAACCTAAAGTGGCTGATTGATATGGGAAAAATTTTAGAATAATTTCAGTTGAATATTATGTTAAGAGAAATATATTAAGATGATTTGGCTAAGTGCCGAACAGATTAGAGGCCTTAAATATTTGTGCAGAACGAGGTTTAAAACTTGAAGAAGACTTATGAAGAAAGGTGGATGCTGTAATGCATAACTAAACTACTACAATGGCCATAGAATGAGCAGAATGAAGAAAACTAATTTATGTAGACTATCTCAGCCTGTTTGAAACATAAGGTTTAGTGGAATTAATTTATTAGTGTTCCTGATTCTTTGGAATTTAGATCCTGTTCTTCATTGAGAATATCAATATGATGTTGAATGCGTAGAGAGGCTTCACTTGACTTGTAATTTCTTTGATAGTAATAATTTTTCTTCATGGTATGACTGTAGGCACCCAGTTTTTTGGTCAACATATATATTCTGCTCTTGATAAAAGCTCCAACCTGGAGTCTTCTTGCAGGAAGGTCGTAGTTCAGATGAGAGCCATGTTAATCAACCTGAAAGTGCTGGGCAGTGCTCAAAGACTCCTGCCAAACGAAATAAAAATGGAAAATCAGATGCTGCTATTTTGGGTAGCTTGAAACCTGACTTTTCCAAATTACAGGGTGAAATATGCTTGGACAATTTATCAATCAGAGAACTTCATGAAACTTTTAAAGCTACGTTTGGGAGGGAAACTTCGGTCAAGGACAAGCAGTGGCTCAAGAGGAGGATTGCCATGGGGTTGACTAATTCCTCTGATGCTTCATTGACTACATTTATATTCAAAGACAATAAATTGATAAAAAAAGGTAAAGAAGGAAGCTCTAAGTGTGATGGTTCTGAACTAAAGGAGCCTGTTCCTGCGATAATGAATGATAAGGGTGGCAAATCACTTATTGGCAACAGTGATAAGCTGGAAGGTCGTCAAATTCTTTCTTTGAAGGAATTGAGAAGTTCCAACATTCCTGAATCTAAAAATGAAGATTCTTTTATGGTGGAAAGAATGGCCAAGAGACTACGCAAGCCCACAAGGCGATATATTGAAGAACTTGAAGTTGAGTCTAGAGGGTGTGGTGGCAGGTTGGTATCCTCCACAAAGAATTCTGGTCACAGTCAATTGTCTCCCAGATCTCTTGTCAGACCTGTTCGAAACATCCGGTCAGACAGGAAAGCAGTTGTCACAAGGTTAGATTCACTTGGGGGATCAGGAGTTCAAATCCCATATGTTTCCCGGATCAGAAGAGGGCGTCCAAGAGAAAATTTTATGACACTCATGGTATGTGTATGTGAAAGTGAGCTTAAAATTTTGGTTTGTATGACTTCTCAACTATTTTTCCTTTATTGCTTCTGAAGCATGAACTGCATTTTTTACAGGGCTGTCTTTTTGGTCTTTGAAGTTGTGCTTTCTCATTATGAAGACATTTGGCCTTGAAAATTTGTATTTTTAGTTATTAATTATGGGTATATGTTGTTATATACGCCCTTTGTCCGAGTACTTTTGGAAGAAAATGGTTTTTTCTAAGTAAGGTCAAAGAAATTAATGCTTTTTGTTTAATGTGTGTTTTGGTAACTTTGTTGCTTAAAATGGGATGGGAGGGAGTATTTTGCACATTCCTTGTTTAGAACCTTGTCAAGAAAATGCAGTGATATATTGCTGAAGCTTTACAATCAAAATGATTACCATATAATTGTGAAAACTTGAACTATATTTTGTTTGTTGTGACATAAGTAGCCCAGATACATTTTATAGTTTGTGCCTTTACCTGAGATGATTACCTTATTCTTTAATGGGAAAAGTTCCCTTTGTGGCAAGGTAGCATAGCCTGCAGAAAAATTGTCTGAAAATGGGGCAAAAGGTTGTATTAGCTAATGGTCAAAACCAAAGCGCTCTCTCTCTCTCTCTTCTCCCCTCATACACACACCCATGCGTACTGCCGCGGCTAGACCCTTACACATTTATCCATCTATGAGAGGTGTGGAGGCTCACTTCACTTGCCCTTTTACATGTTCTTGGAAGCGCATTTCTGCAAATAGAAAAGAACAGAATATTGAAATTAGGAACATTACAGTACTCAATGTGCATGTGTTAGGATTTGTCATTCTAAATCCAATTATCCATTCTCTTTTCTGATTATTGAGTATATTCCTTTCATCTTTGTGTTACCATATTTTAGCTAGTTTGGAAAAGATTTAGTTGCTTTCTTGCGCCCCAGGTATTTTATTGCTGATGAAATTATACACATGGTGGAAAGAGTGATGTGGAATGTATTCAAATTGGTAGGAATTTCAACCTAGTAGGATGGGCATGGCAGCTAAGTTGGTGAAAGATGTGGAAGTGCATGCATCAAGGCGAGATGATGAAACTGATAATGGGATGAAAGATAGTATTGCTCCTGATACAGTTCCAATGCCAGTAAGATGTAATGTATGTCTCCCAATCATCTAATGCTAACAAGTTGTTGAATTTAAATACTTGACAATTCTGTGCATTCATGGGGACAATAGTGCCTGGTTGCATTACCTTCCTGGAAGGCACATGTCAACTTACGGTTTTTATAATGATAATGCTGCAGAAGAATAAGGTTTGACAGATCAAATGTCCCGCTTTAGATTTATTTCACCAGGTCTGCAAATACTAAGCATGTGCATGCAGCCTTATGCGGGCAATTTAGAAACCAGTGGTGTAGCTTCTGCAGCTTTTGTGAGTGCATGTGAATAGTTAACGCTTCTGATACCTATTGATGGAGATACAATGTTAGCATGTAGGGGGTGGTGCATATTTCCAGTAATTGCTTTCTTTCCCCTGTGCTTCATTCACTATCTCTGTAGGAGTGATTCTAACAAGCTCTAGTTTATTTTCTGTTTGTTCTATCTCTACAGCCTGTCCCTGAACCAGAGAATGATGAAATGTGGCCAGTGACTGTCCCTGTTGGGCAGGAGCAGGATATGGAGAAAATTGTGGATTCATCTGGAGAGACCTCTGACGATAATGTAGCAGCTGTACCCACTACAAAAGGTGGGATGAGAAGAAAGCATCACCGGGCTTGGACCATCACTGAGGTTCTGAAGCTGGTTGAGGGTGTAGCTAGATATGGTGCTGGGAGATGGTCTGAAATAAAACGACTTGCATTTGCATCATATAACTACCGTACCTCTGTTGATCTCAAGGTATTTGCCCTGAAAATATATTTGTATGTATATATATATTCATGGAATTGTAGTTTGTTTGTTTTAAACCTCTTATGATTAATTTCAGGACAAGTGGAGGAATCTGCTTAGAGCTAGCATTGCCGTTTCACCTGCTGATAAAGGGGTGAGCATTATTCTGTTGTTCCATGTCTTTCTTTTTCTTCTACTTCCATAACTGTCAATCCATGTTTTCAATTTTTTTTTGGTTGGGGGGCGGGGGCGAGGGGCGCAGGGGATTTGTTGCTATGTTATATAATACTTGAACTGGGAAATAACATATACCGTTGGAATGTCTTGAAAGATATACATCATTTTTATTGATGTCATTTGAGGTGGTGTAATAGCAGTGGACCTCATAAAGTTACTAAGGGCAATAATTGGGTTCATTGGTCCTTTACAAGTGTCATAGTCTTCCTAAGATATCTGCTGCTGGATAGGATGCCCTCCTATCAATCATAGCCCTAGAGATCTGATCCGTATTAACACCATATGGTTCTTCATGGTTAGAGAATCTTAGTTTCAGTTCTGGATGGTGAAATACTTAGCTTATTATCCTCAGTATTTCTCTTTGCTTGCTTGGCCGGTTGCACTATTCAGGCTAGGCTTCTAGAGTTTCCTCTTACCCTTTAACCACTAGATAGCACCGGGAGGATTGTAAATAGGGTATGATAGATGGTGCAATTATAATCAGGATTTTAATTTCTTTGTTGTTGGTGAAACAATTACTACCAAGACCTTTGGATTTTACTTAACTTTTGCGCAACATATTCAATAGTCTTGGTTAACTAGACTTCCTATTTTTATGGCTACTTTGGGTTACCTTCTGCATCCATCTATTGAGCTTGGGCTAAGCTATATCTCAAACAAGGGTTCTCTATTATTGCTGCAGGTGAATTCTCGGAAAAATGCTGCAACGCCAATCCCTGAACCGATTTTGTTGAGAGTGAGAGAGCTAGCTGAAAAGCAAGCACGAGCTCCCCGGAATCTGAGCTTGGGTAAAATGGTTAGCTGTGTACAAGAAACAAAACCAGGGTATTTGTAACACTGTATATACATACATTTGTACCCCTGCAAGTTTGAAATACCGATACTAGTTTCTACATTGTCTCCAGTCTAGCAGTATTCTGCAGACGTGAACAAGGTAATGATCAGTAAGTTCTCTGGGGTGTCTTGATTCCTAATTTAAAGTTGGAAGAAATCAATCTGATTGTTGACCCTAGTGTTTTAACCTGATGGTCAACGTTAGCCAATTATGGTTTTTGAAACCCCGGCGGGAAGGGTTTTTCAAATCGCCATCCACACCGATTAGTTATCATTAGGGGTGTATATGAGTTGAATTGATCCTGAGTATTTCTATATTCAAATCGTAAGTAAACCTATATTCAAACTCGAGTTTAAATTTTTTAATATTATTCGAATTCGAACTTAACAAATAGTAATAATAATGACTTGAATTTGATTCATTTATATTTTAATGAGTTTGAAATTGACTTGAAAATTTGATTTTATTAATTTATAAAATTTTAATATATTTTATTTTTTATATTATAATGAAATATATTAATATATGTTATCGAGTTATTTGATAAAATTTTGAATTTAAAATTTTATTATTTAAATTCGATTAGATTGTATAATGAAATCGTTTGAACTCGATTGGAGTTCAGTTAAAAATGAATCAAATCTAGTCAAGTTTTTGATCCAGCGACTTGAATGGTTTGTATTACAGCATTACTTTTTTTGGGGCCTGAGGAGGAGCTTTAGCATGTGAGATTAGTTTCAAGTAGAACTTATAGAAAGCCCTTAATCATCCGAAATCTGTCCATCATTGATGGTTAAAATTTATCATTTTTGTTTGAATATCAATTTTTCCGTCAAGGAAAAAAAAAATACATAAAATACCAATTTGTAATCTTCAAATTGAAAAAATCTATCATTAATATTTTTCCCTCAATAAAAAGAGATGAGTGGATGATCACCATTGCTACTACTAGCTTCGAGACATCATCATAGACCTCTCACTTTTTATAAGTCAAATTCCGTCAAAATTTAAATTATTTTCTTAAAAAACATAAACAATTATGAAATCAAAAGTAATCTCAATGATGACATCTTAATTTGTTTGTTTGAATAATTGGAATTTGATAACTAAATTAATTGATCTCGGTTAGTTAGGTTGAGTTAACTATCAGACTTATTAAGGGATGAACTTTCATGATATCTATTTTTTTTATTTTAATGATTCGAATATGAGAATTTGATAAATATAATTTAGTATTTTTGAATTTGAAAATTTAATTAAGAGAATTTAATATTTTTATTACTAAAGAGATAATCTTAGATGCACAGAGATCACTCTTTCAAGACAACTTATGCAATCTCAACGGTATAAAGTAGGAGTACTATTCTAACATTTGTTTGATTAAATTTAAATGTTAAAAAAATGATAGATCTTCTCTAATTTTTATATATTTTTTTATTTAATTTCATTTAATTATATTTTCAATATATATATATATATATTAAAATATTTGGTCCAAATTTTAACAGGACATATAAAGGAACGGGAAGAGTTGTTTAGGGCGAGGGCCAGGGCGAGGGCCAGCCTTGCGCATTTCAACTTTACCCCGCACAAACTTAGATTACTCAACTCAGGCTCGTTCGATTCTAGCCCTAATCTCTCTCTCTACTTCACGCATTGAGTAGCATCCGCAACGCAAGCACTATCGACGACGCAGGCACACTTAAACCCTGGTGCAAATCTCTCTTATCTCTCTTTCTCTCGCTTAGATTTTTTTCGTTGATTATTCACTTTCTTTTAATTCAATCAGCTAAAGCATTTCAATTCCCTAAGAGTCTGAACCGAAATTTCTCTTTTTGTGATTTGAGGTTCATAGCGTAAGAGATTTTAGGGTTTTCCATCTTCTAATTAATCATGATTCAATCAATAGATTCAACAATTATGAAATACGTGTGTATGTGTATTGTGTGTATAAATTCTATATTCCATGCGCATATTATTATTGTGGTTTTGATTTCTTTGTTGTCTCTATATTTTTGGTAGAAGTCAAAGGAATCAAGTGAAAGATGGGGATCATTGAAAAGATCAAAGAAATTGAAGCCGAGATGGCTCGGACCCAGAAAAATAAGGCTACAGGTTCTTTCTCCTTCCTATTAGTCTTGTTGATCCAAATATTTGGTTGTTCTTTGAAAATTCGTGTGCCAATTAGGCGTGAAGCTAGAAATTTATATCAGGTAAAATTCAATATGCATTTAAGGCTATAATGTTTGAAGGGCGGAGCATATAACTTTAGGTGGAGCAAACAACATTTGAGATTATAATTTTTAAACCTATATACTAGAAATTTCTTTCTTAAAATTTCAGGGGTTCAAGGGGGGCGGTTGCCCTCCCTTTGATTCTGATGTCATATTGCTATACGTTAGCCATATCATCCAACATTTCTAAGGTCCTTTTTTTTTTAAAGAAATCAGAAGACATTCGTTTTGTTTTGCTCAACTTGTAGAGTATCATCTTGGTCAGCTCAAGGCAAAAATAGCAAAGCTAAGGACACAACTATTGGAGCCGCCTAAAGTAAGTACACGTTTCATTTACATCCTCAGGGTTGGTTCATTGATGCTTTTGGCTTAGCATTTCCTGTTGTTTAGGGCTTTGCTATCATTACCTAAGATCTGGGAACCACCTTCCTCTTCATTGTCCCTGCACTAATAATGTATGGGGTTTTGCCTTTGTCATTTTTAATTTTAAATATTGTTGCAAAGATATGTGCTTTGTTAGGATTAAGTAAGATCAGAAACCATTTACACCTTTGCCTGTTCACTAATAGTGCATGGAGCTTTTCCTCTGCTGTGGGATGGGTAAATTGAGACACCACTAATGCATGATAGATAGAGTAGGTGGGAAACCAGAGAAAAATGGGGAGATATTGAAGATATTCAAATGCACAAAAGATATGAATCATAATAGGAAAAATTGAAGCAATTCAATTAAAAACTTGGCATGAATTTAAAAGAAGTCTCAAACAAGAATAACATGCCTATATTTGTGTTTGTGGGTATTGGATTTAAAGGTAAACAATTCTATTTTATCAAAGGGGGCGCTGAAAATGTTTGGAAGTTGGGGGTGTTTCTTTAATTTTTTGAGTTCCTAAAACTGGTGTTGGAGGATTAATATGAAGGGAGATTCAATGTTGTGGAAGGATTCCCCCCAGGGAATGTTTGAAATTAGTAGCTTTTAGGAAGCTCTTTGTGGGGAGTTTTCTAATCGGGGAAAAGACGTTTCCTGTGGAATTAGTGAACCCCTCGTAGAGCCTTCTTCACTTGCAAGTTTTCATGGGATGGAAGCCAACTCAGCCTGTTTCAGCCTTTACTTATTGGTATAGGCTGTTATTTTTACCACACATAAATTCCCCTGTATTGGGGGAATATGGGCTGTTACAAATGTATAGAGTGCACGTGAGTTTACATATCTTGTGTTTTTTTTTGTTTATTGGTTTGTTTCTGATGTCTTTTTCTCTCCATTAATCTGTGGTCCTGTACTTGTGCTCATTGTTCTTAAATTTGGATTGTACTGTTATTAATTATCACTTTTTTTTTAGGGCTCAAGTGGAGGTGGAGAAGGTTTTGAAGTTACAAAATATGGCAGTGGACGTGTGGCACTAATAGGATTTCCAAGGTTTTCCACTGACCCATGAGTCTCCTCCAAGAAAGGAAATTTGTTTTTGCCTGCGTTGTGGCATCCCCATCAAACGGATCTGGTTATGATTGTTAATTTGTATTAAAAGTGGGCATTTGATTTTCAACTTGATTCTCCACCACGAAATCAAACCTGTTTATGAAAAAGCTGAATGGCTTGTCTCTGATTGTTAATTTGTAGGGGTCAATTATTTATTTCTGATACATTCCAAGTACATTTTCTTATGGTTAAATCAGCGTTGCTGCTATAACAATAAAAGTACTACTGTATTCCCTTACTCCCATTTGGATCTTTGTTTTTGTTCCACTTACAGTGTGGGGAAGTCAACACTTCTGACACTATTAACGGGAACACATTCAGAAGCTGCATCTTATGAGTTCACAACTCTTACATGCATTCCTGGTATCATACACTACAATGATACAAAAATTCAACTGCTTGATCTGCCTGGTATTATTGAAGGTGCTTCTGAAGGAAAGGGACGTGGTAGACAGGTAAAACCTTCTGTTCACTTGATTTTCTTGGCACTGGTAGTAATCATCTGTTGTACCATGACTTCTTCTGGGAGTTTGCAAAGGAGAAGAACACAGACTTGGTACTTAATGAGTTGTTTTGGATGAAGCTCCATGGTTCAGATTCTTTTTCTTCTTTCAGGTTATTGCTGTTGCAAAGTCATCAGACCTTGTGTTAATGGTTCTTGATGCCTCGAAAGTAAGTCTGCCATTATTTATCTTTCTTGATAAGACATGAAAGCCAAGTAGATATCATTCTTGACTCTTCATTTTATGAGGATTACCCCTATTGGTTTCCATGTGGCTTGTTCTTGGGGGAAGTCGAACTTTTACTTTACATAATTTGTTCTTGCAGCAGTATAATTACATTAGAATTAAAAAAGAAAAGGAATAAAATGACTGAATATGGTCCCTGTTTTTTATTCTTCCATCTCCAAAACACTGCTTCTACCTTTCTTTATCATGAAAGTTTGCTTATGACTATATCACGTATTGGTTTAGGTGACGGAATCTCCTCAAACGAGTCTTCATCTCCCGCGATATGTAGAATATTTACTATTCTTAAAACCAGATATGAGGATTTAGATGATCTATGTTCTTGAAGGCCATATAGTGTCCAACTAATGTCCTTAGAGTTTTTTAACTTACAATTGGTCTTATCATTTCCATTCTTGTTTATGTCTTATGATGCAAGTGCTGCTTAACTTTGATATCTAGGCTTTTGTTAACTCTGGTGCATTTCCATTTGATATACGCCCTCTTTCTTTCGATGACTGTTAATATGTTCAGAAGTTGTTCTTTGTCTTGTTTGAATTTCCTGTTCAAGATTTTTTCTCTTGATATGACTCCATTTATTTTCATGCCTGGTGCTACTTGGGTACTAAATGCTTCAGAGTGAGGGTCATCGACAAATACTAACGAAGGAGTTGGAAGCTGTGGGCTTGCGTTTAAACAAGAGGCCGCCTCAGGTATCGCTATTCGTATGGAAAATGCTTGCGTTTCTGGTCTTCATAGTTCCCAGCGTTCTGCTATAAGTGGTTTCTCTAGTATCTGTTCCCCCTCATTTGTTTGCTTTAGTTTCCTTATTACTTTTTATCAATTCTGTATTAAGATTCAACATAACACTGCAACACACATTGACTTTACGTTAATAATATGATGGGGATGCGGACAGTTGTTCTCAAGATGTTCATTATTGAACACGTTAAATCATCTGTTCAAATTTGCAGTATTATGTCATGATTTTGCCACTTTGAAATTTTTGGTGTTGAGCAATTCTCTTGCGTGGACAAACAATTTAAGAAACCTCTTCAAAGACCTTACTTTGTCTAGCTGACCTTTGTCACCACCTTTATTAGATATACTTCAAAAAGAAGAAAACAGGTGGCATCTCCTTCAACAGCACATTGCCTTTAACTCATGTTGATGAGAAGCTTTGCTATCAAATTTTGCATGAGTACAAGATCCACAATGCAGAGGTACTGAACTTTCAGTTAATTTCCTTAGCGGATCTGAAAGAAAGGGACAAAAATGGTATAACCTACTGATGAATTTGCTTTAGGTATTATTTCGTGAGGATGCCACTGTAGACGATCTTATTGATGTCATTGAGGGAAATCGGAAATATATAAAGTGCATATATGTCTACAACAAGATAGATGTTATTGGTATCGATGACGTGGACAGATTGGCCCGTCAACCCAACTCTGTTGTTATCAGCTGCAATCTGAAGGTATGGGTTTTTTCATAATTAAAATGTTTCCCCTGTACTCATTTTTTCCTTTGTTTTGCGGAGTTCACTGTAAAAAATATGTTGTTTTCTTTTTGAGCCTGTTTTCTACCTTCCAGTTGAAAGAGACATTAAAACCTACTTTCTACTATGTCGCTTGAAACAGCTGAATTTAGACAGATTGCTTGCACGGATGTGGGACGAGATGGGGCTTGTAAGAGTTTACACAAAACCACAAGGCCAACAACCAGATTTTACAGACCCTTTTGTTCTTTCTGCCGTATGTAATTTGGACTTCTGTTGCTCCCAATACCTAAATTTTAATGGATTCAGTTGTAATTCATGCCTCTTTTTTTTTGAGGTTTCTCATTATTTTTGACTTTTCATCATTATATTTGATGAGTTTCCTTTTTGATCTAAATACAGAGCAGAGGTGGCTGCACTGTTGAGGACGTCTGTAATCATGTACACAGGACTCTGATAAAAGATCTCAAGTATGTATTGGTGTGGGGAGCAAGTGCGAGGCACTATCCACAGCATTGTGGCCTCAGCCATGTGCTTCATGACGAAGATGTGGTTCAAATTGTCAAGAAAAAGGTAAATCCTACTTAAGTTGATTTTGCTGCTTAGTATCTGTGCTTCAGATGTGGATCATTTGGTTAGAAATGTGGTGGAACTTTTTATTAGGGTTTCATTGTCACCCTTCCATTTTATCAATTTACTCCTTGGATGAAGGAAATAATGTAATTCAGATAATGGTTGGTGGCATTAGCTTCCCTTTTTTCCTTAGATAAGGAGTAGCGTACTCACAGTTCGTTTACAATCTGCAGGAAAAGGAAGACGGAGGCAGAGGTCGGTTCAAATCACATTCTACTGCTCCTGCACGGATATCTGACAGAGAAAAGAAGGCCCCACTGAAGACTTAGACAACAGAGATGCTATTGCTACATGCAAATGTGGTCAATGGCCTTGACATATGAGAATGTCGCCTTTTTTTGCTGATGAATGCGGAGGTCACAGATTTTATCACCAAGATGGACACTGCCAAGAACGAATATATGAGCCATCCTGTTGAAACGAGCATAGATTTTTTTTTTTTTTTTGGATACATGGTTAGATCCCTATGTTGTATCTGAATGATCAAGAACTCCTCATTAAGATAAACATTTATTTCAAGGGCTGTCTGTATCAATGAACGCATTGGTCTATGTATGTTAGACCGGGATATATCCCCATTAGGGCTGAAAAGCAACAATTGCATATCAAACTTGGTTCTACTTCCCTATAGTTAATCCTGGTTGGTGGGATAAATGTTTACCAGTCGCCACCAGCTGTGCCTATTGCCCTTGAAAGTGGCATAAAATAAGGATGTTTTGGTATGGTGAGCGTTAGACGATGGTCCAAAGCCACGACGCAGGAATACTTATTGAACGAGGTTCCTTCTTGGTGGGAAAGGATTAAAAAGTCAATTTGGGACCGGGTCTAAATATTGGTCCATAATTTGGAAGGAACCCTTGTTTTGGTTTTAGAAACGGATTTTTTTTTTTTTCACTATTGGTATTTGAAATTATGTTTCGACTAATCCGATTTGAGTGTTTACGTTGTCCTATTTAAAGATTGTTTTTGTAGTTAGTTTTTTGTATTCTCAAGTTTCATACTCACAATTGGTTAAAGATTTACCTATTTATCTCACCGGATAGATTTTGAGCAGGTGAAACGTTTGTTTGCTACCCCATTTGTTACCAGTACTGTAAATAATTTGTTCTACAGCACCGAAGGACCCTTAATAAATAATATCTTAGACTTCTGCAGGAAAGAGGTTTAAATTGGGCAAGCTTTGGAGCTTCTTTTGGGAAGGTTAGAATATTTAAAATTTGGAACAGAGAACAGTTTCAAAGTTTGCACTATGCTTCTTTTTGCACGGGTTCGGGGAGCCACCCTCCCTCCCTCTCTCTCCCTCCCCCCTTGGAGGGCTCCACCGACTAGCCAAATCGGCCCCCCAATAAGCATAAACAATTGCAGGGGGCGACAGAGTTTAAGACCCCATAAAACAAGATTACAACTGATAACAGGGTACGGGAATCACCCTTCAAATGTCATCAAACATTACGGTCAACCCTACATGTGCAGCTTTGGATCACTTCCCATTGCCCAACCTCACAGAGGTTTATATACCCTTTACCTTCTTCTAATCTTTCTCTCTTTCCAAGAGCAGTTCAAGATTGCTCTGTCAATAAACAGTTTATTCAGATAAAAAGAAAAATCTAGAACCAGCCCATCGTGCAATTGAATCTGCTGCTGATCAGGGTGCAAAGCTTGTTCTTTTACCTGTAAGTTTTAGGACTAGCAATTTCTGCACACTCACAAATACAACAATAGAGTAAATGTTAATTAATCTACAGCCATGCATAGAAGAGGAATTGATGCCAAACATGTGAGAGATGGTCAGCAGCGGATCTAGGACCAGAAGGCTGTGGGGGCAAAATATTTTTACAGGTTAAAGTATTTTATTTTTAAGCTACAAATATAATTTTTTTTTCTTGTGGGGGTAATTTTTTTTTTTTTTAAATATGGGGGCATTTTTTTTTTTTTGTGTGGGGGCAAATATTTATTTAATATATAAAATTTAATAATTTTTTTTTTAGTGGGGGCAATTGCCCCCACACTCTTCAATGTGGCTCCGCCACTGGAGATGGTGAAACATGGTATGCTCACTTTTAACTTAATCAATGATCTAAAATGAATAAAAAAAAAAATGATGCAACATTAAATGTAACTGGTGGAGAAGGTGAATTCATATAGCCAACCCCAACTAATCTGAGATCAAGGCTCAGTTGAGTTGAGTTGAGTTGAACGCATGCAATGCATACTAAGGCAAAAAGATATGTTTTCAAGTACGCCAGGAAAAAGGACCATGATGCAGGAAAGGTGAAGTTGCTCAACCCAGACAAGGGTGAAAGAACAAATGCCGAATAAAACAATAAGAGGACCAACAACAAAAAAGATTATGCTTGATAGCTTTTAGGGTATCTCCAAAGGCCTGATGTCTATTGGGGTAAACTCTTGTATGTGAAATGAAGATCATTGACTCTGTTTCACGGATTTGAGTGAAAGAAGCCAAGAACTTTAGTCTTTGTGTCTGCTTTTATCCCTGATATATTACCCTTTAGAATTCTTTGGCTGGTACAAGTTACGCAGACTTGGGATTGTTCATCATAACGAAATTGATAGAAGCGGATCTTTGATGATGTAGGAACTACGAATATTTGATTAACTTTTTTCACAAATTCATAGCATAGCAAAATCATTGAAAAGTACTAGATATTAGTGTTTGAATTCTATGGTGTAGCAGGCACTCTTATTTCCTATTTAGCATGGGGTCATGACGCCGGCTATCACCCTTTCTGATCTCTTTTACGTCAAAATATCAGGCCAGTTGATAATGAGGTGATATAAGGAGCTATGTTGAACAACACATTCTTCGTTGCCTAGGAATGGTATTTACATACGCTTTGTTTGGTTGCTATTCTAGTTATATATGGCTGCTTGCTCACCTCCCTTTTTTTTGGTATATAGGAGAAACTCGAATTTGAAAGCTCTAAGATGTAGGAAATGGTATTAGGTGAACTTTAGCCGATTAGACTAGTTGCTCACCTTCTTCTTGGGACTCTGAAGGATCTTATGCAATATGGGGTCATTATAATCTTGTTTGACCGGTAATGCAAATTTCAGAAATGGATAAATCTTTTTCATGCTAGCATGAATTTTGCATATGGTAGGTCTTAATGCAGGTAAGGGGCTTTTTTCTTTTGGTTAGTCTGGTGAAATAATTGCAACCTCAGGGCATGAAGAGACAACCCTGATTGCTGAGATTGATTATTCTTTGATGCAACTTCAGTGGTGGCATATTAAGTTTGAAATTTACGAATGAATAGTCGGTTTAGTGAGATGTGGTGTTAAGTTTTTTAATTAAGTTTTGAATTTAAAATTAAAAAATATAAAAGATTATATTGAAAAAGCTATTCCCTAAATAGAATTTTTATTTAAATCGGATTAGTCAAAATATGACTCTAAATATGGATGATGAAAAAAAATACGGATGATGAAAAAAAAAAAAGTTTGAAATTTGAAGCATGCATTATTTCTACAAGCTTTCCTAGTACAATAATTATGTTATGTGACTGTGCAGAAAGGCACTTTCACTCGAGAAGCAGAGAGGGAACGATATCTACCTGTTTGTTGACGTTACCAAGGCTTCCAGATGATTTCTATTTTTCCATGTTTTAGCTCTGGAAGGATAACCTTTTAATCTTTCATAGTTCTTCTTCTTGATGTCACTAGGATGAAGCTTTGAAGGTCTTCTTGATGATTTCTACTTTTTATAGGGTTTTTTTTTTTTTTTTTTAAGCTCTCGTGGGATACCTTTTTAATCTTTCTTAGTCTCTTTTAGTTTTACACATCTCAGAGATGAAACACCACATGTATGGGGAACGGGACGAATGCAATAAATTTTAGAAAACAAATAATATTTTTCAGAAACTCAACCTGTATTTTTCTAACACTGTTAATTCCAGACTTTGATAAAGGAGTCAGTGTAAAAATTGTCAACACAAGAAAAATAATATTTTTCAGACTTTCAATGGCATTTTAAAGACTAATTTGCCGAAATGCTACTAAAGGTTTATTAACTTGCACATTCAATTTTTTTTTTTTCTCCTTAAACTTTTCTTGGGGGACAGACCTCCAGCCTGTCTTTGCCGGGATTCTTAAACTTGATAAAATCTGTAAAAATTATAATTAGGTACAAAATTTCAATAAAATTGATTTATGGATAGATTAAACTATTTACCGTTAAAAAAAAAATCAACAAAGTGAAGATAAAAGTGAATAGTAATAACACGCACAAAGAGTCAACCTCTTAAATTGGGTCACGACTACTTAAATTAGATTAGTAGAATTTTTAGATATCCGTGATTAAATAAAAAAAACCTATAAAGATTAAAATTTTGATTCATACGCTTGTTTCAAAATATCAGTTTTACCCTCAAGTCATTGTGTTTTCGTCTATGATACTATGTTCTTGTAGGACCCTCATTCAGAGGAATCTGGTTGTGGGCTTGTTCATCTTTCAAGATTCTAGTCCCTCTTCTTGTCTTACATGAAGTCTCCATTCTTGTCCCAACCTCCCCCTCCCCAACCCACAAAAAAGTAGAAAAAAATAGAGAGAGAAATGAAAAGATACACAAGAGGATCATCATTTAATATTTTTAAGTCCCTTTCAAAGATATTGGTAGAGATTCCTGAAACATTGGTAATTTCCATGATGAAGTCTTGCCCACAATATGGATCCACCCAGCACCAAGTTTATAGGCATGAGTTGTCTTCAAGCACATAAGATTACCTGATTCACATTTGAAGTGCACAATAAGGTTTTTCAATTCATTTCCTAGCTTTTCTTTTTTTTCTCTATATTTTCATGTTTATCTACCAATCAAGCTATGAGGAGCTAGAAAATATTCCTAGTGAAAAAATGGCAGGTTCCTATAGTAAGTGCAACTGTCAACACAAAACATTCTTGTGTCTTTAACCAACATTTAGTGCAACCTATAGGCACCGGAATATTAAACTAAGTGGATAATTCTAGCATTTCCTAGAAACCATCATCTCATAAGAAAACAATTCAGGTTGACCTCAGAGATATCCTTGAACATTCATCCATATCTAAGGACCTAGGATGGATCACAATATGTTGATCGATGCTGTTGATGAATATTCCAAGTTCGTGAGGGACATTCACTTGCATCCAGCCGTCCTAGAGAGAGAGAGAGAGAAGACTGTAACCTTGAGATGTAACAACAGATGTTGACCGCTGATGCTTCTGAAAGGATAGATCGATATATCGATTTGTCGTTTTGGTAGAAGACAGGTTTCAAATATGACTGATCCGATCTCACCATCATAACAGAGGACAATATCACTTGTTTTGTTCTGCCAAGTGAAGAAACTATTGAGTTAATGCTTCCAAATTCCAACCTGTCAAATTGGAAAGAGACTTGCTGTTAGAATTTACCATTACATATGATGTTACCGTTCATGCCACAGCAAGACATCAAGAGGATTACTGCAACCGTTGGTATTTCATGCAAACAAGTCTTTGTAAACCTCTTAATTACCTTTCAGCCTCAGCATCCATAATCATTCACGCCAAAGCTATCAAGCCCCTTCCAAAATCTTAAGGCAGCAGCTTCAACAGAAAAGATGTTTTCCTTCTGCTATGGTCTAGCGCTTGTTGGTGCACTTGTAATTGCACTTGCAGTTTTCATCTTCACTACCATGGGATGGTGCTTTTACCCTCACCATGCAACAGATCCCTCGCCATCAAGAAATGCAAATGAGAAGCAGCAGGTAATCTTGAACCCACATATAGCCCTGAAATTCATGTACAAAAAAGTGGCTGGAAAAGCAAGTGAGAAAGCTACAGAAGCAGATTGCATTGTGTGCCTGACCAGTTTCGAAGATGGTGAAGATGTACAGCAGCTACCAAGATGCAGGCATACCTTCCACGCCGCTTGTATTGAGATGTGGCTCTATTCTCATTCTGAATGTCCACTCTGCCGTGTTTCAGTAGACCGACTGGCTTCTCTCAGTCCTGACTGCACACCCATGTCAGAGGAGAATTCCAGAGAGATCCTACTGGATCAGAGAATCTCATTATAGATATTCCTCATCATTTGTTATACTTTCTTTTTTTTTGCACTGTCCATTGTACTTGAGGTATCACAACTGATTTTCTACTTTCATACAAAGAAGAGGCAAAAGGTTTCCGAAGAATTAGGAGCTCCTATATGAATAGTTTTCCTTTGTGAACCTACTTCCATCTCATAATTCATGGAAGTGTTGATAAAGGTATACACAAATTCTGTCACCTGAATGCAGGTTATGAAATTGCAACAGGTGGTATGTTTTGTGCCATTTACATAACATGTGAAATTGTTCTGTTTATCACATGGTTCATGGAAAAACTATTTGACATTTTAACTGTTTTAAACAATATGCCATTTCTTTTCCTTTTTGGAATTCCAGGGTGGGGGTGTATAATTTCAGAGTTATACATACAATAGATAGTTACATCCTTCTCAAATTATCTAATCTCGCCTGTAATTCACTGTCTATCCCACCATCATCATTTGTTGTTGATTTGGCTTGCGCAACCTTGCTTTTTGCAGCCGGTGCAGCAACAGCTGCTGATGGCGCACTCATAAGCTGCAAAAGAGAAAATGGCAATTTCAACATTGTCAAATATTGAGAATTTCGAGTGTTTTTTCAATCATCTTAATTCTATATTGAGTATTTCTTGTTTTTGCATTAGATTCTCTCTCTCTCTCTCTCTCTCTCTCTCTCACAGACAATAAAAATACAGAGCGAGGGAGATACCTCCGAGTTGATTTCAATTCCGATCTCATCAAGAACCTGATTCACAAGCGCTTTTGTTTCTTCCTCTTCCTCATCCCCTCATTACAAAAAAACACGATTTTAGCGATAGAATTTAACCACGAAAAACCTTCGTTGCTATTTAGCCACAAATTTAGCGACAAAAATCGAATTCATGGCAAATTAGCGATGAAATTTGTGACAAAAATAATTATCCGTCGCTAATTTAGCGACAAACTATTATATCCGTCGCTAATCAGCGATAGATTACGTTTTCGTTGCTAAATTTAACCACAGATTTCAAATGTGTGGCTAAAGCCACGGATTTCAGGATCCGTGACTAAATTTAGTCATGGAATTCGAAATTCGTGGCTAAATTTAGCCACGGATCCGAAATCCGTTTAAGTTTTTGAAATTTTATTAAATATAATTTTGTATTTTTATTAAATATAAATTTGTATTTTATATGTTTATTAAATTAGGGTATTGATTTTTATTAAATATAATTTTGTATTTTTATTAAAGATAATTTTGTAATTTTATTAAATATAATTTTGTGTTTTTATTAAATATAATTTTATATTTTGTATTTTTATTAAATTAGGAAATTGTATTTTTAATGGTAAGAGTTAGAAAGAAAATAATGAAATAAAAAAAAAGTATATCAGATAAGTTAATATGACATAGCGGTTGAGAACACTCTAAACGTCCTCTTAGTCTCAGGTTCGAATCTGGTCAAGTGCATATTTTCTACAAAAATATAAAGCAGCAGAAAGTTGGCTCATACGCGAGCGGGCAAGTAGCAGGGGCCGAGGAGGCGGCCTGCGGATGGGCCGGCGGGCTCTAAAAATAAAAATATAAAATGCAAAATTTAGTCACGGATTTTTGAATCCGTCCCTAAATTTAGCCACGGATATTAGAATCCGTTGCTAAATTTTTGCGACGCGCTATTAGTCACGGAAATTTTTTCGTCGCTAAATTCATCGCTAAACAAATTAGCGACTAATTTTTCTAAAATTTCCGTTGCTAAATTCGTCGCTAAATCGGTATTTTTTTGTAGTGTCTTCTAGAGCATCATCAATAGCATCTCCCATCACCTCAAATGTCAATTCCATCTTCTCATTCCGTCTGTCAAACTCCTGCATTATCCGCTGCAGCGAAGGCAAGTTCATCTGCCTATTCATCTGACCCATTGCCTTGGTAACACCTTTCATGGCCTCCCCCATTGCATGAGTAGATTTCAGTGTCTGGAAAGAAGATGCCAAAAAACTATCTCATAGACACCGGTGTCTAAACAGAGCTTCTTATTATCTTTCATTGTTGGATCGGCAAAAGCAATACTAACATTCCATATATATATATATATATATAACATGTGAAAAGAATGGACAACTAAGAAAGATATAGATACCTGGATGTGGAGGGATACACCCTGCAGTTGTGACCTGAGCTTGTTAAATTTTTCAATTTGATGCCTTGTCCTAATGAGGTCTTTTGCCATGACTCGGACAGCAACCTATAAAAAATATAAACTAATCTTGAGCATGCATGCAAAAATAGGCATAATCGAAGATCAGATGTGTGGATAGTTACCGGTCAGTTAAGCAATGAACATAATTGTGGTCAAAGTTTAGCAATTGAAAATCATGTTGTCAGGGAGAAAAAGAGTGGGGAACTCCAGACTCCAGAGAAGGAAGTAATCTTTGGTGACAAAAAGATTTCAATTTTGCAACAGCTAAGATTTTTTATCCACTCAGAAAGACTCAAAACCTAATGCACGATAATCCAACATTAGAATAGTCAATATGCAGAGGCACAACTGGAAAAGTTTTTTAATGGAGTCAATGATGATTTTTGACTATGTTAGGAACATTTTACTCCGTAATACATTGTCAGTCAAATTTAATTGTCTAAAATTAAATCAATAATAAATTTATGACTTCTAAACTTCAAGCAAAACTAGTTTGAGTGTGTTTATTCATATTCTAAAACTGCAAAATTTTCTCTCATAAATGTTTGTTGTTTGGAAAGCTGACTGATATAAGCTTTTATACAGGATCTAATCAATGGATACTCTGCAGGGAATTCCTCCCTTCCCTTGCTAGAATTTTCCCTCTCTTAGACTCTAGGTTTGATGGCTAGGAACTTGTTCCCTAAGAAGTTTCGTACCACACTTCTTTTATGAGAATTAAACTTATTTCTTTATTGGTTATACTCTCTTTAAATAAGAGAAACTAGGATTTACAATAAAATAAAATTTTTACTAAAAACAACTCCCTAAAATCATACCTAATATGAATGATTCTCAAAACTAAGGTAACTACTATTTTTAAAAATATTGCTATAAACTAAAATAAGAAAACTACTATTTTTCCTAAAATCCGTCATTTTTACTAATTCCTACATATTTTCCTAGAATAATTCTTTCCAAAGATATGCATTGAGCATATCATTACTTCCCTCATGGACAAAGAGCTTTTCCTCAAGCTCGAATTCAGAATGGGTCTTTTCAAATCTTCAAAAACTCCCAAGAAGCCTCCACGGTTACCTCTTATTTGGATTTTAACATACCCAGCTTAGTCTCTTCAAGTTCTTGGCAGAGAGCTGTCCATTGTCCCCGAAATTCTTGCTCAACAGATCTATCTGTTGCAGCCTCTTGTTCTGCAGCCACTTTCAATCTTGTAATTTCTTCTTCGACAGCAGCAATGTCCAGCATAAGTCCTTCAACACTTTCATTTGCCACTGTCTCCTTTTCTCCAAGTTCCTCTATATGCAGCTTCCTTTGGCTGAGATCCTTTGCCTAAGCCTCCACTTGCTTCTTAGGTGAAGTTGACCCTGCCCTGGGAATGGTTGCCCTTCCTCTGCCCATATGCTCCCAAGCATCAAATATTTGGCCATCAACTGTTTCAGGAATGACAATTAAAGCACCACCATATCTCTAGGCTCTTCCTTCAGCCGAGCTTCCATCCTCTCCACTCTCTTGCGATCAATCCCCCCGTACTCCAGCATGTTTTTATATGGTCTATCAACCTCACGAAGCACAAATGGTTTGCCATTGATATAGATCACAGGCTCTTCTCTCAAATTATGCCAAAGCACAGGGCAGCCACCTCTTGAGCTGCCTATCCTTTGAATGACAAGTCGAATCCCATCTATGGTTGGATTTGCCACACCAATTGCAGGAAACCCAGGCACCTCTCCTTTTTTCTTTGCAACACCCACTCTCATCTCATGAGGATGATCATCAGAAGATTCAGTGATCTTGGAAAGGGATGGTTTCAGGTTTGCATAACCAAGTGCTCCTATAGGATCTCTACAAAGCAACCTGTGAAGTATACTATACAATTCTGGCCAAACTTGGAGTTAAAAGTGAGCATGCATCAGGCATGCTTGGAGGTAACGTGCCTTCTTTGCAAGTCAAAAGAAGGTAACAAAATTACCAGTTCTGCGAGATCTTGCCACATCTCGTGCAAATAGCACTTTGGGTTTCGTCTCATCTCCATTGTCATCCTCGCACAATCTAGTGAGGGTTCTTCAGGTTCAACCGTATAGCCAGGATGCTTGTCCAATTTGAAAAGTGCATCGAATCCCTCCACAAGGCCCTCACCCGTATACTTGCACAGTTCATGCAAGGCAATGATATGTAATGTTCTCATCTGCTCCAGCATTTTAGTAGCCTCTAGGTTGAAGATGCGCTGCATCCTAAGGTCCTCCTGAATAGCCCCTATCCGATCTTAGAGGAAGTTATAGGTGCCGAGGAACTTTTCATAGTAAGATAATTTCAGTTCTCCAGTATCCTTAAGCAGTGCTTTGCTTCGCAAACCTCCCTTGCAGTTGCAGTTTTTATGGCAGAATGGACAAGCTGCAACAACTGCTTCCTTTGAAAGTAGGGGGTACCTGGGAATGGCAGTCCTGCCTGCTTGCCCGATGCTTCTGCACCATGCTCTAATTTATGCCTTCCTAGAGCAGATGGGTCCTGTCTTTTTGCTGAAAAATTCAGTTTTCCAGCATCTGGTCTCTTTTGTGTGTCTTGGCTGAGTTCTAGAGGAACAGGCAAATGGGAGTTGCATGGGGCTTAGAAACTGAAATTTCATCATCAAAGCCCTTGTTCCCTAAAGCTTCAAATTCTGAAGCTCCTTTTGGCGCAACCTCCATCAGACAAGGCAACAAGCTCACCTTATCTAGCTTAGAAATTCACTCCTTTTTTATTTTATTTTATTTTTTTACATTTGAGGTCTCACAGATTGGGGTTTCCATCAACTAAGACCTTGGAGCTACAAATGCCTGCCTTTGAATTGCTCCCGATCTTTAAAACTGCATCTGAACAAGGAAGTGAGCCAGCATTTGAATTATAAACTTCAGAAACCGCAATTTCCTTGATTACCATGTTTTGATTCCTAGTGGAATAACTAAAAATCAGATTCTTTTTATGTGTAGTACAGGCCACATGGACCTCCTCCAAAGAAAGATCAGTATCTTGGGGCCTAGACAGATTCACTCCAAGACTCGTGGCTCCCCCCTTTCTCACATTCTTAGATATTTCCTCCACAGAATACCTCTGACCATCAGCTACTGAAAGCTGAAGATCCTGCCCAAACTTATTATATTCCTCTAGAAGTTAGGGTTACTTTATGGGGATGGTAGTCCCTCATTCTAGCAAACTACTTCTTTCCTCCCCTTGGTCTGGAAGGGTGTGGCTGCAAGTCCTCACCTCTTGGACCTTGCCGTGCCCCTGCAGTTCTAGCCAAAGCCTTTCCATCTGCGAGAACAATGTCTTCTGCTGTTGCTACAACAACTTCTGCTGGAGTTCCTCCACCCTAGCCAGTTGTTGCTCCATTCGCGGCTCCCTTTGCTGCTCCATTTGTTGCTCGTATTCCCTCATGAATCTCTTCATCTGGCTAAACCATTCTGCAGAGCTTTTCATGACTGTTGGCTCTGATACCAAATTGATATGAGGCTTTGTACAAGATCTAGTCAATGGATACTCTGCAGGGAATTTCTCTCTTCCTTTGCTAGAGTTTTCCTTCTCTTAGACCCTAGGTTTAACGGGTGGGAACTTGTTCCCTAACAAGTTTCCTACCACACTTCTTTTATGAGAATTAGAATTACTTTTTTATTGATCATACTCTTTTTAAATAGAGAAAACTAGAGTTTACAATAAAATAGAATTCTTAATAAAAACAAATTCCTAAAATCATTCATAATATGAAAGATTTCCAAAACTAAGATAACTATTAATTTTAAAAAGGTTGCTATTAACTAAAATAAGAAAACTACTATTTTTCCTAAAATCCTTCATTCTCACTAATTTCTAAATATTTTCCTAGAGTAATTCTTTCTAGTGATATGCATTGTGCATATCACTGACATGAAAAACTAAATGCAATATTTTAAGATGCATACTTATTATTACAACACAGAGAAGGACCAGATGTACAACATAATCCTTCTGCAAGATAAGTGATTGAACCAGGCAAAATGTGTAGGAAAGTTAAAGCTATGATGACCAGGAAATCACATACCATCTGTCCTTGTTTGGCACTTTTCTTGATCTCTACAATTAACTTCTTTTCTTGAGCTTGTAGACCTTGCCTCTACCTCTCTATCTCTCTAATAGATTTGTCTGTCATTCTTTTATTATCCCGCAAAAGCTCTGATGGAAAAACAAGAACAAATATATAAAAATAGATGCAACAAGTGTATGTGAGGGATTGCCCCGGGAGGGGGACTAGCATACTCGGAACCAAATGAACAAAAATAGGCAGTGCAGCCAGGAGATGCAAAAGCAACAAAAGAGTGCGTGTTGTCAACTCAGAGTATAAAAGAATGCCCAAGTAGCACATCTTTTCTTCTTGCCTTACCCAAGGATTTGTTTCCTTTCATCTTTCTATGGTTCAACTTTTCTCCAAATAATAAGTCTATTGTCACCATAATTTGCCAACAGGGAGTAGAGCAAAGAGAAGGGCCCATTAGCTTCTGATTCAAGATTGGACCTTGAGTTGCTCATATCTTTTCCTTGGCATGCCATGCTTGACCTTCCACAGGTTGATGTGCTGATAAAATGCAGTGGAAGCGGAAAGGGGATGGCAAACTTGTGATTACTCTTTCTATGTGCAATTAAGGGATGACAAGCAACATATCTTTCATTAGAGTGTTTACCAAAAAATAGCATGATTACTTGAGTTGCTGGCTTTGTTAGGAAAAGCTCTACTTCAAAGAATTGTGTTGGGCATTCTAGCCAAGCATAATACCGCCAGCCTAAGAGTTGGCATTGCATGCATATGCTTGGAGAGAGACAGAATCTATTGATCAATTATTCTTTGTTATTTGATGGCCAGGTAGTTATGCCCTCTGTTTTGGATCTCTTTGATGTCCAGAGAGTGATGCCTCAAAATATAATTATTAGATCCATTTTCAGAAGAGGAAGCTTGATATCATTCAAGCTTTTAACTTTAAGACACATCCCCACCTTCTGTGGTAATTTTCGCACGGGGGATACACACTACATTACATTGCAGTCTGAGAACTCTCTCATTTCCCAAGAATCATATCAACATATATCATTTGCACCCTAATATTGACAGGCCATGGTAGATCTTTGGCCTTTTACCATTAAAGTTATGCATAAGTTGCATTCAAATTCAGACAGTAATGAGGTAGTTTAAGGTGTTAAGTGGATATACGAGTGCCAAGAAGGACGGCATTTTTAGAGTATCATCATGCCTGATACTAGATGCACTAAGCATGAGGTCTTTTGGATCTTTTCTTTACAAAACCTGTGAATATTAAAACTTCTTTCTTTCCCTTAAAAATGAGGATTGTGAACAGTGATCCACCAACTAATATAGCTAAATAGCTGGAATGAATATCCTTAACAGCATAAAACTTGGCCATACGCTACCTTGCTGGTGTCCAAAGAATAAACTCGTTACGCATGTGCAACAGACCACAAACCATACACGTCATGAAAGCAAATAGAGAACTATGTGCAGGCTCATTCCTAGATAAGTGTAGTTCCCAAATGGTTTGGATACTAATATGACTTCTTATTATTAAGCCAACCTTAGCAGGTAGATGCAATATATTCAAACAATATCATTATCATGAAAAATGATTTTTTTTTTTTTTTTTTTAATTATTGATTGTACAAGGATCAAATCCCAAAGTTGTGCTTGTATGAGGAACAATTTGAGGGAAAGGAATGGATTTTAAAGTCAAAAAGCTAAAATATTTTGTTTGGTTCAATATATATATATATATTTTTATATGTTTATTGAATTAATTTACTTCATGGCTTTAGTGGCAGCAGATTCATTCAAAAGTGGCATTCTTCTTTGAGAAAACTTATGGAATTGAATTTGTTGATAGTGATTATTTTCTCCCACATTTGGACATATGGAAGCAGATTTCTAGATCATTTTCTTTTTCATATCCAAGTTTGTTATCTTAATAGCTCAAGGTTTGAGATCCAATTATTTAGTGATATCCTAGTGCAATGTGAGCTAAATATTGTCTTGTTTGACATGCTGATAATAAAAACATATTTTGCATAAATAGAATCCAAAAGAAAACCAAATTTTAGTCAAATAACTAACTGTGATGTGGAGATCCTATGGCGTCCATGCACATAACCTTTGCAATTGTGGGCCTGCAAATTTGTCCACCGCAACATGAGGTATTAAATTTAGTGGTTCGGATGAAATGGAAGTGACCCAAACAAATGATTTTAAAAAAGAGTATTTTCAAAGTACCGGTAATCCTGTCATTTCAAAATCCATAGGAGTTTGAAATCCTTCAATCCAATCCTAAGTCCATAACAATTCTCAACAATCAAGCATGCCCTAATAAAATATCTAAAAAACATTCTAATTTACTACCATATCTAGTCGTCTATATCAATCTCTAAAACCCCATAAATGAATAATTGTAGGATCAATTTCACTATTGCTACTCTAAAATCCCTTCATTTAAAGATCTATCAGAGTTTCAAATCCTTCTACCCAAATCCCTTCATTTGGAAATCCATAGGAGTTTGAAATCCTTCAATCCAAATCCCAACCTATATCCATTGCAATTCTCAACAATCAAGCAAGCCCTAATGAATCATGTAAAAGAATTCTCATTTACCACCATGTTAGTCGTCTATATCAATCTCCACCCCAAAATGATCAAATTCGCCATTGGTCCCAGTGCACAATGTCTAATGCACACATCAATTGCATACTCTTGATCAAAGCATGATTACTTCAAAAATTCGAAAACCCTAGTCATAATTTGTGTCATGATCTGAATTGGAAGTTCATAGATTCAAATCAATCAACAATTTAAGTTTCTGGATATTAAAAACAAAAAAAAGACATAATTACTAAAAATTAAAATACTTAAAACAATGCAAAAATTACCTGCGGGGGTTTTTCTGCTGCCGAAGAGGAAGCTCATCGCGTACTCTCTCAGCCAACACCTAAGCTCTCTCTCTCTCTCCCTCTCCCTCTCCCTCTGTGCAAGTTTGCATAACAATTTGGGATTTATTTAGTTATTTCCCTTATTTTATTTACAATAAGATATGAGAAAATAAAAATAAAAATACACATTGATAATTAATATATTGAAAAAAAAATTACAAATAAATCTCTTGTAGTTTGATTGATGTAAGACTTCACAGACATTTATGTTAAAACTTCTTATCCAAAATAATTCTAAAACTAGCACTCATGTATTACGAAAAAGCGACATGCATCGGCACTATTCACATGAACTATTTGCTTATTTTACATGTCATGTCTTCAAAACGCGATATGTTGGTGCTAGTTTTAAAATTTTTTTTTATAAAAAATTGTTTTAATTTTTTTTTTCATGTTAAACAGGTACATGTCTCTAAGATTTCATATAGTTTATATTTTTAATAATTTTGTTTGTCATCAGTAATTTATTTTTTTAATTTATTGTATTATAATAATAAAAGTAAAATATAAAAAAAAATATATATATTATGATTTATTTTAATCCATAGGGTAGAGTTGGAGAGGTAAATGCTTGTTTGAGGTATTGAGTGACACAACATTAAAAAATTTGAGTTTTTCATTATTTTGCAATAAAATAAAATAAACTCGAAAATGATTGATTTGAGTTTTTTTTTTTTATTATTATTAATTTTGTAACTATAAAGAGTAACTTGACAATCTTGCAAGTCATACTCTTTATTTATAATAGTTGTGTATTAAATTTTTGTAATAACTACAAAGATTATAAATAAGATTTCATTTGCTATATCTATAAATATATATATATATATATATATATATATATATATATTTGAACATTTTCCCCATTTTTTGTGTTTGGATATTAGAAAGCTTTTATATCGACATGAAAACGACTAATAAATCTACTAAAAAAATTTTCGTTAGGAAAATTTATAAAAATGGTTTAAATTAATAGAATAAAATAATACGTCTCTATATCCAAATTCGAACAATAGAAAACAATGCTTTTAGGGGGAAAAAAGTTGCAAAATAAATAAATTTTATATCACATTTTTAATTTCTAATAAAAATTTTGCTACTTAAATCATAATTTCATTTTATTTTATTTAATAATAGTGAACTGCAATTATTAATGAGTTTATATTAAGTAATTAAGTAAATTAAATTAAGTCGTATGCTATACTATGCCATAAGACTAATCACAACCAAATTAATCAAATTATAGTTTCGGATATCGATTAGTATAGCGAAAAAAAAGAAAAAAAAAAGAAAAAAAAAGAAAAGACTAACCACAACATGCGCTGGATGCGTAGTGGGCCTAAATGCTAGGAATAGTCATTGGGCCTCAAGGCATCATTGGACTCTTTGGGCTGTAAGTCCAAATAAGCCCATAAAGTCACCCTAGTGTAATCTTTAAAAACTTCAGTTAACAGGCCCATTTGCTCCAGTATTCCTCAGGAGGGAAAATTTTTCTGGGGTAAATGTAGACAGGTAGGCATGCATTCTTTTCCTACACAATTTAGATATTAAGACAGACAGACAACATAGTTGACAAGATTCTTAACATTATAGAGTCTAGAGAGAATGCAAATGCAATATTATTCCCTCAAATAGGGTCTGTAGTTGCGTGGAAACCAATCTTCTTAACCAAACTCTTATGGGTGTAACAGTAGGACGCTTGCACTCCTTTAATCATAGGTCTTAGATTCAAGCTATGGGATGAAAAAAATAGGATTTGAGAGAACTAATCTTTTAATAGGTCCCACAATACTCGAACTAGATTAGTCAAATGAAATTCAAAACTTAAAAGTCTATTCTAACGATTGAGTCATGATGAACAGTTTCATCAAGATTTCTGCGAGTCAGGGGTTTTCTTCTTTGTTTTGTTGTTCGGAGGGCTTATCATGCCCTCTCAGAATCAAAACAAAATACATGATTTGGTGATGACATGCTTTTACATTCACAAATCATATATGCTTGAGCTATAAACTCTGAAGCTTCCAAAAGAAAAATTAGAAAAAGAATGGGATATATCAACACCTTGTTAATCCAGTGATAAAAGTATTGAATTCACTTAATCAAGTTTTTTGATTTGAATTTTAGAAATGGTAAAAACAAATATCGAGAGATCTTATCCCTTAATAGATTTGATAATTAATTTAAATTAAATTAATTGAGATCAATAAATTAATTATTAAGGGATATGCGGAAACTAATAAGCACCGCTTTGAAGTTTTCTTTTTCTCTATGAATGCATTACTTATGCAATGCAGCTCGTGTACTAGTCCACATGATTTTGAAGAATGGGTCTCTATCAATTAGGACTTTCCTATTTATAAGTCAAAAAGGACCAAGTATGAAATAAAGATTTTTTCTTTTTTTGAAAATGAAATGAGTGGTACTACCATTTTGGCAGTATTGTAGGGTTAAAAAATACCCCAAAAAAGGTCATTTGGATTGACATATTGCTCAAATGATAAGGCAAATTGCAAAAAAAAAAAAAAAAAAAAAAAAGGTGGGGGTTAGGGCTGCTAAGTAAGAAGATAAGGTTGTGACACACACTTACTTAATTATGAGACATTAAACATGATGGATAAGGACATTTTATTTTTCCCTTCTGCCATTGACCCAAATTTTATAGAAAACGTGTGAAATTGTGGTAACATTAGACAATAACTTCATTTCGGGGCAGTAAAACCTTTATGATATAAGGGACAACTCAAGCAGTAGGTCTCTCTAGTTTTATTCTTTTTTTCCCGATTCGATTCTGTTTGTTTACATCTTTTATATTAACCCTTATGATATTCATTAATCTTGGTATTGTGTTTTTTAGTTATTTTTTGGTGTATTTAAAAGTAATGGAATATAATAAGATTTTTTAGAAATCAAACTATTGGTTTTCTTTACTTTAGTATAAGATTTATGAATTCATATGTTGGATTGTATAAAGATTATAATTTAGACGAGTTGAAAACGGATTAGAGAGCATTTATTAATTTATGTGTTGCTTTCTTTCTCATTTTCTAAGAACTTCTTATCCTTAGAGTTAATATAAATATATACACACATATATATTATACTTAATACAATTCTTTTTTTTTTAATAAAATATAAAAACTTCTATTTTCCAAAAAAAAAAGGACATAGCATGAAAAATTCTATAAATGGATCTCGAGTCTTGTTTTATTAGTAAACATTGCATAATAACCAAATAGATTGATGATGAAATTCTAATTATGGTATTAAAAATAGAAATTATCTTTATTTTTGGAATTATCTCGAAATTATTTTCAAATATAAAGATTTAACCAGTCGTGTCCGACGTAAGATAGTCAAATGATCTTAATTGAAAATAGTTTAAAGAAGTATTGATGTGGTCAGTCAAATTATTTTGATTAAAAATAATTAAAAAATAATTAAGATAAAAATTATTTATATTTTTTAATATCATAATTAATATTTTTCTAAATTAACTAGTATACAGAACATAAATTGTGCTATTGAAACTTATCACTCTCTCTCTCTTTTTTTGTTATACTAAGATTTAAACTTGAAATAACCGAATTAGAGGAGGGAGATTGTAATCACTAGATTGTTCCATTTGCGAAAATCTCTCTCTCTCTGGAAAATTATTGAGCTACAAAATAATATCAAAAAAGGCAAAGAAAGGTGTCACCTAACATATTATTGTAGCCACCATTAGCATGATGCCATTACAAAGGATATGCCTTCCCCACCAGGGGTTTTTCTCACAACAAGGATCAGGCATAATAGAACTTTGAAGATTAGAAAGAATCTTCAACCCCTATCTTAAAAACCTAATCTTTTTATCATTTCATTCATGCCACGAAATTTGGTCACATCTTCTATGCCGACCTCATTTTTGGTTGCACTGGCTATCACTTTCTCCATAAATTTCTAGTCATAAGTCCAATATTGGCATATGTTAATTTCATGCAAATTTTATAGATGCCACAAAAGAGGGCTGTTTAATGACCCTTTTGCTTTCATAGATTTTTGGTGACCTTAACTTGTCCACTAATGAACCCTTCTCATTCATGAGTCAATGAGTGGTAATATTGAAGTTCAATGGTTTTTGGAAGAGTTTGGATCAAAAAATATATTTTAACTAATTTAATTTGACTAATTTGGTCTAAGTGTTATCTGGTTTAATTTAGAAAAAGAGTTCTTCCAATATAATTTTTTTTATTTTTAAATTTTGAATTCAAAACTTGATTAAATGATTAGTATCTATATCCACTAGACTGAGCGTCTAATTGTGCTTGAATTTTGATTGTGAGACTTCAAAGAGAGTAGTATACTGGAAGCGACTACTTGGCCTTCAATACTGTTAATATAATTTTGATAATATAATATTTATAGGATATTACGTATCGAGAGCTGGGGGTGGGTCCGATCTGAATAAAACCCGTGATCCGCCCGAACCTGAAGTGTTCGAGTCGGGTTAATTCGGGTTTTGTTTATACTGGGTAGGTTCGGGTCAATAATTTAAAAACCCAAATTAATCCGACCCACCCAAATATATTTGTAAAAATGTTATAATATAGTCAAAAAAAATCTCCTCATTATATTCACTAAAAAAATAAGATTTTGATATTATTTTAAATTTTTGAATAAAAAAAAAAAGATTTTTCAGATTCGGATACCCCCGAATTTAAGAAATATGCTTTGGTTCGGATTCAGTTTCAAAAATATAAAACCTGAACACCTCGAGTCGGGTCAAAATAAGGTATTCGGGTTCGGATACCCAACCCGAAGACAACCCTATCGAGAGCATATCATGGTTCACCATCACGCTAATCATGGAATATTCGTGTGAGGATTAAAACTAACCTATATTTTCAGTCTCTTTGCAAAATTTATTTCACATCGTTTAATACACAAGATTTTTGAATTCTCTCTTTTCTCCATTTGTTAACATTTATAATGGTAGTTGGAAGCAACGTTGATTGGCTTAGTAGGAAAACCCCTTAATCATACACGAGTTCGACTCACCGTGGGAACAGAAAAAACCATACTGGGGATCTGTCTCCCCAATTGGGGTCAGACCGTAGATCGACTTAGAATAGTCAGAACAAAACTCTGGATATTAGGTGATGACTCCAAGCCAGAGCATAAAAAAAAATAATGACAGTTGGAAAATGTAAAATTCAAAAGGGAATGAAATAATAGCTTAGCTAGAATTTGGAGATATATCTCCATCTTAGGACAATCTAATCATAAATCATCAATAACCCTCCACAAGGGCAGAAGATTCTTACAAATTTACCCCACAAAAACATAATTCAAGTTGCTTTTTTTTAATTCTTGGCACACTTGCTTTTACTAGCAAAAGTCATTCAGGCTTGCTTCCAAAGCAATCAAATTGACAGTAACATATAACCCAAAGACTGCACATTACACATTCATAGAAATCATGCTTATGTTCATTGGCACCTAAATTTCAAGCAATCAAAACCAAACCTTTACCCAACCCCAAATTTCAAAAACCCCAAACCCTTAAAGAAGAGGATTCTACCGGTCATGGGTATGAGCAAATTTTTTTTTTTAAAAAAAGGCTTCTGAACTTTGCCTAGAGAGCTCAAAAAAGAAAAATTTGAATCCAAAAGAATTCTCATCTTGAAGAAATGAAAGGCTGCTAATATTTCAAATTTCATAATCTATGACACCCTCTTGGGATCACCAAAAATTCCACCTCTCCTTCTCTCTCTTTCCCTTTCTATTATTTTTCCTTTTTCCTTTTACTAAAGCAACCTTGGCCTTGTCTCTCTCTTACTTTCTCCATGATTCTTTATAATTTTCATTTTTTTCCCATTTTGAGTAAACTTTAAAAGGGTATTTTGGAGAAAGTGTGAGGAATATGGTCCAGGTGTTAGAAGATGAAAGGGAGAAAGAGTATGTAAGGTAATTATCAACGGATAAATAGTTTAATAAAAAATATACTAAATTATTTAATTAAAATTTAGATTTGAATTATAAAAATAAAAAAATTATATTAAATTTTTTTTTAATTTAATAATAATTTAAATCAAATTAATCATAATATCAATTTAAATATCAATCGATAAGCTTACAAAAAAGAAAAAAAGAGCATGCAAGGATTTTTTTTTTCTTGGGGGGGGGGGGGGGGGGGAGAGAGAAGGATAATAATGGTGAGTGGTGGGGAACAGAAAATCTTATGGGGATCCGTGGGAGGGGTATCACACGTGTGCATGCGCGACTGTGGGTTTTAGGTCGAGGGACATGTTGGGCCTGTGCGTCACGTGCGGGTAAAAGCTGGAACGGGATAAAAGACTCTCGTGTGGAGTGTGGGCTTGGGGAATTAATTGCTTTGGAGTTTTCATGGGCGTGCTCTGTTTTGCAGAGCACGTGCGGGGGCCCACTCTGCCTTTCTCGATTTTGAATTGTCCTGTTTTGTGTCTTTTTTGAATATTAACTAATAAAATATTTTATTAAATCACTGTTTAATTATTATTTCATTTTATAAAATAATGCAATAATTAATTTTTTTAATTTAATATAAAAATATAACATTTGAATCGATGATTATTGGATAATATTATACTAATATTAATAAAAATCTTTTGAATTAAATAGTTTAAGTGAAATTCAGTTCAATCGTTATTTATATATTTGATTTTTATTATTTTAATTTATAAATTGAATAAATTATTTAAATCTAATTTGTGTGATAATAGATCAAATTAAATTTAAATATTTTATTATCAATATAAATCAGCTTATCTTTTTTTTATCTCTATTTTTTTTTTATTTTTATTGACCGATATTCAAATTTTGTCCGATTGATCCGATCTGAAAATTATGAAATCTATTGAGGGGTTGACTTTCTCAAATCATTTTTTCCATCCTTAGGATTCGAACTCAAGATTTTTTACTAAGGGAGTAAAATGTCTGACCACTCAATTCAAGGAATTTGATTTTTTTACTTAATTTTAAATTATATTGCATGTAAATTAACTTTAATAAAGCTATTTAAACATAAAAATTAAAAGAAAAAAGACATCTATCAAGAGGAACAATTTGCAACCCTTAAAAACGGAAGTTACGCTAATCACTTGGGCAAGTCTATGCTTAAGGTTTAATCACAAGTGCATCCATGGCCAATGAGGTCTGACCCGAATCTAATCAGATCACCTATTGCTCAGTTCTAATGGTCTTATAAACAATAAACTAACCAACTTTTAGTTAGTCGTAAACATTTTTTTAAATAAAATTTTAGATTTAAATTTTATATATGATAGAAATAAATGTCAGAATAATTTTATTTTTTAAAAGGGTCAATCCAATTTGAATCTGATTTAGTTGAATTATCTTATAAAAATATATATATTTATATCCCATTTATTTAATACGCAAAGAATCAAAATGGCCATGAAAAAAATGTGTGGCTATGGTGTGGTTTCTCTCACTTGTAAAGACAAACAATTAAGCAACAAAGGCTGTTCAAGCGTACAGGTGAGTTTAGACCCACCATGTACCCTAACTAAGCACAAGGACAACAACATCCAATGATCAAGTCCAGTAGAGCCAAAGAGAGAGATCACCCTAACTGCATTAAGGGCCTACAAATTGTGTTATCCACATCAGGATGGGTGCATGCTGTTGGTTTTGTGCCAGAGAGTTATGCATGGTTGGTGAGTGACATGCCCCACAACTCAAATATATGGTTGTTTTGCCAATGATATTTACAAGACAATTTTAATTGAGACACCAACTAACCTTTAGGTGCCAACTCGCTCTTATTGACTCAACACATTTGATTCTTTTTTTTTTTTTTTAAACATGACTGATCGACATTTGAAATCATATTCTGATTAATTCAATTTAAATTACTGTCAGACTCTCTATAGAGAAAGTTCTACCAATATTATTTTTTCTATTCTCAAGATTTGAATATGAGTTTTGTTTAAAAAGTTTAATATATTTCTCATTAGACTAACTATTTATCGGTGACTTAATAGATCTAATTCTACAAGTTACATCTTCCAATTGACTCTAACACACAAATAATCAACCCCATCAAAATCCAAAGCTGACTCAGAATTTTGATCCGTTAAACTTTGCTAAAATAATATTATATAGTTAAAATAATTTACGAATTAAATCCCATTTAATTTTAGCAAAAAAAATCAGATTTTAAATTTGAGTAATTTTGAATCGATTAAAATATATTTTAAATTTAATTAAAAAATTTATAAAAATGTTAAGGTGGAAGGACTTAATTTATTCAATCCATAACTCAATTGTTCCATAATCCAAAAATCTCAAAAAAAAAAAAAAAAAGGAAAATGCTTCTTGTATTGGGAAAACTCAAGAATTAAATCTTTATAGAATAAAATATTTATTTATATTAAAATTTAAAAAATACATATATAATAAAATATCGTCTTCTTAAAGCTTTTTTACAATTTTGTCCTTATGTAAATTGACTCCAGAGATTCTTTCCAAGTTTATCTACTTTATTTTTGAGAAAATTATTCTCCCCCCTAAACTTTTAATATATAGGGGAGACCCACAGATTAGTGGCATGATTGGTGGAGGTAATTGAAGAGAATAAGCGCAAAAGGGTCAACCCTTTGCAAGTAGGGTGTCACATATTCACCATATAGCAATGGAATTAAGTTGAAGTCAAAACTCTCTCTCTCTCTCTATTGTTACTATTATTCTTTTTCGCCGAGATATAATTTCTCAATAATAATTAGTATTCATAATCATATTCTGATTAATTCAATCTAAATCACAGTTAAACTCTTTTTCAAGAGTGCTCTCCCTATATAAATATTTTCATTTCTAAGATTTGAATTCAAATTTTGATTAAAAAATTTAGTACTCTTTCCACTAAATCAATTATCTGTTGATTCGAAAGAAAAAATTTTGTTATTTTCATAAAAAGGAGTAAAATTCATCTTCAACGTTTACTTTCTTGTTCTTTTATTTGTACAAAAAAGAAAAAAAAAAATCAATCACCTAAAGGATTTTTTTTAAAAGAGAGATTCCACCAAGATTCTTAGTTTGAGTATGTAGGTTTATTCCATTCTTATTTTAAAGAGGCGGGTTGGGGTGTCTATTCGGGGTTACCGCAGAAAATTGAGATTAAATTTAAATAAAAATTTTTAATATAAAATTTCTTGGTAGTTTTTCTTATAAAATTATACTTTTCTTACTAAAAATTTTATTATAGTTCCAAAATTATTATAAACATTATGAAATAAAACAAACTGAGATTTTCTTAACAGCTCTAGGTCTAATTTTCTAAAATAATTTAATTTTCTTATTCATAAAAATGTGACTTTTATTTGTAAAATTTAAAATTTTTATTTTTTAATTATTCAATAAATATTAAATATAATATAAAATAAAAATAAGTCCGACGAGTTGAAATCGTTCGAAGTTTTCCCAACATCTACAGGCTACACCCTTTTGCCTGGCGCAGTTTAAGCAAGGTCTTGAAAGGCCAAGTCAATACAGTCGTGGTCCTTTTTTTATTATATCAAAATTTGAATTCGAAATTATAAAGAGAGAATTGTGACTACTCAATTGTTTTATTAGGAACTAGCCATGGTCCTTTCTCTCAGCATTATGAGAAGAATATATTCACTATTAGTAAAAAAAATCATTGGGCGAGCAACAAATTAATTGATCCAATTAGGGCTTAAAGAGTATAGTCAAAAAGAAAATGAATTTATTTATTTTTTGTAAATAATTAATATTCGGTAATCACGTTGGAATCAACTAAATTTAATTCAAAACAAATTGAATTCTCAAGAGACAAAACTCTCCCACCGTTTCTCTATCCACAAGACTCAAATTCAAGATTTTATTTAAAAAATATCAGTATTCAACCATTAAATCAATTATGCGTCCACAACAAATAAATTTATTATGCCCCAATTAGAAAGTTCACTTGAATTTATTTTATTTTATTTTAAATTTAATAATTATTAATTACAAATAAAACTTTTCGGTTGCAAATATAAAATTTTATAAATAATTTATAAATTTAAACTATGATTATTATTATTTAGATATTAAAAAGTGGCATCTAATCATATTTGAACTACTCTAAATTTTTCTAATTGGACCGTCTTTAACTATCAAAAACTTACATTTCTTTAAACATGTGCAAGAAGGGAAAGACCATCTAATCTCAGCTCTAAGCAGAGAGATACCATATAAAAAAAAAAAGAATATATATGTATATATAATATTTATATAAATATATTATATTTGTATTAAAAAAAAGAAAAGAAAAGAGAAATAACACCTCATGGTTTACATTGGAAGGAACACTCAAATGTAGGGTAAGGGGCCTTGAGAACCCCAAATTGACCATATTCCCACACCAAAAAAATCATTCCTCCTATCTATAGGCCATTAGGCCTACAACACTTATGACCGCTTAGAGCTTGGCCTTTTCTTTTTCTACATTTCTCAAGCTCAAAGGTTTTGAATTTAATCATTAAATTAGTTAAGTTTAAGAACATACTATAATCACTTAACTAGCATATCACACTGATATGATTTGCTTGTCGACCCAGATTAATCAGAGTGAAACTTTAGATATCGATTGTGGACCGAGTCCGAAGGCACAAAAAAAATAATATGATTTGCTTGTCCTTCAAACTCTATCTTTGTAATTAATCTTAATTAATTCTCTTGTGGGAGCATGATCTTTAAATATAATTAATTTTAGTATAGTTAAGATCCACATCACATATTTTTTATCACACTAATTTTTTGTCTAATCTCTTGTAAACACTATTAAGATGGTATATACATGTACATAGGCGATCGATTGAGAATTCAGTTAAGTGGCGTAAGACTATGACAAATATTTATATTAACAAAAGAAGAGGAAAACATAAGAATATTTGGTAATGATAATAAAATATTATATAAATTATCTAATATAGTAAAAATATAATTAAATATAAAGTATAATAATGTAGAAATATCCATACTATCAATCCCACTTAATGGAATAAAAATATGATTACTATTGTCGTATAGAAAAATAATTATATAAATGACTATGTGATATAAAATAAAGTACAATAAGTATTATAAGTATAAGAATCTATATATTTAACTCCACTCACTGGGATAAAAGCTTGCTTATTATTGTTGTCTTTGTCTAATCTCTCGTTAGCTACAAATTTTATTGTTAATTTTCTTAATATGAATACATAATTTATTCCATGGATAGATATTTAAATTTTCTTTAATATAAATTTTAGCATAGAAAGATACTTAAATATTACTTTAAAAGTTTTTTAATTAATATATAAAAAGATATAAATTTTCTCCCATAGTTTATATACTTGAGCATTTTTTTATATTTTAAATGTCACAATCATGTTACTATTAAAAGGGGAACCTTTTTATTGCATGCGAATATATAAAAATTATAAAAATATACGTTTCTATAAATATTCGAATATTAGATGTTAATTTCGAATAAAATATTTGAACAACAACTCTAAACCAATCGAAAGTCAAACATCCAATAAAAAGGGAAATTGTGGATACTTGTTATTGATATTGCTACAATTCATGAAGCAACCTCTTTCAAAAAATTCTTGTGGGAACTCATGAGGTCAACTATATCAGGCGCCTCATGAGCTTTAAAAGGGGTTCCTTTTTGGGTATGAAGGCCTAGCATGAGTACTTGTTTGTAGTATCTTAAGCATAAGAAAAGCACTTCATTAATTAACCAAAATCACTAGGATTAGAGTGCCTAAAATTTATTTTAAACTATGAAGTACTTTAATTAGCACATTATGGTTTTTGTTTAATACCAAATTTTGAACTTTGCAGTTGGAGAGCTGGTGTGTCATTGGGCCACACATTTGACTTAAGAGGATACTCCCAATCATAATTCCATGTGATCAAGGTGTCCTTTGGCCATGAGTGTGTGTGTGAGAGAGAGAGAGAGATTGTTGCATATGGGGTTATTAGTTGTCAAGGAAGACATAATTAAAGTAGTTTACATCATGGGGAAACCCAGCAAATTAGGTTTCAATTTTCAAGTGTGCTGTGAAGATATGCATCATGAATTCATGAGAGAGAGAGAGAGAGAGAGAGAGAGAGAAGAGAGTAATGAAATTGTATCTGGGGGTGCAGAGCTATAAACACAACATGGGGTCCCTCCCAAAATTGTACTTATGATACAACAGGCAAACAGTAAGCCCTGGGAGGTTACCATTGGTGACAGATATCAATTTTTTCTTATAATAGAATGTTGGGCTTATAGTTATTAGTTGTCCAAAGCAATTAATGCCACTGTCTCCGAAAAGACCATGCCTAAAATAAATCCCTTTTATAACTTTTAACCCCCAATACAATTTTTCCTATTATATCGTAAGTCAAAAATTAAATTTTCACATATTGAATAGATAGATGTAAGATCATATTGCCGAACCCCAATTAATTTAAAAATTAAGTTGACTTGATTGTCAAAATGTATGCAATTTTGGATGAACCACTAAAAATCTTTTCACCCTATGAGCATTTTAAAAGAAAATTTAAAATTTTAAAATGTCATTCTGAATAATTCGAATATTGTTGTTATTTGTTGTTTGAGTTATAATAATCTTCATTTTGTATAAAATCATTATCATAGCTTAATTAAATATTTAAATTTAAAAATCGTAAAACCCAACGTAACTCGAACTTTCAGAGCAAATTTTCTGGGACATGGGCAATGAAAATTAAAGCATGTTTGATGTGTTTTTTTTTTTTTTTTTTGGGTGTTGGACCAAGGTATTTAGATTTATATTTTGATTAATTTGATTTGAGAATTGTCGAGATCAATTTAGGAAAAAGTTCTCATAATATGAACTTTTTTATTTCTAAATTTTGAAATCGAGAATTAATTAAAAAATTAAAAAATTTAATATTTTAAGACAGATTGTCCATGGATAGTTTCACATATATATGAAAAGGGAAGGGAATATGAATTTTGCTATGGTTCATTCATCTCTCATTTTTGACTGTCACAGAGGATAGGAAAAAGGGGGAAAATGTAAGTAAAATTAAAAATCAGTAACAAAATATGTGATGAGAAAGAGAGAAAAATAAAAATAAAATAAAAAATTATATTTGGTTAAGTGAGTAAAAGAGAGGGAATATAATAAAAGAATACATAACTTTATTATTTTATCTTTTCTGTTTTTTATTAGAGTTTTAAAATAGAGAATAAAAATAAATTTAGTCTTTATAATTTTTTTAAAAAAAAATTTCCTTCCAAAATCTATCGATTTGGTAGAATTAAAAATTTGACGTTTGAGGATTTCATAAAAACATTTTCTTTCCTTTTCTTCCAATTAATTACTTTATTTGGTTTCTTTAAAAACCCTTCTTTTTCTTTCTTTTCACATCAAAACCCTTCGTCCAAACGGATTGTTATAGAAAGATATATTTATCAGAAAATCAAAAGGATAAAACATTAATTTGGTTGGGAGTGATTTAGGTTGAAAGTTGTTTTGGTTTTTGTGGGAATTTATTCTCCACTCCCATGATTAAAAAGGGTGGCAATTATATGTCTACCACAAGCCATTGACATCAAATTTTCAAGCTAGCAAACCAAGGATGGGAGGGTCTCAACTCAATCATCTCCCAACAATATCTAACAACAAGTCCTCTTGTCCACAGCTTTAGAGACCACAACCCTCTCTTTTCTCCCCATTCACCCTTTTTATCGCCGGTAAATACATCGCCGTCACCGGAAAACTACTGTCATCCACAATTAATTAAGATCTTAAACACCGTTAATTACTCAAAAAGTTGCATTATAGCTAATCAAAGCTTTCATGCATCAAAAAAAGCCAACTACTCTAATACATTAGCACACCATACCCCCCAAACTTTTTGACTGATCAAAACATAAACGCCTCTGCCCAATTTCTTTTCCACATTTTTGGACATAAGAAAAAAAATATGGCCCCCATGCCCAAGCAAAACCCTATATGACCCCACTAAAAGCAAAAAAGGCCTCTCTCTCTTCAAGATTGCATCCACCTTTGCTTTGCTTTTGCTTCATCTCTTCTCCTTGCTCCCCTCTCTATCTCTCTCTATTTTTTTTGGATGATCGCGTATGAACGTGATCTCGAATCTTCAATTTCTTCGTCTTTGCTTTCTTCTTTAATTTCTTCTTTTCTTGGTCATCACACCCTACGATCTCTAGTATTTATTTATTTATTTATCTTTCTTTCCTCCCTAAATTCAAGAAAAAAAATATTCAAAATAATTCATAAATTCAAAGGGGAATCGTCAAATAGATCAAATAATTTATGAATGATTTTATATAACAATAGTTATAATTTAATTAGATGAATCAAGAAATATTAATAATTTAATTAAACATTAATTAACATATATTTATATTGATTAACATATTTAATACTAAATTTCTTAATTAAATTTTAAATTTAAAAATAAAAATTATCGATCTAATAACATTTGAATTGGATTAATTAAAATATGAATTTACATACCGATCGAAAACAAAAATTTATATGCGCCATATTATAACCTAAAATATAATTAAAAAAAAGAACTAAAAAAGACATACATAATAGCACATAAAATTAAATTAGAAAATTAGAACTTCTATTTTTCATGTAAACCCCCAAACCACAACACTAAATACATTAAAAAAAAAAAAAAAAAAAAAAAAAAACCTCTCGTCTCCCCATTGACAATTTTTAGAAAATTACATGAGATAGCCATTAGCAATATCTCGATTGGTGTCGAAATGCGTGGTTTCATACACCGGTAACTCTTGCCGATACCTTTCGATTCCGAGGGTAGAGAGATTATCCAACTCGAACAAATCCGAACTCGAGCAACTAAAGGCATCATCGTCTTCTTCCTCTTCATCGTCTTCATCTTCCTCGTCATCCTCATACTCATGGCGGATTTTTCTCTCGAATTTGTCGAGAAAGTTGGTGTGATTGTGGGGTTCGTCGGACTCACTATACAATGTTTTATGTCCGCAAGGACGACAGTCTTCGTCGACGATGACACTCATCGGATAAAATCTGACCGATCTTTTGGCGACGCCATTGCCGAATTTCGACGACGGAGTTTTGCTTAGACAAGATCTCCTGGAGAATGACGAAGCTGAAGAACATGTTGATGATGCTTGCGCCGATGATTTTGACTCAGCCACCCCCGCCGCTGCCGAAACTTTCGATTTCTTGGCATTTGTGAAGAGTGAGTTGAGAAATGTTGCGAGTTTGCCTCCTGGAGAAATCGGCTGCTTCACTTTCTTCAAATCGCCGTAGATTTTGAGAGCACGCGATTTGGTTCTGTTGAAACCGCCAAAACCATTTTCATGCTTGATTTGCTTTTCATGATGACTTTCAGATCTAGACGTTCGAATCGGTTTCGGTTTTGGTTTCGTCGGTTTCTGAAAACCGAAACTCGACTCAGCGTCGGAAGAAGAAAAAAATCCTCCGCCGGAGCTGGAGTCGGAAGAACTGGAAGATCCGTAGGAACGGCTGATTCGCTGCTGCGAGTGGTGGTTGGTTTCGGCGGTGGACTTCCGTCGAATAATGACTTTTTCGCTCATTTTTTTCTCAATCATCCACTTCTCCACCACGCGAGCTCGTTCGAGATTCTCTTTCTTCCTCATCTTTTCGCGGTAGAATTCTTCTTCTCCGTCGTCGATTGATCGGTAAATCGCCTCCAGAAGGGTCGAAGAAAATGATGGAATATGGTTGGTTTTGTTATTTCCTTTTTTCTGTACGTAATATCCTTCCCAACCATCCATATCTCACCTCTTTATAGAGAGAGAAACCAAAGAGAGAGATGATGGGTGCCCCCTTACCCCTTCTCTTTATTGTCTGGTTTGAGTGTGTCAAAAGCTGCAAGAGTAGAGAGAGAAAGCAAACAAGATCATGTGAGAGAAATGAGAAGGTTTTCAGAAACAAAAGGACATTTCCAACATAGAGACACACTCCAAAGGAGACAATAGTTATCAATGCATGCTTGGTGGTTTGAGAGTGAGAGAGAGAGAGAGAGAGGGAATAATGAAAGCCTAATCCCACGCCTGAAGAAGAGAGAGAGAGAGTGTGTGTGTGTTCCTGTTGTTCCCTCGCTCTTATAAGGTTGCAGTCACGCGTGTGGGTATTTGAGTCGTCCTAAGTGGACAAGTGACAGGTTGGAGATGATGATGTGGCATATTAATCATGTTCATGTCTGGTCCCACACAAGTGACGTAAGATATATGAGCTTTTAATTTTACCTTTTACCCTTTTGCTTAGAAAGAAAGATGAAATTATTTAGGTTTCCCATGATCAAGATTTGTTGAGGATATGGTCGGGCGCTACACATTTGACTTAGAGAGAGAGATATTTTTTTTAATCACATGCATCCGATACTCACATTTATTCTCACTTATTCAGGTTTGATTCAAATTAAACTCATAATAGTACATTTTTTTAAACGCCTATTGTGTTTGTATCTTTTCTTTTGTTATAATTAGAATCGAATTCTGACTAATGAAATCAAGAGTGCGGGATTGTTATCACTAAATTGTCTTCTTAAAGACTACTTTGTTTATATCTTAGAGACTAACAAATAAGAAAAGAGATTATTTAATATTTATTATTTTTTATAAAATAAAATTATAAATGTAATTAATAATTCAATAAAAAATTTATCGATCTGGAGAATAATCTTTTTATATGTAATCACTAAATATTTAAAATTATTGTTAAAATTTAAATATATTTATTTTTTAAAATAATCAAGTATACCGATTATGCATATCATATTAAGAAAGTACTAAAAAATGATTCAACAACCATTAACTCTCGTTCTGGTTGATTGAAAAATCTATTACACTAAAGTAACTTTGAGTTTTTTTTTTTTTAAAATAAAATACTGACATTTGATAATTATATTAAATATAATTAAATTAAATTTAAGTCAGATTTGTCCCCAAAAAATAAAACTCTCTCGATAATTATTTTTTTCATACATAATATTTAAATTTAAAATTTTAATTAAGAAATACTAATATTCAGTCACTAAATAATTAGACGCTGATTAAATAAATTTGACCTAGTAGTGCTCGTATGCTTACTTAAATTAATGATTTTATGCCTCAAAATGTTTTACTAAGAATCATGAAGCTTTTCTAATATAATTCTAAACAATAATAAAAATAATAAATATTATTTACAATACGTACTTTTAAATATTTTTAAGCAAATAGTGTAAAAATAAGAAAAAAATTAATCAAAATATACCTAATAAAGTCTTTTAATCGATGCTTTGTAAATATTTTTCTATTTTTTTAATATGTACCGATTTTTATAATCACATCAAAAAAACATTTTACTTGTATTATCTCTCTTACGCTACTGCACAATAACTAATAAAAATGAGGCTAAATTAATTTTGATATTTTGGTATTTTAATTAATGTTAAGTTCAAAACTTACTACCCTCCTTTTATTATATTTTTTTTAACTCATTGCATATTTTACTTAAAAGAAAGGAGAAGTGTAAGGGCCTTGCTTGGCTGCACTGTTCATCCCTTTTTTCCGGTGAAGATTGATCTTAATGCTAAAATATATGGTTATAATAATGTCTATTTTATATTTATTTTAAGATAAATTTCATAATCAAAATGTTTAGTTAATTCAGTGATTGAACACTGATACTTTTAAATAAGATGATAATATTAAAATAATATATAGCATCTCTCCTTTTGTACAAAAAAAATACAAAATAATAAGAAAAATACTTTGGATTAACTAATGTTTGTAGTTATGGGTTGCTCAACAAAAGCACAAACTTTGCTGTCTCTGTCTTCTCTTAACCTTCGTCCAATAGATCCAACAGAGATAGTTTTAACGATAGAATTTTTTTATTTTTATCTTTCTTTTTCGATTTGATTCCATTTGATTGCATATTCTTATATATAAAAAAAAATCTTCGCTTAACTTTTCACGCTTGTAAATTAGTCATGAAAATAATTTTAATGGTAAGCTTTACAACTTAATTACAACAAAATCTTAGAGTTTATCTCGCATGTCCCATCCTTAAAACTGAATTTCAAAAATAATTAATTAATTTTTTTTTTTTATATTTGAACAAAAAATAATAATGGGTTGTTGATGAGGAATGAGGAGAAAGACCGAGGGATTTATATCCCTTTGGCGTCAGTGGGATTAGATCTTGTCATTTTAATAATGTTAGAGACAGAGTTGCTAGTGGGAGGTGCTTATATGCACTATGATTGCACTCGTGAGTCATGGCTACTTCAATCTTTTTGATTTTGATAGAGAGAGAGAGAGAGAGAGAGAGAGAGAGGTCACCATAAGCTAAAACAAAAAGAAAAGCAGGGAGAGATGCGATTTGATTAAGGCAAAGAAAAGATTAGGCCAAAGGAAGTACACGAAGAGAGAGAGAGAGAGAGAGAGAGAGAGAGAGAGAGAGATTAAACAATAAATAACAGTGATAAACTAAAGACAAAAGCCTAAGAACAAAGCAAACAAGCGTGTGCATTTCCACTTCTTTCTCCTCCAGTTCCCTTTCCCTCACATGTACTCTTCCTATCTTTTCCTTCGAACTCACAAAAAGAAATATGTATCTTTGAATATGATCAATGCAAGTACTTCCAAGTTGCAGAAAACAAAATAAATAAAAGAACCCTATAATTAGAAAACAAAGTCCTATACACCTACCTAGCTATTTAAATCGAATATGCCCATATAAAGCATTTGATTACTTAGAAATATATATATATATATATATTTGTAGGACATTTCAAATGATAAAATTTATCTACTTTCATCATCTCTTCTCTGATTCATTCTACTTGGTGCATCTTATTACACAATTATATATATATATATATATATGTATATATATAAATTGAAGGCTATAAACCATGAAAAAATAACCCCAGAACTTTATATTAGGTTTGAAATATAATATGGGGCAAAAGAGGGAAACCTATAATTTTTAAGAAAAGTACACAAATTTTCATTATCTTTTAATGGTATTTTCAAAACTTTTAGCGGCATTTCTATCTAAAACTCCACTTCTCCCTTATATGTTACCAATAAAGCTCAGTTTTAAGATTAAGTTCATCGATGGGTTGAGATAGATTTTTATCTGAGATTTATAAATTTTATGTATGATTAATGTCATATTATCTTCTCAATTTTTATTTCAAGAAAAAAAAAACAAACTTTATTTGTGATTAATTACTTTTAATTTACTATGAGGAACTCATATGGCCGTGTAATGTGTTCTACATCACACCCTGTGAGTATTTTTAGTGGAAATTTGAGGAGATTCCTTTAGGGTCATAGGGTATATATGGTGGGAAATTGGTGGAGAAAAGATTCCACTCATGTCATGGAATGACCAATTTGGGGACCCAAAGCCAAAATAAGGTGCCCTATCTTCCATCTTGATATGCCCTAAACCAAGAAAAAGTTTTCTTACCTTCATGCCCACTACCCATCATCCCACCTTTGAATTTGTATCACAAAGTGACTTTGGTGGATGTGGACTCAATCCACCATTTCATTGGATTTGTCATGATCATATTAATGACATTAAATATCAAATTCTTGGAATATTTTTTGTGGGTTTTTGTTAATTTGGTTGAGAGAGTTTTGTCCTTAAATTTAACTCGATTCAAACCAAATTTAATCAAATCTAATATAATTATTGAATACTGATAATTTATATAAAAAAATAATAATAATGAATCAAGATGTTTGAGATTAATACAAGCCATAGAAAATATCATAATGAATTTTTTTTTTTAAAAAAAAAATTGTTGAAAATCTTGGTATTTTCCTTGATGCAAAGCCAAATATTTTGATGAATGTTTTTTTTTTTTTTTGCGTGTGTCATTGATAATATAAGCAAGTAAAGGCCATTTTTAAAGAAGAAAATACCAAAAAGAAAGAAAATTTAATTATTTTGTAAGTTAGTCAATAACTGAAACAATTCTTCCTTTCACATGTTAGACATTATTGAAATCTTGAAAAAGGACAAAATTTTGAAGACAAAATGTGCAAACGCAAGTCTCATTAATCACATCAATCTAAAAGCACTAAAGGGCCAAAGATGAAGTGGAATACACAATGCAACAAATAAGAGAGATGCCTTTTACCGACGTTTGGTTCACGTGGCGGTAAAGGCTTGAGTTTGAGTTTTCATGGAATAAAAAAATAATATTAGGAAAAAAATTTATTTTTTTTTATTGAGACCTGATAATAATTCTATTTAGATTAATCAAAACGAATTTTTAGATATTAAAGGATAGATCATGGCAAAAAAAAAAAAAAAAAAGAGAAATGCCTTTTTGAATATTCTTCGATGTTTTGATTATTCCACTAATAGGAAATTTTCTTTATTTTAGAAAAAAAGTCTTAGAATTTATTGATCTATATTCTCTTTCTCGTATTTGGTATATTCATTTCATTTTTTATTTTTATAAATATAATCAAATAATAAAAAAAACTCTTCCATCAATAGCTTATTGGTTTCGTATACTTTAAATAAGATCTCAAATTTAAATTTCGTATATAGAGAAAATAAAATTTAAAAGAATTTTACTTCTTAAGAGACAAATTTGTAAAGTTTCTCATCCAAAATCTTAATCTATTTTTATTAACGGATAGTCGATCTAGTGAATATTAAGGATGTTAGATCCTAAACAAATTAGGAGTTCAAAATTTGGAAATACAAAAAATTATATTGAGAGAGTTTTTTCTAAATAAAATCTGATAATACTTGAATCAGATTAATCAAAATAGAAATATAATTTCAAATACCGACTGGTCTACTAAAAAAAAATCTTAATGCAATTTTGCAAAGTTGATGTTTTGGTGAGCAGCCGAAAAGAGACTCCAAACCACTTACACATTAAGACCAAACTTAACTTTATAACAAAGTTTTAGTACCGAGACTGACATGAACATGTGTGGATGTAAGAGAAAGAGAAAACACATTGTTCTTGATTACACCTAATTATCCTCTTTTACATGTTCTAAATTTTTGTGGGTGTGCTTTGAAATGTTGCCTAAAAGAGTAGCATGATGCAGGCTTTATCTCTTTCTCCTAAACTAGGCCTTCATTTCAGTTTTACAGCCTTGCTAAATAAAACTCAAGGCTACAAGCTCTGAACATGAATAGGCAAGACTAGGTTTTTGCTAGGATCAAAGAGGGTTGTTGTTAAAGTTCCCCAAACCCTAACAACATATTAAAAAAAATAATAAAAACAAAAATTTCTAACCTTAGGGATCAAGTTTGAGCATGGCAAGGCTGGTTCCACAAGTATAAATTTTAGACTAGGTCGGACCTAATTATACTCTACTTGTACTTTAAACAACATCATAATGCTCATCAAGCATGCAAATTTAAGAAGTACTCACTTTAAATATATTTATAACAACTCATTATCATTAATCTAAGCCCACAAAATTTTTGGGAGATTGTGTAAAACAACTAAACTAATCTCTGATCTGAGAAAAGAAAGAAGGGTAGGGGAGAGAAGGTGGGTTAGGCTTGAGTCTATCCTTTTTATCACCCCCACACCCCCACAATTGCACCAACAAGAATGGGTTGCCGAAACAGTCCTCCATGTTTAATGGAGGGCTGCAGCGTACGGATTGTCTTGTTAAAACACCGTCAGTGTAAGTGACAGTGTGTAATGTAATACAAACCAGTGGCATCTGCACGAGTCCTATTAAGCGCGCGCACGAGAGAGAGAGTGTGTGTGATGCACGTGAAGAATCAGGTCTGACATGTGCAGATATTGTTGGGTGGGTCTGGGTTGGGCCTGTCATGTAACTGTGTAAGTGTTATACAGACTTGGATGTTCGCCATGTCCATGCTTGCTTTGACAGGCACCATCATCATCATCGTCACCACCCGTGCGACACCCCCACTACACGTGTGCTTTGTTCACACTCTCTCTCTATTAGGCATGGGAATTTAAGAGGCTGGAATGGAACTAGGTAGAAATTTACGTTCTAATCTATGACAAAGGATTTGTTTATTTGGGTTTTTCTTTTTTTATACCTTAAGTACAACATAATTAACAAACATAATTAGAAATAATCTTAAAGTTTATAGAAAAATTTAAACCTTCGTACAGGGGTAAACGAAGGAGGGTTACATGCTTATTAATTTTTTCTTTTTAAAATATTATATGTATAATTTTAATTTATAATTTTAAATATTATCTATTCTCCCAAAAATAATAATTCACAATAATTTTTATCCTTTTGTGTTGTTTTCTTGGTATGGTCGGTATTGTTTTGCAAGGATTCACCGTTACTAGTGTGCTTTTACACCAATTTTTCTGTAACTCACAGTCAACCAAATGAATACATCTCAAACTTGCATCATCATCATCATCATCATCATAATCATAAAAAATAATTGGATTCTATTTCATACAAATGGAATATGAAGTGAAACATTTCCGTGAATTGTTCCAACAAGAAAAAAGGAAAAATGTAGTAATATTCACTTTCACATTGACAAGTCTAGACTAGGGAGATGGCCTTTGATCTCATGCAAAGAAAATGAAATCCTTGAAGTAGACTTGAGAGGGAGATTGTGGTTTTGGACAGCTTTGCATGCGGGCAAGACGAGAGAGAGAGAGAGAGAGAGAGAGAGAGAGAGAGAGAGAGGGTGGCTGTGGCTGTGGGGTTTTGGGTTTTACTTTGTACATGTAAAGAAAGGAATCATAGAAAGAGATAAGTGCGTCGGCAATCCCGAGAAAGTGAAGGTGGGGATGATGTGCTCTAACCAAAAAAATAAATACCACAGGGCAAAAGGAAGCAAGAAGAGAATATATGAAAAAAATGAGACAACCAACAAAGCCTCTCTCTCACTTTTTTCCCCATTTGAACATTAAGAGAATATAAGGGAAACAAGAACTAGAGAAGAAATGTGCTTTTTTTGTGTTATATATAATTTAATTAATGAAATATTATAAGAGAATATAAGAGAGAAATTTAATTCACTTCAATCTGCTAAGATTTCTTGGAGTCGAAGGAAAATCTATCATCTTATGGCTTTGGACAATTTTTTTTTTTGTTTTTTGGTATTTGATCATGCATATTTGAAAACTTGATTAATTTGATTCGAACGGTTATAGGGCTCAATTTAGGGGTTCACTCTCATGGTATTTGCTTTTTCACTTTCAAAACTCGAAGTCAAAATTTTAATTAAATGAATTTAAGTGGTTGGTCTGAACAAGAAGAAGCTGCGCTCCATGTCAACAGCAAAAGAAAGTAGAGGATTTGGATGCCAAATCCTATTTTTCAAAAATAAATATTCAAAAATAGAGAATTAAAAAAAAGGATTGTGGAGAGACTCAAAAAAAAAAAAAGCTATTCTTAATTTAATAGCTATTTTGATTCAATCTTGTGAAGGTGACAAGTGGGCTTGGGCAAGTATTCTGGGCCGGGCCGAACCCAACTTCAACCCATTCAAGTAGGGTAATCAATTCTAGGATCTAGGTTGGGCTTATGTTATGGAAGCCCAACCCAGCCCAGGTAACCATTTTTTTTTTTTTAACTTGACCACCGGTGTCCGAAAGTAGAGTAATACTGTTTGAGCAGCTACGAAGCTCAATTGAGGGGCCAACACTTGTTTTTCTATTTTTAATACTCAAAGTTGAGATTTTAATTACAAGAATTTAATATATTCCTACTAGATCGAGAGACTGTTGGTCCAGCTAGATAATCATTCCCTATAGTCTGGCTTACCCATGATTAGTAATCTTTTCATCAATATCAAGTATTTTCTACTTAAGTTAAATGACATTAATTTGTCTTAATCTTCCATAAACATAGTTTAAATAATTCTTTTATTAATAAATAAAAATTAAAGTAAAATAAAATATTACTAGAAATAAAATATAAATAAATTAAGATAAATCAACTAAACTCAAATTTTTTTTTTCAAATAACAACTTTATAAATACCTTCTTGTACCATCTAATTCTAATTATTTATTGTATTTTCTTTATGATTTTTTAATCCAATGCCTTTTTTGACCATAATACTTATGCTTGTAGATATGTAATTACTTTATTTTTAAATTTTTTTTAGATTATATATATAATATATGACCTTTTTCTTCATTATGCCTTAGTTTTCTGTATTTAGCTTTTATTTAACTTTTTATAAATTTGATAATTTATAAATGTGTGGAATTATGAAGGTAAACAAGGTTTTTTTTTTTTTTTTTACTATTTTCTCTTTCTTTGTTGTTTTGAAAAATTCAAATTCAATTTGTTTTAATAATTAATAATTTGCAAACTATTCTAAATGGTTGTGAATTCTCCAAAAGACTACCTAGGAGGAAAACAACTTTTGAAATCCCAAAGAACACAATTCTTGGAAATCAAAATCCAGGATTTGAAATCGGCATTGAAATCCCAAAGAATACAACTTTTGAAATCTGAAAGAAACGCAGAATTCTGGGAATCAAAATCGCAGCGTTTGAATTCAGCATTTTGAAATCCCAAAGAAAACAACTTTTGAAAATATTCCAACCGTTTCCTCAACGGTAAAAAACTGCCTCCCGCCTCTTCATCTCTTATATAAAAAAAGAAAACATCCTTTTCATCAAGACCATTTCATTCATTCTCTCTCTCTCTCTCTCTCTCTCTCTCTCACACACACACACACACACACAAATCAGAGAACAGAAGAAAAACCAAAAAACCCATTGCAGCGGCGCTTGGTCTGACCAAGCGCCGCCGTGCTGCCGCCACCACCATAACCTCCGCCGCCCACCATCCTAGAAAATCAAAAAAAGAGAGGAAAAAATATCCTAAATGGCAAATCTTCCTCCACATAAAAATCCTAATCCTCATTTTAACGTTAATCCTTATGAAGATCTGGTATATAGTCCCTCATCAGACGTGGCGAGGTTTTTTGACGAGCCTGAACGTCATATATATGGTTTCAATAATGTTAATCCCCCGCCATTAATGGCAGAACCAATTTCACATAATGCGCCACCCATGGCGGGTCCTTCTGAACCCAGTGTGCAGCCTCAGTGGGAAATTCCCAATCTTTATGCTTCTCAATCTACTTCCGGACAAATCCCTCAAATTCCAGAAGAAGTTACACGAATCCACCAAGAAGTTGGGCAAATCCCTATGAACGCTCCAATGGGTGGTTTGGAGGGACACAGTAGTGGGCAAAGAGGAGGGGATCCTCGTCCCCCTCCTCAAACTGCAAATGTTGGTATTCTTGATGAATCTCCACTGCCGCTCAACTTCTGGCCATTCCCTCCCACTCCATATACTTGCAGTTGTTGTTTGGTACTTAGAGAAATTAATCACACCAATGGTACTCTCTCTCTCTCTCTCTCTTCCCCCCTCTCTCTCTCCTTATGCTGAGAATCTGAATGCAGGGACCCAGAATACGAGGTTCGAGATTCATGGAAGAGTTGGGGTGATTTCTCACGGAATTCTTGAGGTTGGTTTTGTGTTGATTGATGAGGTTTCTACGTCCAAGCAATATTACATGGTCGAGTAAGTTTTTTTCTTCTTTTTCCTAAAAAAAATTAACAAATAAATAAATCACAATGGCTTTACTTTCTATCAGATTATTTTTTTTCCCTTTTCTTTTTTTATTATAGAGCGAGAACACAACCTGTTCTGGTCACACTAGTCCCTAACCAAGATATTTTGTCTTGGGGTTACTCACTGAAACTGCTTGTCAAGCCTGGTGCTGCTGCAACATTAACCCAGCATAATATCTGTGGATGACAGAATGTCATATTTAATGGTTATCAATCTTATATGTAATAACAATGAAAATAGTGAAACTTCCATTTTGATAAGCAAAGCATGCACTCTCTCTCTCTCTTTCTCATGTTAAACTAGAGCACATTATCTAATTTGACCGTTGTGGGTGTGGCCATGTCAGTTTCTCAAGGAAGAGCATGGACACTGTGAGGCGCTACTTGGAAAGGTACTGTGAGGACCGTGAGCGCTCGGGATTTTTCTTGGTTGAGGATCCTATGCTGCCGTTTTTTGATGCTCTATGTGTAGGGTTGGATTTCGAAGACCCTGCAAATGCAAATCTGAATTTGGGAGGTCAACCTCCTCCTGATGATGAACCCCCTCCCCCTCCCCCTTTTCATATACCCCCACATCTTCTTTTTGACCAACAGCCCTCACAACCTGCGGCTCCTGGTCCACCATCACAACCTCAACCAGGTTTGAACATGGGGTTTTAATTTTCTTTTCACAAAGTTTATTATGGAGATTATAATTAATCTTTTGCCAAACTCTTTTGTTTTTGGCAGGGTTTGGTCATACAAGCCAAGGAGGGGCGGAAAGCAGCAGCCAAGCACAAAAGCGCAAGAGAGGATTAGGAAGCAAAGACAAAGGCAAGGAGAAGTTGACATGATAACACTCTTTGAAAGGGCTCTCTCCCTCTGTCCACACATTTGTATATGGGCAATTTTGGGAATTTCATTTTTTATAGGGAATTTATGTTATTTAATAAAGCAATAAACATAATATGTGTTGTTTGTAATAATAATTTTTATCAGAGACCCAATTGGAATTTGCATTTCTTTCTGGTGCAAATTTTTGATACCTTCCTTTGATCTTTGCAAACTGAGAAAGTCACAAAGACAAACCTGCAATTAGCAATTTAGACTGGGATTTTCACATTAATAAGAGGCACAATTTTGAAATCTTTGATTCCAAATTAATTTCAGACTAAAATAAAATTAATCCACCAGTCTTCGATTCTACTAATTTTAAATGTTTGGAATTCTCAAAACCCTTATAAAATTAATTAAAGTTGCACCACTTAAAAATCTCTAGTTTTATTAAAATAAAATTTCGTTGAACTCAAATAAAATTCAAAAAAAAAAATCTTAATAAATTAAAAAAAAACAAAAATCTGAAAAAAAAAATAGTTGCTATTTACCTGCAATCGAAATTAAATGAAACAGACATCGAAGACGGACAGGAGAGGCTAAGAGCAAAAAATTGAACAGAACATAATGCATTCATACGAAAAGATTGAGGTCCACATTGAAAACTAACACCTTTTTATAGAACTGAGCTTAGTCCCTAAAAAAGCTAGGGACACTTGAGTTGCAATTGCAATCCTTCAAAAGTTAGTTGTCCAATTCAAATGACCCAGAGGCTGTTGATAGGCACCAACTTGGGTGCCTGGGGCTGCAGCAGCCACACCCACACCAACATTTCCACCCACAGTGGGACCTAAGTGATGCGGGTTGCCCATTGCACCAGCTGGTGGCGGATGGTACAAGCCGCCTGGGAACTGCATGTGAGAAGATTGTGCTGCGGCTGCTGCCGGATTAAATGAAGCATGACCTGTGTGTGATGGCATATAAGCAGGATGTGGTGTTTGCCCCGGCATATTGTAGTATGGAGCAGCTTGCAACCCTGGAAGTTCCCTTGCGTTCTGAATCCAAACTTCAGATGTCTCGGCCTGTTAAGTGTAGATCATAAAGGAGTGTGCTAACATACAGAATTACAATAATATAAGCAGAAAAAGAAGCTGGATATCAGGAATAATGGCATTCACGTGAATTACCCTACTACTTCCTCATGTTTAATATAGTTTTAAGAAACATCATTTCTTTTTCCTTTTTTTTTTTAGGAAAAAAAAACTTAAGTTTAGTTTCCTCGGATAATTAAAATGGCGGGAAACGAGCACTGTAAGGGGTTGGAACACCGGATCAGATTAGCAAAGATTGTGGGATAAAACAGGTCATGAGTTCAGTGGAGCATTATACGCTGCTTCTAAATTAAAAGTATGATAATATCCTACAGTGGAGCATACTGTATCTCACAAGTGAGATTTTATCATTTTATTATACCTAAACCTAAATGGAATTCTTCAATTGCTAAAACTAAGGATAAAATCTATTTCCATAAATAGTTGCTGTGATAAATTGGTTAATTAAGTTGACCTAACCCTCAACTAATCCAAGATGTGAAATCCATGCAAATTTATTCTGCTCCTCACCCCTCCCCCTCCCCCCCCCCCCAAAAAAAAAGAAGATTGCTTTGCCATGTCTACAGTATGGCAAATCAGAAATTTCCTGTTCTAGTTACTCCATGCACTGTTTTCCAGGATAATTTGGAGCACGATCAAGAAAGAAATTGAAAAATCAATGATATCCATGGTAAACATGTCTTACCTGCGGATTATATAGATTGCCATCTTTGTACTTCAGCCGGGATGAATCTTCTAGCCCAGTTGCACCCCCAACACCACCTGGAGTGTTCATTGCATATCCAGTTGGACTGGCAAAGTTTCCGAACCCTGTTGGGCTGCCACCAGCAACAGGCTTAAATTGCTGAAGCCCATACTTTAAACCACTTGCACCTAGGTGGGAGCTACCCCCAGGCATCAGAAGATAACTATTGCCACTTGAAGGATGAGGGTAGACAGGGTTACTTGAATAGCCAGGCATGGCCATCGGTGGCATGTACAGGGGGGACAGAAACTGACGGTATGGCATGAGGTTAGTGAAATGAGAAACATGGACCTGTGGATACATCTGGGCCACTGGAGGCTGCTGCTGTTGTACCAAGGCTATGGTGGACGCAGGGATGCTATTGGCTGTGTGTGAGCTCAAGGACTGCAAGTAACAAAAAAGGAGAAATACAATGCTTTAAGTGCCCCATCCATGTCAGCAATAGCATGTGATGATTGTTGAAATGCAGGATACAGTAAGTGCGCATTCATTAGAGTGCACAATTTAGGGAGACTACTTAGCAAGAATCAAGATATAACAACCCATTTTACCTCCTGTGGAGATGGGGTTTCGTCCATCATAGGTCTGAAATATGGTATATCATAGCCAGTCTGTGGGTCATATGCCTGTCACCAAAGCAAATAATAATCACTAGCAATGAAATAATGTGCAACAATTTGCAAAATTGATTCTCATGGAATCTATTAGCAAATCAAAGTTGAATCACTTAACTTTGTCTCCATCAAATATTGCACTTACAGGAAAGCTTGGCAATTCCGAAGGATCATGATGCTGCTGAGTTTCGAAGGGAGTGAAGGACGAGTTGCTGTCTCGAACTAAACTTATATCAGAATAGTTGTTCAAATTTTGCGGACTCGTAGACTCCTTACTGAGCAATTGTTGCTCGGATGCAGCTCCTGATGCTGCAGAATTTGTTTCAGAATTTCTAACTTGGTCATCTGGCAATTCCACTGGCTTGCTGGCAGAAGCATTATCACTAGAAGATTCTGGAGCTGATATACTGCCAATCATAATATAGCCACAGTCATCCATACAATCTAGATTACATGGTCGTACGCTACTTCCACAACTAAGACTGCATTCTAGCTTCTTGGTGAAATTCATTAAAAGATCAAACTCTGACAATATTCAACATAAAGTGCATGCCATCATATTCAAAAGTGAACAAGACCTGTGTAGTAGTATTCATAACTGTGTTCTTATTATAAGGCAGTCTGTAATATATTTGCAACCCTCAACTCATTTTACACATTTGAATAAAAGAAAAGAATGCTGTGGAGTGAAACTAACCTCGGAGAAGGCTCCCGGTTTGATTGCTCCAAGTTATTGACTGCTTGAAAACCAGAAACAGTTTCCCTAGAAGAATCAAATTCTGCCCCAAAACTGCCAAAGGTCAGCCGGCAGCGCTCAGTTTCAGGGACTCGAAGATGCTCTGCTATGATTACATTCTGATCCTCATTGATGTTTACTTGTCCAAGCTTGTCTTCCAACAGGGATGCTTCTTTTTCCAAGTCCTTAGAACTCTCAGTGGGAGGTGAAACAGATTTTGGAGGGGTCCCAATCAAGCCAGGATTTGCGTTAGGTTTCTGGCTCGCTTTTGGCTTCCACTCCTTGTTAGGCTGCACAGCTGCATGAGATGAGATCATTGTAAGTTTAAATGCATGAGATGAGATCATCCAAATGAAGCTTGTACCCATGGTTTAGCCATGAAGATAACCATATTATTGCTAAGAAAAATACACAAAGGTTTTTTTGTCAGAGCAAACAAATGAAGTCTTGAATATGTAAATAATTTCATAATTCAATCACACTTTTACTCCCTCATCAACACAACTCTAATTTTTCTCCAACTACATGTTAATAAACCTCTAAACTCAACGCAAAATTATCATAACCGAAAAACAAAAATCAATAAACATATATATCATTTCAATCAAAATGCCACTATTTTGAAGTTAATAGAATTAGAAAGCATAAGCATAAAACCATTTCTACACCACATACATCAACATAATAAAGGCCATGTCACTTTCGATTTTCCTTACATAGGGAAAGAAGACTTTATAAAATGGTTATTGGAAAAATTAAATCTGAGCTGTATATCTCAAGTACACAACCAAAACAAAATTATGTTTAAAACACTACCTTTCTGATGGCCCATCAGCTGCGGCTGTATTCTGCCATTACCATACTGATTGCTGATGAAAGATCTGCCAATAGATGCATCGGATGCAGACTCGGCAGCACTAGTCTGACCAACGTGCTTGCTCTTTGAAATGGTTGCAAAAGGTCTAAAAGACTCTGTAGTAGGATGATCATCCTTTCCCAAAAGTGAATTAGAGAAAGAAGTACTTGGCACCGATGAATTTTTTGCAGAGTTATCTGAAGACTGTCGACGAACGCCCACAACACCAACTTCACGCCTAATAGCCCCAACAGCAGCAGATGGTCGAGAATCTGGAGATGGCACATGAACAGGGTCTGATGAAGAAGCATAAACCCCTATCACAGAATTGGCTGATCCAAGAACAGGTGACTGAGGCTCATTTGTTGGCTTCACAGGATGCCCTCTTGAAACTGCATTTGCTACCTTAGTCCTCTCCCCCAATTGATCTTTCTTATTGTTGCCATCTTGACTGGCATCATGAACCCTTGTATTGGGCAGATTAATTGGTCCATTAGAAGCTTGAGTAGTATGCCTCCTACTGCCTTGCATTTGATTGCTTGAAGTCCCAGTTGACCTACTAAAAAGAAAATTTAGAGCTTTAAAACGTTGTCTTGATAGAAATTATAACTTGCTAACTTTGTGTACTAAATAAAGGTATTATAGCCTTGCAGCACACAATTTTCTGTGGAAACTAGAGAGGACAAAAGTTAGTATCTGTATTTGGATCCAGAAAACATGTGTGAAAGAAATGAACCCAAGGAAAAAAGAGTAGCACAAATTCATCTTGATAAACAGAACGACCAAAATTTGGAAAAGTGTTCATCCAGTATTAAGCCCTACCTGGTGTACGAGATGCATGACAACAATCAAAATTATCTTATTATTTTATTATCAGAAATAGATAATTGTCAAGTCATACTTTTGACACCATCAACCCACATAAACAAACGTAGATTTTTGGAAGCACATCAGAAGCAAGAAAGAACAAAGGAAGACTTGAAAACAATACATACCCCTTCTCAGGGGCATTCCGAACTGCTTTATCACTGGCAGATGATGAAGCGGGTGTTGTCTCCTTGTTCGTACTTTGGTTCACTCTATTATCTTTCACAACACGAAACTCTTGACTAACTCCTGTACCAAGAAAGTACAATGAATCATCACAAACCAAGTAGGTGCCAGAAAAAAGACTAGTGGTCTGCAAACAGATGCATCACAAGTTCTAGTAACGAATGAAAAGCAATAACTAAAGGTTATAACTATGAACCAAGCAAAAAAGGAGCCATCAAGAGAAAATATTCAAGTTCCAACTGTTATAAGTACCAGGTGAAGCATTTCGAGAGTACACTCCTCTCCAAACATTGCGATCAGAATATGAACGAAATTTGGTTCCCTGTCCAATGCGTTCGTTCAGTTTTCTGGGTTCAATATTGCCTTTGTGACCTGCATTCTGAAACCAGCAGCGAATTTCTGTCAACCAGATACTATGAAGCTAAATTCTTGGTGGCCAAATAAAATCATTACATTGACAGAACTATGTAGAAATATAAATATGCATCAAGACGCACAACAAGAATGAAACCTTCAATTGAGATAAACAAGTCATCCAGAAGAAGACAAAATACAATGGTCATACATAGAAGATTTTTCTGATATGAATATCTTTGGCTTGGAAATCAACGTGGCGTAATGGTATTACTACAAAAGTAATATGAAAGGAAACAGAAATGTCCTCATCATCAGGCAATTAGCTTACAAGACACAAGATTTACACAAGCCAATACCTCTTTCCTCTTGTCCCTCTTTCTCTTCACTTCATGAAAGGGATCTAAACAAATAAAACCAAGAAATAGAGTCAAAAACAAAATAACAATAAGAAACATGAATAAAGATTTCAGTGCACCGAAGTTAACATGTCCATGCAGGAGAATCAATGAAATGATGTATCATAAAACGAACAACCAAGGATGACTGCTCTAAAATACAGTTACACTGTGTCCATACTACAGGCAGCTAAATAAATTTTCTTTATCTCCACTCAAGCCTCTAAAAGATGTAGGGACAAGCAACAAATAAAACTCAACTAACAAGGAAAGGACAAAAGATTCATAGCTCAGCCAAGCAGGTAGCACTAATAAGGCTCCCAAGGCAAGATAACAGAGAATCTCGGACTCCTTTAGAAGAAAATTTATTACTTCCACCATATTTGACCATCCTTTTATTCATCCCTAATTTGATGAAGAACAAATTCTTCCTTAGATATCTCATATCCATCCAAAGATGTCTCCCATTAAACCATCTAGTTCCGAAAAGGTTCATGAAAGCCAATGGTTCCAAACATCCACAGGCTTTTGGGTTTCCACAATAGGAGCAATAATGTAGATCATCAATCAATGGACCACTTGTGATAAAGGAAAGAGGAGACTAGGCAAGGACACAAGATTAAAGCCAGCAATGCTGCACCTTAGACAAGTTGGACAGCACTTAGTTATTTAAACTTTTAAAACATGCTCATTTACGAATGGGAATACTCCCCTGTATCTACTAGGGGCACACATAATGTTCAGGGTTTGGGGGACCTGTTTAAGAAATAGGGGCAAGTTTGGGGGAGAAATAGTAGACCCAACTTGGTTCAAGGCAGGGACTGGACGTAGTTTATTCCTGAACCTGCCCACCCTTCTAAACTTGGGGTGTTAGCATTTCACTTTCCATCAATCCTCTTTTTCACGTTCCTCTCTCTCTCTCTCTCTCTCTCTCTCTAGCTCTCACATTCACAATAACAGTTATTCTTTCTATCTCTCATGATACGAGTCATAGTCATGATCGCCATTTACTGTTCCAATTACTCATTTGATTTTTCTCTATATTTTTTCAGTGGATGATAAGGCTCAACTTAATAAAATCATTTACGGTAGAAATATAACAGGGTTTAAAAGAAATTTTGGCACAAAATGACACACTAAATGTGGGAAAGAGTATGCATTCACTAGAATAAAGGCAAGTGGAGCCTGAACCTGCTCCACACCCCTTTAAGCGCTGGGAAGGGAATAGCTCATCACCTATTGGGGTTCAAGCAAAAGATGGGGAGATTGTTTTCTTAACAAGACGGGGTCGGGAAGGGGTTGCCCCAGCCCAAATTTGCCCCATTTCATCTCTAAGCATATTTCCCCCAAGATTTATAAACGACACATTACTAGCTATATGATTTGCAATATGCTAAAGCAAAAATCGTTCTTCAAACCCTTAGGAATTGACATTGGACATTTACCAAAAAGGATAAAATTAGCACAAGTGACCATTGTTTTGTTTCTTTAACCTCGACATATTCATAATGACCAAGCCTGATAGGGAAATCCCAAAACATTAAAGCTTTTGATACTACCACACAAAAAGCATCAATAGGCATTACCACTACAGAGAGGATATTCTTGAACCACAACAATTACCTTTTAACCGAATCCATTAACCCCAATAATAGACTCACATCCCAAGAAAACCTTCTTCTATCATTTTCCTTTTCCTCTAATGCACCCTAAGGGACACAGCTATTCCATTAACCAAATGAAATGAATAATATAAAATCCAATCTCCCAAGGATGAAGCTTTTGACATCGTTATATCTCATACCCCAACAGTTTGGATAGTCATAACATGCTTTTTCAACTTGACTTCACAACACTTGCGGAATACATCTCTAGTATTGGTCTCAATGGGAGTAAGAAGAATCCACCTTTTGGAGTCCACCAAAGAACCTAATGAAGCACAATTAGAAATCTACAACATAAAAATTGGGATCATAACTTGGATAGTCGAGACAGGTTTAACAAGAGAAGATGATCTCAGTGGAAAAGATGGTTTTGATTGGTTCTAATTGCACTATTGGCTCAGGATCTCACACAGAATTGTGATCCTGAGGAGCATATAAATTAAAAAATTTAAGGTGCTCTACAAAGATCTGTCCTTTTCTCTATACCATAAAGCTAAATGAGAATTAGAAATAGAGGATCATCCGAAAGATGTCAAGACCTCAAATATGAAGTATTAACATGAGCCCTTTCTTTATTGGTTATGAGCCTTATTCTTCAGATCCTTGATGTGTTGGAGGGGTCTGGTAGCAACACCTCTCCAAGAAAAGATTTTCATCGAGAGAAAAGAATGTACAAAGAACAAATTAGGGGATAGGTCATCCTCCAATGAAGCGAGATAGTAAATAACTAAAATAAGATAGCTTCAATCCCTAAAAATATCCTCAAAAAACGTAACCCTAAGAATGCCAACAACTAAGCTCAAGGAGAAGTCAGGTAAGCAATCTTGTCCTGAAACACGTTAATTATAATATCAATTTTAGCATTCCTTTCTAACCATAAACATTCAATGGTACATCATAATAGTGCCCTCCCACAAAACAATTGTGTCATTTTCTCCACGGCCTTCAAAATCCATCAAGAAAACCTCCTCAAGAGAACATAGAACCGCCAAGTCTTCTCCCACAAAACAATCCAAAAAGAAAAAAGGTTGGAAGATTTTACCTTTAGCAATAGAAGAAGCATTTTCTTCATTAAAAAAAAAAAAAAATCATATTTAACAATTTTTAATAGAGCTTTGAAGTTTTGATATGTTCACAAAGGGAATAGGATGGCTGTGTCTTTCTCAAGGCTGCAACTTAATCATTTTTTTTTGGCTCCTTATCACCATAAACGACTGCAACCCCGTGTCAATTTCTTGGCATTCAAGACTCACCACAGGAGGAATTTGTTCACGGCATACATTGCCATCATCACAAAGTGGGCAACATTTTCATTCATCACAAAGACCAAAATCCAATGCCAAAACATTGTTGCATGCTGCAGTTCATTTATGGTGGCAAAATGCTGTAGTTGTAATAAATTGTTTCGTTCATTATGAAAGTTATGGAACACTAATAGCATAGCATAATACTTGCACCTGGCTAGTTGGAGAGCTTTCCGTCATATCACCGTGGCCCCCTGTTGGAGCAAAGTACAAGAAGAAGGCTATTTGGGTTGAAGTTACAGGGAAGTTAGAAAAAAGACGTGAAAGTTGCAAAAAGAGGTCTTTCTCTAATGAAGGAGGCTTAATCTCACTAAAAGCAACTTAACTCAACCAAATCTTTATCCCAATTTAGTTGAAGCCGGCTATATGAATCCATTTTTCCATTCAACACTATCGAAAACCAAGTCACTGGTTAAAACCCCATTTATCATATTATATTTTATCACCTCTTGTAGAGTTCTCATCCATTGTTCTTCTTGCACCTACAAGTTGTATATATCACTTCATCTAACAGGAACATTAGGTAGTGTTTTAAAATATGCTCAAACCATCTTAAACAATTTTCTAGCATCTCATGTATAATTGGAGCTGCTCCCAAATTTAATCCAAGATGTTAATTTCCAATTCTCTGTTTTCGTCGCCTCATCCACTTTAATATTCTCATCTCTACTACACTTATCTTTTGTGCATTTTGATTTTTAATAGTCCAACACTTCATATCATGAAGCATTACAGGCATTATTGCAATTCTATAAAACTTTCATTTCAATTTAGACGGAATTTTAAGATCCTATTACACTTTGGACGCATTTGTTTATTTCGTTTGACCTGCTCTAATCCTATGCGTGGCATCTTCACCAAGACTTCCATCTTTTTGTAGGGGCAAGGTAAGGGTTCCTATCCCTCAGAAGTTCATTGGAAATCTCCTCATCCTCCAGTGATACTTTCTTTGCAAGAGGAGGCAACTCAAGATAATCTCCAAAGGAGAGGATTTTTCTGTAAATAGTTTCGTTATGCAAAAGTTAGTTAGGGAATGTGGATGGCTTGCTACTTCATTGTTTGTGGACTCAATAAGTATTGCACTTACATCGGATGACTTTAGGTCTTGTGAAAAGTCGGTTGTAGGTTTGGAGTGGCGTGAGACCTTGTATAGCAAAGTGGAATGTTGATAGGAGGCTTCCTCTAGCCGTGTTTTGGTTGATATGGAAAGGAAGGAATAGAAGAATTTTTTAGCGTGGGAGAGTTTCTTGATAGCTTCTTGATAATTTCCTAAAATGTTTATGTTTCTCGTTAGCATCTAAGTCTTTAGAATGTTTTGCAGATTTTACATCAATAAATTAACTTTAGTAGTACTCCATGTGGGTGAGCAGCTCCTCCATACTCTTCCCCTAATTGTCTGCATTTATTTCGCTGTAAATAAAAACTTTCTTATCCGGTCAAAAAAGAATTTCTACCTTGGTTACTCAAATGAGCAAGTAAAATGCTCAAAACCAAAGAGCTATAGAAATTGGCATGCTAATTCCACTCAATGGGCGTGCAAAATAGACCCGAGATCAAGAACCTCGTCAATTAAACACTATACGTAACACCAACTACCCCCCCCCCGGGGACAAATCACAATAGCTGGAAAAAGAGAAAGAGACCTTAGATTCGACCATTTCGTGCAAAATGCAAGAAACCCAATCAATCAAACACATTGAACCCCCCCGGGCACGATAAGCAGAGAGGGAGAGAGACAGATACCTAATTAAACAATTTCACACAGAATACAAGAACCCCAAGAATCAAACAAGACAATCCAAACATGAGAGAGAGAGAGAGAGACCTTGATGCAGCAATTTCTGAGTAGTTTCATTAGGTTCCATGTTAGTTTCTTTAAGAGCCAAATAGATATCAGCCTCGGAGTGATTCCCCACTATCTCTTTAATAGATTGAATCGTCTTCCGAACCTGTGCCGAGTATATTTGACTCCCTCCTTCGATTCTCGAACCAGAGACCATCTCAAATATCCCCCAAAAGAAGATTGAATAATTTTAACTGACTATTTTATTCAGAACGAACCAAAAATCAAAACCCTAAAACGATTATCGCCGAAACTAAGAACAGTGAGAGAATGAATAATCCTGGCGGGCATTCAGAGATATATAAAGAGAAGAGGAAAGAGAGAGAAACGGCCGATGGAGAGAGAGAGAGAGAGAGTGTGTGTGGGTTTGGACGCGAGGGTTTTGAAAACGTTTTGCCCACGAAGACTTAAATAGTAGAGAGAGAGAGAGAGAGAGATTTAATTCGTTGGGGAAGCACATCGGTGTTACTGTGAGCGGGCGCATTTTTGGTTTCCTTTTTCATATGCTTTCAATTTTCAAGTTATTATTCATAAAAAAAATAAAATAAAAATTCAAAATTATTGGAAATTTTCATTACAAATATTTTGTTTTGGCAAATTCAAAATTATATTTTTGGTAGTGAACTCAGAAATTTATATTAAAATTTAAACCGACCAAATACAATATAAAATTAGGTTATAATTTTAATAAAAATATAAAAATTATAATTTTTTAAAGGAATAATTAACATTTAGAGTATAAATTTTTAAATTTTATACATATTTATACAATTTTATCTCAAATTTTAGGAGCAACTACCTTCTCCTCTCCCTTGCTCCCTTAGTGTCTGACTTAGGTTTGCTTGATTCATACTTGAATTTGAAATAAAAAATTTTGAAAATATGTTTCAGAAACTCATATTTTCACTAGAATATAGAAATCTCGTAATTTAGGGGTTTTGTTTTTAAATTTTATTCTTATTTTATTAATTCAAATAAATTCTATAAATTTTATTTTTAATTCCGACTTATTTTAACCACATGCACCTAATTATTCCTTTCAAAAGCATTCAATTTTCTAGATAATGGGATTTTTATTGTTTTTAATATTGTACGGCTTTTCCTAATTTTTTTTTGGAAATTTTTTATGTTTAAAAATATATATAAAAATAAACATATAGCAATAAATTTTGTGTGAATTAATTTATTTTATTACATTTTCAATCAAATTGTTTTTACCATATAATAACAAATAAATATGTGTTTTTTTTTTTAATGAAGTTGGACTATTGTCTTCTTATTCCACTAATAAATTTTAGTTTTTGAATAGTCATGGTCATGTCTTAGCTCGTATGCTATTAATTCCATCAGAAATTATTTTGAATTTTATTACTAATATTTGAAACTCTCCTTAATAAATTTAGTTATAATCATTAAATTCATGTCTCATAATTATAAATTTTGTTATGCAAGAATATCTAAAAAATATATAAATACAATAACTCGTGAGAATATTTTTTTTTTTTATAAATTATCGATATTCGATAATTACGATAAATTTAATTAAATTTAGATTAAATTGAATTGAATTTTTAAAAGATAAAACTCTCACGATACTTATTTTTTGTTTATATACAAGAATTTAAATTAAAATTTTATTCAAGAGATGTAAATATCCAATCAGTTAACCAATTAAGTGTTAGTATAACACCTAATTGAAAGTATAATAAAAGCTAATGAATTATGATTTAACTGACATCGTCCCTCTTCTCTTTATAAAACTTTTGAATTTGAATCTTTCTATGTTCAAATATATATATATATAGTTTGTCATACCAAACTCCTATAGATATAGTTATAGAGCGTTGCATTACCTTAATCATAAGTTTTGAGTTCGAGTCATGGGATTGAGAAATGAGATTTGTGAGAATCAATTTAACCCACAGTAATCAGATTTGATTAATCGAATAAAATCCAAATACTGATTAGTGATAAGAAAAACCCACTAATTCTTGGGTTTTGTAATTTACGGATCACATGGATGTGCAGCATTACTCGGATTATTATTTGGCCTTTGTTTAAACGTGCAAGTAATTGGACAGTTCGATGTGCAGCACAATATACCTTTATTAAGAAAAGGGAAAAAAAGAAAAAAAAATTATAAGCCAAATATACTAGATCTGATATCGCAATTAATATCAATAAAAATAAAAAACATATATACCTTACATCAATCATATAATTTTTGAACCAGATATAACCAAATATACTAAATTTTAGATATTAATTAATAATTACTTAATAAAAAATAAATTTTTAAATATGAAATGAGTCTATCAAAATAATTTTTTAATTAAATAAATAAATTTTTAACCAAAAAAAAAAACACTCCAAAATGAAGAACCCACACCTTCGGTATTAGAATAATACCATTGCTAATGATAACCTAATATGGAAAACAACCTTAAAAGAGGATGAATCATACATTCGTACTAATCATTTCATTATTTTCTATATGAAATAATTATCCTTATCGTACAATATCATTAATTTAGGTTTTAAAAGGATTTATTATCATTTAAAATAAATAAAATATCTAACGTAATTAAAATTGTTAATATAAAATTTATTAGTATTTTCAGTATCCATGCAATAAGACAGAAACGAAAGCAGATATTTACTTGTGATTTATCAATGAAAAGAAATAATAAATTAGTTTCCTTATTTTATATCAAAGGTACCACATAAACCATGAATGCAAATCTTAAAATAAATGTTATTAAGAATAAATAAAGAGAAAAATAATTAGGAAGAAAAATATAGAAAAAGAGAACTTACAAGTGGTTTGAAAAAAAAAAAAAGTTATTAGGTGGTTTTTTCTTTTAAAAATTGCTAATAGTTTATTTATAAATTGAAAACCTAATCTTGCCCTTTACCCAAATTAAAATTTAGTATTTGCGAGTATTTTAGAAAATAAAATAATATATATATATTATAAGGAAATGTAATCAAGTGAGATTGAATTAATAAAAAAAGATGAAAATAAAGAGATTTTAGTGTTTGAATTATTTTTGAAAATAAATACCGATATATTTAGAATTGTTACAACTCTCTATTCTATTTATTAATATTTAAAAAAGAATAACAGTGAGTTGGAGTTAAAATAATTTCACACCCTTTGAAGCTTTAGCTTTGTAAGTACTTTTGATGCAACAACAATAACTTGAACCTTAATCTCAAAATTTGGGATCGACCATTTGAGAGATAAATATAAAAATTAAAAAAAAAATGGTACACATATTATTCAAATACATATAAAATACGAAAAGTAATGATTTAACTTTTTCTAATTCTCCTACGCCATTCATTCCTGTCTAAAATCATCTTTTTAGTTAACCATTTAACTATCATATTTCTGCGAATACATTGCATCTAGATTTTTAATGGTCTACTTCGTCATTTTACTAGATCTCCAACATTTAAATTCTCGATTTTTCTAACTAGTGCATCTTTTGGCCTTCGTTGTACATGCTCAAACCATCTCAAGCGATACTCTTGCATCTTATCTACTATTGAACATACTCCTAAATTACTACGTATCTCTTCATTTCTAATCTTATTCTTCCTGGATTTACCACACATCCATCTCAGTATTCTCATCTCGGTTACAACCATTTTCTACTCTTGTTTTTGTTTAATGGTCCAACATTCGGTACCATATAGTAATACAGGTGTTGCTGTCATTCTATAAAACTTTCCTTTCAGAGAGAGTGACATCATACGATTGCAAAGAATTCCAGATGCTATTCTTCATTTCATCCAACCCGCTTGTATCGTATGATTTACATTCTCATCTATATTGCCATCATTTTGGATAATGGATCCAAAATATCTAAAACGTTCACTTTTTGTTATCTCATGTCTTCCTAACCTAATTGTTTCTTCATCATTTGATGGCTATTACTGAATGTATATTTCATATACTCTGTTTTAATTTTATTCAATCTAAATCCTCTAAACTCTAGTATGTCTCTCCATAACTTTAATTTAGTATTAATACATTTACTAGTTTCATCTATTAACATTATATCATCTGTAAAGAGCATACACTATGGTATTTCATCGTGGATGCTCCTTGTAACTTCATCTATCACTATCGTAAATAAAATTGGACTTAATGCCGATCCTTGGTAGAGTCCAATATTTATTGAAAAGCTATAACTTAACTCCCCGTAAGTTTTTACATTAGTAATAACTCTCTCATACATATTTTTTATAAAATTGATATATTTGGTAGAAATCTCATTTTTCATTAACGTCCACCATAATATATTTCTTGGTACCCTATCATATGTTTTTCTAAATTAATGAATACCATATATAAGTTTCTTTTCTGTACTCTAAATATCTCAATCAGATTTCTTAGTAAGTAGATTGTTTCAGTAGTTGATCTTCTTCACATAAATCCAAATTGATTTTGAGATACACTTATCTCCAATTTCAGTCTATACTCAATCATTCTTTCCCGCAATTTCATAGTATGACTCATAAGTTTAATTCTCATACAATTAGAGCAGTCTTGTATGTCCTTTATTTTTATTAATGGTATAAATGTACTCTCACTCCATGTTTTGGGCATCTTCTTAGTTTGTCAAATTTTATTAAAAAGTTCAGTTAACATTGCTACCCCTATCTCCCCCAAGCATTTTCATACCTCAATGAAGATGCCATCGGGTTCTAAAGTTTTATTATTTTTCATTTTCTTTAAGACTTCCTCTACTTCGTGAGAACAAATTTTATGTTTGAAATCCCTATTGATCTCCTCAACAGATATTGTGATATCACCAATGTTTTTTGTACCCCCTACGTTGTACAGATTATCAAAATAATCCCTCCAACATTTTTTTATATCCTCATCCCTCACAAGTATACTATTAGTCTCAATTTTGATACATCTAACACTATTTAAATCTCTTCCTTTTCTCTCCCTTAATTTGACAATTCTGTAAATCTCTTTCTCTCCATCCTTAATTTCTAACTTCTTATATAATTCATTATATACTTTATTTTTTAATTCTTGAATTATCTTTTTCACTTTTTTCTTCATATTTTTGTATAATTCAAATGTTTCATTATTTTTTTTATTTTTAAGATTTCTATAATACTTCCGTTTTATTAGTATAGCAATTTGAATTTTCTCATTCTACCACCATGACTCCTTACCTATTGGCATCCGCCATTTAGATACACCAAGAACCTCTCTACCTATATTTTTAATATTATTAGACATTTTTACCCACATAGTTTCTGAATTATCATTAACTAACCAAATTAATTCTTTCATTAATTTTTCTTTAAAGATTGTTACCCATTTTTCTTTTAATTTTCACCACTTAATTTTTTATTCTATTAACGGATGATATTCTTTTTACCTTTTAGGTACACGTACATCTATAACTAAAAGTCTATGTTGAGTTTTTACACTCTCTCCCGGTATAACCTTACAATTTTTACAAGTTATTTTATCGCTCCTCCTAATGAGAAAGAAATCTATTTAACTAGCATTCAACCCACTTCTAAATGTAACTATATGCGACTCTTTTTTTTTTAAAAAAGTGTTTATAAGTATCAGATCAAATACTATAACAAACTCTAAAATGATTTCTCCCGCCTCATTCCTATTACCAAAACCAAAGTTTCCATGTACAATTTCAAATCATTCGTTATTCTCCCCTACATGTTTATTAAGATCTTCTCCAATAAATAATTTCTCTACATTAGGTATAGTCTGTATCAATTCATCCAAATCTTTTCAAAATTATTTTTTACTAATTGCATTTATATGTACTTAGAGTGTATATACGCTAACTATGTTAATTATATCTTTTCTATTAACCATCTTGACAAGTAAAATTCTATTTCCATTTCTTTTTACATTTACTATATTTTTATGTAAATCTTTATAAACAATTATTCCTACACCATTTCTAGTTCTATCCATACCTGTGTATCAAAATTTATACTCATATGATTCAATTATTCTAGCATTTTTCCCTACCCACTTAGTTTCTTGTAGACACATTTTAATTTTTCTTCTATGCATTACTTCCCCTATCTCTCCTAATTTACCAGTCAAGGATCATATATTCAAGTACCTAGGTGAATCTTATCTCCATTGTCTCTCATTTTTGTACTTTAACAAGGGTAATTAGAATAAACTAAATTAATAATATACTAAATTCCACCAAATTTTAAAAAAATAATAAAAAATTATCTTAAGATAATAATGTCAAAAACAATAATATTAAAATTAATTGTAAAAATAGAATAATTCTTATTTGTCTCTATTTTACTTGACAAAAGTTTCACGCTGACTGTCAGCCTACCGCAACCCCACTCCTTTATCCGGACTTGGGACCGGCCGTGGCAGAACTCTTTTTTTTTAAAATAAAAAAAAAAACAAAACAAAACAAACAAACAAAAACAAAAAAACAAAAAAACAAAAAAACAAAAAACCAAAAAACAAAACCTATATACTTTAAAATATCCTAAGAATAATCAAAAATCAAAACTCAAGAAATATAAAAAATAACATACAAATAAACGTAAAACCAAAATACAAAATACATTAGGATTCAAATTTTAAACTCAAGAACAGAATGTAACAAAACAAAACACTACCGTTTTGAAAAATAATAATGCTTATGATAAAGAAAATAGAAAGCGAAATTCAAAGGTGCAAGAAAACATAATACCAAGATTTATAATGAATCCAAGAACAAAAACTAAATTCCACTAAGAACTCAATTTGGAAATGAACAACAGAATAAACAACTGCAACAATATTGAAACAAAAACAACAAATCAACAACAAGAAACAGGAAAATAAACCACTGAAATAACAAATAAATGATAGAATGAATAGCAAAATGAAATAAACAACAAGAAACAACAAATAATAGTTCAAGAAACATATTTTGAACAACACATGAGTAGCAAAATGAATAAACAACGAATAGTCAATAGAAAACAACAAAATGAATTGGCAGAAATGAAACCACACGAACAACAATTCAAGATAAACAACATAAAAATCGTGAACAACTTAAGATTCAAGAAATAGAGGACAGAACAATAGAAGGAATGACAGCGTGCTTGCAGATTTGAAACTCACCAGAATACTATTACTTCCCTGTTTGCAGATTTGAAATTACTTACCAGTTTGCAGCAAAAAGTGACAGATTTGAAACTCACCAGCAGAACAGCACACTGGCTTCACTCGATCAGAATAGCCACAATTTGATAGAAGGCTCAAGACCAGCAGATTGGTTAAACCTTGAAATGTTCAGATTGCAGATCAGTTTGCTGGAGAAAGAAATCTCAGATTGCCAAATGATGCCTTTCAGCAAATTCACTCCTCTTTTGTCCTTTTCTTGAATTTAATGATGATTCAGGCAAAGTGGGTTTGTGCAGTGACTTTTGTGAAATATATGGCAGGTTGAAGAGAAAAAATTTGTTGAGAAAACTCCAAAGAAGCTTCAATAATCTTTGAGAAAAGAAGCTTTCCCGCAAACGCCACTAGAGAGAGAGGTGTTTTCACAAAGAAAGAAAGAGTGCTGCTGCAAGATATTTTCTTGTCTTGTTGGAAGATTGACACCCGAATACAGGAAAACGAATTTCAAATGATCCTGATCGAAGTAGCGGAAATTGGAACTTGGGCAATCCGATGACAAGGAACCCTTACGGCAGAATCTGTGGTGTTGAAGGCTTCCTGAAAAATAAACAGACCAAAGGAAAAACCCAGAAATTCCAGAGAATTTATGCTTCAGACTCCAGAAGCAGACCAAAGACCAAAGAAAAATCTCAGAGATTCCTTACTCCCTAAACTCAAAGTCCACCGATCACTTGATATCCAGAGAAAAAACCCAGAAATTGATCCAATATTTTGAAAGAATTAAACACAATTATCCGAAGCCAGTCTATCTGGGTTTGCAACAGTCAAATGGCGAATCAATTTGGATGATGCAGATGGTCAATGATACAATTTAAGAGCAATCGATTGAAGAATCTAAAGAATGCAAGAGGAAAGAGAGAGTCACTTGATTCTGAGAGAGACTGAAACAGAATGGCGAATCCATTAATTAATATTTATATAAAATTTTTTATATTTTTTATATTTACACTTTTTTATATTTAATAAATTATTTATTTATTTAATTATAATTATTTTTTATATTATTTATTTGATAATTAATAATTAAATATTTAATCATTTTTATTATAAAAGGTGATTTTTTTTTATTATTTTTATAAAATATTAATATTTATATAAAAATTCTTATATTTTTTTATATTTACATATTTTTATTTTTTTTATTTTTATAAAATGTTATTTTCCCGCGCCATTTCACATTCATTTCAATTTTCTGTGCAAGCTAGGTAAGCACTTGGGAGGAATGGGGTGAAAGTGTATTTATACTTTTTAAAATGAAAATCTGGCGGTGAAAGAAAGAAATCGTTTCGAAATTAATACTTGTCATGAACTAAATTCTCAACTATGTTTCCCAAACACCACCCAAATCCCTAAACCCAAGAACAAGAAAGAAACCCCCCCCCCTCCCAAAAAAAAAAAAAAAGGGCTCAATGGACCAAGATGAGAGATCCATAGAGAAAAAGAAATGGGTCTTTGTATTTTCCCGTAAAAGCCCTACATTTGAAGGGTCACCTAGTTTTGGATAACACAAGTCCAACGGCGAAAATAATTTTTTTTTATTATATCGAGATTTAAATCTAAAATCATCGAATTGAAAAAAGAGATTATGAATATTCTACGGACAAAATTAATTTCAAAAAAGCAAAAAATGAAAAAATAGAATCATAACATATGAGAATCTCTTTGTTTTGGCTCGAATATATGAACTTTCAAGGTTATTATAAATGCCAATCTATTTCCACTGGGAGTCTCAAACATTTTTCCTTTTTTTAGGAATAAAAAATATAAAAAATTAGATATAAACATGAGATATATTCAATACAAAAATTTATATATTAGAATTTTAATACAAATCTTAAACCCAATCTCCTGGTAGCTTGGTCGGAATGAGCTAGCTCAATTAAGTATTTGGGTTTGGTTCAAAGTAATTCATACACTGATATACCAAAGAGTTATGCTAGATAAGTCATAAATCAAATAAACTAAATTTTAATGACAGTCTACTAATTATCTATTAAGTTATTATTATATTTCACTCAATTTAATTAAATATTTAATTAAAAATTGTTCAAAACGTTTCAAAAAACACTTCTCTATACCAAATGATGTCATGGGTCAAATTAGAGATGTATTCAAAACGAGTTAATCCCGAGTATTCCTATACTCGAACTCGATTTGACTATATAATAAAATACTCGAACTCGACTCAAAAACTCAATTATTATATAATATGTTAATATATTTTATTTATATTATAGTTATATATAAATATATATAATATATATTAATATATGTAATTGAGTTATTCGTCAAGTTTTCGAGTCTAAAATTATATTACTTGAATTCGACTCGATATATGACGAACTCGATTCGAATTCGCTCAAACTCGGATCGAATCGAGCCGTTGATCAAATAACTCACCAGAAGCTCGAACTCAACTCATGCGTATAACAATCCTATGTGAGACTCAAAACTCAAAATTGTTTGGGGGCAGCAATGGGAAAACAAGAACAACAGATGGATGCCAAATTTGGAAACTTCAAATAGGCAAAGTACATTTTTATGGTATTCTCAATGGGAGAGAAAAGGCCGCCCCCTTTGATCTGCTCAGCAAAAGGACAAATAAGAGTAAAAAGTTCAAGTTTGTACAGGTAAACTAAACTTTACCAACTTTTTGATCCACCAGATGATAAGAGTTGTGAATTTTCTTAATTAAATTCATATATATTCAAGTATTTGAAAATAAAAAAATTAGGTATTAAACGAGTTTGTCTCTTAATGAATTTGATAATTAACTCGAGTAAAATTAATTGAGATTAATAAATTAATAACTAGATACCAGTCGATCAAAAAAAAAAAATCTTTAGGTTCAAGTTCATGCTCATGGTATTTGTAAAATAAATAAATAAATAAAATAAAAATTATATATATTAAGGTTTTAATTTCTCATTTAATAAATATACACCATAGGACATATCTGCAATGAATCAAACCAAAGATTTTCAACTATGATTATAAATAATGTTGTTGTAATTAACAATTTCCATTTTCTCAACTTGCAGTCACGCACACAGCAAACTCCAAATCACCCCCAATGACTTCACTTCACTTGACCCAACCAAAAGAGAGAGAGAGAAAGGGAAACCACAAACCACAAAGAAATACCCAAAAGAAGCTTGGGAACTGCCAACTGTAGAAATGTAGGCAAAGCCTTGAGCTTGACTATGCGGGAGCTAGGAGTTTTCCAAGAACACTTCAAAACTCCAGAAAGTGTTATAAAGAAAAGAACACTTTTTATCTCGAGCCCACCTCCTCAGTCTTCATAGACAAGCTAAATCATAAGTATTGTTCGTGTATCCTAGCCCGGTTCTCTTCCCACCACAACCTGGCGTGCATTTCCCCAAACCTTTCTCGGCTGCACCAAAAAGAATTTCAAACCATGTCAACTTGATCCACATACCCAAAAAAATCCACTATTTTTTTTTTTTTAAATTACAGTAAAAGAAGTGGCCAAGTTAAATCCAAAGTGACAAATGGAGACCATTATAGGATCCCATAGATATTAAGACCCCTGGGGTCCTTGTACATTATGCTATGGGAAGGCCTAAAGCTATTACTTGAAGGTCTAAAGTTATCATCTGAAATCTAAACATTATCATGGGAAAGCCTTCCAAGGACTAAAGTTATCTTGAGAAGGCCTAAAATTATCACTCCAATACCTAACATTACTGCAGAAAGGTCAAAAATTATCATTCAAAGATCTAATGTTATCACAACAGTGATGGGGCTTGTAGAATTTCCCAAGAAATAGATATAAAACGAGAGACTTGGTAGTTTTCGTAGAAATGCTATGCAGCATAGATTTAGAGCACAAAAGACACAAGAAACTTCAACAGTGCATGTCTCATGCTTTGAGAACAATACAAAGTACAAATCTTTGTCACCCAGGATTTTATTAGTTTATGTGGTTCCGTGTATATAGACCAGTTTGGAAATGGATCACGCCACAGAACGCCTGTGTTGCGGTGGCATTTGCTGAGATAATTATGAAACAGTAGTAGCTATTTCCAGGTGACCCGGGTCAGCTAGGCTCAACAAAATCTAGAATAAACAATTGCAGTTCTGTCAATGGGAGCTTGCCTTGCAATATGACAGAAGCAACTTCCACATTAAAAAATTTATTTACCATGCATGAGGACACAAGGAACCCTACTGGCTAGCAATAGAACTAGTGACAACTTGTTTACAGCAGGAGGGAAGTGTTCAAGATTTGGCTTTTAAGTGAAGGAAAGGACATATGCACATTAAATACTCATAATCGCTTGTAGATGCTCCTAATTTGCATAAAGCATACTTACCTGAACCTGACACGTCTGAGTTCACGAGTTCCACCAGGCAATAACCTGATATTGATGTAGACACCAGGTTCATCCTGTTCAACCCATTCCATTTCCAAATCACTTGCATTGCTGATGGAGAGCTCTCCAGACTGATCTGCCTCTCTTGATGAACTGGTACTGACAGAAGCATCCACTGAAGACATCTCTGTTTTTGCCCCACTGATGCTGGAGAGATTTGGTGTTGAAGCCAGACCACCTGAGTCGTAATAACGACGGGATTGCATTGGATGATGGTCAAGTGAATCAGAGGAAGAGTAGCCCATTCCATTTGGTCTATTGTAGTTGCGTGGTAGGCGCTCTTTGCTCAATGGTGGCGTCACAGGGCTGTCTTCTGTAGATTCCATCTTTGAACTCTGAAAGAAGTTAGAACGTCTAGTCACAAAACTCATGTATGATTAAATTGTATGCATTTCGTACAATTCCCAAGACACAAAGTGGGCATCAGTGATTCTAACACAAACTAATCAGCAACAACTGTTTCATCTCATATAATTGTACATCCAAAACTTAAGTACTTTTCAATGAATCTACTACCTGCGGTCAAATGGGCTACAGCTCCACAATGTGCACCAAAAGTTGCAACAGTGTGCATGCAACAACAGATGGAGCTATAAGAATGAAATATGCCAGTCAATGGAGTGTATTCATTTATTTCAGAGACTATTTTTTCCTTTATGTGAGACATTTGTCAACTAGCATAGTATACAGCCACATCAAGGGATACAAAAGTACTCTGCATCATCTTAAAAATGGAAAAGCCATGATGTAAGTAAAAGGCTAAGCTCATAATTTACTGCTGAAAATGCAATTTTCTTAAATGAAAGTTGGTGGAACTAACATCATCTTCAGATCTTGGGGGAGTTGGAAGTGGAACTGCTTGGTGGTTAAACCTCTGCACATTGTAGAGTTCCATGACCTTGTCATAGTTCTCTGCCCACCACCTTTGAGCGTGCCATTTGTCAAACATCTCACGACTGTTGCATCCAAAATAAATAAATAAATAAATAAATAATTGATGATAGTTACTGAAGAAATCCCTAATAGAGCAGATAACCCAGGAATCATAAAATGTACGCATTTCAAAATGCTCAAAATAGGATCCAGTAACTTTTTTCAAAATCCAACAATCAAGCCCTCAGTTAACACTTAGAATTAAAAAAGCGACAATAAATATCATGTAATAGATCCGCAAGAAAATGTCATCTAATATTTTTCCACTAACCACATAGGAACACTTGCCAAGTGATTTGATGATGCATTTAACATGGCAATCCATTGATATGTTAACAAATTCCTGCAGAACATATAAATGAGTAACATTGATATGTAATGTCTTAGCTAATTTTTATGATTCAAAATCAACCCAGTTCTCTTTGAAGGCAGACAAAATCTCCTCCATTGAGTATATTCAACACTTCCAGAAAGTCATGTTTCTATGCAGATTAGCCGGTACATGTCTTGCACAAAAAACTGATATCATTTGAATCACATCAAAGCAGTGTCAGTCGTCAACTGGGAGGGGAGACATTCACCGGGAAACTGAAATGGAGAGAGAGTCCAGAACTTTCTACAACTCCAGCTTGAAGTTCCAACTACAGCTCACTAAACTATAGAATTGCCTGGTGTGAAAAACCCCTACAGAGTCCTACCAATTCATTGACATGGTCAACAACTAATTTTAGAAAGCAAAATTTCCATCGTCTTTTTGAGTCTGACAACCACAAGATAACATTGTCACAGTCCATATCCATATACATTTTGGGCCTTGATGTCAAAATCAGAAAGCAATGTCAAAAACAGGAAGCAACATAACTGAAACTCACTTGGTTTAAGATAGTAAGTTTTAAGGCAAGTCTAACATCCTCTAAAAGGTCTAAAACAAGGGCAAGAAAAGAACATATTGAATACATTATTATAGACACCAATGGCCACTTCATTTTTCCTACTCTCTTTTCTTCATTTGACTCTACAAACCTAATCCTATTCAGTGAAGGCTAAGGCTGCTAAGCTACAAGCACCATACTTGATCACCCCTATTTCCATTAAGGTATCATGATCGTCAAGTCATTAAACTCAAGATAGTTATAGAATCAAATATGTATTCCAGAGCATCATCAAATATTTAGTTCATGTCGCGTGCATCCAAAATGGTAAGTTTACTAATGCTTGTAGTACCATTCGTACTCTCTTATGTGAAATCCCAGTATCAGAACAGCAGATGGCCACTTCTTTTCAATCAATGGGTATGACATAGCTCTACTAACTAAATCATATGCGTCAGTAATTTTTATTGGACCAGGAGAACATTAAGCACATGTATTTTGCATCCCCAAACCAAGTAGTAGGCAGAGATTTACCGGGTTTGACCCTCTCTAAAGTCCAAAACTAGAACTATTCTCCACAGAGAGAATCTCTCTAGCATGCACCAGAATAAATTTCATGCATGTTGGGTGTCCCACATACAGCGTAATAAGTCCAAATCTATATCACTGTAGATTTAATGTCTTTTTTCCACCCCTCCATGTAAGAACATGTGCTAGCTTATAAGAAGTCCTGATTCTGTGCAGAATATGGGGAGATCCGCTTTGACACTTTGACTTGAGCCTTGAGGTAGGGATGGTCTCTTTCATCAGATAATTGCAGTCCAAGGCGGGGCCCAGTGAATAATGGAACCCACTACTACTAAGCGCTGTCCTTAACTCTTATGCTGCTACGCCATTTGTATCCAGATCAATAATCTACGCTGCCCAATTCTTAAAATCCTCCATCTCCTAACATGCATCAACTTTGAACTCTGCCAAATAGGATCAATACCCATCTTTTGATTTCTCCATTTTAATCCAATAGATGATTTATACCTTTACTAATTATTTTACTGTCCACTGGCCAATGTCGGTGAGGCAATTTGCCAACCATAACTTTCTCGGCCTTTTATTTGAGATAAATGGTAGGGATTAATGAATCAAACATGGTGTTTGGTAAATTAAACTATAGAAAAGTGGTTTGCATTCTGGGTCTACTTAAATACCAGTCGGTAACACTTTAATGTGTGAAAAACGCAGTTAAAACTTCTCAGCATCACTTGGGATGAACAGGGTAGTCAATCACAAGCAAATTTAGCACAACAACCTAAATATGTATTAAATGATTGAAGTTAAAAAACAAATCAGATTAAGAACAAGCCAAAACAGTACCTGAATCGAATCCGCTTGAGACCATTCCCTCCTTGAGGAAGGGAAACGAATGTTATAAGCACACCAGGCTCAACCTGAGCAACCCATTCTTTAGGCTCATCTTCATCCATCAAGACAATTGATTCAGCTCGTCCGCTCACAGATGCCGGAGTCCCTTCACCGCTCGACAAACCCTTTAATCGCGTCTCCATTTCCTTCCCCCACAGCCTCAGTGTCGAGCTCGAGCTCCCAGTACTCCTATACGAGTAGTGAAACCTCTCAGATTGCGATGCAGCCTCAGAATCTGCATAACTCTTGTGATGATTCGTCGATCCTGCACATGGTTTACGGTGCTTGTACGCTCCTGATGCTTTCAACGCCATGTCTTTGATCTGGAACAACAATTCCAACTCAAAACCAACGGAGTTACTCATTTTCACTCTGATCTACTGAAATTGAAGAGTGAGTTATTGCAGTACCTGCGCTGTGAGTGGTTTAATGGCGTGTTTGGTGGACGTAGTTCCAATAACATCGTCGCGATTTTCGTGCTCATGTAGAGATCCATTGTTGAGTCGCTTCGAACAAGCTATGCACGTCAACATCCTTCTCCCTCTCTTTCTCTCTCTCTTCTCAGACTTGAGTTTTCAGTCACAAATCATAATTTAAAGATTATAATCAGAATCACTGTAAGTAGTTGTGTTGATTACAGGAGTCACGGAGACTGCATCTCTTCTGCTCAGCCTCTTTAATGGCTGCATTTCCTCTGTTGCTCAGGTAGAGAGTGTGAAGCGTGCGTAAACGCAGGAATTAGGGCTTAGTTCGAGGGAGAGAGATCCTCGCTCTGAACTTTTTTCTTGCTTGAGAAGCTAGTGAGAGAGATAAACCCCTCTCTCTCTCTCTCTCGAGTTTTTTCTCTCTCTAAAATTGTAGGGGCCGGTGAGACTGGGCGTCTTTGAGCCTTAAAAATTGGTCGTGGCTTGGGAGGAAGTTAGGAGGCGGTGAATGCATGTGATGTTCCTCATGTAGCCTAAAATACAACTGCGACTCGAGTAAACCTTAACCACTTAACCTTAAAAAACAAGCATGTTTTAGAAGAGCTCTCTTCCCTTTTTTTATCCGAATTGAATCAGATTAACGTTTTCGATTCTTTTTTTGGATCTCAAACTTGACATCTCTAATTAAAAAATAGAGTATCTGATCATTCAATTTAAAAAATTTGATTTTAGAAACTCTCTCTCTTCTCAAACAAGAGCCATTTGTTTAAAAGAAATGAAAAATTGATGATATTAATAAAAGCTCGAGTTAATTAATAAAAATGTTAATTTTTTTAATAAGTTTCAAATTTTAAAAAAAAATACTTATCATAAATTAAATATGATAATATTTAAATTTTGATTAATTGAAATATGAAATCGATGAGAGCGTGACGGTGGCGAGAGATTGGGAGCGGAACCGAGACACAGAGCAATGCCCAGAGGCCAGTGGGCTAATTTTGATGGGGCCACAAGCGCCGGTGGGAGTGGAGTACTAAGATCTCTCTGTAAAAAGCAGCGCCTCGTCCCGGTAACAATCATATCTTCAACCTTCTCGTGTTGTGTTCTCCGGCCCCCCTTCTACTTTTGGCTGCCTTGCCGATGGTTCTCTACCCCCACCCCTAGTGGACTCAACATAGGTAATTTTGAACATAGATAAGGAAATTGGCTGTATGATCAAAGGACAAACCAAAAATACATAAAAACTCACAAACAACTTGTAGTAATTCAATACAATTTGCAAGGGAATGGTTCCTCTTAAAAAAGAAAAAAAAATCAAATAGCCTTAGTATAATATCACTAACATTGCGCAGACCCACATAAGGTTTTAGTGCAGGAAAAGCCTCATTCTATGGCTTTGCTTTTCCTTTGTGTCAACATGAGTCAAAATGATATCTTTTTTTCTTTCTTTTCTTAATTAAACCAACTCATATCCAGATTTTCTAATTAATTCAGATCGAATATCATGAAACCCAATTTTGAAATTGATACTCTCAATACATGTCTTTCTATTCCCAAGATTTAAAATCGAAATCTTAAGTTAAGGGAGTCTAATTTCTTACTACTCAACTCACGGGTCATTATATATTAAATCTCAATAAAAAAGAGACCACAATGATTTATATATTAACATATGAAGAAGGTTGGTTGGCTACTTGAAAGTTCTACCATGACTTGGGCTTGGCTGGCCCTTTTGGATAAACAAGTGGCACTGTGCATTGCGAGATATGTGCCGGGAAAAAGAAATAATTAAAAATAGTTATAATTTGTTAAGTTTATAATATAATTATCAAATTTTAGATAATATAATCCAAAGTATTTCGATTATAATAAATTATTTTGATAATTTTAAAATCTCTTTTAACAGATTTATTAAAATTTTTTAAGCTTTAAGATCAAAATGACTCGAATCAATCTTATATTATAAACTTATATTACCTAAATATACTCAAATTCAGAGTCTTAAAGGGATATCTAAATCTTAAAAATAAAATGGCAGGTGAAAATGATGAATAAATATTAAGCAGAGATGTGTATAGACTCAAACAACTTTTTGATTCTTTTAGAGAGAGATCATATGTTGGTCATGTGAGAGAATAATCATAACCATTAGTTTTTTTCTTTTATACTTAAAACTAGCGCAGGATGTCCACAAGATGTGGATTATATTTTTTCACTATACAAATACTGTTAGATCTATAATTAACTTAATATCCAAATCAAATTGTTATCTAAATCTATGGAAAATACGAAGTATATTAGCAATAGGAAAAAAAACAGACTAACTACCGGAATTCTAAAAAAGGCCAATGAATGAGATAAAAAAAGGATAATAAGTAGAGTAAAAAGATAATAAAAAGAAAGAGACAACGATCCGTGAGACTAAAAGAAAAATGGGAAAATCTATGTCAAAAAATACAAAGGATTTAAGAGAAAAAATGGTCAAAAATAAAATGAGTAAAAACCTAAATAGAAAAAAAAAATTATGGTTTAAAAATAAAGAGGCAACAATTCGTTGAACAAAAAAAATAAAAAGGGAAAAACTTATATTCAGAAAAAATGAAGAATTAAAGTGCAAGAAAAGGGGTCAAAAGCAAAGCAAGGAGCTGAATGGACAAATGGAGCCAAAAAAAGAAAAAAAAAATCTATATCCAAAAAAATGAAGGATTTAAGGAGAAAAAGAGTAAAAATAAAAAAATAAAAAGATGAAGGAATTGAATGAAAAGAAAAAGGTTAAAAAAAAGATGAAAAATCTGAATAAAAAAACTATGATCTAAAAATAAAGGGACGACTATCCAAACACTTCATGGACAGATGGGGCAAAAAAGGGAAAAACTATGTTAAAAAAAGGATTTAAGTGAAAAAAAGGTAAAAGAATAAAAGAAAAATGACCTAAATGAAAAAATGGTTCAAAAAAAGAAGAAGGAAATGAACAAAAAAAATAAAAAAAAAACTGTGGTCAACAAGCAAGGCGAAAAAAAAAAAAGAAAAAAATCTATATCGAAAAAAATGACAAATTTAAGCAAAAAATAAAATGAGGTAAAAAAAATAATTAGAGAGATTACCTGAATGTTAAAAAAAAAAAAAAAAAAAAAAAAAAAAAAAAAAAAGATGAATGACTTGAATTAAAAAAAAAAAAAATTGGGGCCCCAAAAACAAAATTGGGCAAAAAATAAAAATTGGAAGCACCCGAATGAAAAAAAAAAAAGGGTAAAAACTGATGGAGTTAAATAAAAAAAAAAAAAAAAGAATCTCAATGGATCAAATGATCTTTGAACTAAATAAATCAAATGCTTGCATGGTTGATTTGGTAGCATAAATAATTGTCTTGAAGTCCTACTATCGAACAAATGGTGCTGGAATATACCGGCAAAGCATAAATTTTACTCCTTGAAGAGCAATATTGATGAATTATGGTTTCAATACAAGGTTTATCTATATATATATATATATATATATATATATATATATATATATATATATATATGAGATATTTGAATTCAAAATTTTTAATAAAAAAGAATAGAGCACGAGTGGTTATTGATACAACTAAACTAGTGATGAAGAATTTAATGTGTGTATAAACATGCAGTCAAATTGTTCAAGCTCTTGCATTTATGGTGTTTTTGACTGCTTCAGAATGGTTGCTGAGACTGGGTTTTTATATTAAACTTCTTTGAATTGAATGGTTAGATGCTCTATCCCTTAACCAAAGGTTTTGAATTCGACCCTTATGAATGGAGAAAAATGATTTGGAAAAATTAATCTCTTAATGGATTCCACAGTAATCGGATCAGATTAATCGAACGAAATTCAGATACCGGTTGATTCAGTACAAAAAAAAAAGAGAGAGAGAGAGAGAGAGAGAGACAGGATTTTATTCATTCCTTGTTTTCTCTCTCTTTCTTCTGATAGGTTTCGTTTGATTCTTCTGATAGTGTCTTTTAGTTGTTTTTGATCCCCTAAGGCATGCCATAAGCTGCATTGAGAAAGTGATATGGAGTATGTCTGTGGGTATATTCCGTCTAACTTACCAATACTTAAATAAATAGAAATTAATCAGAAAATCAACTAGACATAGATCTACAACCTTATTCACTAAATTTGAACATCTGATGCATATATAGGATATCAATATTAGATTCATTCCTTGTACTATTATAACCTTCTCTTGTTTCTTTTTCTAAGGTACTAGGCCTTTTACCTTCTTGCTTCTAATTTATATAGGAGTCCAAACTTAGGGAGCTTCACTTTTGTTACAGTAAAAAGCCCAAAAATAAAAGGAACAAAGATAATTTTTTTTTATTATATGAGATTTGAATTCTAAATCATAAAATTAAAAAAGAGAGATTATAACTATTAGACTGTTCCAAATGTTATGGTATAAAAGACATCTTTTTCGTCTCTCTCATCCTCTATTTGCCTCCTCGCGTCAGCTATGTTAACCCCACAATTTACTTTTGTTGTTTCGTTTTTCTCCTTTCAAATGTGCAATTGTATGGAAATTTCCCTTTTCCATTTGATTATTCGTTTCCTGGGGGCCAATCAATAGACAATTTATTTAGTAGAAAAGAGCAATAAGTCTATTAAATAAATCTCCAACTCAAAACGTAAAAATAGAAAAGATTATGTTAGAAGAATATCTCTAAATTAAACTCAATAATATTCAAATCGAATTAATCAAAATATAACTTTAAATATCAATTAATTATAACAAAAAAATATTAAGTTCCTTTCTTCTTTTGATCCGAACTCGCATTCTTCTCTTCATTCTTACAATGGGGAAGTTGACAATTGACATCAATAGTGAAAAAAGAAACATTGAAAAACAAGTAAAATGGTGGAGAAAAATGGAAGTTTCCGACCGGGGACACAACCTTTGGCCACCTCCAAGTTCAAAATTCAAAATATGGATGGCCTGATCCAACACTGAAGCTTTTATGCTCTATGTTTGGCAAGGTTTTCGGTGCCTGAAATCACATTAAAGTGAATATTATAATTGTAAAAAATAATTTAAATAAAACTTATAATTTTTTATTATTTTTAAATAGATCGAACTTTATATAACAGTCCAACTTAATATAATTTTTAATTTCTATACAATCGAGACATATTTTTTAAGACATATTTATTCTTCCATTAAAATATTTTTTTTCATATTTGACGGATTATATTGATGGATTAGAATAATTTTCAAAAATAATGCATAATTTTTTGAATAAAAATATAAAATCTCTTAATAGAAAAAATTAAAATTATCACTATAGATTGAGATAACTTTTTCTTGCAAAATATAAAATCTCTTAATTAGTGTGAGAGAGTGAATGGAAGAACAATAGAGTGGGGTGAAAGAAGCAGACTTGCTTTTTGCAGAGATCAGCCAGCATATGACTCCTGTTTTTGTAGAGACTTGCATTCCATTCAAATTTCAAAGGCTACAAAGGAGAGAGACAGAAATTGATCATCGGAGTTGGAAGAGGACGATGGCCTATGATTCCGAACATTCAGACACACACTAACACCCTTTATCTATTTCATTTTCTGATTATAATAGAAATCAAATCTTGAATCACAGAGTTAAGAAAAGGAGACTATTATCACTGAACTATCATTTAGGGACGTAACACCCCTATATATGATGCATGAAAACTTGTCAACACTAACGTTTCTCTGTCGTTTTTCTTTTTTAAAATATTTTAATATGTTAAATTAATTAATATTTATACAAAAATTATTATATATTCTATATTTTTCATATTTAATAAATTATTTATTTATTTAACTGTTATTTTTGATATTATTTATTTTATAATTAATAATTACATAGTTGATCTTTTTAGTTTTCTATTATAAAATATAATTATTTTATTATTTTTATAAAATAATTAATATATATAAAAATCTTTATAATTTTTATATTTACGTACTTTGTCCACATATTCGTTTCTGTGCAATCTAGACCAATCTAGACCTCTCCGCCCCCTAAATTATCGGGCATACGTTAACACCCAAGATTTTGAACCAACACTTTGGGCTCATATTTCATAGGCTAAGGCCGACGATTTTTGGTCCTACTTGAGCCTGACCCAGCAAGAAGATAAAAACCGACTATCAACAGCTGTGAATGCAAAATCAACTCCAAAAAGCAAACCAACTTTGCTTGACTCAGCCGGAAGAAAATTAAAATTTTTTAATTATGATTATAAGTTTAATTCTTTATAATTATAAAAAAAATCATATTAGAATATCTTTTCCTAAAAAGATCTCGATAGTAGGTTGATTGAGATTATTCAAAACAAAATTCTAGATACCGAACGAGAAACCAAAAAAAAACTCCAAAAAGCAATGTATAGTCGATTTAGAGTCCGTTTGATAGAATTTTTTTTTGACTTATCTTCTCTTTTTTAAGGAGAAGAGTTGCCAAATAATATTTTAGAGAAGCTCTTAAAAAAAGTAGTTTTTTTTTAATGAAGGAAATAGAGTTTTAACAAAAGCTCATTGGAGGAGCTTTTGCTTCTCTTTTTTTTTTAAGATCTAAGTTTTTATTTTTTTATTCCTTTTATATCTCCACTTAAAGTATATAAAATCTCAAATATGTTCATATCATAAATTTATTTACTCTCATATCCTTTTTTTTCTTTAATTTTTTCTTTTTATTTTTAATTTTTAATTTTTTACTTTTAACTTTATTTAAACGCTATCAAATAAGTTTGTTTTTAAAATTAAAATTACCAAACAATTTATAACTTCTTTTTAAAAGCTCTTATTTTTTACTTCTCCTTATAAGAAGAAGAGAAATAAAAAATAAGCCCTACCAAACAGACAGAATAAGTAAAGATATTAAATTTCTTAATCAATTTTTGAATTCAAAATTTAGAATTAAAAAAAAAAGATATATTGGGAGAACTTTCTTTTAAATTTAATCTAACAATATTTAAAACGAATTAATTAAAATATAATTTTAAATATCATTAGTTATTAAAAAATATATATATCAACCGCAGAGAAGGCAATTGTTTGAAGCCACACTTCTGAAAATAGAAACCCATCTTAACTTGTTTGAAGCCTTCCAACAATCATTTTTTGGTACCTACGACCAAAAAAAATTATACGAAGTTTGTGCAGAGGAAGTCTTACGTTTCAACATTCAATTGCATGACATCATTCAGCATGCATGGGAATCTTATTCAGGCGACGGCTCTCTCAATATATATATATTTTTTAAATTTTAAAATTAATACTTGAATAAAAAATTTAACATTCCATTTCACTGAATTGACTATCCGTTGGTTTCACTCTGTAGCAACCAGATTTCCCATAAAAGGACATAAGAGTGCCTTCTCATACAATGCAAGCTAGGCTAAGTTTATTTCTGGAGTAAAAACAAGTAACCAAAAGAAAGATTAGGGTAATTATATTTTATACAAAACCTAGGTGAATCTGGTAAAGAAAATCAATAAAAATATTTCAAAATTGAAAAGAAATAGAGCAACCCCCTAGTAGGAGCCATTGCTTGATCAAACACAGAAAAACAAGGATAGATAAGGTCTGTAGGGTGTGGCTGATCACTAGAAAAGAAAAAGGCAAAATAGAAAAACGTCTACAAGCAGGCTAAAACCAACACTTTGACATCAATTTGTCCAAACAATAGCCAAAACCACACATTAAGAAAAGAAACTAAGGAATTCAGCTGGCTTTTTACTCTCCATAAGGCTGTGAAAAGGAAAGAGCAAGGTAAAAGTATGTGTGCCATTTATGTGCAGAAGAGCACATTTTGACAATGCTTACCAAACCTGAAAAGGCAGTTTGTCCACATTTGCTCCTATTTGCTGGTGCTGCCTCATTTTTAACAGATAATAAGGAAATAATTGAGATAGTGAACATGCTAAACAAAACTTGACAATGGACAAAGCAATAGGAGGAGGGTCATAACAATGGACAATTGATTTAGTAAAAAGGATACTAAATTGCTTAACCAAAATTTAGATTCAAATATCGAAAATGAAAAGAATTATGTTGAAAGAGTTTTTCTATAAAAGGTCTTACCGTAATTCAAGTCGAATTAGTCAGAATATAATTTTAGATACCAATAGATCAAGCAAACAAAAAAGGGAGGGTCATGAAATGTTACTGAATCTATTGAAACTATGTTTTTCATCTTCTCTTCCCTTTTTTTTTTCAGAAAAAAAAAAAAAAAACAGTTAAAAGTACAAAATATATTTTCTCAAAATAACTATCCTTATACAAATAAATAAAATTAGAAACTATCCCTCCATGATTTCAGTTCTCTTCTTTGTGCTCTCTCACTCTCCAAGAGAGAGAGAGAGAGTAATAAATTCTCTTTAAAGTTCGCACCACTAAGACTCTTTAAAGATACTTAATTCATATCCTCTTCACAAATGTGGAATATAAAATGATTTTTTTTTATTTTTTTATTATATCAAAATTCAAATTTAAAATTATCGAAATTCATATCCTCTTCTCGGTCCCCTTTGAGATATAATTTTTTTTTTACTTGTTACACGTAGAAGCGAAGAGAAATTAGTCTCTAAAATGATCTTTCACGACATTGATTTATATCTCTATTCTCTCTCCAAGAGGGATCGAGAGTAATAAATTCTCTTCTTTCTCTGCAAGAGGCATAGAGAGCAATAAATTCTCTTTAAAATTTACACTACTATTCTTTCTAAAGATAGCTAATTCATATTCTCTTTTCACAGACGTGGAATGCGAAATACATTTTTCACAACACAATTTTCTACCAAGTAAACATTGATCATGCGAGTGAGCTATTTACATCCATTCCCACTTGAATAATTGTAAAACAACAAGAAACCCATAGATGTATCAATTTTTTTTTCCTGTGCCATGGATCACTTTCTCACCAACAGTATCTAAAATCATATTTTGAATAATTTGATTTAAGTCACAGTAAATGAAAGTTCTTCTAATATAATTTTTTTTTTATTTTCAAAATTTAACCCAAGTCTAGATGTATCAAACTTTGTCAAAACATTCCAAACACAAAACCTAAAGCTTTGCCCAATAAATATTCTCTTTTTTTAAAGTCAAACACATCAAAGGCATACCAATTAACCGGTTATTGTAGCACAAGTCAAAAAAAAAAAAAAAGGAAAAAGGAATACAGCAATCACATTCAGGTATCTTCACACAAGTAGTGTCCCCAAGAAGATAGTCTAATGGCGACGATTCCTCTCCCTCAACCTGAGATTCAAGGTTCAAATCCCTATTTAACCAAAAGAAATCTTCACTCAAGTAGTTGCCAATTCGAGCACTTATGCTTTTATACAAAGGTCATAACAGCTTCATAGCGGATTAGACCAACCATATTTGGGCATTTTCATACAGGTAATGCTCAATAACAAGCATTAGGGTAATACAAAGCTCATTACAAAATCTTGGCCATCAATTTGAGGTATCTTTTACAAGTTGTGACCAAAAACTTTTGTCACTATAGAACAATCAAGCAGACTCCTTGCCCCCAAAGAATCGAAACTTCTCCAATGGTTAAATTGCAAAAGCTCATCTCCGGCAGCTACCATGCTCGCAAAACCTCATGTTTTTTAACAATGCCATCATCCTTTATTACCATTATTTATACATTCTCCTAGTTTACATCTCTAGCAAAATAAAGGAAAACAAAATTGTCCTCGGCCTATCCGAGAACCATGACTATTATTTGCTCACTAATTATACAATGGCATTATTTTGAAGGTTGGTTTGAAGAATCCTTGTTTTCCTGTTTTGTACTTGATATAGCTGCAGTTGCTGCAGCAGTCATTGCGGCAGCTGCTGCCCCCATCTTTACACCACCAGCAGCTTTCATTGCACCGGCTACTTTTGCAAATGCAGCTATACCTCCCACAAGGATGGCCCTCAAGGCAACTGTAGGTTTCACAGCCATCTTATAATCTGCAATGTTCAGCATTTCAACAGGGGTTATTTCAGAAGGCAATAGCTTTTTCCACTCCAAGCAATATACAGATTCCAGTTATAACAGAGGGAATATTCATGAACTCCAAAGACCCTTTGGAAATAAAATTGCTCTTTAAACAAACCCAAGAAATATATATATATATATATCACACTTCCTCAACTAAGAATACATCAGAAACTAGTTAGATGAAATACATAGGTATGCTTCATAGTGCTGAGGGCAGTTTCATAAGCCATCACTTCTCCCAAGGCAGTGCATTCAAGGGTCTTGTATCAAATGTGGTCAACTTTTTTCTCTTATTCTCGGGATTAAAGCTAGTACAAACATTTTTCCTGATAAACTCATTTCCGATTTCTTTTTCTTAATCGCTTAATTGAATATACCATATCATTCTACAACAATAATGTTGACCTTCTATCCCAAAATTTGGGATCAGTCATTTGAAAGACAGATATCGAAAAAATAAAAAAGTGTTGATTTAATTTGTGTAGATTTTCCTACACCACTCATTTCTATGATCATCTCCTCGACTACATCCATTTCTATCTAAGATCATCTCCTTATTAAAAAACCATTTGCAGGTTTCTGTAATTTTTTATTAAGAAAAAAGAAAACAAATGTCCTTGACGTCAAAATTAGAATACAATCCAAAAAACCCTTGAATTTCAGTCACATTGCTTAATCTTCATGTCACACCATCCTCCACATCACATCTTGTTGCAAGACGAAACTTCAGAGAGAGAGAGAGGGGGGGGGGGAAGGAAGGAAAGCTTATCCCTCTTAGGCACAAATTATCTGTTATTTTCTGCCACCCTTCCTAATTTCAGATTATGAAGCATGAATCATGAAATTCATATCATAAAACTACTTTTTCTTTCCTATGCATATTTCAAAGTAAGAAAATAAGCAATTCATATAGAAAACAAGCCTATGATCACAATTTGCTATTGAGCAAGAAATGTGTATATAAAACTATATGAAACACCACTGCATTAATACTAATAGCTCGCAAATTTGAAAAGTATCTCAAAAGCATTTGGAAGTGTTCAAAGAGTGAAGAATGTGTAACGAAGTAACCATTCTTTAAAAGAATAACAAAAGAGTAGAACACATTGAGTGATGTTTTCAACATGTGCACAGTAGGTGTTGGATGAGTATCGTGCTCAATACAGTATTAACAAATTTTAAAATGCTTATGCTTTATCCTTCCAGAATAGTAGCATTACATATACCCATCTGTTTTTATTATCTAAAGTTCACTTGTAAAGCACTTGTCTACCTCTTCTAATTTCTTACTTACCTGCCAGTTCCCCTCCTTACCAAACTAGCGAAAGCTATTATAATTTTTTACATATATAAAACAGGGGGAACAAAAGGAGACCAAGGCATCCTTTTATAAGAGAAGAAGTTAAATATAAAGTAATGATTATCAAACTCTCTAATCAGAGAAATACTCCTAAATGTCCTAAATTTGATGCACAAAACCATAAAATTAGGAGTGGTGGATACCAGAATGTGGTGGTTTGCAAAAATCACATGGAGAAAGCCTCTAATCTTAATCAATGCAGGAAGTCTTCTCTTGTTCAAACAGAGAATGGGTTTTGGAGCTAGGCCAACAGGTTGGACAAAGAAGTTTCTTACAACACCATTCTTTTCTATTCTAGCAAATGGGTATCCAACAAGCTAATCCCACACTTCCAAAGGGTTAAGACCAGGGGGCCCACTTTGTTCAACTTAAACATAGAACCACCTTGCATTCAACTTCAGTAAGAAGATTGTATACATCTGATGTAACCAAACAAGAACCTAATAATTTGTCAACGACCTCTAAACTGCATAAACATGCAAACAAAGACACAACCTAGAGAAGTTGAGGATCTCGCATCCCTACTAAACTCCTCCATCAACTTATACACATATTCTTCATTGAAAACCCTAAATCTCTCTTCACAAGAGAAGGAATTCAAAAGTGCTTATTTCTTTCATTCATAACAAACCCTAACAACATCGAAAACCACAGAATAGAACAATTGTAAACAATTTAATTCAATTTCAACAGCAAGAACTTATACTTGCAAAACAGTAAAATAAACAAAACCCTGAATGAAATAACTAAGTTTAAATTATAAACGTAACAACACTATTACATGAACTTATACACGTCTTTCTTCCCTGAAACACTAAAATCCCATTTTTTTTTTCTCCACACAAACAGGATATCAAAACGTGGATATTTCTCCAATTTCACAACAAACCCTAACAACATTCAGAAGAGCAGAAAACAACTACTCTGCACGATTTAATTCAATGTCAATAACAACATCCCACATTTACCAAACAAGAGGGGGGAAAACCCTAAAATAAATACAGGAAATCATTAACAAATCAGCCTCATATTACTTCAGTTAACCTTAAAATCCTACTCGCGAAAAGATTGAATCTCTCTCTTACTCTCAATAAACCGAAACAAAAACCAAACAAGGGGAAAAAAACCCTAAAAACAAATGTACTCATTATGAAACAGCGAAAGCGTGAAGTGAAGAAAGCAAAATACTCTAAACTATCTGAGAGAAAATAGAAAAACGAACCTCGATGTTGAAATCGTATCAACGTCGGGTCGGTAATGGAGAGGGAGATAGAGAGAAGAGAGAGAGAGAGACACCCTTTGAAAGCGGAACTAGAAATGAGGTCCTTAGCAACTTGGAAGAGCCGCGAAAAGAAGTGAAACGACGCCGTTTCTTACTCTTTTAGCTTTTGTTCTGATTTTGGGTTTTTTATTTTAATTTTTAAAGAAGGAACCTTTACGCGAAGATGCCCTATGCATTCCGGTGAATGAGAATTGTTAGGATCCACAAACCTGATTTATTTTATTATATTCATATTTTTTTTTAAAAAAAAAATTTAATTAAAAAATTTTAATTTTTTTAGCAAAAATTAAAGTTATTATTTTTAAAATTTCTAAACTAAAAACATATCTAATTTCAATTGCAGTTAAACTTAATTATTTCTTAATAGACCCACATATTTATTTAAAAAACGTATTCTTTTAATGTTGAATTTTATTAAATCTAATTCAAATTGACTTGAGTCTCTCCATATCTGTTTTTATTATATATAAATTTTAAATTTTAAATTTTAAATTTTATTTAAGTGGTACCAGTGGTCAAGACCATTCTTTTGTAAGATTATAGTTAAACAAGAGTTGATCTTGCTCACTCATTAAAATAATACATCTAGATTGTAAAATTCAAAATATTTAATATTTTTATCTTAGCAAAATATTTAATATTTTATTTTTAATAGGGTTCATAATTATTTATGCGGGTAAGAATCTAATGGAACAATCTAATGGTTTGAATCCCCCTCCCCAACCCTAAAGAAGGTAGTAAGATGACTCGGTTTTGGGCCTATTTCGAACTCTGGTAGAATTGCTCCAGAGGAAATAAAGGTTGTAGGATGACTCCGTCTGGGCAGCGAGCCACCACTCCACCACACTGGTGGAAATGCTTCATTCCTAGGCCCAAATACTAGTAATCAAGCTATGGTGATGTGAGTTCTTTCCCTTCCTTCTTCCAATGATCTATTAACTTCTAAAAATCAAGACTCTGTATCATCACATGACCAATTCTTGGCTCTCTCTTAGCCTATTGATACTAAAAATGGTATGGAAATGGAGGGTGAGTTACTGGGGGTTTCCATTTAGAAAAGTATTATGAAGGGTGTCAAAGAATATCTATCCCACAGGCATGTTACTGGGAAAAAAGGAAGAAGATCCCCCGTTCTCCTGATTTGTCCAAAGTGAAAAGGGTTTGGCACTAATCATATTGTCAAGGCTGTTGATTCATATATCACCTCTTAAATCTGCTCCCTATGTCATTTTTTTCTCTTACCTACCATCGGTATTCGAAATCATATTCCAACTAATTCAGTAGAAGTATTTGTGGGATCCTATTTAGAGATGGATTTCCTAGCGTAATCTTTTCTATTCTGAAGTTTTAAATGTAAAACTTGGTTAAGAAATCTAATACCACATTCCACTAAATTGATTATCTGTTGATATCTACTCCCTGTAATCTCTCGCATGGCTAATTCTGAGATAAGATGTAAGTAGTTCTGACCCACCCAGTTACAAAAGCCTATCCTATTCATGTTAATCAGAGGGATATTTTGGTGAATATGGATGGACTGTCCAATGCTGATGAAATGAACTACTACTTGGGGTGACTTGCAGATCATTGTTACCTTGTTATCTTTGATGGATTATGGATTTGTCTATTGAAATGTTTGTGCTGAGGGCACTCGAAATGCATTTCGACACTTACTTGAATATGGATGAACACTTACTTGTACCCCTATTTTAATAATTTTTAGTAAATGGAATGGAATGCCTCTGGTGAATAACTAAGTGATATAAAACAATCCAAGAATAATTGTGACCATAATAGCGACTTTTAAATCAAATGACATTTATTTTCTGACCTCTTTGGCCTTTGTTTCTCTCTCTCGCTCTCTCTCTCTCTCTCTCTCAATTCTTGTTTTATTGAAACTCAGGGTTTAATGCAATTTAGTTTTGACAGATTCAAAGTGATTCTCACTAGTAATGCAACTGCCCAAATTCAGAGGCTACAGACGGAGTTAAGTTATAGAATTATGACAGTAAAGCCTATTGAGGGAGAACAAAAGAAACCCTGCAAAATAATCCAATTAAAAGGGTGAAAAAAAATGGATATTCATTCAAAAGCAGAAAATTTCTCTTAATTTCAAACGAATTATTAGACAGCATAATCTGAGGATAATGCATCCCATCTTCAATCATTAAATTTAAAGAGAGAGAGAGAGAGAAGCAGCGGATGCCATTAGATAGCGTTTCCTACAAGGCTGCATGGATGAAGTTGTGCAAATATAGACTTACACGGGCCAAATAGTTTTACCGTTCCATATTTAAAGTTGCCAAAAATGGTTTTACCTTGCAGACAGTCTCCACCTAAGCATATTTGACATCCTTAAAAATCTCATAACAAAACAAGAAAATAGTTAAGATTTCTCTCTCTGAAATCTGTCTGTTTCTCCTCTGATTTCTCTCCATCTCCCAATTTTGCTGCTTCGTTTTCTTCGCATTTGAGAAAGGAAGTCCCGGCGGAAAAGCAGCCGATATCTCACCCCCCCTCTCTCATCCCCAACAATAACATGAGCATTCCAAGGGTTGGTAACGGCACCCAAGCATGCGCTGCATGTAGACACCAACGTAGAAAATGTGCTCCTGACTGCATTCTCGCCCCTTTTTTCCCTCACGATCGCCAAAGACAGTTCCTTAATGCCCATAAATTATTCGGTGTCAGCAACATCACCAAGATCATTCGCGACCTTGACCCCCACCAGAAGGAAGAAGCCATGCGCACCATCATTATCCAATCAGATGTACGTGCCAGCGACCCTGTTGGAGGCTGCTACAAGATCATACTCGACCTCCAATGTCAGATTGAATACAACAAGGCCGAGCTTGATCTTGTTCTTCATCAGCTAGCCATATGTCGAGCACAAGCACAGGCTCAGACTCGAGCACAACAAATCCAAATTCCTGAACCTGATACAGCACTAACTTGTGACTCTTTAAATGCTGATCCACTCGATGCATATAACCCCATTCAGTACCAACAACTTCAACAGCAGGAAGAACAATTTGTTATTCAAGAGAACCACAATTTGCAGGATGTTGCCTCTTGGGTCATGCAAGATGCCAGTGCTTCGACATTGCAAATTAAGCAGGCTTTTGTGAATGAATATGATGACATCAAGCCGCTTTTTGTGATTTCTGGCTAAAGAGCTGATCCCAATTTTGATCCTGAAGAGACAATTCAACAAAGGTTTGTATCATTGACAACATCGTGGCTCTTATTATTCACATGCATGACCATCATCAATAATTCTATGTATTGAAAATCCGGAATGGTTTCTAAACCAAACGATGAACCAGAAAATAACTGCATTCACTTTGAAAACAATTTTCAAAAAGAAAAGAATAATCTAATCAAACTTTATCATCAAGTTGGTCCAATTTTCTAACTCATCCACTTAGAAACAAAATGAAAAGACCAATTATGGCTCTCCAGTTGCAGAAGAAACTTTGCACTCAGGTGAAAAGACAAAAGAAGAACGTAAAATCTAGTGCTAGCATTACCATGGGATGGGACTTGCAGATAAACTGTTATCTCAAATCCGGAACATCAAAATTTTCAGGCAAACACTATAATAGCCATTTCAAGCTATCATTAGAACAACCAAACACTTTAGTTTAGCCTCTTCCAGAATTATTTCATTAATTGAACATTGTTCTAAAAAGTGAGAAATGCATGCAATTTATCACTTTAGATAGCGAAATTTTGTAATTCTACAATCTATTTGTTGCTCATTTTATCTTTTCACTGATTGAGAATTTTCTCACATGCAGGGAAGAATCACACTAAATGGAGACAAAACCTTACTAAAGGCAGAGAATGTTTCCACTCAACAAGCTCAGGATCATGACCTAAATGGTGCTGCAACTTTGTTTACCTTCACAAACTGTAACACTTGTTGACTGTAATAGCCCTTGTATAAGGGATTTTGGTGCAGTTTACCATACCATTGGTTGTTTTTTGTAGATCAATTAAAAGAGGGGATAGATGAAGAACTGTTCTTTCAATTTTAGATTTTTTTTTTTTTTTGGGCAAAATGTACATATTTCTTCATCTCTTCAGCTATAAGTTATAGCCCATCAAACCCTGACTTAGCTGCACATCTGAGACATTGTACATAGTCCTTGAAAAGCAATGTTGCTCCAAACAAAAGTTGCATGCATCAGACAATCAGCTAGAGATTACAGCAGTAAACAATTTAAGCATGAGACACTATCCCTTTAGTCTTAAAAGTGTAAAAAGACTGTGCAAAATGAGAAACAATATATGCCCAACCAGGACCTCAGCCCAGCAGGCACAGGGAAGGGATATTAAACCTTGATCATGTGGGATGTCTAGGTTTCAATTCTCAAACCCCCCCCCCCAAAAAAAAAAAAAAGAAAACAGAGAGAGAAAAGAAAAGGCTACTGCCAAAGAATAGAACAAGAAAATGAATGTGCCTTTATAGTTTAGAAAATAATAATAATAATAATAAAGAACTTTATATACCACATACTTGAGATTCAAAGCGGAGATGTTAAAATTGGATGATTTCTCTTTATGTGAATAGAGTGGTAAAATTCTTGACATCTTAGTTGTCTAGAGAATTGTTAATTAGTACATTCTATTTTCAAATTTTAGTTATGGACAAACTCAATATGCCAAGGATCACCTGATATGTTCACCATATTCTTGGCAGTCATGTTCAAATATCAAGTCTACTTCGGCCATGAGATTTTTAACAAACACATCCTAATATTAAAATAACTTCCAACATTCTAGGGGCAAGCCAAATCCACCAAAAATTGCACAATTTTAGTCCCAATTAATTTATGGCAATTTTGGTGTAGGTACAGGCACGACAACCTGGACTAGAGAAATAATCTCATAAACTGATGGGCCACCCTTTACCATGAGTTGGCAGCTTCAAAATGCTTTTATCAAGGGAGTTGTGGACTTTAGACTGCCTCAGATGAGTCTTCTCTCTCATTAGGTTTTCCTGTATAAGAGAGAAGAAGTACTTGTAATCATCCCAAAATTGCCCCTTTCAATCTAAAAATTGAGTGAAAGAGTACCCCTTTTATGTAATTCATCAAAGGGATAGTTAAAATCATTCAACCTTATTAATTCATTAAGCTCAGAGAAATGATATTCGGTGTTCTATTCTTCTTCTTTTATCTCGTTGTCATGCTAATCACTTTTGGCCCCCATGAAGTGTTTGCCAAGAGAAAATTGAACTCCTAACAACATTTGAAATAATCCAGACTTGCTCGCTCTCTCTCTCTTCAGTCCCTCTCTCTCTCTGTATCAAGGTCCGTGGAATTGAATCAGAGGAAAGGGGTGTCGAATAGAAGAAGATGGATACATTGGAAGCATTGGTAACTCAAATACAGGGTTTGTCAAACCGTGCAGCAGACTTAACAGACCTTCACAATCTCCTGAAACAATCAGAAGATCAACTTCACTGCCACGCCCCTTGTCTGCCTTCCCTTCTTTTCCAACTCGACGCTTCCAAACATTCTCTCGGTTATCTCTATTTCTTATGAAAGGTCTGGAGTCAAATGTTGGTCACTGTCGGGGCTTATCCAAACACCCATGTCCAAAGAGGTCAGCATCCAGAAAGCATTCAGAAGCAAAAGCAAAAAGACAATCCAAGAAGCATTTTCTTTCTTCTGCACCCTCAAGAAAACATGCTTCAAGAGAGGGTAGGTATAACCAAGAAGGAAATTCATTTGCAGGACCCAAAACCCTCGAACAGATAAGAGAGGGACAGAGGAAAGCTAAAGAAAATCAAGATTGCTATAAAGTGGGGTGTGCAAGCAGGTCTGCTGCAATAACTTTCGAGGGTCCCAAACCTCTTAATGAAATGCTTAAGGACAAAAAAAAAAAGAGGGAGTGCCGTACAGGATGAAAATGCTGGCAGTGGCTCAAAGCTTGAGCCTGAAAGGGATTATGATTCTGTTGTCAAAGGCAATTCTTTGGAGGAAGATGATCAAGGGTTCAAGCAGAAGCTTGCTAGCATGTTTCCTTGATCTTTCAACTTTGTGCAGGAAGCAAATGGACATACGATGGCTGTCCGATGGTGTATTAAACATGGCAAAACATGGGTTTGCTCTCCCAGGCAAGAATTTCTGTTTTATGACTTTTAAAAGACGACGTTATGGTGCAAGACTGGCACCTCTAAATTTCAGCATTGCAATGGTTGAGTTGCTTCTTAGGTGACCTCGAGGTCACGGTTCGAAGTATCGAAATAGTCTCTTTACAAAAATATAAGAAAAAGACTGCGTACATATACGTCTACTCCAAAATCGACCCCAAATGTTGGGAATAAGGCTCTGATTGTTGTTGTTGTTGTTGTTGAACTTAGGATTATGATCTCAAAGTGGTCATTTAGATTAAACCATTTGATCTTTGGGATAGCATTCATCCCAAGAGGTCCATGAAATTGGTTTTGTGTCATCCAGTTTCACAGTCAGATATCCTTGTTGGTATGACATGGCTGCTGCAAAAGTTAAAAGGTTCTCATAGCTTTCAATAACAATCTAAAAAAGTTATGACATATCCATGAAACTAAATTATAAACCATAAACTTTTATCAGTTCTTAAGTAAGCAACAGAACTCACCATGACTCATCTCTGAAGCAACTAGAGCAATTAGTAAAATCAAGGTTAGCGGCTTACCCATGTTTCAAATGAATAGATGTGTTCCTGCCAACTATTTTGAATATACAAGAGAGCATAATCTTCTGTCAGCATCTGTAATGGCTCTGTCAGATGATTGTTTCTTTGGGACTAGACATCCAGAAAACCTGGCAGATTTACACTTCATACAATCATTTCTTCATTTCTACAAGTTCAATAATTCCATTTAGTTAAATTCAAACTTTCTCAGCTACCACATATTGTCCTACCTAAGAGACATTGGGTGTTTAACTTACATAAAGAAAACAACTTTTGAAGTCAAAAGAATTTGCAGGGAGAAGACCAATCCAGAAGATAAGGAAATGGCATCCATCTCTGAAACACATATTTTCTTGCCATAATTGAGAAAATTTGGGGCCGACTATGGCACTCCCATCATGCCTTAAGGTTCTTTGGTCTTCACAAATCCAATGAGAACACTTAATATGGTCAAAAGCAACAGGCAGCTTCTAGATTAGCACATGATCCATCCTTCTTTTCCCCTGCATGTTTATCTTGCAGCATAACAGTGTTAAGAGATTGCCCTTTAACCTCAATTTGATGTCCCAATATCTCAAGAATTTCGGAAATTTCAGCTAAATTCAAATGGCAGGTACTTCCTGATGAAAACATGTAAACCTTTTTGTTCACCTCAATCCAACTTTGTCCAGCAACTTTCTTTAATCCTCTTGTCTTTGCTGAGAATCTAATTTTAGCAGAGTCATCCCACCGCCCACTTGCAGCATAAATTTCTGAGAGCAGCATGTAGCTACCAGAGTGTTCATTTTTAAAATTAAAAAGCTGAATGGCAGTTTCTTCTGCAACTTCTGTATTTTTATGCATTCTACAAGAATTTAAAAGAGCCCCCCAAACATAAGCATTGGGTTCCATCGGCATGCTTTTCACAATGTTACCAGCTTCTTTTAGAAGCCCGGCACGCCCAAGAAGATCAACCATGCAAGCATAGTGCTCCATTTGACGTTCAATGCCAAACACTTCAGTCATCTGATCAAAAAGCTTACGGCCCTCTGCTACTAATCCAGCATGACTACATGCAGAAAGGACAGCAACAAAAGTGACACCATCTGGTTTCCATCCAGCTCCAATCATCTTGAAGAAAATAGCAATAACATGCAGAGCAAAACCATGCATTCCATACCCACTTATCATCGAGTTCCATGATATTAAATCCCTAGTATCAATGTTCTCGAAAACCATACTCCCTTCTCTGAGACTTCCACACTTTGTGTACATATTGATCAAGCCATTTCCAACCAAAACGTTACAGTCCATTAAAGCTCTAACTACATGGGCGTGAATTTCCCTGCCAAGATTTAGTGCAGCCAACTCTGCGCAAACTGCTAACACGCTAGAAATTGTAACAGAATTTGATTTTACTCCAGCATACTGCATCCCTCGGAAAATATCTAATGATTCTTCCAATCGTCCCTCTGAGGCATAACCACATATAACAGCACTCCAACTTATCACATCAGGTTGCAACATCAAAGATCCACCAGAATTCTTAAGCTGGGAGAATATCTCAAAAGCCTCATCACAAAGACCAGACTCTGCATAAGAGGCTATCAAAGCATTCCAACTTACCAAACTCTTATCTTTCATTTCTCGGAACAATATTTTTGCACCTTCTAGGTCACCTTGCTTCCCGTAAATTCTGATAAGTGAATTCCTCACAGTCACATAATCCTCAAAACCACCCTTCAATACACACCCGTGGATCATTTGACCCTTCTCAAATGCAACAGAATCAGCACAAACTGACAACACCACAGAAAGTATCTCAGCAGTAATCCTAATCCCTTTTGCTCTCATTGCATCAAATAAATGAAAAGCCTCCTCCCAATGCCCACATCGAGCATGACTTGATATCAATGACGTCCAAGTGACTGAATTTGGCTCCAATCCTTCTAACTCCATCCTCCGAAAAATGTCCATGGCAGAATCACAATCATAATTATTTGAAAAACCTGAAATCATCTTATTCCATGAGATAATACTTCTTAAAGGCATTCTATCAAACAGTCTACATGCATCGACCATTTTCCCAATCTTTCCATACATACCCATCAATTCATTCGCCACATGAAGTTGATATTCAAAACCCCTCTGCACAACAAGACAATGAACCTTTCTACACAATTTAACATCACCCATCAAAGCAAAAGCCCTTATAACCAATGGAAAAGTAAATCCATCAGATCCAATCCCTAAATTTCTCATCTTTAAAAAAATTTTGACAGTTTCTGAATAATACCCATTTGAGATATTAGCCCTCAAAATTGAATTCCACAACAGTACGTTTGAATTGCATTCAATTGGGACACTCGTGAACACTTTTTGTGCATCTGAAAGATACCCAAAATTGCTATACATTGGAACAAGCCTGGCAGACCAAAACCCAGACCTGAAATTTCCTGTAGTAATAATTTGGGAGTGAATTTGTTTAATTTGGTTAATTGTAGAACACTGTTGAAGAGAACGATCGAAAAAATTAAGAATTTCATTGTGGGTATGAAAGGAATAAAGTGAATTGATGGGTGCGAATTTGAAAAGTTTTCGAGGGGAGAGATTTGGAAGGGGAAGATGTTTGAGACAACCATGAAGCATGAATCTTGGATGGTTAAAGTTATTGTCTGCTCATCAAAAATAAAATCAGTCCGTATATAGAACGAAGACTTCTTTCTCGAGAGTGGCGCGAAATATGAATAGCAAAGAACATCATGGGAAATATTCTGGTACTTATCGGATCACCAAGGTTCTGGGGTCGGTGGTTTTATTTTAATTTGATTTTTTTTTTTGTTTTTATTTTTTATTGTGTTTGACTTTATATCTAGAATTTATAATGTGAATATATATATTTTTAAGTTTTTGGATGATTAAAAGATCTTATAGTTCAACTAAACTGTCATAAATTTAATTATTTCATATAAAAATTATTTTTAAAAATAATTTTAAACTTATGGTGTTAGTAATGTATCCAAAATTAATGCATTTAATCTGACAATTATAATCTTTGATGCACGAAAACTTCTCAATATTAATATTTTTAAAATATTTTAATATATTAAATTAATTAATATTTACGCAAAAGTCTTTCTATTTTTATATTATTTTTTATGACTAACAATTACATATTTAATCATTTTAAATTATTATTATAAAATATGATTATTCTATTATTTTCTTAAAATAATTAATATTTATATAAAAATCTTTATATTTTTACATTTACATATTTTTTATATTTTTATTTCTTTTATTTTTACAATTTATTTTTACAAAATATTCACTTCGTATCTGTATTCATTTTTCTATTTTTATGCAACCTAGATCATTATTTTAGATTTGAAAGCACCTCTCTTGTTTGGCTTTACTCTTAGAGATGCCAAAGGTTTAAAGGGAGACTTATATTCAAATTTTGGACAAAAGAGAATAGATTTTGAGAAATAATAATATTTGAATATTCCTATTTTCTAATTAATTAGTTGAGCCAAAAAAAAAAAAAAAAAATCATTGTCTACAATGAAATAATGGCATCAAGCAATTTGATCACAAATCTGTGTTCTATCTTTCTTTCTATCCTTTTTTGTTTTTTGTTTTTTTTTTTTTTCAGAAACACAAAACTAAAAGTCTTATATTCAATTTACATAATTTTGAATTCTCTTACTGATAATATGAAGCGAGACAAATCTTACCTAAAGTTTAAAATTTGTAACCAACCCAATAGTGCAAACAATTGTAAATTGTTGAGAAGCTTATCCTCTCTTCTCGAATCCTCCATTATACCAAAATCTAACACTAACAATGTCTAATAAGATAAAGAAAATGCTTTTTGTCAAAAAATAAAAAGTAAAAAATAATAATAAAAAAAAAATCCTAAAACCCTTGCTCCAAATCATTCCAACACCCCAAAAACGATGCCTTATGCCCTTGTCAAGTACACAACTTAGACACTTCATCAGGCTTTAGAAGCATTACTTCACAATTTCTCCAATAGGTGTCATCATTCAGACCTCAACTTCCACAAAAATTTTCCCTACTTCCGCAAAGGCCTCAAAAGCCAATACAATGTGCTCTTAAGTAATGGGATAGGTATCCCGTGTATATGCGCAGAATATTTGACTCCAAGACTCAACTTGAAGGCCAGCTAAATCAAAAGCCCATACCACCCATTGCTGGCATTCGGCTCGGCACCGGGTTTTTCACATCCGACTGTTCAACAACAGCTGCTTCAGTTGTGGTCAATAGCAAAGAAACACTGTCATTTAAAACCACAAGGATGGGTTAGCCATAAGTTTTAGGAAACCCAAGATGATGTTAAAAGAGATGATGGATAAAGATTCACCTGGCAGCATCTAGTAGGGCGGTTCTAATGACTTTGAGAGGATCTATAATTCCAGCCTTAACCATGTCAACATATTCACCTGGTTCAGAGAAAACAGCACAAACAATGCATAAGTATTGGAGCTTCCCAATTGAGAAAAGCTAGAACTCTTTTGGAGCGTGTAAATCCATGAAGCTCATAAAAACCATCCAAGTGCATAGATTTATGAACCCTAAAACATACATGCTGCGGAGACGCCTACAACATGAGCTGGACACACATATGCACATGTGAAACAACAATAATAAATTTAACCACGGACACATTGGACATGCCACTGACACAGCTGGGACATTGGGGGCCAGGAGGTCGACTAGGAAAACTCAAATGGCTCTCTTCTGTCGCCAACACCATCCATTAGAAGGTGAGGTTGTCTTTCTTCTAGCCACCATATAGTTTGTGTTAAAGCCTTAAATATAGATAAGGGAGGAGCACTCATTTATGTAATTACAGTCTTACTTGGAAAAAATATATATTTTTAAATTTTTAAAGGGTGGATAAATATATATATTCATCTCTCATGTATTTTTTTCTCAAGTGGACGACCCCAAAATTTAGAATTAAAGTCCAAATTGTTGTAAATAAATAAATACAATAAATTTAAACTCTATTGTAAGAATCTAAATATACAACTAATTATAAACATTGATGATTAATTTTTGAATTCATCATTATGTTAGCAATATATTTTTACACCAATTTTGATTTTAGACTCATAAATATTAGGATTTGTATTAATAAACATAACATAATCATATCCATGCCATGGTGTGAGAGTGAGCCTTGGCGCAATGGTAGAATTGCTCCTTTGGTGGCCTCGAGATCACAGGTTCGAGGCATGAAAACCTCTTTGCAAAATGCATGGGGAAGGCTGTATACATATACGTCGACCCTCCTCCTATCCCCGCACTAGCCGGGAAGCACTTTACGCACTGGGTGAACCCTTTATATCCATGCCATGGTGTGTCCTACATTTTCTGGATTTTGCCATGTCACACTGTCTATGTCATGTCCCATTTCCAGGACCTTGTCCATGTTACATTGTTGTATATCACAAAGTATCCTTCTTATGGCATCTAATATGACAAACCTTTTGCAGCATCATATCCCAGGTTAACATTGTCCTGCTCCAGCAGTTTGCCAACAATCAGAGCACCATCATCACCGGCATTAGAAACTATTGTCGATGTAGGAGCCTGCACAGAATTATGGACATTCAACAAACAATGATAATGCATGAGAACCCTCAACAGCTCATATTAACATGGACGCACAACTGACCTTGAGAGCATTCTGGATAATTTGGACCCCAATTTTCTGGTCCTCATTTGAAGTTTGAAGATTCTCCAGAACTTTTGTGGCGTGCAAGAGAGCAACACCACCACCTGTCGAATGAAATCTCGCAACTTATGCAACATGATGAGCAGAAAGTTTTCATCTCTCAAACCATGATTACCTCAGCTTACCAGGCAATATACCCTCTTCAATGGCTGCTCTTGTAGCATTCAAAGCATCTGTGACCCTATCTTTTCTTTCTCCAACTTCTGCCTCACTGGCACCTCCAACCTGCAAATATATCAAAAAATAGAATTAGAGAGAGAGAGAGAGAGAGAGAGAGCAGCTCATTTACTCATTGCAAAATTGTCAGTATTGTGAACTGATGTCAAATGAAAGCATATAAGTTCTTTCAAACATAGCTAGACTACATTTTTTTTTTTTTTGACTTTTGGATTTCTATAGTTGTTTAAAACATAAAGTGGCAAAGTACAGTAGGAATTAGTAGAAAGGTCACACCTTGAAAACAGCAACACCACCTGATAGTTTTGATAATCTCTCTTGTGCTTTTTCTTTGTCAAACACTGCAGTACTCTTCTCCATGGCTGTCCGGAGCTGTCAAAACATTAAGCACATAATTTCAGCATTTTATCACTAAAAAATTCTTCATATCGTTAACCTTACTATCAAAGATCTTTGTCAAAAGCATTTCAATTCGATAAAAAATGCTTGTGGTCCTTCCACTTTGGATCGTCAGAAGTCTGTAGAGCCATTAATAAGAAAGTCTATGCAACTACAGCTATAGCCAGCTACTCGAGTCATGCATAAGCAAGCCTCATTAAAGCGCGTTCCATGAATCAGGCTCATGGAAATCCTGAAGTATTTCCCACAAATGCAGTCCAAAAGTGCTTCTAGATGTCTATTTTATAAACCCAACCCAAACTAATTTCTAGGAAGATGACTACAGATAAAGCAACAAATACCGTCACCATCCCATGAAAGACAACCAGCATACCTGCTCACATTTTTCTTCAATTAGCTTCTTATCACCACCCCCATGTAGAATAATTGTGTCATCAAGGGAAATGCTGACCTGATCATGGCAAGCGCGCATCTTATGATTGAAGGGGGGGAAAAAGTGTACACACAAATTGAGAATGCAGGAATACTCACCTTCTTTGCTGTACCAAGCATTTCTGGTTGGACTTTCTCTAAATTCAAACCACGATCTTCACAGATAACCTGTACATTAATACTGAATTATGCTACTGTCATCACACAAATGGTGAAAATCAGGATTCTGGAACATTGTCACCTCTCCTCCAGTAAAAATTGCAAGATCATCCAAATTGTTTCTTCTGTTTTCCCCAAAACCAGGAGCCTTAATGGCACAAACCTAAACAATGTGTGCATAAATCACACAAGAAGCCACTATTAGACAGTTTGTATTAAAGACAAGTAAACACCAAACTGTTTAAGACATGCTATGAAACATAAGCACCAAAAACAAACAAGAAGTCTCTCTTTCCCAAGCAACAAATGCAGATAATATAAGACTCGCATACATGTAATGCAGTGGAAGTTCATGTGCATTAGAAAATTACAGCTAGTGAGAGAAAATAAAACAATTATTACAAGGCAATGGTTGCATTACCTTCAGCCCGGCTCGACGCTTATTGAGAATAAGCATAGCCAGCACATCACTCTCAAGATCCTCAGCAACCACTAGAAGGGGCCTGTTTTTCTGTCCACAGATCCATGACAAGTGATGTTAAGGTTTATATTAAGAAGTTTCCCAACAAGTACAAGTAGCCAATCACCATCCTCCACCATCTCATATCTAAGAGCCTCATAGAAGTTGAATTACCTTCACGGCCAGCTCCAGGATACCAACAAGAGAATTCGCGTCTTTAACTTTCTTGTCATGAATAAGTATAAGAGGATTTTCCAGTTCCTGCCTACATGAAAAATCAAAACTTCCAAATCAACAGATTACCAGGAAAATCATAAATTTTCAAATAAATTAAACTATGAACAACCACAATCATTTATAATAATTTTCGCCCATCAAAAGAGAAACAAGAAATGATAGTTACAAAACAATGCCAATTGTAGCTTCTAACATTCCAAAACAACCACAGAAAAACTCAAGTTGGTCAGCATATGGATTTGCAAAACAGAATCGATAACATGCACCAACAGAGCAAGGACTTCAAGACCCCTAGATATTGAAAGGCACGTAGGGACGAGAAATGAACTTACACATTTCTGGGTCTTTCCATCAGTGACGAAATATGGGGACAAATAACCCCTGCCAAGTTTCATTCCTTCCACCACTTCCAACTCATTGTCCAAAGTATTTCCATCCTACAAAATTTGCAGCTTATAAATATATCAAGCTTTCTTGTAAGTAAAGGGAGGAAGATGGAAAATTTGAAGCTTCAGCATTTAATTGCCCTTTTTAGTGACCACAAGGCCAAAGGCCCAGGTCAAAATTTACAATGCATATTTAACAAAAGTACCATGATATATAAAGGATATAACAAATGAGACAACCACATAAAAGAATGCTCACAGAAATAGTAATGACTCCTTCCTTCCCAACTTTCTCCATTGCTCTTGCTATTAGATCTCCTATTTCTTGTTCACCATTCGCAGAGATGGTAGCCACCTATGGCAGATAAAGAGAATATAAGCATCTGCAGGGCAGGTATATATTCAGATGCATACAAGAGCAGTAGCACTGATGCCACATCTGTTGCAATTGCTAACAATTTGAAGTGGATCTCTAAAGAACTTTTGCTGTACTCATGACTATATACTTAGTAATGCCTGAAGTAAATGAGGCAATAGCAAGCCCATAAAGAATAAAGTAAGATTTCACATCCCAAGGAAAGGAAATCATCACACACTAAACGTGGGAATTGTTTCAAACAAGCTAACACATTTAAAAAAAAGGGTAATTAAACACTACAAGGATGAGATGAGAAAATAAAATTCACATCTATGGTCTATAATTATTGCCAAATGCAGCTATAATATAGAAGAACTCAGATTCTTTACAAAGCACGTGCCTGCTTTATTTCTTCTGGTGTGCTTATCATCAGAGCTCTGCTCTTTAAATTAGAAATAACTGCTTCAACAGCCATATTAATTCCACTGCGCAAGTCCATTACATTTACACCGGCAGCAACAGATTTGCAGCCTTCACTGATTATAGCCTGAGTCAAGACAGTTGCACAAGTAGTGCCTGCAGCCAGATGAGTTAGATTTTTCTATCATAATAAAGTAATAAATATTTATAATACGGTTGCACATCACTGAAGTAAAACTTAGAGGGGGAAAGCAAGAAAGACCCTCGTTGAAATGAATGGCTAGGAAAAGGATCAAAAAGGCGGGGAAAAGCCCGTGTTGGATAATATCAAGCCATAATAAGAGGAACAAATCCACCTAATAAATTAACCAGAGACTTGTACTTCACCACATAAAACTGGATGACTCAAACCTAAACCATTTGACAAGAACATTGAGCACCTTATCATAGTAATTCAATGGTATCTATTGTGGTACTAAAAACACATAAGCTATTGTTTACTTTGTTCCATTAGTTTTTCAAATTCACAATACTTGAGAGTACACAACAATGACATTGTACAAAAGGATGAAGAAATCATTACCATCTCCTGCAGCTGTGTTTGTAGCAGATGCAACCTGCTTTACGAGATCTGCGCCAACATTTTTAGCCTTCTCCTTGAAATTGATGCTTTTGGCAACAGTTACACCATCCTTTGTGACCTTAGGTTTCCCAAGGCTTTGTTCAATGATCACATTACGGCCCTGGATCATTTAAATCAAAGGAGGAACTTCAGTCATCAGGGTTCCAGTTTCATTTCTTTAAGGATGACAGGGCTGATTTGAACTCTAGAAAATACCAGAGAACCGTAGCTCATACAAAGGAAGGATAAATAACAGATATTAATTTTAAGCAAATAGTTTAAAGAGAATTGGAATAGTTAAAATGCAACATACTAAACATAATGTGCTTAAGTTTTTGCATTTCCAGGTTATAACTACTCGCCAAAAGTTGGGGAAAAAAATAATTATTTCATGAAATATGAACTCCGAAAATCAAACAAAATGGTAATTTGTCTTTTTCAAGGCGTTGACTTTCAACAATAAATCTTAAGAAGTAAATGCAGAAAAATTGCACTAAGCATGGCCACTTCTAACTATATTATTTACTTGGGTTCACAGATGTTGCAAATTTTCATCAACCAAACTAAGCATGAATATAAGAGGGCAAATTTCTACTAGCTACAGTTCAATATGTGAGAATGTGTGAGCAACAAAAACTGGACAGGAGTAACAAATTTGTTCAGTTCCAGATGAGAGATTCTGCAGTGTCAGTGACAAGTTAGATTCAGGTTTGCAAGGTCTTAGTAAAGCTACAAATGGGGATTGGGAATTTTTCCTCCTATCCCTCTACCTATATATGTTGGCACAATCCAAAGGGAAAAGAATTCCATGACTTTAAGAGGAGACAGAATCCCCATCCATAGTAACACAGCTTTTTAGTACTGGCCTATAAAGTTTCAGTTGAATTTTCAAGTGGCACATTTTTTTATTAAGTAACTTCTCTCGATTTTAATATGCCATAGCCCTTGCGGTGTGTGATTTAACCCCTAACGTTGTCCCTCCTTGGTGACATTAGGCTTGGACTGATTTGCAAGAAATTGCCCTTATAGGAAAATCGAAGGTAGCCCTTTCCTAGAAGCATTTTCTGTTTGGTTAAAATATTAAACAGTTTGGATTTATCTCCAGAAATTCTGCTTGGTCTTGTTTTTAACAATGCAAAAATTTTCTAAGATGTCATTTTCCATGAAACAAATAGATCATTGGTTCATCAGTGTCCTTCTAATTCCCCAACCCCGACCCAAAAAAAAAGAATACTAATTATCTGGTGCTTTAAGTTCTAGAAATTCACTCCAAGAAATGCTCAATTCAAACCCTAAAGTTGACAATCAAAGTTAGAAGCTTCAAGGCGATACCTTCGGACCCATAGTGACCCTGACAGCATCAGCGAGCTCATTGACACCCTGCAACATAGATGCTCGAGCTCCAACCCCAAAATTAATATCCTTTGCTCCATATTCTCTAATTCCAATTATTCCTGTACTTACCTATCAAATTCCGCAAAAAAGATCAACCAATTAATCACATAAAAAGGCCACATTGAAATGAGAGAGAGAGAGAGTTACCAGAGTTTTTGCTGTAGACGACCTGTCGAAACAATACCCAGAAAATTTATAAGATATAGAACTGTAAAAGAGAGAGAGAACAGAGACAGAGACAGAGACAGAAGGAACCTGGAAGAAGAAGACAAAGCTACGGCTAATCTGTACATCGCCGGGAATCAGAACTGATGAACCGAGAGAGAGAGAGAGAGAAAGAGTGAAGCAAGAAGAGTAGGGTTTTAGGGTTTAACGTTCAATGCTTTTAGAATACTCTGGAATCGCTCGCAAAATATAGTAAATATTATATATAATACATAAAAACTATTTTTTGCCATTTTTCATATATAAAAATTTAGATTTTTATCATTTTATATTCTAATTTTTAAATATCAAGAACGAAACTTAATCATGAATAATAGCCCATTTGGCCTTTTAAAAAAAAAAAAAAAAAAAAAAAACTTTTATTTTATGCTTATAAATTATCTAAAAATTAAAAATTAAAAATTTAAGTGATGAACTATTTAATAATTTTATTAAGAAAACTCTTTTTTATAAATAAATTGTTTGATAAAATAGGTTATATAAATAATTTTATAAATAATTCATAAATTAAGTAGTTTTAGATAATTCTAAAACAATATAAATATTCCTAAATTCATAAATATTTAAAATTTATATTTTTTTAAGGATAATTTCATAAATATTTAAATTAAACATATATATATAACAAAATATTTTTGGATTTATTCTAAAATATTTAAATTTTTAATTTTTTTTGTTATATATAACAAGATTATAATAATTAAAACAATTAGAAACAATTTCATTAGTCTAGAAATTCAATTAAAAAGCCATTGCATCAGTAAAATTTTCTTTAAGAAATTTCTCTTTTTTATGTTTTCTTCGTTTAAAAAATTTATTTTCATTTTTAAACGATATTTTAAAAACCATGTTTGATCAAATTTTTAGTTTGAAATTAAGAATGTTAATTTGTATCCAACCCGGTGGATACCTATCCCCATGCTACCCGATGGAGGTGGATAAGGAGCGGGTATGAGGCGAGTGAGGGTTTGAAATTTTCAAATCCATAGAGGGTTGGGTAAAATAAGGATATAAGTTTCGTACCCATTGTATAGTCTACCTGACCCTCCACACACACCCACACACATACATCTCCTTTTAGTTCTTGTGCTAATTTGAAATTAATTAATCTGAATGTAATTATTATTTTAATTTTGATATAATTGAAATTGATTTTAAAATTTTGTTATTTATATTTAGATTAGATGATATTATCAAACTAAAATACTAGTAAAAGTAAAAAATCAAATAGATCTAAGTGAATAATAAGTCAACTTGCGAATACAACAAATTGACTTGTTAAAACAACAAGTTGACTTGTTGTGTGAGTGGATAAATCCGCGGATAAGGGTCAATAGGGGGCGGTAGAGAGTAGAGTATAAAACGTTTTACTCATCGTGGATAGAGAGTTGGGATGGATATTGAGTTTTAAGGTAGAGAGACAGGTAGGGTTTGACAGAAACTTATCTTTACCCATCCTATTGCCACCCCTATTTGAAACTGCTTTTAAGTGAAAAAAAAAAATTAAACCAAACAAATATTAAAAGATTTTGAATTAAAATTATTTTGGTTCTATAAAGATTCATTTTACTTTATAATCAGAATTTTGGGCATATCACCCAGAAGGACCAGCAGAGTCGTACCGGACTTGGATGCTTTGTTTGGTTGACTCCATGGCCCGCCCTTTGTTTCTCTTGACCTTCTAAGTGTTTTCCTTGGGCCATAGGCCCCTCGAAGACAAGAGAGTGGGGGATTGAGAGACACCGATTGATAATTAATTTAATAAAAAAATATTAAATTTTTTAATTAAAATTTAAATATAAATTTTGAAAATGAAAGAAATTATTTTAAAAATAGATCTGATTGCGACTCGAACTAAATTAGTCATAGTCGAATCAAACCCCTCTTCACTGGGAGTAATTCTTTTCATTCTAAAAGAGCTGTGTAATTCTAAGTATTGGTTGGGAGAAAGTATTTCATGAAGAGAGAGAGAGATCCCACATGGAATGCAGTCGTTGTCCACATGTTTTGGGGGGTAAGGAACCCTAAAGAAGTGGACACAGAACATGCCCATCATTTATTTCATTCCTCCTATTTAAAAGCCACTCAAGACAACTGTTTCCTGCGGCCATTCAAAAACCATATGTTATAAAACAAAACTTGAAAGAGAAATAAAGCTCCACCGACTCACATAAAATGAGCTTCACCCACTCAAACATGCCCTCCAACTAGGGGGACATTGGATTTCAGTGTGACATATTTAGGGTGGTGTCATAAAGAATAATTTCATATTATAACTTTTTTTTTCGATGTAATGATCATAAATTCAAATCTCGATATGATAAAAAAAATATATTTAAAATAAGGTCATGAAACTCTATACATTACATTTCAAGAACTCAATTTAAAGGTCTTTTATAAGATTTTTGCTCCCTTTTTATCCTTTAAAGAGAAATGTGGTAAAGAGGATTTCAATGTCATTGTAATAGTTGGTAAAGGCGAGTGTGGACGGATTTATATAAAAAAAATTAATTTAATTGGGTTTAAACGGTTGATTAAAATTTTGAATTATATTTACTATTTTATCATCTCAAATTGTATGATTCAAGTTGGTTTAGCATGGCAGATTAGTTGGGTTAATCATTAAATCAAACTAATATAAATATTTACCGTTAAAAATTACACTAACGTTGATTCATTAAAAAAATATATATATATGTATGAAGTTTGAAATAAAATCTTCAAAAGTAGACATTTCCAATGGCATTTTAAGTAAATTAAATATTTTGAGTTAGAATTTAGAATTTGAGAAACCAAGCAAATTTCGTGCAATCTACTCAACATTAATGTCTTTGAATGATTATAACTTTAGGCCAAAGATTAAAACCGCTCAATTTTCTTGTTAGATTCCAATTATATTAACAATTTTATAAACAAGTTATATTAATTATATTCAAACTTAGAATTAAAATTAGGAGTTAGGTGTTGCAATCCAACTTGATGGGACGTGGTTTGAGACCCAGCTAGAAGGATCGGTTCTTGAAAAGCCTATAAAGAACAGCTACCGATCAATATTCAAATATTTCTTATGACTATCCACTGAAAAGTCTCAGTCGTCCAAATCTTCCAAACAATAGGGTCTCAGTCGCCCCAAACGTGATTCATCAAATAAAGATAATCGCTCCGATTGGATATCCAACCGTCAGGTCTACCAAATGAACAGGCTCCAAAGATCTTTCATCGATCCAGTGGTTGATCGATAGCCAACAGCTCCAATGATTCCAAATCCGATTTCCTATTTGAGAGCGGGCTCTCTAGGATCTTTCCGTTAAGAAAAGAATTCCACCAGAAACGAAAAATTTTCAAAAGATGAAAATCACAATCAATTCGGAATATTAAATTCCTGAGATTTCTGGATCATCTCGATAAGAAAAGTAGGGTTGAAACACCCTGACGGTGCACGTCTCTCGCAGGTATAAAGCATCTTAAGCCCTTCAGCCCAGGTACGCTCTTTGGACCTTACACATTGGGCACTCTAATCACAGTGAATCATTCTCTTGAACTCTCAGTCTGTTTTTATTTCATTCGAAAACCGTTTTTTCTAATTTGAACGTCGGAGTCTTCCCGCCGGAATACCCTCCAACGGTTTTTACAGGTATTACATCTCTCCTAACGGTGATCGTTCAAGTTTACAAAGAGTCGGTATCTGTGGAACCGCAACCCACCTCCAACAAATTGGCGCCGTCTGTGAGAAACAGACTAGAGCAATTTATATTATTCTAACAACTATACCTTCGAGAACCAGAGCATCTTCGAGGCCCGCCCCCGCTGTAGAAGAGCATGCCCCTATACTCGCTGAATCTATCGTCCCTTCGGCTCAATTCATAATCATATGCTTTCCCCCCGACCGTCCAGCCCAAAGCAAATCCTACAGCCCGCGGCTAAAAAACAGTCGATTATGGCCTCAGCACCAGAACAGGCGAACTAACCCCAAATGGAAAGATTGGGGTCGAGACTCTAAAGAATGAGTAAATAATTAGAGGGACTCAGCCGAGCCCTCGGGCCAAACTATCACTCATCCGCAGCGGAGTCCAAATATAAGCGACCACCGAGACAAGGACTTCCTGCTAATTATGAACTATCAGCAATTACTCAATACGACCCTGAAGATTTGAAGAAACAAATCGAACAACTCGTGGCAATCGAGCTTAAAAGGGCATGCGTAAGGAATGGGGAAGATCCCCTACACCCTTTAGATGAATCGTCATTCGACTCGAAAATCTTCTCAGAATCAATGCCAAGAGATATTCTATTACCTTCCATGGAGCGATACGATAGAACAACAGACCCCCTGTAATTACGCTGCTCACATCATAATAGTTATGGTCTCCAAATACTTCTCAGACGCAGTGATATGTAAGCATTTCCCCACTACTCTCAAGGGCAATACCCTGACATGGTTTAACTTTCTCCCGTCGTTCAGTATCAAGAGTTTTACCCAGTTTCGACAACAGTTTGAGGCTCATTTTATAATCAGCCAGGGAGCCAAGCGGAAATCCAGTTCCTTGCTATCATTGCGGCAATGGGAAAAAGAGTCTCTAAGAGATTTCCTGAAAAGATTTAAAACGGAGATGCTAAAGGTCCCCGCTTTGGACCATAATATCGCATTGGCTGCTCTCTTAATGAGTTTACGCTCCTCCGACATGAAAGTCTCTATTACGAAAAAACCACCGGCAACCATTTAAGAATTTTACTCCCGAGGGGAGAAATATATTGCGGCAAAAAAAGCGGAGGTGTTCGACCGACGAGAAAATCGTCCTAGTAGAAAAGAACGTAGCCGATCGTCTCTCCAGCCCTCTCTGAAGAGAAACAAACCAGGAGTTTTTCCCTCGCGAAGGTTCAACATCTACACTACACTGAATGAGACCCCAAGCCAGGTTTTATACCAGATAAAGAACAAATTGTACGCCAAATGGCCCCCTCGTTCCACAGAAGAAGATTCTAGGAAAGACAGGTCTAGGTATTGTCATTTCCATCGGGACTACAATAACACGAACGATGAGTGCAAATGATTTAAGGACGAATTGGAGTTTTTGGTTCGCAATGGTAAACTACAGAAGTTCATCAGTATGGAAGGGAGGAATCTACTTCCCCCGACAGACGCAATGCATCACGAGAGAATGAGCCGCCTAATAGACCGATCCCAAGCCGCCGCATGATGAATCTGGAATGGTGATTCTCCAAATCCATGGCGAAAACAACTAGCATGAGCCATATGTTCCCACTAGCATTTGTCCAACATATGACCTGGAATTCCCTATGTTTTTTCCTTGATAAAGATTTCTACGTTCTCCTGTTACTTGTTGGTAGCACGCGGCACGAGATTCTTAATGACCTACGGAGGAACCACCCCCTAATTTCTAATTTCAAATCGAGCATCGGGTCTTAGACGCACAAATCCTTCCGAACGAATGTGTCATTAAAATAGGATGGAACTCCCTGAACAGGTGAATATGACCCTAATCTCCAATCGAGCGTCAGGCCTAAACGCCCAAATCCTTTCGAACGAATGTGTCATTAAAATGGAATGGAACTCTCCGAACGGATGGACACGGCCCTAATCTCCAATCGAACGTCGGGCTTTATGTGCACAGATTCTTCCGAACGAATATGTCATTAAAATGGGATGGAACTCCCCGAACGGGTAGACACGGCCCTAAACTCCAATCGAGCGTCAGGGCTTAGATGCTCAAATTCTTCCGAACGAATGTGTCATTAAAATGGGATGAAACTCCCCGAACGGGTGAACACGGTCCTAATCTCCAATCGATCATCAGGTCTTAGACGTTCAGATCTTTCCGAACGAATGTGTTACTAAAATGGGATGAAACTCTCCAAATGAGTGGATACGGCCTTAATCTCCAATCGAGCATTGGGTCTTAGACGCCCAGATATTTTCGAATGAATATGTCATTAAAATGAGATTAAATTCCCCGAACAAGTGGACACGGCGCTAATTTTTAAAGTTTCTAATCAAACGTCGGGCCTTAGACGCGCAGATCTTTTCGAACGAATGTGGAATGGAACTTCCAGAATGGGCAGGCATAGCCCTAACCTTTAAAATTTCCAATCGAACGTTAGACCTCAGACGCCCTGGTTTAACCGATCGGGCATGTCATCAAGATGGGATGAATTTCCCAAGCAAGTGGATATGGTCTCGATACCAAAGGAATTTTACTATACGACGGGTCCAAGTCACCCCAACCTCATTAAGCGAACGGGATAAAGCATTTGAAAGTTTTTCTATCGCAGAAAATCATTACACCTCAATGAAACATAAGACAAAAGGAGAAAATTTCTGTATATCATAACAATATAAAGTTACAATGGAGCAGAAGGAACGATAGAAGTAATCAAGACGAAATCGGGATCCGTTGATCCCTCAAGAGGAGGCAAAACCTCGTACTAGCTGACATGTCGAAGGATCTTCTCTACACATCTCAAACGCTCAAGCAACCTGTGTTGCAAAAGCTGGAGGTCGACAGTATCTTTGGCAACAGACGCCTTGAGATCGGCCATTTCTCGTTCAATACTTTGAAGAGATTCCTCCCAAAAATGAGCTAACATTTCGGCAGCTGTTATTCTTGCCTCCCGAATGCGCGCCTCCACTTCCAGTTTTTCACAACATTCTCGGACCAAAGTTAGATCCGCCTGGAGATGCTTGATCCGTCTATTTTTCTCCTCTTCGATGTTTTTCTCCTACTTCTCCAGAGCGTCCTTCAGAGCTAACACCTGGTTTCTCAAGCGGACAACTTGCTCATCGCCCTCTTTTCTCCGTCTCCTTGGAAGCTCGGTCAAGGCCGAGACCTGAAAAGAAATATACTTGTCAGAACTATGAGATGACAAAACCAAATATAGCTCAAACAAAGAGAATGCTTACCGTAAGGCAAAGAGAGTGAATGACCTTGTTAATGCAATCCGGAGGCATTGTTCGGAGGGCAAGTTTTGGAGAAAACTTGAACCATTCAGCCAGCTGCAGTACCGCTTGTGAACCAATAAAGTTGAACTCACGGCTCCCTACACAAACTGCTACCGATCTTTCTTCAAAATTGTCTCATTCCCCAATGAGAGACTCAACTGAAATAGGTGGAGAAACACCGAACTCATCCTATATGTCTTACAGGAGACATTGGGATTCCTGAGGATACCGTTTCAATGCTTCTCCTAGAGTGGGAGCAGAAGCATGTAACATAGGGGTCTCTTCTCGCCACTATGAATCCTGAGCTAGAGCACTCTCAGTCGCCTCAAGGAGTTCCTCGTCAGGAGCGTCCTCCTCCCCGACCTTAAGGGGTGTATCAAGAGTCACTGGATGGCTGGTCAGTTGTCCCTCTCCCGTTTCAAAGTGTTCTTGGAGAGGCTCATGTTCTCCAGTTCCCATCGGCTCATCCTCACCAGGTAGCGGACCAGGTGATAGGGTCCTTGATCTTTTCTGCTTGGACTTAAGGGAACTACCAACTGCCTTTTCTCTTCGCGTTTGACCGTACTTCCCGCTCGGTGGAGACGTCATTGAGAAGAAAAGTATTCACAACCGACACAGAATCAACAAACTCTATTCCTTGTCCCTCCAGTAAGAGAGGCTTGATGATCTGTTTCGCCTTATCCACCAGCAAACAGAACAATAGTAACATTTCGTCGTCTATCAAAAGATCTACCCAAAGGCTCCGATGATGAGCCTCACAATAGTGGACGACAACTCGCAGGAAACGAGAATGACGAAGAAATCCGGAATCTTCATATTCAAGAAAGGCGCTTGGTTGGCATCCGGAAGCACTAGAAAGAGATTCTTATTCAGAAACCTCATGAAGAATAATTTTTGCATCCAATGTTTATCTTAAGATTCACTATAAAAGAACCTCCAACAAGACTCCCGACGAATTTGGAGTTTATACCAATCATAGGTAGAATCTTTAGAGCTACATTACCCCAAAGAAAAAAGGGCCCCCAAAATCTCCAAATCAAAGCAAACATGAAAAAACCTTAACAGGAAAATCAAGGCGATCACAAACGCCATGCGCTTAGGATAAGCAGCGAATGATGGATATTCCAATACTTCAAGACCTCTGCCAGTGGGCCCGTGTATGGGACCCTCAAACCATACTTGACATACTATTTGTACACCAGAAGACAACCCTCGGGGGCATAATTCGCTCAATCCCCTTCACCGAGCAACACCAATTCGAAGTCGCTTCCAAGCGACATCTCTGTTTGGACCTCCATCAAATCTTCTTAGGTCATAATACTTTGAATGCTATCTACACTTCGTGACAAGGAAGAATCTTTCGACATCTTGTCTGCAAGAAAAGGTTCTTCAAAAGAACGGTTAGAAGAGTAGTAAGAATGTTGATGTATGTGATCCTCTGATGAATGTGAATCCTTATGAGGTGTACAAAAGATGATTCATAAAAACCAAAGCGATAGAAATCACATTAAAAAGTTTCGTGCCTTTTTCAAAAATCATTACTCACGGCGCCTCTTTATCAAGAAGGCCCTGAGTTTGTGGCAAATGATGAGACGTGGTCCGAGACTCAGCTAGAAGGATTGGCTCTTGAAAAGCTCACAAAGGACAGCTACCGATCAATGTTCAAATATTTCTTATGAGTATCTACCGAAAGATCTCAATCGTCCAGATCTCTCGAACGATATGGTCTCAGCGCCACGAACGTGATTCATCAAGTAAAGGTAATCGCCCCGATGGGATATCCAACTGCCAGGTCCACCGAAGAAACGGGTTCCGAAAACCTTTTATCAGTCCAGCGGTTGATCGATAGCCAACAGCTCCAACAACTCCAAAGAATGTCAAAATATCCTAATAAATCCAATTTCTTATTTGAGAGCAGCCTCTCTACGATCTTTCCGTTAAGGAAAGAATCCTACCAGAAAACGAAATCTTCCCAAACGATGAGAATCACAATCGATTTGGAATATTGAATTCTCAAAATTTTCGGATCAGCTCGATAAAGAAAGTAGGGTTGAACCACCCCAACGGCGCACGACTCTCGCAGATATAAAACATCATAAACCCTTCAGGCCAGGTACGCTCCTTGGGCCTCACACATTGGACACTCTAATCACAGGGAATCACTTCCTTGATCTCTCAGTCTGTTTCTATTTCATTCGAAAATCGCTCTTTCTGACTTGAGCGTCAAAGTCTCCCCGCCGAAACACAGTCCAACGGTTTTTGTAGATATTACATCCCTCCTGACGACGATCGTTCAAATTTACATGGAGTCGATATCTGTAGAACCGCAACCCACCTCTAAAACAACTGAACAACTATTATTAACGTCGGGTTGATCCAATGATAAAATAATGATATCCTTAAGAAATGTTTAGAATTCGAATCCTATATACGAAGAAAATAAATGTCGGAAGAATTTTTCTTTTAAAGATTCAATCTGACTCAAATCGGATTTAATCAAAATAATTACCGGATAACTCAAATCGGATTTAATTAAAATGATTACCGGATAACAATAATTTACAAAAAAAAAAATTATTATTTAAATAAATTAATTTTTTTAATTTAATAAACTAGGAAAAAACCCAAAAAATAGTTTTTTTAAAATATTGAATTGTCTACGATTATAATAAACATAATAAATAAATTTCTATTAGTCAATACTCAATTATCAATATGGACATTTGGAAATGATAGCTTATTTGCTGTTAACAGCTAAATATCCAAAAAAAAAAAAATCCATTTTTCTAACCCAAAATTTTTTTTAAAAACAAAAATTGTGATTTTTTTTTTATTTTGTGATTTTTCCTCTCCATTCAATTTCCATTAAACATTTAAATTTACAGATAACACAATAAAATCAAAGAAAAAGAAAGAGCGAATTAAAAAAATATATATTAAGATAAAAACAATAATACAAAACCACACCGTGAATATATCATTTTTTCCCCGGGAAATTCAAAAGGTCCATTTCCAGATCTTGACTCGGAGATCGACGCTGCACTTCGCGTTATCCTTCGAAGCCGTCGCCGGCGACTTCCCGGTAGGAGCACTGCCGTGAATTCCGTCGCACGTCACCCTAATTCCGACCCTCTTCGTTTTCACTGCTCCCATCTTCACTTTCACTTTCGTCTCCAACTGAATCTTCAATGGTAAACCGTTTTTCGTCTTCAGATCTGATTTCAGAGTCGATGCAGCGGTCGAATCTAGGCTCTGTCCTTGACTAGAAATCACACTCCTCAAAATCGTCGTGTTCTTCGAAGAATGAGTGAATGCGGGGAAATTACCGTTGCCTACGGAGATTCCGTCGGCGAAGACCGAAACGGAGATCGGATTATAGAAGAAGACGATCTTCTTGTTGGGATTGTAAGCAGAGATGGTGAGATTGAAACTAGTGTTCAATTGCGAAGAAGACGAAGAGAGATTGAACTGAGAAATCTGAAAATTCGAGACAGAGAAATCAGGTCGGTGAGGACGATAGAGTACGTAGAGTACAATTCCCGCGATGCCAATTAGGAGGAGAAGGAAAAGGACAATAAGAGTGGTGCAGAGACAGCACCGGCACCAGCAGCTCCGACGGTAACTGCGGCGTGGAGGCGGCTGAGGGCGGTATGCCGGACGGTAGAACTGAGACTTCGCCGCGGGAAAAGTGGAGGTCCCGTTGGCTGCAGCGGCTGTGCTGGTGGCGGCGGCAGTGGTGCCGTTGGGCTTGGCTGAAGGATGGACTCGCTCAGCCATCCGGGATTTAGATTAAATCAATGATTGAGAGAGAGGGAGAGAGAGAGAGAGAGAGAGAGTTATATAATAGTGTCCGATAGAGAGAGAGAGAGGAAGGTGTAGGAGAGATATGGGGGGGGGGGAGAGAGAGAGAGAGAGAGAGAGTGCGACTTTTAACTAGAGATTATACAGCTGGAAATGATTTCAGAGTTTGGAGTAGCGCGTGGCCAACACGGTTTGTTTGTGTTAGGAAGTGAATACAGATTATTAGGAGAATTAATCTTGTGGAATTTGTTGATATTTTTAAAAAGTGTAAATTATAAAAAAATACCTATCTTATTTGAATATATAATTTTTTAAATATACGATAAAATTAATGAAATTAAATTAATATACTCCCTAGTAAAATAGTTTAAAGGGTGTTTTATTTTCTTTTAACAATCAATTTTAATTTAATAGTACACTAATAGTTATATAAATCCTTGATCAATCGAAAAATATAGTTAGAAGTTACTAATAAGAATTGAAGGAATAAAAATGAGTTGAATTGATGGGGTTTTTGATACAATTTTTAAGAGTTTTTTTTTTTACTGTTAGACTTTTTTAACGATTAAAACGGATATTTAGTAACTCAGTTAATAATTAATAATAATTCAAAAGTCGACAAAAATTATCAACAATTCAAAGTAGTTTTTTATGTTTCAAAAGCTCCTTTTGGATTTTTTAACTATTTTATAAATTTTATATTAACAACAGTAAATAGGTTTAAATAGTTAAAAATTATTTTATTCATCTTATATTTTTTACTTTTTACAATGTTTACTCTCTAATTTTTTATAATATTAACTTTATATTGTCATTATGATATATATTTAAATTAATTGATTGGTTTTTTTACAACTTAAAAAATTATCTTTTCTTATAAGGTCATAGATATTCATATTATTTATATCCTTTTTTTATAATATATATATTTGAATGAATTATTTTAAAAAATTATTAGTATTTATATTTTAAAATTTTATATTTAAATATATAACAATAATATGAAAAAATACATATTTTAAATAATAAAACATATTTAATCAACACATACTTGTCATTTTTATCATTATATATCTGACAATAACTGATATCAATTAAACAATCAAATACTAATATCGATTATCAATACCCATCGACCATAAGTTATCAACCATAAGCCATCAACTAGTTATTGGTCATCATTTGAACTTTATCAATTAAATCAAAAGGAGTTTAAGTTTTACATTAATTAGATTTTTATCTATTATTAATTAATTTAATAATATTATAGAGTATGAACTAGTAGAATATTGAATTGTTTGAATTTTAATTATAAATTAAATAATTCTGGTTTATTTCATAGTTAAATGTCGAGAAAAATAATTTTTCTTTTTAAAGAATATAGCCGTATATGCAAGAAAGCGTGAAATGCACGTACCGTGTGGGCAAGTAAACAGACTATTTACTTAACAAATACGGACGTGGCGACTTCACCTACTGGACCAGTGTGGTCTCTCTCTCTCTCTCTCTATGTGATGGGTGCAATTATTGGTCCACGTGTGAAACTCGAAAGTGATTTTTAAGGAGAGAGTCACAATTCACATTCTTCAATTTTGTTTTCCCGATCCAACGGCTCTGATCACTGCAATATCATCAACAATTTGGTGATGAAAAGCCTGTGAGCCTGCATGTGAAGAAAGAATATATGCAATGGTTTGTTGCTACCTAATCACACTGGCAAATATACATCACCAGTTCCAGCCTCTCTCTCTCTCTCTCTTCATTTTTTTGGTTGCCCAGATCACAAGCATGATGGAGAAAAGTCAAAAAAACAAATTTTCTTTTGGAATATAATTGCGTGTGCTCGTATGTCATTTGGATTGGGTGAGCTCTAGACAGGACATATGAGCTACTTCAGGTTCAGAAATCAACTCAAACCAATTTCTCAATACTTTTGTATCCGTATTCTTAATTTTATAAATATTTTTTTAATATAAAAGTATGCATATATATATATATATATATATATATATATATATATAACAGCAAAAATATATAAGTAACAAGATATAGTCTGAGATACGGTGAAAATATAAAACCACTATGCATGGCAAGTACAAAAAAACTAAGAACTATGTTTAACTAAATATAAGACTACAGTAATAAATGTCAAAATAACATGTGACCTGTGGTGGATCTAGAATCCTAGGATAGCGGAGGTAAAATATTTTTATAGAATAAAATGACAATCTTAGTGGGTCGACTGATAATTTTAATGAAGATAATATTTTAAATTGAATGAAAAAAAATTTTTTTTTTTTTTTAAAAAATTTTTTATTATTTTTTTTTTTTTGGGGGAAATTTCCTCCTCTTTTTTTTTTTTTTTTTTTTTACAAAAAAAAAAAAAAAAATAAAAAATTTTTTTTTTTTTTTTTTTTTTTTTTATAAAATTTATAATATAAGGGGGGGGATTTTGGTTTTATTTTTTTATTAATTTGGGGGGGGTTTTGGTTAGGGGGGGGGGGGGGGGGGGAGAAAGGGGGGGGGGGGGGATTTTTCAATTTCCCCCAAAAAAGAGAAAAAAAAAAAAGAAAAAAAAAGAAAAAGAAAAGAAAAAGAAAAAAGGGAAAAAAAGAAGGAAAGAAAAAAAAAAAAGAAAAAAAAAAGAAAAAAGGGGGAAGGGGGGCGACAAACAACATAATAAAGATAAAACGAGGAATCACTCCAAAAAATCAAGCCAAATCTACCCATGAAACATGAGTATGGGAACCTCTGAGATGCTTTCATGTTGAAACATTAGAGAACTCCCCACTGAAGGTGAATATCCAGTAGAAGATATAAGATTCTAGAATTATCTCCTAGATACGGTTAAGAAATGCTCAAACTGTTCTCGAAATCTGTTGTTCAATATCCGGGACATACAACGCTCATAGAGTGTTAGAGAAGACATCCAGAACAATACCCCCATCAGTATAACTTGATCTTTCCATGATGTGTCTACCAAAGATCTTAATCAGGGGACCTTCTAGAGACCAAGCATCTTACTAGATGAAATACAACTACCATCGACCATCTTCCATGCTACTAATTCCCTTACCAAATGTCGCAGAGATAGGAGTTTCCTCCATATCCATGAACACCTATTTGAGACTCAAACATACCAAAAGTTATAACAGATATGTCATCATCTATCTAGTCTAGACATTATCCTCTGGGTTTGAGAGAAGATGTCATATGTGTTTGAGCCAGGCTGCTCTATTCCAATCTGTCATTCGCTTCAACCCTAGCTACTCTCCCTTCTCGCTCAACACACAAGAGACTAAGCAACCTTGGCTTTATTATGGTTGTCAAGAGATGAACCAAACCGTAGAAATCTAGACATAATCTATTCGATCTCCTTACATACCGCTTTGGATGGAGAAATATATAGGACTGATAAGTCTAAATAGAAAACAGGATGGAACTAACTAGCTTTTGTCACCTTGCATATGATAATTGTCTGTTCATCGAATCCGAGTTGTAATCTACTGTATCAGCTGAACACTTTTTCCAGAAAAAATTCGGTCTAATTTTAAAATTTGATTGTTATAATAAAAGGTCATTAGAGTTAAATAATATAAAACTTAATTTTTCTTTTTCAAATGTATGCCAAACAGATTGATTAGAGTTAACTAATGTAAAACTTAAATTTTCTCTTTTCAATGTTTATCTGGCAAATTGATTAATCAAATAGAATTATGTTTTGATTTTAATATTATAAAAATCGTAAATCTAGTTTTAAACTCCATTAAATTAAATTAGTTCAAGATTTATGCATCACCACTTTGAATTGATTGACAAAGACAAATAAAGTGTACAAATGACTTGTAGAATAAGTGACATGATACTAAATTTTTTTAATTAAAATCTTGTATTCGACTCTTGAGAATGTAAAAGTAGGTGTTGAGAGCGCCATTCTCTAAATTAGGTCTCACTACTAGTCAAATTGAATTAATCAATTTTCGTTAGACCGGTGGTCAAGTGAAAATAAAAAAAAAAAAAAGTTAAAGTGTAGTTTTATGGAGCAATTTGGGTTGGAAATTAATGGGCTTGGTCCAATTCTTGGTCTTTTAATTTGGGCTGCTTACCTTGCAATTTAATATTCTTGAAGGGTAATGCATTATTGCTTTGGACCATTATGATCTGGGCTGGTCTATTCAGGAAAGAAATAGGGTGTTTCTCATAGCGAAGGAGGGGATGAAGGGTTCAAACTCAAAGCCAAACCTTCGATTTGACCGATCAAATTAGGGCTATATTATTACCATATTAGTATCACTTTTAAATTATTTTTTATTAAAGAAAATTTAACTATTATATATAACACTTATAAAACCGATCTTATCAATAGATAGTCGGTCTAATGAGATGTAATGTTAGATTCTTTAACTAAGTTTCAGATTCGAGTATTAAAAATGAAAAAAATTACGCTAGGAGGGTAACTCCCGAATAGGTCATTACAAATCTTGAACCAAATTAGTAGGAAGATGAATTTGGATACCAAAGGTGTACACCCAAAATAACAAAACCAATCTTCGTTCAAAAATAATTTGAAATATTTATTACATAATAAGAATTAATATTTTTGAACCAAAAAAAAAAAAACCTAATCAACCTTATTTTCTAGATGATAGATTAAGAAATTTAGAGATCATAAAGTTCAAATATTATAGAAAATTTATAATATTTCATTAGTAAATATTAAATAATTATTATATCAAAAAATTTTTAGTTCAGATAACTCTTTACATGCAATTAGACACGAAGGAGAGGTTGAAGGGGGCTGACAACTATCGTCTAAAATTTTTTAGAAAAATTAATATTTATGTATGTATTCATTATTAGTATTTTTAATAAATCTCACTAAAAGTCTCAAAAAAATAATAATTTTTAAAAAACCTAATCAACCTATCAGTGTAGGGTATAGATTACAAGTTTTAAAAAATAACAATAAACGTAAAACTTGTAATCTATACCCTACAAATCTCACTAAAAATAGTATTCACTGTCTTTTTTTTTTTCATCCATCAGTATTCGGATTTTATCTGGCCAATTCAATCTGAATACAATAGGATCCATTTAAGAATTGGCTTTCCCAAATCTTTTTTCTCCATTATCAGAATTCAAATTCAAAATCTCTAGTTAAGTGAGTAGAGTGTCTAACCATTCAATTCCAAAGAGGTTGGTAGTATATTATCATTGTCACCATAACATCATCTGTGCTCATCGCTTGGGAGGTGACATCCAACAACGGTGTTCCAAAATCAACCCTATCTGTGGGGTTGACAAGTTTTGCACCAAAGGCTAAAGTTAGATTAGGATATGATCTAAGGATGTGGTCTATTTTTCATTTGAAAATTGGAGTCCAATCGCCTGGAATGGTGACTCAGAGTGGAGGCTTACCTAATGTTGTCACAAACATTACAATTGAGAGAGTTGAATATTGAGCATTTTTCGTAAATAGTGGAGAAAATTAGGCTAGAAATTGACTTACTTGATTGGGTTTTAGTCAGAGAGAAAGGGGTATTTAATTTGTTAGACTTACACACAGTCTAGCCATGAATTAGAGAGAGAGAGAAGAGAGAGAAAGAAGAGAGAAGAGATAGAGAGGTGTTTAATGTGTTACACAAAGTCTAGCCATCTATTAGAGAGAGAGAGAGAGGAGAGAGAGAGAGGTGTTTAATGTGTTATATTTATAGCAAGTTGGAAATAAAAAACATTATATTAAAAGGATTCTCATAATTTGACTGTATGAGTGTTCAGATTGGATCGGTCAAAATATGATTTTGAATATTGATTGACATAGTATAAAAAAACAGAAAGAGAAGAGAGATATTAGTGTATAATTTGTTACTGTTGTTTTTCTCCCCTTAGATAGAAGAGAATAGAAATCTAAAATAAATTGAACGGTATCTTTCGTATTATAAGTAATTGACTATTATTTATTATATTTGAAATTTTTAAATTTAAATTTTGAAAATAAAAAAGATATATATTGAGAGAGTTCATTTCTTAATGAACTCAACAATTAGTTTGAATTAAATTTAATCAAAATCAATAAATTAATCACTGAATATTGATTAGAAAAAAAAATCTAACCATCAATTACGTTAAAATTTAATTTCTACAAAAACTCTTACTCGTGCTACATGATATTATCCCTTACAATAAATCATGCATTTGGAGAAAAACTTCTATACTATAAAGATACACGAAATAATAATCTCTTCTCGCATATTATCAGATTTTTTTTTACGAGTTAAAACATTATTTGTATTTAAGAATTATAAACCTATTTTAAATTTTGATAAGACAAGTTAGGATTGTAGTCTCTACAACAATAATAACAACAAAAAATAGAGCCTTAATCTCAAAATTTAGAATCGATTATTTGAGAGATAAATATAAGATAATTTTAAAAAATAAAATAAAAAAAAGGCACACATATATTATCCAACTAAACTTATAATATAAAAAGTGATGATTTAATTTATTCTAATTTTCTTATGTCATTTATTTCTGTTTGAGATTCTCTTCCGTTAACTCCGTAACTATTATATCTTTACTAATAAATTATATCTATATTTTTAATGAGTCTCTAGCACACAATAATAAAAAATGCATTTTAGCTCTTGGTATTGGAATTTATTATTTGTTAAAAATTAAGTGACAATCAAGAATTTGGTGGAATTATGGCTTTAAGCTCTCATGTACTTCCTTTTAACGGATGACCCTTACAATTGCCCTTCAAATACCGGTCAATGTCGCCCATGGATAAATGAAAAAATACTATAAATCTCATAATCAATATTTGAATTTAAATTTTAAAAATAAAAACAAATTATATTAAAAAACAATTTTTTTAAAAAGGATTCAATAATAGATTCGATCAGATTAATTAGAATATATATATATATATATATATATATATATATATATATATATATATTCTTGGTGGATACTGCCCTTTTACTTTTGACTCACGTCATTTATGTCCCATCAAAGATTTGTAAGTCCACCAGCCATGGAGTAAAATTGGGGGCATTGCATGCCCTCAAATCTCCTTCAATTTGAACCTAATAACCCCTATTCATGGTAAAGGCTTCAGTGTTTGTGCAACTTTGCAATAACTTCACAACTTGTGCATTTCCTCGTTTGGGTAGGTGCAGGTTTGGGACATTGATATTCGAATGATTGCTTCAACACAAAATTATCCAATGTGGTATTAATTTAGTATTAATTTTTGGGATTAATACTGGATCAATGTGGTGCGATTAATTATACCGAATACTTATTATCGTTACTATTACTAAGAAAAAGAATAATTGATTATTTTATTTTCGTTATTTATTGAAAAATTATACTTATAATTATTGTACCGTATAAAAAATACTCCTACGCTAGGATAACGATAACAACAATTTATTACAATTAAATAAAAAAAAAATTAACCATTTAAAAAATATGTTGATCCTAATTATTGAAACTAAGATTTAGATTATTATTATTATAACGATTTAAAAAATATATTACATCAAAAATAAAGTGAGTTACTAAAAATAATGATAATGTGAAATCCATATGTTCACTAGGGTTTTATAAATTCTATAATTTATAAATTTAACTTTTAAACCCTGATACTCGTTCTATTAATTCAAATAAATCATATAAAATTTAATTCGATTCTTTTAATCAAGCGCTCCTCAATAAATTCAATCATCTATTTATTATTATCCAAATAAAATGAACTTTTCATACCCGGTGGATTTGTAGATCATAAGACAACTAAAGTTTGAAATAATAATACAGTAATTGTTTACCCCAGCTAACACTAGACATGCATTGCTCATGCAATCGCCTCCTCTTCTTTAAAAAATCTTCTCAGCATTAACATTTTTTATTTTTAAAATATTTTAATACGTTAAATTAATTAATATTTAATAAATTATTTAATATTTAGTTATATTTTTTATTTTATAATTAATAATTATATATCTAATCATTTAAATTTTTATTACAAAAGATAATTATTTTTATTGTTTTTATATTACATAAAAATTTTTATATCTTCATATTTATGTTTTTTTTTTAATTTTTTGATTTATGTTACTAATTTTCAATATTTTATCATATCCCTTTTGTATCGATGGACAATCGGTCAAGGTGTTAACTCTTTTGAAATTTAAATTTTTAAATTAGATTTGATAATATTTGGATTAAATTAAATATTAATTAGATATATATATATATATATATATATATATATAAAATCATATCCCTTTTGCTATTTCCGATTCCGTTCAAGCCAGCTTGCAAGTTTCTTTACAAGGTGTCGGTGGTGCAATACTTGGCAAAATCAGCAACAAATTTTCAAAATAATGGACCCGTGTCCTTAGAAACAGAGAGGTCGGCGTGACCTTTCGAAATGTCCTCAAATCCGGGGCGTGCCCTTCACTTCCCACCAAAACGCGTGAGCCAAACATGCCTTCATCATTGAACATTGAAATTAACTAAAAACTAGTCCACTGCAAATCCATCTTAGGATCCCATCCAACAATTAATCTCTCTCTCTCTCTCTCTCTCTCTCTCTCTCCCCCCACTTAAGGACATGATATCACAAATTTTACTAAATTCCGAAAAGTTTGGTTAAATTTAATTAACATCAAGTGCCCACAACCTTTTCTTTAATGTGGTTGAAGTCATATGTTGACACTTAAAAATGTAGTGATAAGAATTTTATCCATATTGAAAAATTCCATTCTCTTTCATTCCCCCACCAACCCCCCCCCTCTCTCTATAGTGTGTGTGTGAGCTACTTTGCTCTAAGTGGTCTTCTCCCTACTTTTATGGTTGATGGAATTTAAGACAGTCATATACAACTATTAACAACTTATAAGCTAAGTTCAGCCAAAACAGCGCTTCTTTGGTTGATTCTACACCTAACCCAATTCTTGTCTTTTCCCTAAAAACCTTCCTTTGTGTTCCATTTGCGTTTGTGCTTGTGGGTTCACCTCACTTTTTTTTTTTTTTTCTCCTTCTCTTAAAGCTTACTCTCTCATTCATGTGCTGCTTCTATACCCTGTTACCTCTTTATGCACACTTTCTTCTTCTTCGTCGTGATCTTCTTGTCTGGAGTGGATTAAGAGATCTGCAGATTTGATCTCTAGGAGAGAGATGAGGAAAGGAGTGATTCTCCTTTGCCTTTTGCAGATAATTTTGGCTGTTCATGGATCTGCCGGTAATGAATTTTGAATTTTGAAATTGAAAACAAGTTCATAATTCTTTTTGCTAATACCGACATGATATTTTTGCAAGATCATTGTGTAGTGTGATTAAATTTTGTGTTTGGGTTGAAAATTTGGGTATTTGGTGTGTCTGAGTTGAATGTTAGTGTAATCAGAACAAAGAGAATGATGCATATGAACAATGTTGGAAAATTTAATACGCATTATATGTGAATATTATAAAATTTTTTATTTGTAATGCCCATTTGATATTTTGGTAAGATAAATTGTGAGTTTTCATTATATTTTGTGTTTGGTATTTAAAAAAATAATAATAATAAAAAATAGGAACTTGGTATCTCTGAGATGAATGTTGGTGTGAACACTGTTGAAGAATTCAGTTCTGAATGTTATGTCTGGGTGCTGCAGAATTTTCATGAAGCGGTTTATATGTCAAATTTGATACAACCTTGTTGTTCTTTGCCTGAGGTCCTATTTTCTGGTTCTTTCAGTATCTGCTGATGAATTGTCAAAATAATCCAAAAAAGTTTCACCCTTTACCTAAATTTTTGTAGAAATTATTGATTTTTCGACTAAATTGGAGTTTTTGGAGGAAATATGATAATAATCAGATGTGCTTTTATACAGTTTCCCTCTGCTTCTGTCCGGCTTTTGAGGATCAACATGATAATGAGCATATAAATGCTCAAGTTATTCTTTCTCACATTCTAATTACCATTAGAATTTTCTTTAACCTTTTTGGCTGCTAATTGGAGAATCTTCTTTTTCCATCTACTTCCCTAATATTATAATGTAGTCTTGCCTTTACTCTTAATCATCATTTTCTCTGTCCTTTTCTTTTTCGCTCCCACACAAAGCCCTACATGTTTGCTAAAGCTCTAATTTTAGACTTGCCATCCCAATGTGACAGTAGAAGGTGCTCAACTCTTTTCATCTTTATATCTGGGCCCAACATTCTTTTAAAAAAAGAAATCTGGTCATCCAAATGCAGACTTCGATAAAAACCGTATGGGATTCTTCTATATGGGACAGTAGAAGTGCATTTCATCAAGTCAGGGCACACTTTACGTTCATTTCTATGAGCTACTTACTTTTTGTTAGTAACATGATCATGGAAATGTACAATGTAGTAATACTTCTCTTCTGTCACTAAGAATCCTTTTATGTACAAATTCTATCATCAATCAACTTTACTTGATGATGCATGGAGAGTTTCGGAGGTTGATTTTGGCCTAGACTTGTATGATCTTATCAGTTTAATGGTACCCTCTTCTGCTTCATCATACTTTCTGAGCTGTTTGTGCAGAACAATCAGACCAACTCTTTCAGTTCTCTCATGTTGATTATAACAAAACAGTCATATTTAGTACTAGATATACAAAAGGACCTCATGAGCAACTCTGAGAAATAGCTTATACTATTAATACATTATTCATAACAATTTATTCGTGGCCTCATTTTATATCCTGAATAACAAAGCAAAGAGTTTAGGGATCTGGTTATGTTAAAAATCAATGCTTGGGGGGCATATGACCTTCCAAAACTGGGTTCCGATTTTGGTCTAATCCAAAGCATTCATCTGTTTGCACCTGTGGAATTAATTGGATTAACCTGCAGTCACTTAATGTTAACTCAGAATTTTTCATGTTAATGATACAGAGTCTACTGAATCCCCGCCTAAGAAATTGCCGCAAAAGCATCCAGCTGCTCACCTGATGCGCAGAATTCCTCCACATTTTTTTAGAGGTGCACTACACATACAGCACATTTCTGTACATTAATCTCCTTAAAAACAATTCATTTTCTTGGAAATGCTTTCGTAATGCTATTGCTTTAATGACATAAATGCTTCAGCACCAGAGAAATTGCCACAAGAACCACAGCAACTCCACCAAAGCTGGATGGAGACATCAGGTAAGCATCACAATTATAACTTACTGTCTTCCATGGTGGCCCAGGCCGCATCTCATTATGTTTCTATTAGTATTAGTGCAGAACAAGATTTTTCTGTGGCTATTGATTTTATCAACAATAACAATTTGATAAAAGGGATTTATGAGATTGCAAAATCATTTTCAAAAATCTAAAAAAGGGTTAAGCTTATTTACAGTACATATACAATTCTGCAAGTGATATTAGGTTGGATCTGTCCCAAAATGATGCCACAGAACCAGCTGTCTCTCCTAGATGGAATACTTCCATCGTTGGCAGGAAAAGGCATGGAATACCAGCCGCTGGACGTCCAGCCAAGGAATTCCACAAATCGTTACCTATGGATCACTCTCCAACTGAAGGTTGCATATTTTTTCATTGCTGGCATATGAGATTCCACCACACACTTTATGAGGCTAAGTAAATGAAGTCCTTTTCCATGTTAAAGCTCCCACTCCAAGTACTGCTGTGAAGACGGCAGATAATGCCCCAGCACCTTCAATCCCGTCTCCAGCAGAGACATGGGCTCATAATCCAGCGTTGCCTCCTTCAAGTTCATTACATAAGCATCATCATGGACAAAACAAGTCAAGCAAGACTGGTTCTACTCCAAAGCATAAATGGCATTCACCAACTGATAGTCATCAAGGTCTTTTGCTTTAACTGCAAATAGTTTTATCACTGTTACAGTATATGGTGGTTTTGAGAGAGTAAATGTAAGCTACTTTTCAATTGAAGGTCAAGCTCCTGAATTCACACCAGTTGAAGCTCCCGATTTATCACCAACTAGCCGGCAGTTTCTTTCTCCTGCACCATCACCAACAAGTAAAACCAGAAGTATGGGAAGAATTTTCACCTTTTTTTTTTTTGGTTTACCACTAAGAGTACACTCATTTCCTATGATTTCTGACAAACAAATTCCCCTATCCTGTCTTGTGTCTGCAAGTTCCTTTATCTCCTCAAGTTTCTCCTGAGACATCTTCTGCGAAGAAAATGAATGCTCCACCACCCCAACCAGTCATGACCCTACCACCCCCACCACCTAATGAAGGTAAATAAGTAATCAATCTTTTCTTTGCTTTAAACATAAGTGATCCTTTTATGGCAACTGCCTTCTTTATCTGCTTCACTACAAAAGTTGACACTTACTGTTCACCGGCTCTGCAGATTGTACGACATTAATATGCACAGAGCCACTAACATACAGCGCTCCTGGATCACCCTGTGGTTGTGTGTGGCCAATTCAGGTCAAATTACACCTTAGTGTTGCACTGTACACATTCTTCCCTTTGGTTTCAGAGCTTGCTGAAGAAATTGCAGCAGGTCTCTCACTAAACAGAAGTCAGGTTCGAATCATGGGAGCAAATGCAGCTAGCGAGCAGCTAGAGAAAACTATTGTCCTAGTCAATTTAGTGCCCCTTGGAGAAACATTTAACTACAGTACTGCATTCTCTACCTATGAGAAATTTTGGAACAAACAGGTCGTCATTAGGAAATACCTCTTTGGTGCCTATGAAACCCTATACGTTCGCTATCCCGGTTAGTTGATAGTTGTTTATTAGTGCTTCAAAAATATATGTGAACCTTCAGAACATACTTGGGTGTTTTCTATTTTTCATGTCATTTGTGGTTTCATTTCATTTTTAAATTTTCCCTTTTGAGTCATGGACCAGAATTTACTTTAAGTAGTTCGATACAGGTCTTCCTCCTTCTCCACCAACAGCTTCTTCAAGCATTAACTCCATGGATGATGGACCAGACAACAATGGCCGCAGTAACAATGGTGGGGCAATAAAACCTTTAGGAGTTGATTTGCCAAGGAGACAAAAGCACAGCCTTGGTAGGAGGATGGTGATTGTGATTGTTCTATCATCTGTAGCAGCATTAGTTTTATGCACCGGACTTGCTTTTGTTTTGCTGTTGAAATCCGGCGGCTGTGTTCAAAAACCTGAACAAACTTCACGTGTGTTGACACCACCATTTGCCAAACCTTCTGGTAAGATTATCTTAACCTCAATTTCCATACTTTCCATAATCTCCTAATCAACAAAATTTAATGCTAAACATCCCCAATTGGGTCTTATAGTTTGCAAGCAATGTACACTACTAGGAAAGAATACATAAGCTATGGATAAAGGATTGTGATAAGCTTTGTACCTAATCCCTTGAATTTCCTGACTTTCTCCAAATGGCTTGAGTATGCATTTCAAAATAGTTTTCACCTTGTCATATCTGACTCCTTTAATCAAGCAACTGCTTTCAGGGGCAACTGGGTTGATGGCCGGAAGTATTGCAAGCTCTGCATCGATGTCCTTTAGCTCAAGCAATTTGACTTATACTGGTCCTGCTAAAACCTTCAGTCTATACGAAATAGAGAAGGCAACTGATAATTTTGATGCCTCAAGAATACTTGGAGAAGGTGGTTCTGGGCTTGTTTACAGCGGAGTCCTTGACGATGGAACGAGAGTGGCTGTTAAGATTCTAAAGAGGGATGATCAGCAGGGTGGACGTGAGTTCTTTGTGGAAGTTGAAATGCTCAGCCGTTTACACCATAGAAATTTAGTTAAATTGATTGGAATCTGTACAGAGGACCATGCATACTGTCTAGTTTATGAACTCATTCCTAACGGAAGTGTGGAATCCCATTTACATGGTAAGGAAAGTTCATAGAAAATTTTTTAGGTTCTTTTGAATTTTGCAGTTTGGTTAATCATTAACGGTGTTCTTTTCTAATGATGTTAGGAGCTGACAAGGAAACAGCTCCACTTGACTGGGATGCCCGATTAAAGATTGCCCTTGGTGCAGCACGAGGTTTAGCCTATTTGCATGAAGACTCAAGTCCCCGAGTTATACATCGCGATTTCAAGTCTAGCAACATCCTGTTGGAACATGATTTTACGCCTAAGGTTTCAGATTTTGGTTTGGCTAGAACAGCCCTGGATGAGGGGAGCAGACGAACTTCAACACGCGTTATGGGGACTTTTGGGTATGAACTTCTGAAAACCATGAACAGAAATAGCATCCTTTTCCACAAAAGACACATTTCCACTGAATGCAAAGACAATGCCTCATCTGTCACCCAATTTTCCCGTTTTCCAGGTATTTGGCACCAGAATATGCGATGACAGGACATCTTCTTGTGAAAAGCGATGTCTACAGCTATGGTGTAGTCCTACTCGAGCTCCTAACAGGAAGGAAGCCAGTGGACTTGACACAGCCACCAGGCCAAGAAAACTTGGTTGCTTGGGCAAAACCACTCCTTACAAGCAAGGAAGGATTGGAAATAATAATCGATCCAGCCCTCAAGTCCAATCTTCCCCTAGATAGTATGGCGAAGGTTGCAGCAATTGCATCAATGTGTGTGCAACCAGAAGTAGCTAATCGCCCCTTCATGGGTGAAGTTGTGCAGGCATTAAAGCTTGTCCGCAATGAGTTTGATGAAACAAAAGAGATGGCCTCGAAAAGCTGTAGCCAAGAGGATTTTAATATTGATGTAGATGCTAAAGTTGGTAGCATGTTTGATGAACTTCCGGAGGTTTCAGGCACCTCTCATACCATAGCAGGATTTGATCCCAGTTATAATGCCAAGCTAGCACTATCAACAACAGATTTGTTGACAACATCTGCAGGACTCGAGTCACAGGAGTTTGGTTCTTTTAGGAGGCACTCAAGTTCCGGGCCTCTGAGGACCGGGAGAGGAAGGCAGTTCTGGCAAAGATTAAGAGGATCTTCTAAGGGAAGCATGAGTGAGCATGGATTTACATTCAAATTATGGCGAGGATCACATTGATCCATTTTTGAAAGCTATCTGGCACAAGCTTCTTTTCTTCATTATTTATGTTATTGTAAGAATGGTTAAATCAATGCTGCTATCTGCAGAATACCAAATGTTTCAAAAACCCTAATTTTGCTAGTTTATGGCTCTTGATGATGCTTTGTACATAATGGAGAACAACTTGACATAAAGGCTGTGAACCGGTGACTAACCTGGACTTGATGTCATTTCACTTTACGAGTAATCTTAGTTTATGTTACCTGAACACTTGCATTTTGCCTGGTCATACCCTACCAACCAGACACAACATGGGCATGACTGTTGCACATTTCATTTCAGTGAAAAATTTTGTTCAAAGACACAAACCGATTTTGGTGAAAAGCCTGTTCTAAGAAGGTGCAAATTGGTTTTAGTGAAAATTTTGTTCAAAGAAGGCGCATACTGATGTTTAATGCATAATCATCCATACCAATGGATTGTTGGTCTAGTGGGAAGAAAACTTGAGTTTTGAATTTTGAAAATAGAAAAAATTATGTTAAGAGGGCTCTTCTAAAAAGAGCCTGACAGTAACTTGGAACGGATTAGTCTGAATATTGTTCCAGATAACAGTTGATCCAAATATAAAAAAAAAAAAAAGAACACATAATAATCATGCAACTTGAATCTTACATCTTGATTGATCTTCAGAGAGATGAAGATTTTTATGGATGGGTGGAACAGCTGGAAGCATTAATGCTATACTGCATCAATTTCATTTTCCTCGTTGGGACTAGGTTCACCGGCTATGAATCTTCTGTCTGGACATTTTAAGGAACCAAAGTCCTTGCATTTTAAAGATCTCCAGGGTTAGTCGCTGTATAGACAAAACATTTAATACCAAATAAAGTTGTTGCAGAAAGGATGGTTCGGCTGGTTTGACTGTTTCAATCGATCTGTACATGATTCTTTATACATGTGTCCATGAGTTTTGAGAGAAGAAGATGACGAGTATTTAAGTAGTAATATATGAGAGAATATTATATAATATATATTCATATTACATCAAAATTTGTCATTTTTCCATACAAATTGTGCAAGCACTTTTCCAATTCATCTGCTTGCCAAGAATGAAAGTCTTGCAAAGTATTTTCTACCATTGAAAGCACCACCATTACTACGGTTCAAAGTCTAAAAGGTCTCTCTCTCTCTCTCTCTCTCTCTCTCCCCCCCCCCCTTTTATACACCAGCTGTCCTTCCTAGTCTGTCTCTCAGCATCTTCACTCCCATATACCTGCAATTTAACAAAAAGCCATTTATTAATGAACTGACCTCAACCAAATAAAAATGACAAATTAAAGGAATTATTGTTTCTTTACCTGCCCATCATCATGACAGTGGCTTGAGGATTTGTTCCCGGCGAGTTGTTAAAAGTGGAACCATCGATGACTCTGAGTCCATTAACCCCAAGAACCTTGTAATCAGAGTCTACAACCCTACCCACATTGCACCCACCGTGGTAGTGCCAAATAGTGATCACGGTGTCTCTACAAAACTGCTCTAGAGATGCAGTGACATTAGTATGTTTCGGTATGAGATTGACATTAGCTTTGACACTCATGTTGAGCAGCTTCTCCATGGAGACATCATCACATTGAGCATAGTTTGAGAAGTGTTTAGACCTTACAATCTTCTCCATCATTCGAATACCATCCACACATCGGCGAAGATCAGATGGGTGGCTGAAGTAGTTGAAAGTGACTGACGGAGTGTCCTCAATGTTAGTGCTAGTCAAATTGAGATGCCCTTTTGATAAAGGGCTTGCAATCTTCTCTAATATGAATCCTCCTTTGAATGCCTCATGCGGCAGGTATTGCTTATTTTGGATGAATTCCTCAATGGCTTTTGGAGTTCTTTGTTTTGGAGGGATTGTTGAGAGCTGCCCAATCTTTTCACACCCAACACACAAAAAAGAAATATCATATACTAAAATGTTTTAACACGAATTTTCTTGAAGTACTAAAAGGAGATTAAGGAATGACCTCGGCTGACATGATTCCATGGTGGCAATGAATGCTATTTGAGGACTGTCCAAATCCGCTGCTAGCCTCAATGTACAGGCCCAACTTGGTAATCCCTACTGTTTGTATCAGTGACTGCTCAACTGCATTCTTAGTAGGAATGAAGACTGTGTTCATGGGGTTATCTGACATGCCCTTCCCAACAAACTTATTGGCAAGGACTACACTTAAGTTCATTCTCTTAAGCTCAGCTTTAGAACCTATGCCACTTAGTAATAGTAACTGCGGACTCCCAATTGCTCCACTTGACACTATGATTTCACTAGACAACCTCTTTGAGAGAAATGCTTGATGTTGGGATCCATTTTCATCCTTAAAAATCACTCCTACTGCCTTTGGTTTCTTCCCTGCAACAAATTTACAGAAGATCTTCACTTGCAGCGCTAAAAATTTTTAACTGGGCCTGGCTTCAGGTTCGGCCCAGACCAGGTCTGTGCTTATTCCCTAAGCCCATGTCTGGCGGGCCTCCGGCCCAGCCCATACTTAGGTCCTAAAAGTTGTGATCATGTTCCAGTAATTTACCAGTTGTGTCAAATAAAATTTTCTGAACCGTGGCGTGAACCAAAACATTGAGCTTAGCAGGGTTCCCAGAAGCAAGAAGTTCTGCAGCAGTGTGTCTGCGACCAAACTTATCAAAAATGGTGCCACCAACCTTGGTGCCAAAGATGTGATCATAGGTAAATCCATTAAAAGGCGATACCCCAACTTCTAAAAGACTGTCTTTTACGGCCTTTTGCCATGGTGCGAGCTTAGGCCAGTGCACAATTTGCCTCTCAATCCATGGAAATGATTCATTCACCAACTTGGGATCCCAACCTGCACTGGCAACATACCTGAAAAACAGTAAAACCTACAACATTAGAACAAATTTGTCTACTTTTAGTTAGTAATATATACTACATTTTTCATGTCTTGACATACATATGCATACTCATACGTAGTACCAATTGCATTTACATGTAGAAAAAGGTAGTTTATAACCAACTCTATCCAACCCAATGCCAAATCCTTTTGGGGGATCAGATTCAATCATTAAAAAAAGGAAAAATAATAAATAAAGCCAACCATCTTTGTCATTTTAACTGATACGAGTACTGTCAAAATTATATATTATTATGTGAATAAAACAATAAGAAATAAACAAATTCTAGCAAAACTTCTAACAAGATACAAGAAAATAAAAATGTGTAAAGTATATTTAGTGACAGTCTTCTATTTAATTTGGAAAAACAATATCATACTATTTCTTTCTCTAAATAAATAATCTCTAAAACCCTGATCGATTGCATTTTCTTTCCATTTGGGAGGCTGTGGGGGCCAAAATGAAATATTTCTTCAAAAATTTAGCATATTTCTATTTCTTGGTAAAAGGATTACCGGCATTCTTTGGTGGCCGGTAAAACAAAAAAACAAATGTCAGTGAATTACAGTGCATATAAAAAGCTTCTAGATTTTTTTTTTTTTTCTCCTTTCCTGGGGCCTCCTCAAGCTTCAATGAGAGTCTGCCGGTGATAGAACCACACAAGGTATAGGCTTTGAAGCAGGGTTTTGAAACCCGGAACCGGTCACATCAAAAGATCAATGAGTCACTGAGTCAAACCAACGGACTAGATGAAAAAACTAAATGACATCATCATGAAATAATAAATCAATTTAAATTATAGCAAATAAAGACAACAACAACAATCTGTGAACCAGTAGTGAAGATTGTGTATTTTTCAATCAAATTCTCAGCTCGAATAGAGATAACTATAATTTTCTCAAATATATTTTGTACTAAAAAAAATCGAGTTGGACTGAACCACTTCAATCCGGTTTTTCCGATCCAATCGGGGTTTTAACGGATTTTTTCAAAAACCGCTTTTGTAAAGAAATCCGAATCAAATGCTGGTCCGATTTCTGGTCAGATCGGCCAGTCCTCACTTGGTAAAAAAGGAGAAATAGAATTAGAAATTTTCTTTGGACATAAATGATTTATGGGTGTGAGTTCCTCCTAGGATTGTGTGACTTCTAGTTCTAAAATATGAATCCATTTGTGTAAAAAATAACAATTTTTTGACAAAGTCAATTTGAGGTCTCAATGCTTTGGTTCTGTTCTTTTGCAGCTTCAAGCCTCATCCATCCATAAAAGAGTATTTGCAAATCTAAGAAAATCTCTCTCTCTCTCTCTCTCTCTCTCTCTCTCTCTCTCTCTCTCTCTAATATTGACCCTTGCTGTTCCATTTATGATTATGCCTTAAAAGCACAATAGGGTAAAATTTGGAAAGAAAGAAAAAAAAAAAAAAGAGTCGGTTGAAATTAGTTCATTAAAAAATCCTTTATTTGTAACCGTAAGCATTTTTCTAGTCATCCACTCACACAAATTTTTGCTTTGCCCTCACAGCTACTACTCTATCTACCCCCCCCCCCCCAAAAAAAAAAAAAAAAACACTCTATGAAGTTAAAGCAAACAGACACAGATTATAAGGTGAGAAAAGGACCACACCCACCATAGCATTTACTGAAAACACATTGAAGAGGAGTCGTTGAGGGTTCATAAATGCTTTTGCTTACCCATTTGTACTATGCACATATCATGAATCCCGTATGGTACACATAGGAATTTTCTTAAAAACAAAACCCCAACAAAAAACCTTATCAAAATTTCATTTCATAGGTTTTGAAATCTTTGATTCTGTGGGGTTTAAGAAAAAGTTTGTCCATTTATTGTGTGTGTGTGCAACAAATTTTGTTAACATGCTTTGATTACGAATTGACTAGCATCAACATCATTAGTAATAAATTGGTCAAGATAATGGCCTCTCTTTGAGCATATTCTAGTATATGGATCCAAAATGGGTCAACCCCGCCCCCCAAAACAGGTTTGCTATAAAAGAAGGGGTCCATGCATGTACAGTGCAATGAGCATGGTGATGGCTGTATCTTAGATGGTGGCATCACAATTTTGTGAGATTTAGTTGCAAAACCCACATCAAAAGATTACTTATTTTATTTGATAGCTGATGAAAAAGGAATTTTTCTTAAAGGGTGTCACAATAATCCTGGAAAAGTCAAGATGCTGTTGTGGGTATTGGACTGGATTTGTAAAACCATGACAAGAAGGATAAAGTGCTCAAAACAAGTACAAAGTAGATTTGTGTAATAATGGCTAGGACCAACTCTTTCTTTTCATTTTATCGTTTAACTTATTGAAGAACTAAATTTTCCAACATTATTCCATGATCAAAAGGGAAAAAAAAAAAGCATATAAGATTCTAACTCTTCCAACACATGACATTCTAAAGAATTTGCAAAGATTTATATCAAGATGTAATAAAAGGATTCACCCGATATATAAAACGCTCCCCAATTTAGTATGGAGATAGAAAAACGGTAGACGTATATGTACACAGTTTTCTCCTTGTATTTTTATATAGTGACTATTTTTACATCTCAAACCCGTGATTTCGAGATAACAAAAAGAATAACTCAACCATTGTACCAAATTTTACCCTCAATAATAAATAATATATGTGTGTGTGTTGAATATATGTGATCACATAGGGTATGGGCTTCATATAAACCTCCATACCTCAATCATGTTGAGGCCACATATGGACACACTGTGCTACCAAATGCATGCTATGGTTGTTAGAAATAAATGCCTCACAACAAAATTAAAAATATAAAAAGAATTTACCCTACCTAAAACAAATTGGATAAATTGACAAGCCAGCTTTTAAGAAGAGAAAAGAGAAATGTCATACAGACTAATGATCAAAATAACTGAATTTTAAAAAAAAAAAATTATCGGAAAATAAATTGTACTATTTTCATAAACAAATGTCATTTTAATTGATTTAGTCCATGCAATATTACGATTTTCCAAGGGAAAGTGGGGGGAAAAGAGGGAGAATATGAACATGTACATACCTTGTGCTAGCTCTAGTGTAGAAGCCAGCATTGATGCAAGTGCCTCCACCCAAGACTCTAGCCCTAGAATTGATGACCCCATCAGTGGAAACAAAAGGTTGAGAAGCAGATTCTGGTGAGGTATCAGCTAGGGAAATGTGGAAGTTTTTTAAATAGGAGACATTGAAGTTGGAAAAGGGTACACCCCCTCTTTCCAGTAATAGAACACTAAAATTTTGGGACAGTGTTGCAGCTAAGGGACACCCGGATGTGCCACCTCCTACAATTATGTAATCAAAGGTGTTTTGTCTACCGCTGGATGAAGCCGATGATGATGAAGAGGAAGAGAATGTGCTTGCCCTTCTGATATATGGATATCCAAATTTTGAAAAATTTTCACCTGCATTGAAAATTTTTCATGTCTCAAAATTGTGGGCCTGCTACAATTTTAAAAAATTGTCTAAGGGATATATATATTTTTGGTTAAGTCAACAAAAGTTAACAAAATGAATCTCATTATCAATCCTTGCACTATTTGTTGAGCCTAATGAGCTTACATTGCCCAATAAAGGCCCCAAATTGAAAGACAGAAGGCAATCTAACTTAAAATTTTGTATTACGCTTAACGCTCCTCACTAGAAGAACAAAAAGTAAGAGAGAGAGATGGGGGGTTAAATGAAAATAATCTTTTTTAGAAGTAACATAAGAAAATCTCTAAGAAGTGAAAGAAAATGACAAAGCTACACACATGGAAGTGGCTCATTGTCATTGCCATTCCCACCAAAACTATGAACTCAAAACAAGACATTAAGCATGCATAGCGAGAAGGGGGAGGGAGGAGAATGAGAAGAAAGAGAAGTAAAAGGTGGAGAGAGAGAGAGAGAGAGAGTGAGCAAACCTTGAGATGAAAAACAAGAGAGAATATTGAGGCTGAGAAGAGAGAGAAACAACAGCTTCACCACCCAAAACAAACCCATTGGAGGGCAGAGAGAGGCAGGCAGAAAACCACAGCAGAGTAAGAGTGCGAGAGAGAGTGTGTAGACTACTGCACTGCACCTTCTCCCTAACACGCTGCTCTCCTTGATGATGTGTTCGTCTCTGGTTGGGCTTTTCCTTTGTTGGTCTCTTTCTTCTCAATATATGCTACCTTTTATCATTAAAAAAAAATTATTGTTTGGTAACAACATTAAATAAATGTCTTGTCACTTCATTAAATTAATAAAGAACATTAATCATTAAAAACTATTAAATTACGAGACAAAAATTTACAAAAAAAAGTATTAGTTGATCATTAAAAAATCCCAAATAAAACCTCTTAATCCTCAACGTTGACTACATTTTTGTTAATTAAATAACCATTCTTTTTCTCTTTCAACATATCCTCCCCCCCCCCAAAAAAAAAGAGAGAAAAAGGGAGACAGAAAAGGTCACAAAGAAAATACCCATCAAAACTGTAATAAAGAACATTGAAACCATAACTGGAAGGGGTCATTAAATAGAGAAATGAATGCCATAGCTGGAGTAGGAAGTCCTTTCATCAGTCTGTATGGAGCTCCCAAAACCCACTACACATGTATCTACAATTCCCTTTTTTTCGTTTTACTATTGTTGTTCTTATTTGTAAAACCTCCCCCCTCCAAACCAAAATCCAATCTAAACCACTTAATCAACTTACCTTACCGATTTATGATTTATTGATAAAATTAATCTCATCATTTTACAAATTAAATGATATTATGATAATATCGTAAATATAATTTATATATTATATATTTTAAAATAAAATAAATATTATATATTTTTATGAAAAAAATTGAATTTGTTATATCAACAACTTATGAATACAATAACAAGTCATGGAAAATGAATTTTCTTTAAATCTATTTAAATGATTTATTGATTTGAATAATTTATTAATCCTATTAATTTTGATAGGTTATACTATCCCAACAAAAGAGTAGAAATGGGTATGCCTTAATTGGTGCAAGTGAATTGGATGGGACATTTTTGAATCTCAAGAAGGTTGGAGTACAATCGAGAGGAAAATCTTATAAAAGTATTAAATAATAAACAAATAATTCCTTTTTTTTTTTAGTTTTATTTTTGAGATATAGAAATTTAACCCCATAAATTTTGCATTTTGATACCAAATCCCGTGTTATTCCAAAATTGTCATTTTGTCCTCATGACGGCAATGTTTTGTTGCTTTAGCCCTTGGTTATCCCTTTACTTCTTCAACTTTACCCCCATCGTTATCACTTTAATTAGTTTGTTTGGTTAAAGTTTTCCCTTAATTTGGTAATGTGTAAATTACATTTTCTAACGGAAAAAGAGAGAGAGAGAGAGAGAGAGAGAAGAAGAGAGAGAAAGAGAGAAAACATAGGAGGGAGGGAGGGAGAGAGAGAGGAAAGATCTCAAATCAATTTCATTGCAAAAATAAAATTATCTTTTTAACCCACTTCATTTTTTTTTTTTTGAATTTTTACTTATCGGCATCCAGATTTCTGTTGAGACATTGACTCTTTCAAATCTTTTTTCTTATTCTCAACATCAAATTCGAAACATCTGATTAAGGGATAAAATATACGACTACTCAATCCAAAAGATTTTGATTCCATTTCAAGTTTTTATCTTGATGTTTCTGTTTTAATGAATATTTTAGTTTTATAGGATAATTTCGAGGTTCCGAGTCGTGGGTCAAATGAATTCTTAAATTTTCGGTACAAGGATATTATAATTATGTCACATTGAAAGATCAATTAAAACCCTATTTCACATTTTGTTCCTGGTTCAAAACACTAATTAGCTTTAGAAAACATATTCTCATCATCATAATAAGTTACTCAAGTCCATAATCTAAAATTCCTCTTTTTCTTTTCATTAAAATCTCAAATATGCTAATATTTTTAAACAAAAATACGATACAAGACCATCATTTCTTTTTATAATCTGATTAATTCGATTTAAACTCTTGTTAAAATTATTTTAGCTAAGACATCTCTATCAATATAATTTTTTTAATTTTTAAATTTAATTAAAAGATTTATCTATCCTTTCCGTACGAATGGTTCCTCTCTCTCTCTCTCTCTCTCTCTCTCTCTCTCTCTCTCTCTCTCAAGATGATTTGGGTGGATGGCTGAATTTATTTGAAGTATAAATGCTCCTTACGAAACACTTAGACCCTCTAAATCTAGAAAAGTTTAATTGCAGGAACAATTTCTGTTTCAAACTTAAAAGTAAGATGGAAATTACCCATCTGACAATAGGACAATCTGGGCTACTGCAATAACATCAATAGCAATTAAAATGACAAAGTCAGTCATTTCAAAAAATAAAAATAAAAAATTTTCCCAAAGGGTATTGGGTGTCCTTTTCCTATATCCATGCACTCATCTAATCTAGAGAGAGAAAATTAATCTTAATAATCTCACTTCAAAGTCTACACCAAATAAACTAATTAAAATTTTTGCTTTCTAGAGAGAGAGAGAGAGAGAGAGATGATGGTCTTGTACCACATAATGTAACTTGCATGGAATGAGCATGAGATGCAATTTCTAATTTATGTTCTGACCATGTGGCATTCAATCGCACAAATATTAAACTATCATTGTCACCTTGCCGGCAAAACCCCCCCCCCTAATGTTTTATGGCATCACTGATTTTTTTTTTTTTTTCATTGCAACAAGAGTCAACTTCGAATCACAAAATTAGAGAGAGATTGTTATTATTGGACTATTCCCTTGAAAACATGACATCACTATTCTAGTGTCTAATAGTTTTGAAGTGTCTTTCAACTAACTCGATTTGAGTGTCTACATGATTCTATTTAGAGAACAACTCTCTTAATATAATTTTTTTATTTTTAAATTTAAAATTTAATTAAAAAATTTAATATGTATAATGAGATTCAAATCCTGATCAAAGATTAAAAGAGGGGGTATGACCACTCTCATCGGGGACTCCATCTTTAATACTTTGTTCACGGTGAAAAACGACTTGCTTGTTTAGTGGGTGTGGGACAGAGTATGCAAGTGATGATAAGTGAAGAATGATGGGGTCCCAAATCATTCTCTCTCTCTCTCTCTCTCTCTCTCTCTCTGTGAGGATTGAATGGCTTGGTTAAGGGCCATTCTTCAATGCAATGTCTTTCCTTCCATTTGTCCGAGATCTTGTGTGTATTCACATGTGAAGAATCCGAAATCATGCTTGACTTAATCTTAATGTCTAGCATAATGAATTTTATTGAATTTATTTCTAAATATTAAAAATATTTTATACATATTACATAATCACACTTGTCAATTACAAACTCTTAATTTTTTAGTATAATAAATTTAATTTCGAGTATCTACGATTTATTTAGTATTTATATAAAACGGGTTACCTTTTGTTTTGCGATTTTCGAAATCTCCCATTCAAGTATTTAAGCTTCACCTTTTTGGTTTGAAAGTGTGATTAACTATAAATAATTGCTAATTTTCTCACTTAAACCCTCAATTTCAATATGGGCTTTTTTTTTTTTGGCTATCTCGAACTTTTTACAACCTAAACTGGCAAATACTTGTCAAATATTAACATATTAGTAGATTGTCTTTCGATGCTTGAAACTCAATATTGTTTGTTTTATCAAAAAGGCCATAAATATGGTGGTGAGTTGAATTCAACGGATTATTGAGCGATAGGGTAGGAAGCAGTAGGAGAAAGAAGCATCTGTGACATCAACAAATGGTTAGCTTAGTGTGTAAGGGTGATAAATTACTTAATCAAGTCTCGGATTTAAAACTTAAAGATAAAAAAGATTACGTTGAAAGAACTGCTCTCTAAAATGAAGTCGTAGAGCATTTGAATCAAATGAAGAAGGCAAAGCTCCCTTCACCTTTGCCTACTTCATAATCCAAGCAATAAATGCAACAGACACTTCAGTGCCACTAACCTCCACACCATATTAGACAATTTCGTGTTGGTCACGGACAAATATGATATACAGTACACGCCACTTCATTGCCACCATTATGAATTTGAAAACCTCCACACCACATTAGACAAATTCATGTTGGTCACGGACAAATATGACATACAGTACACGCCACTTCATTGCCACCATTATCAATTTGAAAACTCTCTTTCAATTTCACCATCCTTTCCCAATTTAAGTTGTGGTTGGATGGAGGGAAGGGGGTCACACTTAAATGTGCTGGGTCATACTGGAACTGAGCTGTCACAAACACGATCAACTATAAACCTTTTTTTTTGGTTACTTTACAAAACAACATCCGAAATCATATTTTGACTAACTCGATTTGAATTATTATCAGATCCTCTTTAAGGGGGGAGCTCTCTAAATATAGTTCTTTTTATTCTCAATATTCGAATTAGAGATCTAATATCCTTTTCACTAAATCAACTGTCAATTGATATGATAAACTATAAACATGTATTCTAATTTTTATCTCAAACCTGCAATAATGCCTCACACTTATTTTGCTGAGGTTGAACCTCAAAATTCAACTCAGCCTTAACCTCTTCAACAACAATACCATTGATGAAAAGGGGTGTTATGACACTCTAAGTCAACTCGGATAGTGTCAATACCCAAACTCGACTCGAATGTTATTTAGATGAGTTAAAGCTCCAAGTGTCACCGAATAGTATCAATTATTTTAAAAATTATTTAAAAAATATAATTTACTGGACTCATTGAGACTTCGAACTTGACACAGTTGGACTCGAACTCGAGCTTGATACCGAACTACCTGAGCCCGAGCTCAAGTCAAGCTTTGACCGGTAACACTACCACAGCCCTAGATGGGATAGTATGGTGTCATTACAATGCATTGTTTTCCACCTAAAACCCACAAAACACAAACTGCTACATGATTTTTGACCTAATTGCTGGTTATCCTCCCCAACTATTATTCTGTAATGTTATCAGAAGTTCTTTTAGCTAATACTAATACTACCCTTATGGATCAGTGCCACAAGTTTCCTCTATGCATATGCGTTTCCTCTATGCATATGCCTTTCAGTTTCTTCCTTTTCTCTTTTTTTTTTTTTCCAGCCAACCCCAGAGTCTGGGATTAAGGCTAAGGTGGTGGTTGTTGTTTTCTCTTTGTTTTTCCAATCTCGCAAATGGGGATTCAAGTAGTTCTAGTGCAGTTAGCAACCATACATGTAATGTAAACAGAGATCAATCAACTGCATCCTTCAAAAAATCGTTATCCATGCAGAGAATAAAATGAATGGCCAAACATGTGTTTCCAATTTGCATTTCCCAGGAACTTTAGAAATTAAAAATGTTGAACTATATTAACTTCTTTATCATGTAGGATTACCTCAATACAGATACTGAGTTCTGTACACGGACAAGAAGCCATTGCAAAATTAAACAATTCATCCCCGGTGCCTCGCAAAGGAGAACTCTTCAAGATCATCAGCATTGATAAGAGGTGACAAAAATGTAGTAATCGTGCCGAGTTCTCCCCTTACAAGAACCTTAGATGAACCAAAACCTTTACCTAGCCGATCTAGATAATATAGTGTGTAAGAATCCAGCGAAGCAAAGGTTTGATGAAGAAACACCAGTGAAATGAAGGCTACGACATTATAACAACAACCTGATAAATCTGTTCAAGCCGTAAATTATCAACCATGAACTCCTTTTTCTGCCAATCCAGCAGCACAAATGCGCATCAAAGTTTGATTTATCTTCAATCAGTTTCTCCCAAGAAAATTTGTTACAACTGCATGTGTACCACTGCAACAATCAATACCTGGTGATAAAGCACATTGATAGCTCGCATTGACAAGCAGCGCTAAGGTTGCAAAATCTGAAGCCGCCAGTTAAGATTGTTATGAAGCCACTATTCCAGGTGAAGTAACTGCATCCTTTTCATCTGGCTCTGCTTCTCCCTGTTTCTGCTGAGACTGTTGCGGCTCTCGATCTGGGAACACTTCAGCCCACAAAGATGGAGCAATTTTATTCACATGCAACCATGTCATCTCCCACAGGTTGCCTCCACTTTGATCACCAGCCCGCACTAACAAACCTTCCGTCCTCATGACAAGCAAGGAGTTCTTGAGGAGCTCTGGGACTACTTCGTGAAGCTTCTCGCTCCTTTTCCCTCTGATTTTCACCTTCATATAATTTTCCATCCGGATAAGAACACCACCCCATAAATTACAAATATTAGTTGACTGCAAGATATGTGGTAGGGAATACAGAAATGCTTTTGACATGAGCTTCATAGCAAGGTAAAGAGTGCCTTCCATGCTGCGGTATTCTTTTTGAGAACGATCCTGTGCAATTTCCAGCAAATCATCAAGCAATGGGAAGATGACCAGATCAAAACATTGCAACCACACACTACATAGAAGTTGGGATACATCCACTCCTGTCAGACACCTCTGCAATGATAACAGACAATGGTTTCTAACTTCTTCTCTCTGGTCTAAACAAACTTTCTTCAGTCCCTGCACCAGTCTCAGCCACATCTCCCCTATATCCTGCAACATTTTTGCAGCATCCACCTCTGTCAGAGCTTTCTGAGCCTCAATTGACCACTGTGCTAAACAAGCAACAGAACCAGCCATAAGATCCACTGAACGCATCGACCTTTCCAACTGTCCCAAACGAGACTCTGCAAACTGCCTTGAAGCATCAATACAAAGCATGTAGTTGGCTGGCAACAAGTGTGCTCCATCTGACATGATGAAGGACAATGTATCAAATCCTGCTTCAGCAGCCTCTGGGTGCCGAGCCGTGATGGAAAGTAGGGAGGCAATTGTTCGCCAACCTGCCTGGGATCTGATGTGAGTAGCATTAGCTTTAACAAGGCGATTGACTTCCACTGTGATTTGCTCACAGTAAGCATCAGCAACTCGGGCATCAAGCTTAAGAATTAACTGCAGTGACCTCAAAAGTTCTTCAGCCAGGTTCTCTTTATATGGAAGCAGTCTGTGGCAAATCCTTAGAAGTCCAAAAACAGCCTTCTCCACCGGGGCACCAGGCATCACAGAGGACTGAACGACACTAGATATATGCTCATAAACATCCTTCCAGATAAGAGCTATTCTATCCCGGTTGTTCAAAGTGATTGCAATAAGCAATTCAAGGCAGAGAACAACAGTATTTTCATCCTCAAGAGAGTAATAACCTTTCTGGGGTCTACCTGCAACTGCAGTAAGTGCCCCAACCAGATTTTTCAGAGAATCAGCTTGCAGAAACTTACTTTCGGTAAATACGTTATCGATCTGACACTCCTGAACTGTTTGGAGACAGCTTTGATGAGCAGCAATTTCATCCTCAGAAGGCGGCAGTTTTGGCTCCTCCGTATCAAGATATAAGAGCTGACTAAACCTACCCATCAAGCTAGAGGTTCTTTTCGGAGTGCCCCCTGAGGTAGTCTGAGACACAGAATTTGCAACAGTCTTTCCTTTCTGCAAATCAGCAGAGAGCTCCAAGTCATCACTCCCAACACCAGCCACACAAGCAGGCAGAAGACCAAGTCTGTGTAAGCTTAAGATGCACTCCACAATAGTTTTCCAACCTCTGCAGATAAAATCTCCATACATATTTGCAATAGTGAAAACTGTAACTGTTGCCATCTTGGCTTTTGTGTCCTCACCAAAGGCTAAGATGGAGTCCTCATAATGTGATGAATTCATGAGACTTGTGAACTTGCACAGAGAAACCACAACCTCGTCCAACACATCTACAAGATGGTAACATGAAGATATCTTTGCAACAGCCAAAAACCCATCAAAACATTCTCGGAAAACGTCTTCATGTTCCGCATGGTCAAGCACCACAGAGATGGCAGCAATTGTTGGACCTGAAATTATGCTGAACATATCCTGATCAAGGAAAGCTCTTGAATCAGGTACAATGTATGGAGCAGTCTTTCTTGATTTGTATATTAAATTGATCCAACGGCTTGCTGTCATTTCTGGCAATCCGGTACTTTGCTCTGGGGTTGTCCGGATCTCATTTTTGCAGATTGAATGATATAGCTCTGAGAGGAATTCTCGGGGGAGATCATTGCCTCCATTAATTCGCCGATTATTCCGGATAAAATCCTCTTCCGTCATCTTTCTCTTAACCTGAGCATTGTGTAAATCAGTGTTAAGCATAATTATTGAATAAGATAACAAGAGAGCAGCATCTTTGTTTGCTAAAATTTGAGGTGACTGCTCAAAGTATCTCTCAGAAAATGCCTCAAGCACCCTTTGTATCTTCTGTGATTCTCCTGGCAGCCTGAAGGTTTCCAAAAACAGACGCAAGGCAGTATCCAAATTCATGTCTCGGAAATCAAAAGTCCTGGCAAATTCATGAAGAACTTGAACACAGAACTCATCATGATTTCCAAGGAAGTCGCCAACGAGATTCTTATCCAAGCCAGCAGCATATCTAAAAAAGCAAGCTACACTTTGTGCATCAAGTGGATCTGGAAGAAGATGTGTGCCCTGAAGAAATTGTAGCCCTTTCTTAGTCTCCCTATTAAAGTGATCTACTCCAATCATCAATTTTTTCTTAATGTGCTTTCTTTGGAGGACAAAAGGAACCCAATGACTAGGATCATTATAGTTGTCACACTTCACTGACCAAAACGAGGTATACTCCTGGTCATCCACCGGAGCCTGTCGAAAACCAATTGAATCATTGCCTATCCTCTCAGCCATTCCTTGAATTACAGCAATAAGACCATCTAAAGCAAGAACATGCATTGAAGACAGAGGGCCATTGACCGGAAATGCACTTTTTGACAGCAAATTAGCAAGGTCTTCAAACACATTACTGCAACTCATATCACAATCAAAATTAGCATACATCTCCACCATAAAATTTTTCTGCCTGCAGAAGTCAACTAAAGCCTCCATGCCTACCTCTTGCTGCTGGTATGAAGCCCCGTATCTGCTTTGTGCAAGCCTCAATATCACACAGGAAAAGAAAGCCTCTAGCTGAAGTTTCAGTTCAGCACGCATATGGTAATAGAGATTGAGGACAACGCTAGATACCATTGAAAGAATCAGGGGACTCATTGACAAACCAAAATGCATCAAGTTGCCAAATAGCTCATCCTGTATTAAGCTTAACAAACTAGGGTGTCTGCTAAAGGACACCCCACCCAACTCAATGGCCGAGTTGATCAAACCTAGCACAAAAAGAGGCACATCTTCATCAAATGCTATAGTGTTTGATTTGGGGCCTGTTCCCAAGTGCTCGGAAATATTTAACAACGAGCAGAAGAAGTGCAAAATCTCCACCATGCAGGGGATCCCATAACCCTCAGCTGGTTGATGCATATCATTTGCCATTGTCTCCTTTCCCTTATCAGATTCAATTGTAGTTTTGTCCATCACATCAGCTGCAAGACTTGTGGAAGCACCAGAAACAGAAGCAGAATGTGACAGTTGCAGATCAAGTTCAGAGCCACCATTTATATTCTCTGATGGTTTGACCCCAAAATCACAAGAATTATCATGAGCGTTAACCTGCACAAAAGTGATTTAACATTAGTTGATAGAAAATTTGGTCTTAACTAGCAAAAGGACTCGCAAAACCTTTAAAGAGAGATCACCCTTGTCCTATGCAACCCCTCCTCTTCACAGCCAACCTTAGAAGCATCTATATCTGAGGTTCGAACTATTTACCTAGAGCACAACGTGACTTTACAGACGTCTAGCCATTACCCATTTCTGGAGCTAGGACAGAAAAATCAGATTATGTCTGAGGTTTATCAAAAATAGATTATAACTATCAACCTCATGCAGCACCAGACAAACCATCATAGCAGCATAATCACCTATTTCTCATGTTATTATAAGTTTATACTGCAACCCTTAAAGATACTTCAAAGTTTTAAAGAGGACACCGGCAAATAGAAGATCATTTGAATTATTTGGCAGGCGACACTTTCACTATTTAATCCTTGTTAGAGATATCTAATATAAAACAATCTCTATTTTCTTACAAGCAATAAAACACAAAGATAAGTAGCTGGATCTCTTCACCCATATGCTACTTTACAGTTTGTTTAATATGATTTCACCCAAAGAAATATCAATAGAAGGGGAAGATATAAAAGGCCAATACAGAAAGAATACACACCATGAATTCCACTTTGGTAGAACTGCCTCTGTTAACTGATGTCAGATCTGTAGTGTCAATATTCGATAGATAAGAAAATATACACCGAACTACTTCATGCATAGCGTGACGAGCAATCCTCTGTAACAACTCACCCTTTGTTCCCGCTTGATGAACTACACGGAAACAAGTGTTCACTATGTTGCAAACATGCTGATTACTCATCATAACTGATGCTTTACTTTTCATGCAAGCTAGAAGTACCTGAAGTATCTTCATCAGGACAACCTCTTCTGATGCAGGATCAGTCACCTCAAAGCGGCAGCTAGTCACTGCATCAACTACCAAGTGCATAGCCTCTTGAACATTGGCAGTATTAAGATCAAACACATCAAGACTTACGATCTTATAAACTGAGGACAATGCAACACCAGTGATCGGTGCACCTGTCTCATCCGAACGGATAACGTCCAAAAATGGCTGGAGATATACAACAGGGTCAATTGTTTCCCAGTGATACAGCCTTGAAAAGATCTGCTTTCTTAATGCCTTCAGAGACCGAATCAAGGAATGGTCTAACTGATCCTCATCGGACACATATTGAACTCCCCATCTGACATTTCTTCTCATGACAGCCAATACAGCCCCTATTTCTGAGTTAATAATACAAGCTAGAGGCCCTCTGCCAGTAGCAACATTTTCAGCTCTCTCTCCATTAGGCTTAATTCCATTGTGCAGCATCGGATGCCCCATATTACTCCCTGACACCTGGCTTAAAATCCTGAACCAAATCCCTTATCTACCCAAATGCAACACGCAGAAAACACTAGGTCCCAGCTAAGCATACACCTCACAACCAGCTGAGGTAGCAGAAATTACTAGTCAAAATCTGGGAATTTCATTTGATATGGAACCAACAACCGCTGCAAAAGTAACAAAGGAAATGCAACTTATAATCTTATCAAAGAGAACAAGAAACAATTCATTAGCAAAGACGCCAAGTATTACAATCAATAAGAGAAAAACAAAAGTATTGCAATCAATGAGAGAAAAAATAGCTCCCCACGTCCTGTCGGGGTTCAATTCAAGCCTCTCCAAGGGCATGCTCATTTTACGCACATACTTCACTCATATGGTTTTTAGGCCATATTGTGTGTCCAATGAATTCACCAGTGCAGAACCAGAGGGTAGTGACGGGGATTTTTAGGATTGCCAAAAGGTAAAAATAAGGTAAAATGGTGCAAAAGCAAATTGAGGTCCACCTTGAAGTGGCTTTTCTTTAAGCAATGTTCATAAAACCCAGGAAACATTGACTGCATTACCTGAGATTTCTAAGATAACCAAAATTGCTCATACATATACAATTGTTTGTGATACAACACTAATTTTTTTCCTGGAAGCAACTGGAAACAATCATGTTCAAATAAAATTGCATGTGATTTATGGACTGAGAATATAAACAACTGATCAATATATTAAAAAAAAACCTTAATTAAATCGAAATTGATAGTACAATTATGCTTTTCCTCCCAATTATCATACTTGAAACCTATTATTTAATCTCCCCACCCCCCCCCCAAAAAAGCATTTTTTGTGGGTTTTCTTCGTAAACTTAAGCAATTGGATGAATAAGACAAGCAAATCACACTTCAAAGGCAATAAAACACGAGATCCAATTTTATATGGATACAAATTATTGTTCAACCACATCGTAACTCGGTACCCTCAAATAATAAAAAGAAAGGAAACATATTAACTTGAACGATTCGTGAGATTTCAGATCAAACTAACTATTAACAGATCCAAAAAGGAGGGGTGAAATCAATTGGATCGAGAGGGGTCGATAATCTCCATGATTTCCAGCAAGAGAGAGAGAGAAAATAGGTTGTTACCTCTAAAGCTGTGGAAACAATGAGGTTGTTGTCGTTCGTCGTTTGTCTTCTTCCTCTCTCTCTCTCTGTCCAGTTTTCACTTTGCAGAGGGGAGAGAGAGAGAGAGAGAGAGAGAGAGAGGGAGAGGTAGAAGAAGAGCAAATCAGATCAAAGTTCGAAAATTCGATCGACCGACGACTCTATCTCTGTTTCAGTATTTGTTTTCTCTTAGAAAAACAAAATAAAATTTGCATATTTTGCAACCTTAATTTAAACAATTAAAAAAAAAAGAAATTACAAAATTCAATCATTTTTTAATATGTAATACTAGGAAAGGAGACATGTACGGATTTATTTAAAAAAAAATTTAAAATAATACATGGGGAAAAGAAATTTCCAAAATAGCATTCAAATGTCATGTGTTGGAGATGTGACAGAATATGTCACGTTTTTAATATGTGACATACCCCATGATTGATGACTTTCATGCTCGGATGAGATCGCGTCTCCTCTAAAAGACTGTTGCATATATCGCATGTTGAAACCCTAGCCTGGAAATAGAGTATTTGAATAAACTCTAATTTGAAAGAGTATTTGAAGAAACTGAAAAGGTTAAAAAATTTTAATCTCGAAGAACATTTAAAAAAACTGAAAGGGTTGAAGAAACCCAACTTTAACCCTAATTTAATTGGAAACAGAGTATGTCGTGTCTTAAAGACACGACATACATATGTCGCATGTTGAAGACGCGACATACTCTGTTGTATCTTCAACATGCGATATTTATACGTTACTTTTGAAATTTTATTTTTTCTTATACTATTTTAATTTTTTTTTCATTTTTAAGGATAAATTTTATACATGTCTCTGATACTAGGTGTTTATAATTTTTTAAAAAAGAAGTAATCGATATTAGTTTCTTAAAAGTAGATTTCTTTTTATAAATTTTATAATACTAAATTATATAAAAAAAATTCTCGGTCAAATTATTCAAATTTATATCTATTCAAATTTATTAATGCATGTTTTTTAATAATATTATTAGCATATTTGTTTTTTGATATACGATTAATTGTCAATTCTCTTAAATTATATATCACAATACTCAAATTAAATTAATTGAGTAATTTGAATACCTGTTGATCAATACCAAAAAGAAAAAATGAAAATAAGATTAATGGTTTTGGAAAAGGGGAAAAATATAATTTTATCTTCAGGTAGATATCCCCAAATTAGTATTTAATTCACAAAAAGATTTAAAACTAAAAATCGTAGCTAAGTTGTAATTAAAAATCTAAAAATCCAAATTCCTCTAAAATTTTATGATTGAAAATCAAGCTAAGAAAATGAACTAAAATTGTTATCATATTAATAAATTTTCACATTTTAACATTAATTTTCCCGAACCCACCCTCAAATACCTATATGATTGGCCATAACGTGCAGAACAATCCATACACAGAAATAATACCCACAAAAAGACCTCAATAATAAGAAGAATAGATCTTACAAATAATGTATTTTTCTCCCCAAATCATTAGTATTCAAAATCATACTCTGACTAATTCAATTCAAATATTTTAAATGCCCTGCTTAGAAGATAACTCCCATGGTACGATCCATTTTCAAGTTTTAAATCCGATACTTCATTAAGAGAGCTAATACCCATCCCATTAGACAACTGCCTGTTGGTAAGGAACAAATAATGTAATTGGTTTCGGTTCAGTTCCAAAATGGTCTGTGTATAAAAAGAAAATAAATTTATATAAATCTTTTTCAGAAATATACAACAAAATGTAACACTGCAGCTCTCACAAAAAGCTGGCACACACACAAGGAAAAAATGCAAAATAAACAAGCACCAAGGTTTCAATTAACAGAGGGCCTTGAAATTTATCTCATCCACAAACTAAGGAACAATATTATCGGCTAAAGGCAAAGAAAAGGAAAATGATAAATCTATTTAAAGGGGGCTTTTCATCATATAGACCATAGCCCCAGTATGTGGCACCTAGACAAAAATGATGCCTCCATAGCTATGACACTTAAAACACTCTTAACGGTAGAGGGCTACATCCACAAGCCCATTGATCATTTAACTCCAATGACATCATCGTCAAGTGTGGAGAAAGCCGGCCTTGTTTGAGCGGGTTAACTTTCATATTCAATTTATGATTGCTTTATTGCTTTTTGTCATGATTCAAGGAACTCGAGTATTCTGTTCCATTTCCAGACGAAGTAACTTCAGATGACCCACTCGATGATAGATCACTGGTACTGCTCCGGAAGCTCTTTGCAGTTAGTTCCACGTTTCTCTGAGGCTCAGGACCAGTGGGCCTATTACCCTCTTCTGCCAGTTTCCTGAGAATGTTCATTACCGTGGGAAGGAACTTCGTAGACAAAGAGAGAAGACCAGGAAGCTGCCAACAGACATAAGGCATTAATCAGATCCTACTTCTATTCAACTATCAATAAATCATTCTAGCTTCAGTTTATGGAGCATCCGAACCCTTTTACCATTTCCCAAATTATCCAAAACAGGATATAACGCTTTCCTACTCTTCTCAATAAGCAGCATGAAGCACATGTAAAAGTTCATCAAGCAGTTACTTGTCCTTAAAATGTGATGTACATGTCAAATTATAACCATACTTGAAGAATACTAGTGCTCCCAATTCACATGTTCCTTTGTTCTACCTTATTGAGGAAAATAAACCAATTTTATGAAGAATATATTATCCCATAAAAGAAACAACTTCAACCATAATAAAGACCATCAATGATTGAAGTCCCACACATGAAAATGTGCCCCATAGACTAGATTCTAAGGATCCAAAAAACACCAGTAATTCTAGGGGGCTAAGACCATGCAATGATACGAGGGTTGAAATTGCTTTTTCTTTTTTTTTCCTTTTCTTGATTCTTCCAGTAGCATCCGTTAGTGCCTTATAGTGCTTCTACTTTTTGGTGGGAAACAAAGCAGTTTTCAAATGTTTCTTTTTCCTTTCATATGCACAAGATATCGAGGCAAAGTGATATCAACAAGCTGATACTTACAGCACCATTACGGAATTCACCCGAAATGTCAAGCTGGACCCACAGGGCTTTGATGAGTAGAAATGCAACAAAAATTATACCTAGATACAGCGGATTCCTGCCATGGAAAAATGCCGATATAAGCAAAAGACAGTTGCAAGCACGGAAAAAAACTAATGGAAACAACGTACCTCAATAGTGTCATGAATTCATTGAAACCAAGAACAACCAAGGCAACAATTGCCCATGGTGGTGGCAACCAGTTGTTATTACGCTTATTGGCTTCCTGAAAGGATGAGCATGAAACTCTTAATCAGGTGCACTTTTATCATGAATTGAGAACAGATAATTTAGTTCTTGTGAACATGGGTTAGCATTAATATTATGCAAAAAATCATGTTGATTTTCAATATAGATCGCAAGGATTTTTTAACATCTAATAGGCTGACCAAAAGTCCAGTGAATTCTAAATCTTTGCAGAGTCAAACTAAGGTTCTTATCTTCCATGACAAGTGCAGTCAACTTTGGACATTTTCTACCTTTTTAGTATAGATTGCAGGAACTGTTATTCCAAGATCATATTTACATTTTACTTTCTATTTTTTTTTTCAAGCTCTCTCTTTTGAATCCTATTGGTTGTAAATTTGACACAATATGCACAGAAACAGTAAACAAAAAAAGATGCATCATTAGATTACAATGGGCCTATTATCAGCCTCTTTTAGTTAGGAGCAAAGAGAATACAGACAAATAACAAAAAGTCGGGAAAATTCACAGCATAAATGCTATACCATACCTGTGCGGAAATGGCCTGAGTCACAGTGTATTCTGTCTCCATCTTGAATTGTCTCCACAAGGATTTGCATTGTACAGGTGAAAGTAGTGTTTTAGCGGGTGGAACCTACATCAATAACAGTAAACGAAAACAGTTCAGCGCTTTGCTTGCAACAGAAATAAAAGAACAAAATCATAAGCAATGTGCTCAACACCAAAACACAAGTAGAAATCATGGACATAAAGGGTAATGTGACATAGCAACACAGACAGTCATACAACCAACCCTATAGTTTGAATGGAAGGATACAGCTCCACAATTGATTTTCACTACATCATCATCATAATTGTTCAGGTAAAACAGTTCTAACGAAGTGAGAGATAGAAGAACGTGCTGAAATCTTAATAAAGATAAGAAAAGGGGCCAATATTTGCTGAAAAGTTTGTAATAAAACAAAGAGGCGCCTCTTTAACAGTCTAGTGTAACGTATAGATGCAAAAGTGATAGTGAAGTTTAGGAAATTTCTTACAGCAAGGTAAAGAGAAGAGGGTGCTTAACCACAAAACCAGACATCCATAGACAATTATCTGCATATTTATTCTGTTATTCATTCAATATAGGGGAAAAGGTCATGTGCTCAACTCTAATCACACAAGAAGTTTGTTCAGCTGCAGCCTTGTCAGGGTAAAACTTAAGGCTGTACTTGTACATCAAATCATAAATAAAACCCTCCAAAGCAAGGACTTTGTATAATAAGCATATAGAAGTAATCATTTCCTCCGCTGCTGTTATACGCCACCGCTCCCAAAATTACGAGCTCAAACCCTACTCTAACAAAATTTATGACACTAACATGTCATAATAAGCATGTTTGCATCTAATTAATCCAAACAGGAAAATGGCTACTGTAGTTAGATCTGGACCTTTTCTTTTTCCACATAATGCCTTAAATGTTTTCTTCTTTTGCTTACAAGTGATGTAAAGCAATTTAATTTTTCCCGTGCAAAATAATTGCTTGACAAGAACAATCACAGACTAGATCTAAGTAAGAGCATACATCAGCAAACAACTCATCACAGGTGTGTGTGTGGGAAAGAGAGAGAGACAGAGAGACAGAGAGACAGAGAGAGATAGAGAGAGAGAGTAGCAATAGTACCTCCTCCCAAGTGTTTGAGGCCAAGGGATCTGATGTTGTTAAGCTTCTATTTGTAATAGCACCGCTAGTGTGATCCACCAAAGAAAGGGCGAGAGTATTCTCAATATTATCAGATTCATCATCTAGGCGGATCGCAGCCATAACAGACAGCAACTTCAAGGACTGCAACACAAAATTAACAAGATTAGAGAGACCAAATGTGAGATCAAAAGAGAAAGTACAACCAGAATGTGCATACTGCAGAGCGAGCTGTCTTGGTTATTGCTCTGATGTCTTCCTTGCCAGTCCAAACACGAGGCATAGAGTCGCTATCATGGCTAAACAATGTTGTAAACCTGCCCATGGTTCCAACGTCAATTCCCTGAATGCAGAATTCAAACCAGTTGTGTAAAGAAAAGGTTGTATCCTGACCTGTCCTTCATACGAATCAGGACCCTTCCAGATTCCTCCCTCGCCTTCCCCTCAACTACTCCCCTCGCATAATCCTCTAGACTATTCAGCATTTTATTCCTAGTTTCTTCATCTATCTCAAAACCATCAAGTGCCCTAGAGAACCCAGAAACTGCTGATTCAGTTTCACGATGAAGAAGTTTTCTAATAGCCGGCCAGGTATCATCACTAGCTTCATCTAAAAGTGCTTCCACAGGTCCCAGTAATGCCTTTTTGAGTTTCTCCTGAAAAAGTATCAAGTTCAAGCATAATGCATCAAATGTACACATTAATTAACACTGCAATAAAAGCTTTACTTCTTCCTTTACCAGACTACAACTCTCCCCTCCTGGACCTTACTTTTGAAGCATTGTTTAAACGTGTATAAGACACAAACATGACAAGAAAATGTAACAGCAATACACATTATATCTTCAAAAGAAGAAACATTCAAGGGAGAAAAGGTATGTAATGAAGAAAATGTTGTGATTTTGAATTGTGATCGACCCAGTTATCAGAATCAGTAACATTGAGCCGAGCAAGTGATTGAGAGTAATATATCAACTTCATCATGTAATAAGGAACCACAGTAATTTTGCACAGAATTATGAAACTAGACATGGGCGTATATGTACACAGCCTTCCCTTTGCATTATTTTATACGGTCTGTCAAAAAAATAAAACACTAATGTTCAGGATATCTATCCATCCATCACTATAACAAATTAATGCAAGCAAAGATCAGTATTTACATGCTAAGAAAAAAGAGTATATTAAGCTCAGGAGTCAAGTGCTATTATCAGAAACACACTTCCAAAAGTAATTTTGCTATGCCTCATATTTTGATAATGTCCAAACTTGACACCCCCACATTCTGGGAGTATGTCAAAAGAACAATATATCTTATGCCCATCCGAATCAGAAAACTGAGGAAGTCAATATATTCCTCTTAGCTCCTTCAACTTTTAGGAAACTAGATTTCACATGTACGAGTAGATAAAACTGCCCCTTTACATTCTCCATTACTTTTCAAGCAGAAAAATCTCATTAGCAAGCTCATAACCAATGACTTCTAAGAACAGCATTCTGATTGAACGAACAAACCTCATAATGAGTGGTAATTTCAGACAATTTGGCAGCACGAACTGAAGCTACATGTGCATCAATATCACGCCGTAGCTTTTCCCTCACTTTAGATGCATCCCAGTTTGCTTGTTCGATATGAGCATCTGCAGGATTTAGATGTTAGCATTCATCGAAATAGAAAGGTAAATTACCCCTCAACAAGGGTTGAGCATCACATTAATATAACACACTTGTTTGAACCTCTCAATCAGCAAAACCATCTGGGCGAGAATGTGACTGAATCTAAGTTTTCATGTAACAGAATGTACCTCAGAAGTTTTACAATAGAAAAGAGAAGTAAATTGAAGCATACCCAATAAGGTGCAATTCTTACATTCTAACAAAATGTATTTGAACATTGAACAACTGCTGACCAGCAATTAATTTCAAATTATTATAATAAACCTACAAAAGTGCAACTTTCTACATGTCTCGAGGAAATATCACCGTTGTCCATGCCTGAGAGCCACATAAGCTTGTTAATCCAGTAACGCTGTAAATACATACTAAGGATGACAAATTACAGAAGAATAAACTCATGGCCTTTCAGAAACTTTAGATCAACTCTGAAGTTTATGGTCCACGTGGCTAGGGTAATCTTTAGTCCACCGATCGCCTCCATAATTCTCAAAATAACTTTATCCTCCTTGGTAAAGTTCCAGTTTCTAGCAAGCCATCCATATTTATTTTAGAGGTTTGACCAAAGTGTAGTTTTTTTTTTTGTTTTCACCAACCGACATCCTGGCTTTGTCCGACTAATCCGGTCCGAGCACTGTGGGGCCCATTTAAGGGTTGGCTCTCCTAAATCTTTTTTCTCTGTTTCCAAGGTTCGAACTCGAAACCTTTCGTTAAGGGAGTAGAGCATCCAACCACTCAACCCAAAGGAGTTTGGTTAGACCAAAGTGTAGTTAATATATCAATGAAGAGTGTCCCAAGCGACTAGATATTTTATTCCAATTAATTTGCATTTTCTCAATAACTTTTTGTGTTGAAGAAGTATCCCTCACAAAAACCTTTTATTTTGCACTCTGAAACTTAAGTTACGGACCACTGGTTTCTATTTTCTTATTGAGACACAGGGGGGAGGTCCTCAGCAATATCTCATCAGAGTCACCATAGAAAGAATTCTCTGAGATCTTAAATGTCTATTGTTATGGTAGAAGCAAAATCTTAGCAGGATAGTCTTACTGAGGCAAGTAAAATAGGCATATCATATTTAATAATTGAAGGAGATTCTGAGGTGGTGATAAAAGCAAACAGAAAAATTGAATTGCCTGGGAGTATTCAAAGCCATTATGTTGCATATAACATATGTTAAGAGAAATATTGATAGTGTTTTGTGTAGGCATATTTGTGGGAAAAGCAAATTCTATGGATCGACCAACTAAGTTAGGTCATATAACATCGAGAGTTTGGTCAGAGAATTATCCTTGTCAAATTTGGAAATGTATGAGAGAATATGTAAGAGAACTTGTGAGTTGTACATATAATAGAGTTAAAGATAAACAAAATAAATATCCTTGTTAAAAAAATAAAAAATAAAAATCTAAAATGTAAGGAATTATTAATTTATGAATCAAATCTAAGGTGAAAATTGAACATTAGTAAAAACCACAAAGATCAGATTTTAAGACTTTCATCAATTATGTTTTATCTAGTTGATATCATTAACATACTTGTAACTACTGTACATTATGACAACAGGGATTACAGGACCTCTTACATTAAGGACAGCAAAAAAGTTTGGTATCTAACCCCATTTCAGTATGTCTTGTGGCATGATGCCACCATGTTGGTATGTCTTAACTGTCTCTACAAGAGAATGAACCAACTGAAAAGGACCTCAGAAAAATAGAAAGGGAAAAATCCAAATTAAATCAAGTGATTTCTTTGCATAACACCAACAGACTTTCTAATCTGTTGTCACTGTGGCTCTAACAACTATCATTGCCATATAAATAGTCAACTAATACTGGCGGAAGATTTAAGTGTTCAACCATTTCAATTATAGTGCAAATAGACAATTTCTCAACTTCCCAGTATGTGGAATAGAGCAAGCAGCAAAGGAAAACCCTTGAGCAGAAAGCAAGAAGAAGAGAAGTTTGGAAGATTAAGAGATGCTTTCCAAAGCAAAGTATGGGCAACATTATAGAAGTTTGAATGTACCTGCAGTTCTTTCATCAAATAGAACCATATGAGAGTTGGTGCATGCATGAGCAGCAGCAGAAAACCCCTCCCCTACATTCAAGGCCTTTTCAAATGCTTCCTTGAACTTTTCTAGAGCTTCAGACCTTAAGTGTCCTAGCATAGATTGGTAGGCCGGATGTATGAGCTGAAAAATGCGTGACAATCAGTGACAAGTAAAGCATGGACCGGAACATATAACAAGAACATAACTTTTAACAACACAAAAAATCAGAGGCAAAGGCTGTGCACTTAAAACTGTTTTTCTTTCCCAATCAGTGGCCCATATGCAAGGGCTCAATTTGCCAGTAGCTTTTGGCAACATTAATCTGCATAAATACTAAATCTTGCCACCCAAAAAATAATAATAATAATAAATAAAGCATAACAACAAATACTTTGCTCTCACGTCTGAAGTATATGGCTAATAAAATATATACAATATTTCCAATCTACTTCTTTTGGGGTCCAGAAGAGAGATGATGATAAGGAGGGGCATCTTAGTCAAATTTGCAGCCAAACTCAAAGGTACCAACCTATGCAATGATCAACCTTAAATCAAAGTGCCTCACCACCCAGCCACTGGCTTTGGTGTTCAAGAGTTCCAATCTACTCCCATACTGTCCTTTTGTGGGATATATCAGCTAATTTTAAAGTAACAAAGATCAAGGATAATGAACTTTACTTGAAGCAGTTTGGCTTCCAGCTGCCTTCTCTTTGAAGTCCTGACACCCTCATCGAAGTATGTGGCTTCCATATCATACCTAAAAAAGACGAGCAAGAATGACAAAATCCATGTCAATAATGGAAATTTCAAAACTAGATCAAGGACTTCAAGTGGTAAAAGACAAGTTATTGCAGAATACTACATAAATTATTTAGTCATCAGGTGAAAACATGGTGCTAGCACCTGTAGCATGCCAATAATCTGGCCGCAATAATAACAGAAGCTAAGTGAAAAATTACAAAGAAATGATAATGAAGAGCATAGGTCAAAACTAATTAAAGCCGGAAATTGAACTCTCTAAAGCTAATATCCACCACTGCAAGATATGCACCAAGGATTATCCAACTGAATATCTTCTCTCCGCCATTTATAGTTGTACATGAAAAATCCCATGAGGAATTGTAGTTTGAGTGAACAAGAACAAGATTGGCTTATATTTATAAGCAAACCACCCATAATAGAAACTGCATCAAAGCAAACTCTGGAAAAATTAAAAATAATAATAATAATAATTTCCTCGGCTTTTTATCAGTCCTTTTGAAAAGAATAGATAACCAACACATTCCTAAATTCCTAGTCCCTAATCTAGTAGTAGAAGCTTCTTGTTTGTGCTATGTCATTTTATTCACTCATAATCCACTCCAATGGGCTTTAGATCATGCCAACGACAGGACCAAAATTGATAAGCACTCCAAATGGCATCACCATAGCCATTGCAAATATCCCCTTTAAAGGCCTAAGGTGAAGATGATGGCTCCCATGACAAAGGAATCATTTAGGCAGGAACAAGTGTCCTTGGCCATTATTCAGGTCTTCTACTTTATTTGAAGTGCTTAAATCTTGAAACTAAATGCAGAAAGTTCGGCAGGCTTTTGGAAAACTCAACTTGCTTCTCACGATTCATTGTAGAATCGCTCAATAACATAGATGGACCTTTGAAGCCTCCATCTAAATAAATGTTGAAATGCCGATCAGTCCAATTATTTTTAGTTGTCTGCAATCTGAATATGTACTCAACTTGGCTCCAATGGGATTCTTTATAACATAGAAACAAATTGGAAAGATTTCATAATATGCAATTAGTTGGATTTTGAAGGCATTTTTGACAAAATCATCTTGGTCTATCCCCTTCTTCCTTGCATGCTATGACGAGATATTTCTGAATGAAGAGGCCTCGTGTGCAAACCTGAACTACAATTGCTTATTAACCAAGCCTTTATCCCACTGTGTGAGGTCTGCTATATGGATCCTTCTACGCCATTGTATTTTATTTCATATCGCATGCTCGCCTATCCGATTGTTTTCCTTATACGATAACAAATCAATTTATTGAAATCAAGAGTGCCAACAAACAATATTATGCATGTCTTACAAAGCTAATCATTCAATCAATGACTCATACACAACATCAAGAATAACAAATCCCCCCTGGGTGCTCAAGCACACACATAATATCAAATTAATAAATGAAGTACTGCCTTAGAGCTAATCCAACACTCACCAACTGTCCAACAGTTTCAACCTCATCCATAAAATTAAGTCAGCAGGACACTAAAAAGGTTCCGAATTTCACATTGCATAAGTTGATCTATTGATGTGTTCTTTTTCCAATGGGCAATAATGCACAGGCTAAACCGACCAGAAAGCATAGACACTAATAATACAGAGTGATAAAGACAAGTGCAACTAGAGAAAATCACTTTACAACCACCAAGTTACCACAAGACACAACAGACATATGACAAAGCCTAAGCAAGCAGAAAATAGTATTTTGGCTGTACAGATAAACATACTCGTTTAGACACGTGCCCAAAATAGAACTCAGCTTCTTCCCAAATCCCAATACTGGAGCAGACTGTACAGCATCTTCTATCTGGCGCCACTCCTGAGAAGATTTTCAAGATAAAATCACAAGTTTCAATACTAAAAACAGGAATCAACTTTTGAACAGTCATTTTCAAATCTGGAATACGGAAAGAACTACCTCATCTGCAGCAAAAGCCTCAAACTTCTCATTAGCTATTTCTTCGCAACGTACAGTAGCAACCATAACCTACAAATTTGGCAACAATTATATTAGAACCATTTGCACCATCGTTGGTGACTGCCTTGGGTCAATATCCACTTCATTACCTTATGGGCAGGAAGGTCAAGGTCCTTGTTCTCCTTAATAACTTTCCATATCCGTTGTGCACTGAAAGCAAACCCTGAGGCAGGAACTACAGCTCGTCGATCCCCAGCTAGCCCGCCAGGTGCAATTGAGTGGAAGAATCGCTGCCTCAGACTAGCAACCTTCACATCCCGCAAGATTGAGTTTAATTGCTCGCAAGTAAATCTAAATGCTAAATTGTCAAAAGGCCATATGGTAACAATTCAACCTTTGCTTCTACAGGTTTCCTAATGCAACAGACAATCACATTTTGCAACACTTCCAAGCTAGATTACTTTTTCTGTTTCATTTTCTCTTTATTCAAGGTAGGTCTGAAATATGAAGCCCCGTCAACTGACGATCAAAACCCGTATTAACTGGACCCTAAATTGGTTTGTCATTATAGCAAGATATAATACATTTTAAATTTCTGGTATCCAAAAGCAAATGAGAGGGAGAGAAATTTATCCAGAGGAGCCCATACAAATATCACATGCATATCTATTATACCTGCTCTTTAAATTGTTCTTCCTTCTCTTCATAACTAGAAAGAGCCACAACTTCAACCTGGGAGTCAATAAACACAAATATTTACAATTACTTGCACGCTCCTTTATGTAATGTATGAAACATTGAAGACTATTTTGATCTTCAAAAGGGCAATGACAGCTTACATTGAAAAATTCGCTCAGCGGGGTATCTTTGTGGGCATGTGGTTTACGTACGGAGTCCCATATCTACAACAGCAGATAAGTGTCACGAAACTGACAGGAAATCAAAGATAAAGGTCAAAAAAGACCTGCAATCAACCCAAAAAAAGGGTAAACAGAGACCAGCTTTCTGTACCTTCTGAATGTCTTCCCTCAGCACAGGTTCTAAATGCTCCAGGGGCGTCTACAGGCAACATAAATTAATGATCAAGATACTCAACTGAACAAATGATGGCAGGCCGGCATGCACCACACACACATACAAGTAGAGAATTTCATATGCACCTAAACTCAAATCAATTGCTCCTACAAAATTAAGCGAGACAGAAGAAACTAAGCATACCCGTGTTTTGTCACGTATGACAAACATCAAAGTTGTTTTGCGAGGGCTAAACAATCTCATCATGACCTGTAAAAGAATGGACAAATGTCTCTTTATAAATAAAAAAATGCTTTGAAGATCCAGGAGAAACAATGATGTCAGCCAGTGTTGCACATACCTGAAATACAGTCTTCAAAAGGGGCTTATTTGCAGCCTGCTCACGACCGATATCATGACACCACCTAATCACAGTAATTGGAGAACTATGTTAATACCTCTCAAAACAATTTCCCAATATTTCGCTAACTGGCTAATACTCCGTAAATAGTAAGCAACACTTAAATATAGCAATCTTACATGTTTATCAATACTATGTCTGAGACGGCTAAAGCGAAAAGCGCACTCTGCTTCTCAAATGCTGTATCATCCTGAAAATTAATACAAAAATACCAGCTGTAATAAGAAAAATGTAATTATTAAAGCATGCAAAGCATACTCATTAATCTAACATTCCAGTATGAAACTCATTAACTAAATTATACCCAGAAGGAGAAAGAAAAAGGTCAAACATAGTGATAGGCATATATGTGGAAAGCAATGAATGTAAAATACATGTTCAAATGCTGCTATATCCATGAAGCATGGATGCAGATATTGGATATGGAGGTTTTCTTGAAGTATTTGATGAAACCTAGCTAAAATATGACATAAAGATAATGGCAATTTCATGCACCCTTTTTAATATGAAAAGCAAGAATCAAAATGTAGAAAATGAATTATTGAAAATTTTTGTGGTCAAACTGAGATCTCATTCTCAGCTTGCGATGCAGTGGTTAGAATCATTTAGGCAAAAAGGGGGAAGGGCTGTAATCAAGACTCCCACTGCAGTGAGAGGGTCGCTCCAAAAACAATGTAGCAGAAATCACCATAGGCTTAACAACACATGCTGTAACATCATTTAAAAAAGGATCAATCATGGTCATAGGAATTGAATAAAAATGCAGCCAGGAGAGAAAACACATTTGGAGATTGAGATGATAATATATGCACATGCAACCTTGTTTGTTCTTTTGGAGGCACATAGATCCATGTAAAACAATCTTTTTCATTGTGGATAGGTGGCGGAGCGGCTCTTTGGCTGGTTTTCACATTTCTTTTGTTGTGAATAAAGTCCTTTCCTTTCCAACCCCCACACACACACCCAAAAAAAAAAAAAAAAGTTCTATAGAAACAAGGTTCTAGCAGTCAAATAGATCCAGGATTTCTGATTTGATATAAACTGCACAAGCAAGCCAGCAAGCAATGTCTAAAGTAGTGAATAGAAGATATCTAATCAAGTATGAAGAAGGCCCGCAAAAAGCACCTCTCCTCTTTCTCTTCCATCAGTACCCTCCAAATCCATTACAAGTGTACAAGGTTCAATACCAACACACCTTGCCAACCAAACTCCTTTAGTAGTTTGAGACCTGAAAACAACTGGTATTAGCAAGTATCCTAACTTCTTCGAATATGAAAATAGTATGATATCATCAAAACTATCAAGTATGAGATTGAAAGGAGTACCTTCCCCTGAAAGCATCCATCTCCCTAAAGTTGGTGTGAAATAAATGATTCAATAATGTGCTCTTGCCTGTAACCCGTCAACCGAAAAAAAAAATAACAAAAAAAAAAAAAACAAAACAAAATGAGAAAAAATTAACATTCTGGGTTGCAAACTCTGCTCATGTAGCGGAGGAAAATGATGCAACGCCATTTGACCATTCAATTGAGCCTGGTTCAATTAAATGTTCAATTAGCATGAAAAGACCTTTTTGACAAAAGCTTTGTACATATTGCTAGAGGTTAATCATACAACATTACAAGAGAGAATTTACTCTGAAGTTAGCAAACCGATCATGCCTTATTGATAATACAATCATTTCAAGCAATTCATTCAGATATTAGAATGAAAGATACCACTACTTTGTGGTCCCATGATGGAGACCACAGCATATGAAAGCCCGCATCCGGCCAATTTCACCTCCTTCATGAAATTCTCTAGTCCGGCAGCATTAAATACACCATCCCCATCAATGAGTTGAGTAGAACAACACTGACCTTCACCTGCAAAAGCGCACAAGCAAACTTGAGAAAATTCATAAAGAAGGACAGGATGAGACACTTCATTTGTATCAGTCAGAATCTCAACTAATAAACCTTTGTCTGTGCAACTATAAACCCGTAGGCACATGAAATTGCTCACAAACCACACACACACCAAGAAACTACAGTAGGTAAACCCTCTGTGTGGACTCATAACCTCCCAAAATCAGTTCGCGTGATTTGGGGATAGATGCATCCCTTAAGCACTACGTTGTTTGGCTTAAACGCAAAAGCAATCAAAACCTCCAACAAGAGAAGTAGAACCACAGTCCCGGAAATGCAGTCACATAAAAAGCCCAAAAACAACTCAGCCAGTCTTAACCTTATGCCCATTGACTACAAACAATGTAAAAACCAACCACAAGATAATGTTTCTGAAAATGATCATCTGAAACAACTTCCAGAATTTTCACAACTTTTAAGTAACTGACCAAAAAACCAATAAAGATCGCATGTACACTGCACAAGATTTTCATCTTCATGTCACTTCTAAACAAAACTTAATTAGATCCAGAAAGACCCAAATGACTTTTGAGTCCAAATATCAAAAACCCTAATCAGACCCACCAAAATCAAAGAGAGAAAATCAAAAATCCCACTAACCCCATCAAAAGTTAATGAAGAGAGAAGAGAAGGTGCAACAGATAAACCTAAAACGGCATGACATAATAAGAACTTAAAAGCAAACCGAAGCCCTAATTAATAGCCGACCATTAAATCAACCCCAAGTACTTAATTGGTATGAATTTGACAGATCAAAAATTGAGAAACAGAAACTGATCAAAAAGAAACTGCAAATCATACACGTATATATACGATTGAAGTAAGTGAAATTCGAAGATTTACCCATGAAAGTGAATTGAAAATTCTGGGAAGAATTTGATGGGTAACCTTCGAAATTCGTGAGAGAGATAGATCGTCTGTTCAAACGTTGGAGAGCTGTGAGAGAGAGAGAGAGAGAGAGTAGAGAGAGAATAAAAACAAGGAGCGATCTCCCGAAGCAATTTGATTGTTTTGCCCTTACTTTTGTGCTCTTTAAGGCGCATCAAAGATGGAGTGTTCCAATCAACTAAAAAAAAAACAAAATAAAAATATATCTTTAAAAAAAATATCACTAAATAATTATATTTTATGTTGTTTCCTTTTTTATTTTTCCTTTTTAAGGGTAAAAAGGGCGATAATTAATATAATTATCACTTGATGACTAAAATTTTTTTTTTAAGAAAATTAAGTTATTACTTAATTGGATCAATTTTTACAATTTTGCTAGATTTTAAAAATTTTAAAAGTTAATCGATATTATGTTTTAAAATTTTAAAATATTTGTTTATATTATGATGATGATGATGGTAAAAGAGGTCATTTCTTTATTTGTTAATCGAATTTCCACTTTGATTGAAAATTCTTTCATTCTTTTCAAATTTTGTTATAATTTGATTTTTAATGTTTATGATTTAATTTACATTAACCTTTGTTATTTCCAAATATATTAATTTATGGGTCTCTAAGTATTTAGACCATCCAGATTAAATTATGATCTCCCATGACCATACAAGAGAAAGCAAAATAAAAAAAAAAGTAATTAATAGGTGATTATGATGTAAATTACATAATAATAATATCTTAAATCCAGTTCTTAATATTATTTATATAGTTTTTTTTTATTTTTTTACTTATTTGCTCTATGTACATTATCTTGTATGTTAATGTACATCTGGTCCATAAGCATAGTGGGTCTAATAATAATATCAGTACATATATTAATCAGAAAAGTCTACTATTATTTTAAAAAATAAATATAGTCAAAATCAAATTTTAGAAATTTAATTCATACACTACTTTCCTTTGTTTTTAAACAAAAAAAAAAATGTCAAGCAACCAGCATTCCTATTTTTCTAGGCGTTATTATAATAATTTATAGCTAATATAAATCGACGCTCAATTCTTTTAAATAAAGTTTTGAACTCGAGTTTTATGTATAGGAAAAACATGTATTATAAGAAATTTATTCCTTAAAAATTCAATTTATCTTGAATCTTATTTAATCAGATCTAACGTGATTATTAGATATTATCGATTTATAAAGAAAACTAATATAATATAAAGTGTATAACTTTCTATATATATTTACCACATAGACATGATAGTCTTTTACTGAGCATGATAGCCATTGGAAGCTACATTTTGTAAGTGGATTGTGAAATTTTGTGAATAAGTGTTGTATTTTGATAAGTAAGTAATACATTCTGCATATAGTTTTTTTGAATTTTGCAAATAATCTTGCATTTCTTTTTATTTCATTTATTTTTTCTTGACATAAATATTTTAATTCATTTCAGACACCATAAAAATCATAAGATATTTTTTCCTTTTTTTAAGATATCTTATCTAAATAAACGGTGAATCTTCTATTAAAACGTAAATCTTATGCTTTTATAACAAGTCTTTTTTAATAATAAGTAAAAAGTATATTTTCTACTGATTATCCTCAAATTTCTATGAAGATAGATTTATGTAATTTGGATTTTCCAATGCATGGATATTATGCCATGCTTGAAATCTCTTTACAACAAAACATTAAACTTGTAAAGGCCATACCAAACAAAATCAAATTCAATTGGTATTAAGTTAAATTTTTAATGTAAAATTTACAAATATAATGATAATCTTATTTCTGTCTAAAAAAATTTGGCCTTCGCTTACTTCTTTTTTATATTTTTTTAATTTTAATTAAAAATTTTAAATAATGTCATATAATACAAAAGTAATGCTAAGGCACTCGAGATAAATTGAGTTTTTTTTTTCAAATAAACTTGTGGTATATCTCTTTATAGATTTCCAACAATGGGTAAGTCTTGTCCTTTGCATCGTACTGCACGTATCTTTTCTAAATTTGCATAAGAATTTTAAGTAATGGTTTGCATCAATTTTTTAATTTTTTTCTTCAGAATTTATTAGTAACCGAAAAAACAATGATAACAATAATTAAAATTTTAATTTTAAAATTTAAAATCGATCATAAAAAATAAATATAACATAATTTAAATAATAACAATTAAAAAAATACATACATACACATACTACTTAACTAAACTTATAATATAAGAAGGGATGATTTAACTCGCTCTAATTCCCTTAAGTTACTCATTTATGTTCAAAATAATCATTCAGTTAACCACTTAACTGTTATATTTTTACGAATACATTATATCCATATTTTTAACAATTTATCTCGTCATTTTTTATAAAACTTATACAAAATTTCAACTATTATTAAAATGTAAAGAATAAAGTGGAAAAAAAAAAAACAAATTTCCTTTTGGGATGTTATAATCAGTGTTTTCAAACTCGGAGAAGACCGGCCGATCAAAACCGAATTTTAATAAAATCGATCAAACCCGGGTTGGACCGGGCGGTCGGACCGGGAGCCGGCATCCAACCCGGGTTTTTTAATTGGTGCAAAGAAAGTGCTGCTATGTTGATTCGAACTCGAGAATCATAAATGCATTGAATATTTTTTGAGTTGTGAAAGCTACCGGATCGCAATGCTAGAAGTGATTTTTTTCTTTTTTTTTGCTTTCTCCTTTTTCTTCTATCTCATTCCCACCTTTTAATTTTCTTTCTTTTTTTTATTAATTGTTTTTCACCTTAGTTATTCTGTGTCATTTTCTTTCCCCATAAACTTTTTCTTATTATTTAAATTAGATTTTGACATGTTCAATCTATTATTTAAATTAAGTTTTAATATATTTAAATAATATTTTGTATTAAATTACGTAAGATATTTATATAAATAAATTGTGTTTTATTAATATTATATATTTTGAATATAATTTGATAATATTTTATAATTAGATATATAAATTTTTTTAATTATTAATATATTATAATTTAAATTTATTTATAACATCATTATGATGTCATTTGAGTTTTTTTTTGTCCTATCAGTTTAATCTAATGATTTATTAATTTTTTAATATGATCGATTATTATTTTGATCTGATTTTTAAAACATCGATTATAATAGAAAATGAGTTTTTTTTTTTTTTTTTCCGTACTGCGATTAAAAGAAAAAAGAAAAAAAAAAGATGGGTTGCATGCATGTTTTTGTTGTTTTTCTCTGGTTGGACGGGAGTGGTTATTGAAAACGGTGAAGATGGTGAGAATTTCAGGACAGATGGGCCCACATGGGCTGCACCGACGCCGACCTCAGTGGCCACCCACCTGACCGCCCAGCCATCCTTTTCTATAAAGCGTGGGCTGCCAGTCTGCGATGCCTTTTGCTTTGAAGCGCGTGACCCCACGTACCGCATTAATTCTATTTCTATTTTGTTAGGGGCGTGTTTTGTTTGGAAAAGCTTATGTTAGAATCTGATATCAACAATATCTTTTTTATTTTTTTTTAATATTAGATCGATCGATATCTAAATTTTATTTAATTAATTTAATTTAAATATTATAAGATTTATTAAGAAATTAATTTTTTTAAATCTTTTTTCTTTATTTTCAAAATTTAAATTTAAAAACTCTGATTAAGAGAATAGAATGATCAATCATATTCAAAAAAATTTGATATATCAACAACAATAATTTCAAATTAATGTTTTATGATTTCAAAATGGTTGGACATATAAGACTAATATTGACTTTATGGGAACATTCAAATGATAAAAAATTTTTATTTAAATATCTCTTTTGAAAATGAGGTCTAGTGTTAAAATTTGTGTAAGTACATGTATTTTTACAATTTTAATGATTTTTATGTAATGAAAAAAAATACTAAATTAATCAATGTTTATATAAAAGTTTTATATATTTTTTTAAACGACTCTTGTATTTTTTATATTTTCATTTTTTATATTAGAAAGTAACGTTTTCTGATATTATTTTATTTTATTTTTATTTTTTAATTTCCATTCACACACAATCTAGTGTTTTTTATCAATTTTAAGAAAATTAAATCAAAATGACTAGTAAAATAGCATTATTTATATGGTTTTGATTAAAATAATATTGTTTTCCTGATTTTAATTTACTGATGTAACAGTTTTATTTATTTTTTATATAAAGAAATAGAATCAAACGAAATCGAATCAGAAAAGAAAGAATAAAAATTGAAAGTTTTTATGTTTGAGCTATCATTAAAATACGTGTAAAAGTTATGCATGGGAATGATTAATCTCACTTTGTATTTACTCCTAATATGAAATATAGTAGCAAATTACTCTATTTTTTAATTAAATACGTTTTTTTCGAATAACCTGATTTTTACATACTTTTTCCAGAATGTTTTCCGGACAAAATATAGCATAACAAGAATGGATGAAGTGGGCAATGAATTACTATATTTTCTTTTGGTTAGATGGCCGATTAATTGTAGTATAATGAGGGAAACAAAAAGAATAATATATATATATATATATATATATATATATATATATCTGAAAGTCATGTTGCTCCACGGCAGTCCAAGCTGAGTCAAGTTTCTAAGTTTCAACCCTCCAATCTTCCTCCTCTTTAATAAAAGGCTTTTTACTATTAACAAAAAAGTATTAGAAGGATTTTGTTTTTTAAAATACTCCAAATCAAATTTATTCAAATTAAAATAATTTGAGAAAATTAATGTTATAAAATAATTTTTTGATATATATCAACCGAAATCCAAAATAAGTCGAGTTTAATTTAAAAAAAAAAATGTTAGTACTTTCCTTAACAATTATTTGACTTTAACAAGTGGACTCGATTTAAGACTAAAAGTGCAATTCTCGCTTCATTAAATGAGAAAATAAAAGAAGGGTAGGTAGGCAGTAGGTATTAAAATAAAAAAAATAAAGAGATAATAGATGGGAAGTCGACTTTGTACATGGAAAGTCATTTTGAAGTATGATACTTACCAATTGCTCTCATCCTGAAAAGGTATGCTGCATTAAAGAAAAAAGGACTCAGAACATCGTGCATTGAAATTTCCATTCCCAGGTAAAGCATGTGTTTGTGTTCCTTTTTTTTTTTTTTTTTATCCTCATTTGTGGTGGACAATTTTGAGTTTTGAATAAATATCATGTATATATATATATATATTGAAAATGTTTAACTAATTAAAATTTTAAATTTTCATAACAATGAATTTTTTATATAAATCAAATTTATTTTCATTGGAATTCATATTATTATATTATTTTTATTTTTAATATAATGTTAGAGTTATATTTAAATATTTTTAATATGGTATAAGACCCCATTTACAAAAGGAATTGTAAAAACATCTTTACGTTTTTAAGCCCACTATTCAAATTTGATACTATGCATTGGGTTGTCTACTAACAATTTGGAATACATCGAGCGATTCTACTCTTAGAAGCAGACTTCCAATGCCACACATTCACAAGTGCCCCCTCATAGTATATTGCCTCTTTCAAACTCAATGGATATGATGAATTTGAAGAATATTTGATTTCATTTGATTTTTATATTTTCATAGATTGTAATATTTTATTTAAAATAATAAATCATTAGATTTTATATTATTATATTATTTTCATTTTTAAAATCCCATCAAAATTATGTTCAATATATTTAATAACACTATTACTCTCTTTATATATATACAAAGCTTGGTCTGCCTCGGTAAAATTCTAGTTTCTAGCAGGTCGTCAATATTTTATTCCAATTAATTTGCATTTTCTTGATGATTTATTTATTTATTTAGTTTTTATGTGTGGAAGAAGCATTGCCCCGCAAGGACTTTTGCCTGCAATCCAAGACATGTAATGAGATGGATTAAATTTTATCTAACAATTTATTTTTATATATTATAACTAATTTTAAATTAGATATTTACATAAATTAATCATAAAATACCGATAATCTAATTAAAAATTAACGATTATAAATAAGTTAATAGGAAAAAAATTCATCAATTTAATAATTCAATATATAATTCATTTGATCTCTTTAACATTAATCAAGTGAAATTAATGCTTTCTTTTTTTCTTTTCTTTGAATTTGACGTCCCAACAAGTTTAATTGAGTTTAGATAACATCTTTAACATATAAAACTTTTAACAAAATAATTATTTTAAATGTGTATAAAAAATTTTAATTTTTAGTTGTGGCTCTATGCAAAAAAAAAAAAAAAAAAAAACCAAAGCTAATGTAACTAGCAAATTGCCTCAACACTTTGGTTTTTTTTTTTTTTTTACCGACCGATATTCAAATTTTACCTGATTACTCCGGTCAAAATATTATAGAGTTCATTGAGGGGTTTGCTCTCCAAAATTCTTTTCTTTCATTCCTAAAATTCGAACTTAAGATCTCTAATTAAGAAAATAAAATATCCCATCACTCAATTTAAAAAAATTTGGTGCCGCAACACCTGCTTCATCCGTAGCCTCTTATACTTTGGGGCATTAAAATGTACTAAAATAATTATTTAAAAACCAATCAAATGTAAAATAATAATAATAAATGGCGGGCCTCGGCTTTGTTGCCTTCTAAGGAAGAAGGCTTGGGCTAAGGGAGGAAAATAGAATGTGGTGTCGAGAATCGGTGAAACACGACTGCTTTTGTTGTTTTAGCAGGAGAGACAATCTCAAGCACCCCCTTTTATTATTATTATTTTTTTGTTTTGATCTTTTAGGATTCGATTCGAGTTAATATTATAAAATTTAATTTAAAAATTGAGTTTCTTAATATTTATTTTTTTATTCTCAATATCTAAAATCAATATATTAATTGACTTTAGTATTATGTCATGCATTGTTTTACATATAAAAGGATAAAACTCATATTGGTGTAATGAACATGTAGTCCTTTCCCCCGAGAAATTTAAATGGCAATCGCCATGCCTACTTTGATACGCTATCCATTTCCCAGATATGAATTTGAGGAAAAAAGAGAAAATTCGAAGAGGAAGAAGAAGAAGAGCTGTGCATGCATTGTTTTCAGAGTGAATTCTTAAACAACCTTCTCAAATCCTTCAACACCCATAAATTCTTCTTCATCCACGACATTTTCCCATCATGTTTCATCTTCGTTCGCACTCCACCACAGGCAATCTCTTACCTTCTAAATTGATTTGTTAACATAAAATTCTACTATCTATGCGACACCATTTTCTTTTGTTTAAAGATTTTGAATTCAGGTCTCTCCGAATTCTGTTAGACTTTGAAAAAATAATGATGCTTTCACGAAATTTCCACGTTAGCGTCATGACCTTTATATAATTTTATTTATTTCCTGTTGTTTTAATATTGTTTTATAATGTCCCATACCTAAATTTGTTACCCTCATCTAAGCCCATTTATTAAATGGGTTCTGGGAAAAAACCCCAAAAAATAAAAAAACAAAAAAAAAAAAAAAAAAATTTAAAAAAAAAAAATCATATATATATATATATCTTTCCTCATAAAAAAACTTAAACTTGAAACCTTTATAATGAAAAAAAAAAATAATATCAATTGAATTATAACTCATTGATACTTTATAAGATATACGACATGAAATTATTTTATACTAGCTTTCCATATGAACTCGGTGTACGCCATTTGCATTGTTTTAATCATTATAGTATATCGGTCAATTAAACGAGTTATATTGATAATCAAGTAATTTTATGATACAATATATATATAAAATATTTATATAAAATGTCAAATAAATGCTAAATTGATAAAAATTGAATATCGTATTAACTTGAATCAAAAATTAAATATACATAAAATATTTCCGTAATTAATTAACTCTTATCTATGCATCATTTTATTTCCTGGGATTAATCAATTATTATCTGTCATTTTTCTCTTAATGACATCTGAAATTTTATCATATTTTTGCTCGTCCCTTATTTTCATCTCTTTTTTTTTTTTGTTTTTATACTGTTCTAATGTTTATGAAAATTGAGTTCATAATTATGAAAAGATTATTATATTTTTATTTTATAATTATTAAATAATTATTATCATTTATTATATTAATTTAATTATATTTTCCATTAAAATGGTTCAAATTGATTGGATCATGTACCAGTCAACTTACTAATAAGGAGCGACAGCAGTGATAGTGAATCAGGTTGTTTTGGCGGGGAAAAAGAGAGAGAGAACAGTGAGGAGAGGCGGGAAAACATAGAGGAATTGAGAGACAGAGAGAGAAGGGGAAAATGAAGGAGAGAGGAAAGGCAGGGCAAGTATCAGTGGACGAGAGGTACACTCAATGGAAGTCTCTCGTTCCCGTCCTGTACGACTGGCTGGCCAATCATAACCTAGTCTGGCCTTCTCTGTCTTGCCGGTTCGTTCGTACATTTTCCTCTCTCTCTCTCTCTCTATAGGGTTTAGGGTTTTTCGATTATATAATTTATTTTAGTCTTCTTTTATTTACAACTATGAAAACCCCCAACATTTTCCTTTTAGAAATGGAGATCTGCAGTTGGAGTAATCTTTAGTGGTGCTTTTTGTTTTGTGTCGATAGATGGGGTCCTCAGCTGGAGCAGGCCACATACAAGAACCGCCAGAGGCTTTACCTTTCAGAACAGGTAAATCTCTCGCCCTAGGTTTTTTTTTTTTTTTTTGGCATTTTGTGTCTTGAATCCACTGTGAATTATATGTATTTGGAAGTTCTTATTTCGTGCAGTAAAAGATGACATCTGATGCTAAATGCTGGTACTGATAATGAGATAATTTTTGGTCTTGGGTTGATTTCATAGGGTTTTATATGTACGTATGCCCTTTGATTTAAATTGTTTGATATTCTTTTGTTTGTTTTAAGGAATGATAGATGTGATTTAGGTCCCAGTTCTTGTGGCCTGTGGGTATGTGAGTTTCTGAACTAATGTTTGAAAAAATGTCTGTATAGTGTAGAATGATTTTCTACATTCTTAAGGAACTCATTTGGAAGTTAGGGTTCTGATATTTGTATTTGGAATTTTTTTTTTTTTTTTTTGTATAAAAGATGCCATCTGATGCTAAATGGTGATAGTTATAGTGAGATGAATTTTGATCTTGGGTTGATTTCGTTGGGTTTTGCATGTTAAAAGGAATGCTAAATGAGATTTAGGTCCCAACTCTTATGGCCTATGGGTATTTGAGTTTCTAAACTAATTCCCCGAAAAATGTCTGTGCAAAATATTCTTCTTCATTCTCAAGGAAGACACTAGGAAGTTAGGATTCTGAGATTGACCATTAGTGAATTTGTTTCTGTAGCATTGTATATGCTTGTGTGCGCTCTTTTAGCCGTGTTAGATTTATATTTTTATCCAAACCATCTTATTGTCTTTTACATCGTGCATTGAATTTCACAGACAGATGGCAGTGTTCCTAATACACTTGTCATAGCTAACTGTGAAGTTGTTAAACCTCGGGTTGCAGCTGCAGAGCACATATCACAGGTGATTTCACTTGAAATGAAGTTTCTTGTGTTCTTATCTCCTAACTTTGACCCCTTAACGATTGTCTTCAAGTTGATATAACAGTTATGCAATTGACTAGTTGTTTTGTGTCTCAGTTCAATGAAGAAGCTCGCTCTCCATTTGTTAAGAAGTTCAAAACCATTATCCATCCTGGAGAGGTAATAATTAATCTAAGGATGTGTTGCCTATAATGGCTTATGGTAAATGCCTGCACTTGAATATTGCAATTTCGTCCTTTGTGGTGGTTATAAGCAACATCAATCTGATCTAACAGCAACCAAGATACATTCAGTGACATAGATTTCCATATAAAAATTCCATTTATTGAATTAATGGATATTTGTGCAAAATTAGTTTGTTGATAAGAAACTCAAGTCTTGTTGTTGTGCCGTGTACGCACATACATAAAAAAGGAATTCTGAAGACCCTGTGTGGGGCTTCTGCTCCACCATTGTGGGGTCTGCTGAGAAGAATATGCAATCTTGCCCTGATTAATAGAGACACTATTCTAAGTTTTGAACCTATCATTACGGAGCAACCCAGTTTTTGCCCCAAGGCCTGCCCCTCCATTACTGCCGAGGTGGTAGCCTAAGTGGCCTAGCCATATCTTGTTGTGTATAATACATACATACATATATATATATATATATATATATATATTTAAGTTATGCTCACGTGATGATTGCAGAAAGGTTAAGCGATAACTAATGATCATTTCATTAGTTATGCTACACACGTGGTATCTGTTCTCAGTTTTATAAAAGACAGAAATTTGAAACTCTTGGATTGACTGAGAAAATTTGTGGAAAAAGTGGTGTTAATTTGAGTTTGCAATGCTTGTTGGATGCTTCAAGGAATAGTTGTGGCCCATGAGAGGATGCACCACATTGTAACTTCTCATTGACAGACTTTATAGGCATTGATGATTAAATTCTCCTGTCCTACTTAAAGAGCTCCCATATATTTTATTAATGGAAGTTTGTGCCAGTAGAAATTTTCTTGCCATGTATTCATATTATGCAAAATTCACTTTTTTCAAGGCTGATATTCAATTTGAAATGGAAAATTTTATGATTATATATTTTTTTCTGGCAATAACTTTGTGCAATTTTGACATATATTTAAATGAATGTGATCTTCTATTAAAATTATCTTCAGCCAATCTTATTATTTGTTTATTTATAGTGCTTAATATGAAGCAATCATATTTCTACACCTATTCTGTTTGAAATTTGCAGGTTAATAGAATTAGGGAACTTCCGCAGAACAGTAAGATAGTAGCCACTCATACTGATAGTCCTGATGTAGGTGTCTTCTTCTCTCTTTTAAATTGATCACTTTTTAGCTTTACGTCAGATATGATAATTGATTTCAATTCTAGGCTTTTAGCACTGGCTTAAGTTGTTGGGCTTTGAATAGGTTCTTATATGGGATGTTGAGGCTCAACCCAATCGTCATGCTGTTCTTGGAGCGGCAGATTCTCGCCCAGATCTGGTGGGTACAATGTTTTAGCCTTATTATTGTTTAAGAGGTGTATGAATATTTTGCACACTTTGTGCAATCATCTCTTGTTCTTCGTAAATCCTAGATATGTTACAATCATTTTCCTAAGGAAAGTTATTGACAACGCTCTAGATGCACCTGAGGTGCTGAAGGTGCACCATGTTTCAGTGTGTGCTGTGCAATTGAGAGTAGTAAATTTTATGTATTGTAAAATTAAGAAATAGGTTTGTTAATATGAAAATAGCTGCAAATATATTTTTAACAAAATAAAAGATCAAGTGTTTTGAGCTGTTATCATAGTTGGTAGGTCTGCTCTGTACTATCGAGAAAACTGAAAAGTGGAGGTATTAAAGGGTTACAACATTAATAACCTACATACAAGACAACATGTCAACAAAACTTGCTACGTTATTTTATTCGTAAAAGAACCACAAGTGAGTCGATTGTTTGGTATTTCAATTTGAACTACAACCAACTGAGAAAGAGCTTTTTCTTCTCCTAAAGAGCTCCGTCTTTTGTCTCTGTGCCAATGGAAATGTAGCTAGAAAAGTCAGAAGAATTAACTTCCTCTAAGTCATACAATGCTGCTACAACCCCCAAAGGATATATATTATTGTGGAACAAGCCTTCATATCTTCCTTGTCCACAGATAAGGAAGCAGGAGATGGCTTATTCACATGGGATCCCTCTTGCAGAGGCCATGTCACATGTATCAGTTTTTAGTATGGAAGACTTTCTCATGAAGAAAATCAAATGAAGGAATGGTGTGAGATATGGTAAAGGAAAATGAATGGGCACAACAAATAAATAAGAATATGAACGGAACAGTGCTGACATCAACATTAGGTGTTAACTTTTGCCCTTTACATTTTCGGAAGCAAGATGTGGATGGTTCAAAATTTGAGAAGTGTGAAAATGTACAATTTGTGCATAAATGAAAAGTTTGCCGTTAGTCTAGATCAAGAGAATGTCCGTGAGAAAAAAATGATCTATCAAAATTGAACTGGAGATATGCTATCTTAGACTGTTGAACATTGTCTTCAATTTTTCTTTGACTTTTGATCAGTTAACATGGTAAAAAATAGTGGGTATCTCTTCCTTGTTGGTTCATGGAGTGTTAAAAGAGTTAAATTGAGCATTTTCAATTAAAAAAGAGTTAAATTGGGCATTGCCTATTTGGTATTGCTAAAGTAGCTGCACTTTAGAGTCCACCTGTCTTTATGCTGGCGGCACAGGGCATTTGCCTTTGTACTATTCAAGCTCACATTTACCAAAGTAATAAGAAATTATAAATGCTAATACTATTTCAGAAATGGATTAGAAGTATATGTAGAAGGTTATAAATCTGCCAGAGTATATCTGGACTTTATTGGAAAGACGAAAGGTTAGCGGTTCTTAAATGCCCTCTGTATGCTTTTGAATTTTAGTTATGCCCCTTACATGCTGTTTTCAATTGTCGTAGGTATAGATTTCAATATATTTGTTCATTTGTAAATGAAGCTCAACTATTGTCCTCTCTTATCCTTAGACCTCAAATTGGTCAGCTTGTTAACTTAGAAAGTATGTTATCATGCAGGTGCTGACTGGCCATCAGGATAATGCTGAATTTGCCCTTGCCATGTGCCCTGTTGAACCTTTTGTGCTCTCTGGAGGTATCAAAGTTATTTTTAGTTTCTTTTGAGCAGTTTCCTCTGTTGTTTCTTTATTGTAGATCTTATTGCCGTCTGAATGGAGTTATTGCAACTCACGGTGTTACTTTCATAGACAATATTGGTATTGCTTGCAGTAGTTTCTTGGTTAAAACAAAGTTCACATGTGGGTTTTGATGCTTCAAAATAGGCTTGAAGATAATGTCAATCCTTCCTCAGACTTGTAAATAGCTCATGGAATTAAAAAACACGTGTTATCATGCTTTTCCTATACCAATGGTTTTTGAGATTAGTGGAATTCATCCCCTAAATTTCTATCATGCATTCTGGTGTCTTGCCAGCTGGGATGGGACGATGTATAAATTTTCCAATATTTGCATTTGGTATTGAATTATATTGTTGAAATGTAGTTTGTTTGGGATGCATAAAGTCTTTGGGCTTTCATTTAACTCCTAGATAATTGTGAATGTGGTGCATGAACCGAAGTCCTCATTTATTACACCATTCTTGATGCATCAATGTGCAAAACATTTTGTTAAAACCAGCAAATATATTTATAGTGAGATTGATCCTTTAACTAATTCCTTGTGTCTTGTAGAGATTAGTGGAATTCATCCCCCAAATTTCCATCATGCATTCTAGTGTCTGGCCAGCTGGGATGGGACGATGTATAAAATTTTCCAATATTTGCATTTGGTATTGAATTATATTGTTAAAATGTAGTTTGCTTGGGAGGCATAAACTCTTTCAGCTTTCATTTAACTCCTAGATTATTTTTGAGTGTGGTGCATGAACCGAAGTCCTTGCGTATTACACCATTCTTGATGCATCAATGTGCAAAACGTTTTGTTTAAACCAGCAACTATATTTATCAGTGAGATTGATCCTTTAACTGGTTCCTTGCATCTTGCCTTTTGTCCTCTGTGAGTCTGGCTCTTTGTGACGTTAATCTTCACTTCCATTAAGTTTGTCAATGTTCTGGTACATTTTCTTGTTCTATATGGCTCCATGATTTATAGCCAACATGTTTCGGAGTTTCAACTTCCTAATTGCCTTGTTGTTTATGTCAATAAATAGTTCTTTTAACTATGTTGTGATATCATACTTTTTCAATTTACTTGTTTCTAATTGGTCAATATGATGGCAGGAAAGGACAAAACAGTGGTGTTGTGGAGCATCCAAGATCATATTTCAACCTTGGCTGCAGATGCGGGGTCCTCAAAGTCTCCGGGATCTGGTGGTTCCGGAATCAAAACTCCTTCCAGGGGTGGCAATGATAAACCTATTGACAGCCCTTCAGTTGGACCACGCGGCATTTACCTCGGGCATGACGATACAGTTGAAGATGTGCAGTTCTGCCCTACTAGGTAACTAAATCTGCTCATGTTTTAATGCGTGGAAGCATGGATGGGCCTAAAGTATGCTATGAGATGCTAATTGTATCATTCCCAAACATTTTATACATCTAAGTGACATGTTCTTATGCCACCAACATTCAGTTGTGTATTGCTTTGGAGTCTGATAAGTGGTGTCATGCTGAATGTCCTACTGCTTTGCACTGACATTCATTCTTTCTTTTCTAAAGTCCGCAGGAGTTCTGCAGTGTGGGAGACGATTCTTGCCTTATACTGTGGGATGCAAGAGTTGGCTGTGCTCCTGTCATCAAGGTTTCATTTGCTTCTTTTATTCTTAACCATTTTTAGCTCGTCAACCTTGAACAGAATAGACAGTTCAGCTCTGAGTTAGATGACAAATTTTACTACAGTAATTGTTACTTGGATCACAGAAACAATCTTATCACTTCTCTCCTGCTATTATTGTCAAGTGATTATCCTTATTTTCTTCTCTCTTTTTTCAAATAATGATAAGTTATTGGTGTTGCTCTGGGAGTGAATTCTCCTCTATCTGGATGAGGCTGTTTTGCAATTCTATTTTATTTTTCCTATAATCGACCTCCTGTGCCTCTTTTGGTCATTTCAACTTTGAACCCGATAATGAGGAATAAAATGTGCCTTCTAAAATCAAAACCATTTGCAACATTTATTTTGTTTTACTTTGCTGATTTATTTTCTCTTTTCATTTCTGAAAGAAGCCCATTGAAGAATACAATGTACCATTTCTCTTTTCTCATGAATTGGCATTGTGTGTGTGTGTGTGTGTGGTTTTTATTTTATTTTATTTTATTTTTTTATTTTGGTCTTCTGTCGCAGGTTGATAAAGCCCACAACGCGGATCTTCACTGTGTTGATTGGAATCCACTTGATGCCAATCTCATCCTAACAGGGTATCTCCACAAAGACCTTTTTCTTTTGATATTGAATCTGATAATGTTCTCTATACTGAAATGCAACTTAATGCATTATACAGTGGTCCTACTATCCTTCCACTTTGACGTGCTTTATTGAACTTACGCATCTTTGCTTTCTATGAGAAGCTGTTCTCACGCAATTTTGTTTCCCAATGCTGTACTTCAGGTCAGCTGATAATTCTGTTCGTATGTTTGACCGCCGAAACCTAATTGCTGCAGGAGGTGGATCGCCTGTCCATAAATTTGAGGGTCACGGTGCAGCTGTTCTATGTGTTCAGGTATAACATTGTTTTCTTTAAGCAGATTTGGGGAATGATATTGCTTTTTGCACACAGAATATAGCATGTATGTATGTTGATAATATTTCCTTGATTGACTGCCTTGTACGTCTATTAAATAAATCTGTTTTATGTATGTATGACAGTGGTCCCCGGATAAGAAATCTGTTTTTGGAAGTTCTGCGGAGGATGGCATGTTAAACATTTGGGATCATGAAAAGGTACCGCCAGTGCTCGCATGAACATCTAACAGGAAGTGGCTTTATTCTTAAACAAGTGCTTTGGTTCATTATGCTATGACGTTTTTTTGCCTTTTGTCTGAATGTTATTCTCAAGGTCGACACCTAAATATACCCTTCCCTAGATAGAATGATAACCAGGTCAAGCAGCTTTCCACTTTATAATAATTCATTAATTGGTGACGGTACATTATTAGAAGTGAAAATCCAACTTACATGCCAAGTCTAGTGCAAGCAAAATGCAACGGAAAGGACTCCATATCCCCATCCTCCCCCCCCCCCCCCCGGGGGGGGGGGGCCGCTGAGGAACCCAGGGAAAAAGAAAGAAAGAAAACAATCCCAATGATGAAATTTTCCCTGGCTATTACATTTCATTTTGTTGAAGCCTACCTACTGACAGGCTGTAGCAAGCTATTTCGACGTTCCTTTCCTGCAATATTGTGGGATTACCCAGTATTGTTATAACTTGCTATTTGCATTGATGCAAGTGTTGATATTGTGAAAAAGATGAGCGTCATTGAATTGGAATTTAGAAACTGTTGAGTTCTCTAGTGTATATGCCTGTATGCGTGTGGTTATTTGTCTATTTATTTTTCACTGAAATCTGTTGCTCAAATCCGTTAAGTAGATTTCTGATATTGTTGCTAAAATTCCATTGTTCTATTTCTCTTGGAGAGAGCGGTTGTCTTATGATATATACTTTCTGGCCTTTTTTGATTCTATATATGGTTATGTGTGATTATTCAGATTTTTCCATCTTCCGTTGGACACTCTTGATGCTGTGCATGCTACCAAAAATTAAACTTTGTTTCACTTTTATTTGTTTATCAAGAATTTTAATAATCAGTCTGAACTCATTTCTTTTTCTTTGGTTTGTGCTAAATCACAGCATGAGTTTATAGTTCTTCTCCTCAATATTTTGACAATTTACTGCCAATCAGGTTGGTGAAAAGCAAGATCATGCTGCGAAAATCCCTAATTCCCCTCCTGGCCTCTTCTTCCGCCATGCTGGGCACAGGTATGAGTGGCCCATGCTCTGTATGTGAGATTGCGTTTTATATTCTGACAAAGAGTTGGCATATCTGGTGGTGTCAAAAAGTCTTGGAGGCTTGGGCATCATCTTTCTTCACTAAATTACCAGCTTATAACAGTATGCCTTTGAAAGCACATCGGCACAGGACACTAATACTTCGCAACATACACAAAAAGAAAAAGAAGAAAACACAGGCTTGTAGATCTCCCTTTCATCATCTAACTACTCTTCCCCAAAGTCCTTTTCAGCTAATCAATTTTATCTGGAAGGCAAAGGTGTCTATCAGGGTCAAGGCTTTTATTTGGTCCATGGTGCTTATAAGGCTATCTCCCCCAAAGTTTGTCTCTGTTCTAGAGTAATTCAGAAACTAAAACCACTTATTTTTACATTGCTCTATTGTGAGGAAGTTGTGGAACCGCCTCTTTGTTGTGTGCGACAATGATTGGGTTCATACCAGAAGTTTTCATTTTTTGTGATGATTGAAAAAGCGCTTTTATTTTTTTGCGTAAATAATGTGCTAGACTCTTTTTATGCAATTGTATGGACATTATCCAAATGTTCAGTCTTATGGGTGTTTTAAATAAAAAATATAATATATTGGAAACGAAACGCTTCGTGTTGAGTTGAAGATCTAAAGTGCTTCTATGCTAATTAAAATTTTTCATTGGAGATCGAGTTTTGTTTGTTCTGGTGCCATTTCTTTATCATTCAGTAATTTTTTCTTTTTTTCTTTATTTGATTGTAAAGGAACTTTAAATCTGATTGCAGGGATAAGATTGTTGATTTCCACTGGAATGCTTCTGACCCGTGGACCATTGTTAGTGTCTCTGATGATTGTGAGAGTACTGGTGGAGGAGGCACTCTGCAGGTAAATCCCAGAATGCCCCATTATTATTTGAATTCATGTTGATATTCAATTTGATGTGAAATGGTTCTCAAATATTTAGTTCTTCAGTTGTTTCTTTTGATCATGGAAGTTTGTAGGTCTGTAAGGGTTTTTATTGAAAAAACTGGTCCAACTGAAATTGTGTTTGTAACATCCTATATTGGTTGAGGGTGTGAGATGTTGGTCTGCTGAGGTTTGAATTCCTTATCATCTAGCACTAGTGCAATTTTTCACTATATATATGTGACTGCACCCCCCAACATAGTGAGGCACCCTTTGTGGACAATTTTGTGAGGCCTTTGGGTCAAAGCGGCAGTACCTCCTGTGTTGGGTTGGTTTGTTACGCTTGATATCAGACATGCTACTAGCATGTGCCCACAGGGATATGGTGCCTTTGAAGGAGGGGAGTTTTTAACTTCTCACATTGGTTGAGGGTGTGAGATGTTGGTATGGTGGAGCTTGAGTCCCACATTGGCTAGCACTAGAATGGTCCTTTGCCTGCACCCTCAACATAGTGAGGTGCCTTTTGTGGACAAAACTGTGAGGCTTGCTTCATGCTTCAGAATGGGTCATTATGTTATTGGACTTTTTATAACTGTGGAACAGGTTGCACTATGTTTTTGCTTCTAATCTTCTTGTAGGTAGTTTTGTAGATGGTTTAATCTGTAACATTTTCTCTTTCTTGCGGATGGAGTGAAGCACTTAGTGGAGAACCATCCCTAAAGTTTATCATCATTTGAAAACATACATATATGAAGAACAATCTTTGTTGGCACATTGAATCCATCTCTCTTTTTTAGATCTTTTTGTTGAAGCTGTCTTTGCTATAATTTTTTGTACAATGTGTGCCTGCTTTCTTTCACGAGTGAATGGTTCTTGTGCTAACTCTTTGCAACGGTTGATCTATTTTGCAGATCTGGCGCATGATTGATTTGATTTACAAGGATGAAGACGAGGTTCTCTCAGAGCTTGAAAAGTTCAAGTCCCACATCCTTAACTGTTCCTCCTAAATTATACATGGGAGTTCTTGGTTTTAGAGAAAACGATTTGCCACTAGTAGTTTAGTTGGTTCCTATGTGTTATACAATCTTATGCTCCTATATCCTATATCGCATTTGGTAATTAAAATTCCCCCCCATTGGTTCTTCATACATGCTGCATGATCATTTTCTGTTGTTAGGATTGGGATACGGATGGTTTCATATGTTGTCTTATCAAACAAAATATAAGCCATCCTTAATTAGCAAACCATGTACTTTATTTCGATGTCAATGCTGTTATGGCGGTAAGTTCTCCGCTCCTGAATTCATGCCATCTTCCATGGTGGTTATGCAGATTGCTAGGCGAACTGAATTTGCAACGGAATTATGATTCCTTGACCCTAGAATCGGGCATCAGGTATTGATTGATTTCTTATGCAGGTGTTCCCAAGCACAACCCCCTCTTCCATGGTACCTATGCTTGAATCTAAGGTCTTTTGATGCTCGAGCATTTCCTTCTGCTATCAAAGATGATTATTGTCTAGCAGGGTTGTGCACGATTAGGCGCAATCTATGTGTGGTTGCAAAGTTTACAAAATAAGTTTGGACTCCTATTGCATACTATGGATTTTGATGTGATACTGTTACTGATACGATTTTCTTAATTACAACAATAACTTAATTTGAGATTTAATCTCAAAATTTAAGATTGACTATCTCAAAATAATTAAAAAATAAAATTAAATAAAATAATAAATGATTTTCTTAATTATTAAAAAACTATTATATAGCGTGTGGTATTATTTTTTAACATTTTTTTAAATAATTAACTAGATCCATGCGCTCTATTTAAAAATAGCCTTTTTTCTTGGAAATAGCTAATATAAGAAAATAATTAATTATAAAAAATTAATATATCTAAAAATCATATAAATCTAGTATCAGGAGTCTCAAAATAAAGTAATAAGTCACAAGCTGTGCCATGAATACACAATTATTAAAAATAAAGTAAAAAGTTTAAATTAAATTAATGCAACCATAAAAATAGAAAATAAATATATTAATTAAAATAATAAACATTTTTATTCGATTGAAATTTTTTTAAAGAAAAAATTGGGGCCTTAATCTACTTATGAAATTTTGCCACGTAGGCATTTATTTATTTATTTTCGATCACAATGACATTTTTCAAATGAAGTATCCAAAATTAAAAAAGATAAATAAAAATAAGGCCGGTGGAGCCTTCGGAAACAAGCACGGAAATAGCAAATCTTAGTTCTCTCTCTCTCTCTCTCTCTCTCTCAATTTGCATTCTCATTTGCTTTGTTCTCTCTCTGGGTATCTCTCTCTCTCTCTCTCTCGGAATGGCAACCTCGCCTCGCTTCTCAACTCTCATTCTCTCTCTCCTCCTTTTGTTCTCCGCTTCCCATTCCTTCTATCTTCCTGGCGTCGCACCTCGCGACTTCCAACGGGTAACACATTCTTACTCTCTCTCATGTCAGATCTCGCAATGTGTGTATTTTTGTATCATTTTTTTTTTAAATATCTTGGATCTAGGGTTTGGAGTTGTTATCTTCGCTACAGATCTTGTGTTTGGGTAGATCGGTTGATCTTGCATGCTTTTCATTTCGTTCATGTCAGAAATTTGTTTCTTTATTTGGAAAGTTTTTGGTTTGATATAATGTGCATTATTATTTTAACAAGATTTTTTTGTCTCCTCAAGTTTCCTTTTTTTTTTTTTGGCTTTTTTCCTTGACTGTCTATTTTCATGTTTGTTTCAAGAAGTTGAATGATTAATTCTTGGATATTTTAGACATGATTGTTTGGAGGGTTTGTATTTATATAGCTACACTGTCTTATGTTCATTTATTTATTCATGGGTTTTGACTTTGAGCTGCAATGATGTGTATAAATATTTGGGCTTTGAAATTCACCTTCATTAGAATATTTGACTGCAAATATAGGAATATTTTATAGGTTTCGACGTGGGTTTTAAGAAATGGCGTTAATTGTAACTTATATTGATACAGACATGAAATGGCGTTAATTGTAATTTTTCCCTTGTTGTCTGTTTGCCCTTAAAATAGTACTATGGATATGGTTTGTAAAATTTAGGATGTCAAGACCCATAATATGGAAAGGTCAAGGCCTTACAGTAACTAAGGGTAGCTTACCTTTTAGAGTGGGAAAACCTTTCTTTACCTCAGGAGCTGGTCAACTGACGACCATGTTGTCAACTGTCTCCTTGGTGAATTGAGCGGAAGCTAAACCCATATTTTGTATTATGAAATTGAAGAATAAGTATTGAACTGCATTATGCGGTTTAGAGTCCTGGTTCATAATATTAGCAATTAAGTGTTAATTAATTTCTGTTTCATGGGTGTACTTTCTTTCATAGGGTGATCCCCTTCTGGTGAAAGTGAACAAGTTGTCCTCAACCAAGACACAGCTTCCTTATGACTATTATTTCTTGAAATATTGCAAGCCCAAGAAAATAATGAACAGTGCGGAGAATTTGGGAGAGGTTCTTCGAGGAGACCGCATTGAAAATTCAGTTTATGTGGTAAACATCTGTTCATTCTCTCTAGTTTTATTATAGCTCAGTCATGATAATTCAAAAGGATCTATTTTTATAGTCATGGCATTCTGTGTCTGCATGTCTTTAAGAGGCTTATGTTATGCCTTTTGCATTACATTGCAGTTTCAAATGAGGGAGGAGCAGCCATGCAAAGTAGCATGCCGAGTAACCCTTGATGATGCAGCCACTAAAAAATTTAGGGAAAAAATAGATGACGAGTACCGAGTCAACATGTAAGCTTGAATTTCAAATTGAAATTGTAATTTCCTATGATTTTAGGAGTGCTCATTGCTGTACAATATAACCTTGTTGTGATATGACCTTCTCAGTGAACTTAAATATGTGACTTGCATTGAAGTCCTTGACTTTAACTTGCAGGATTTTGGACAATCTTCCAGTTGCCGTTCTTAGACAAAGGAGGGATGGAAGTACTTCAACAACTTATGAACATGGTTTCCGTGTTGGGTTTAAAGGAAATTATGCAGGGGTAAGCTGCAGGAAATGGAAACTGCTTTAATCCTTCCTAACAAATTTATGTTTGATTACATTCCTTTTAATCTTTTATTATTCATTTATTTATTTATTTGTCTTTGGCAGAGCAAAGATGAGAAATATTTCATCAATAACCACTTGAGCTTTAGAGTAATGTATCACAGGGATCTAGGAACTGATGCTGCCAGGATTGTGGGGTTTGAGGTTACGCCTAACAGGTTTGATGCTTATTCTGCCTATGTTTTATACTCTCATGCTTGTTATCATCACTTTCTTTTGTGTCAATTAAAGTTGGTGTTGCAGTCATGGTAACAGTTGTTCTTGAAGCTTTTCTTCTTATTGCTTATTCAGTTCACTGTCCTAACTTTTTTCTGCAGAAATCGTTTATTTCACTAATGGTACTAAAATTAATAGTTTATTTTTCTTTCCTCTTTAAATGACCTCTAGGACCTAATTCAATTTCTAATCTTCATACTGGGTAAATTGTAAGCTTCGGTTGTGCTTTAGCCGCTGCATTAATTAGTGCTTTACTGAGATGTCTTTCGGCTAAGATTTATGGAATTTAGTTCATCAGCTTAGTTGCAAGGGATTTCCTCTTTTTGCATTTATGTTTTTCAGGATGGGTTTACTAATGAATTATTGTATCTTCTATTCTCAGAAGATTTTATTGAACTTGCAAATTTTAGTAGAGGGTGCTTCTCTTGGGGTTATTCTTTTCACAAATCCCTGTGATAAAACAAAATTTTTTTATACACGATCTTATGTGGAAGTTCATGAGTGGATAATGGGGATTTTGTAATTTCTGAACCATTGATAATTAATTGGAATCATTGCAGTGAAACATTCTTTAGGATGGCAAATTGATTATAGTGTTAACAAAACTTTGCTTTTTGAGAATGCTTGAGTGTGTTTGCTCCAAGCATCTACTTCCACTATCTGTGTTTTACACCCAACCGTTGAGAAATAACTTATTATCAAGAATTTTGATTAAAAAGCAATGCAAGAGTTGTGGGGATTCATTATGCAAGGACATGTATCATTGCGTGGCATCTTTGGTTAATTGATGTTCATGCTATTGTCAGATGAAACAGGCATACTTAGTTTGCTGGTGATGGGGATTCATTATGCAGGGGCAAGTATCATTGCATGGCATCTTTGGTTAATTGACATTCATGCTGTTGTCCGATGAAACAGGCATACTTTGCTTGCTGGTGCTTTAGATTAGAAGATCTGTATGATTATTATTGCGTCTTTACCAATAGTGGAATGCTCCAAATACATTTCACAATGGTGCAATACTCCAAATACATTTAATGATGCTACCATTTCTTGATAGGTGGAATATGAATAAATCTTTGAGTTATGACATTAATAATTTGAGTGACTGAGAAAATTGCCTAGAGATTGGCAAAAGCCTCCTAGTCAATTCATTGTTTTCTTTCCTTGGTGACCAATGTTGAGTGAGAAGACTCTCTCTCTCTCTCTCTCTCTCTCTCTCTCTCTCTCTCAAATGCACGTGGGTGGAAATTTTGTGATGCCTATGCAATTTGCATGCACCTGAGTCGTGTTCAGATGCGTGCATGCAGGCACACGGAAGGATTTGTGACATGTATGTGAAATGTATGTTGTTGCACATAGACCTTCAGTTATGGTAATTGTCACTCTAGAAGGAAATTGGTGTTGTTTGACAAGGATTTGTCCTTTTTTCCCATGAAATTCAGTTTGTACTCGTTCTGCTTCCATCTTTGAAATGTAAAGCTTCTGCAACAGTCTGTACTAAAAAATAAAACTATCCATTTTGATTTACCTTATTTTCATCATGGCTTTGAGAACAAGTCTGCAATATCTTCTAATTTGGCTATTTTTAACAGTATTAAGCATGAATACAAGGAATGGGATGAGAAAAATCCTCAGTTGGTGACATGCAATGCCAACACCAAAACTATAATCCAGGGTAGCACTGTCCCTCAGGAGGTTGAGGCAGGGAAGGAAGTTGTGTTTACCTATGATGTTACATTCAAGGTACTTCATCTTTGATTTTTGCCTGCTTTTATCTGCCTTGGCCTTTTTCATGCCTGTTACCCTCTTAACTTAAACAGGAGAGTGATATCAAATGGGCATCACGTTGGGACACCTACCTTCTCATGAATGATGATCAAATCCACTGGTTTTCCATCATAAATTCCCTGATGATTGTCCTCTTCCTTTCTGGTATGGTGGCCATGATCATGATGAGAACGCTATACAGGGATATTTCCAACTATAACCAATTGGAAACACAAGATGAAGCTCAGGAAGAAACAGGATGGAAACTAGTACATGGCGATGTATTCAGACCTCCCATGAACTCTAATTTACTATGTGTTTATGCTGGAACTGGAGTCCAGATCTTTGGGATGACACTCGTCACAATGATATTTGCCTTGCTTGGTTTTCTCTCTCCTTCTAACAGAGGAGGGCTTATGACTGCTATGGTTCTACTGTGGGTCTTCATGGGCTTATTGGGCGGCTACTCCTCATCACGATTATATAAAATGTTCAAGGGCACAGAGTGGAAGAGGAATACCTTGAAAACAGCTTTCATGTTTCCCGGAATCCTTTTTTCCATCTTCTTTGTGCTGAATGCCCTAATCTGGGGGGAGAAATCTTCTGGGGCTGTCCCTTTCGGGACAATGTTTGCTCTTGTGTGCTTATGGTTTGGAATATCAGTGCCGCTGGTTTTTGTGGGTAGTTACTTGGGTTTTAAAAAGTCAGTCATTGAAGACCCTGTGAAGACAAACAAAATTCCAAGACAGATACCAGAGCAGGCGTGGTATATGAAACCGGTATTTGCTATTCTGATTGGAGGCATTCTGCCATTTGGAGCTGTTTTCATTGAACTCTTCTTCATCTTGACCTCAATTTGGCTGAATCAGTTCTATTACATCTTCGGTTTCCTCTTTATAGTGTTTGTCATACTTCTGATCACCTGCGCTGAGATAACGATTGTGCTTTGCTACTTCCAATTATGTAGCGAAGACTACCACTGGTGGTGGAGGGCATACCTGACTGCTGGCTCATCTGCTTTGTACCTTTTCCTTTACTCGGTCTTTTACTTCTTCACTAAGTTGGAGATCACCAAGTTTGTTTCCGGCATCCTTTACTTTGGATACATGTTGATTATATCTTACGCCTTCTTTGTCTTGACGGGAACAATAGGCTTCTATGCCTGTTTCTGGTTTGTCCGAAAAATCTACTCCTCTGTGAAGATTGACTGATGTAAAGATGCAGAAAGGAACTTAGAAAGGACTAAAGGATCACGGAACCGTCACAATGAAACATGGGAGGAAGCAAGAAACATCTGCAACATTCTCTTGTCTGGGGGCTCTAACGTTTGAGGATGATAAATTTTCAATCCAGAGAAGATCACTGATTGTAGCGCCGGGGAGGCTTGGCCTGTGATTTTCCTTCTACCTTTTCACACCTTTTTCCACACACTCTGTTCAGTTCTTGTCATAGTTAAATGTTTAACTCTTATGACCCTTATCTTCAGGGCTTTCTGAAACAAAGCCATAGGAATCTCCATGACCCTTTTCTTGGTCAATTATGCCGTCTTGAATCATTTATCAATGGATCAGGTTATTGAGCAACAAGTGAGCTTCAGTGTACTTATTTTGGGACCGTTTCGACCAGCTCGGCCAGGACACAGTTCTGGCAAAATTCCAGAAAAGTGTTTAGAAAAATATACCTTGCCTCTGGACTCTCACTTGCACACAACTTGTCAAATGGCAACAAAGACATCCCTTTGATCCCTACTAATTTTTTTGGGGGTTTTTTTTTTTTCTTTTTTTTTTTTTTCCTTTTTTTTTTTTCCCCCCCCCCCCCTTTTTTTTTTTTTTTTTTTTTTTTTTTTTTTTGGGGGGGGTTTTTTTTTTTTTTGGGGTTTTTTTTTTTTTGTTTTTTTTTTTTTTTTTTTTTTTTTTTTTTTTTTTTTTTTTTTTTTTTTTTTTTTTTTTTTTTTTTTTGACAAGGTATTCAAACCCAGACCAGACATTGAACCGGAAATGGTTGCTGGTTCATGGTTTTATCGGTCTGACAGCAGTTGACAAGTGAAATATGTAACTGGTTTCGCTAATTTTTTGTTTTTCTCAATCATTACCTCTTTAATCATTCAATTAGAGACATTGCGAGAAAATCTTGCAATTAACCCAAACCCAGGCCCGCAAACCCATGGCCCAGGCAGAGCCGAGCTGAGACGCTCGCGTGGGTTGAGGCCCCAAGCTAATATCACGAGAGAATCTTGTAGTGGTTTTTCATTTTTTAAGTCGTCAAGGAGTGTCCCAATTCTCTTGGAAAGCCTTGGATTATGGTGCTTTACACGTAGCTTCTATCTTGTTAAATTTATTATTATTATTATTATTATTATTATTATTATTATTATTATTATTATTATACCGAACCAATCGATATCCGGGTTTCGACCGATTAATTCGATCCAAGCATTGTAGGGTCTATTAAGGAGTTGATTTTTTTAAATTCTTTTTCTCAATTCTCAGGGTCGAACTTGAGACCTCTAATTTAGAGGATAAAATGTCCGATCATTCAACCCAAAGGAGTTTGATTTTATTATTATTATTATTATTATTATTATTATTATTATTATTTATTTGTTTTCACTATCATATTTGAAATCGTATTTTGATTAATTCGGTTCGAATATTTGTGAAAACCCTATTTAATGGATGACTTTTCTAACATAATATTTTCTATTCTCAAGTATCGAACTAGAAACTTAATTAAAAGATCTAACATTTCATCTCATTAAATCAACTATCCATTGATTCTGGTTAACTTCAAGAAATTTAATTAAGAAATCTAATATTCTATGTTATTAGATCAACTGTCCATTGGTTCTGGTTAACTTTATTATGATTTCTCGGAGCAGAACCCAAGAAGGTTTTTTTATTTTTTTGGGTTACAACTAGGAAGGTTTATGTCTACATGTTGGGTAGCACAACAACTCCAGGCCCAAAACCTAGGCCTGGCTCGCCTACTCGGGTTTAAGATATGCTAAACAAGAGGTCATTGTTAAAAAATGACACAATGTAACGGGGGATGAAAAAAATAATTACTCCAATCCAAAGCTGAGTCGCTGCCTGTTCTTCAGTAGGGGAACAGGTAAAGTGAAGCACCAACCTGATTGTATATGCAGCACAATAGAAATAGGATCCTACAATGATCAGCGCACATAATTTGCCATCATCCAGGGAAGAAAAGTAGGACAAAATCTTAAAAGTGAGTCTTCTTTGATCATTTAGGCATGGCCTGGCCTCCCATTATCAATCTATTCAATTCAGAATCAATCTGACACTGAGAGCACTCGAAATCATAAACGGGCTCAATCTATGTTCCGCAATTGGTCATAACAGTATATATGACACGCACATTATGGGTGTAAAGTGCTTTCTCACTCACTCTCCCCCCCTCTCTCTCTCTCACCCCTTAGTTGGAAAAAGGACAGTGATCAGTTGCTTAATATCAAGAAAAGCAAAAGGCATTTTGTACATTCAGTGTTTACCACTGATTGATTAACTTCCAACTGGAGGAACCAAAAGAGGATTAGAGACCTCAGGCAATATTTTGATGGCAAAAGAACCCAAAGAAGCACGGGCAGCCAAGAAAAATTTCTGCAACAGTGCATGATCTCGGGTACAATGTGTACTCACTGCAGATTAACTGAACATAAGTGAAGTTAGCAAATGGTCTTTCTTATCAGCTTGAGCATGGCTTGGGCTTCCCATTTCTCTGCCTGCAAAAAGGGATCAAGTTACATGTCAACTAGGATATTAGGCCGGGACATTAAACAAAAAAAAATAATAGTAGTAGCTTGACATCGGTTATCAGCTCTCTCACCAAAATGAATCCTTCTTTTCCTGTGCCAATAACTCTTCAAATGAAATATCACTGAATTCAGTTTCAGTTTCTGGATCTTCTGTCAGCTCACCAGGTTTGGTCTTTAAGTCCATGGAGGTAGTAATTTCAAGCATCTATTCAATAAAAAAAAAAGGATCAGAATATGTTGGTCAAACAACAAAAATGTTATCCGATATACAGAACCCTTTATTTGGCAGATCAGATGGGAAAGAAATGATAGAAATATAAATTTCTCCAAAGAAGAGAGTTTATCTTTCTCCTATACAACAACAGGTTGTCCCACCCAAAATATTTTAAGGAATTTTCCCCTTTGTATGTTTATCAGTAGCTGTAAGTTAAACCCCACACTACAGCCACACTTCTATAAATGAGTAATAACAATGTCGGACATGTCTTTGGACATGAACAATGACACTTTTTTCATTATAATAGTGTAAACCCTTCTATAACTTTGACGTTATATTATATCCTTGTCAAGTTGTGTAGTGTCCCATGTCAACACTTCATAGGGTAGACCATGATTTTTGGTAACAAGGGGTGAACATAGTAAAATTGCAACCTGAAATATTTGAGTACGATCCTTTTCATTTTAAAATTGTTAGGTCGGATCTCTTTGCAAAGAAGAGAACTTCTTGCATGGTGTTCGGTCACTGGCATGCATTCAAAAAATTTCTTGGGAAGGACATCTTTAACAATCACGTCATTAAAGTTCTATTTCATTTGCGTTCTTGCATGCTTTATAATGAATCGAAAAGTCGGAGAAGACAAAATTCCAGCTCAACTAGACGGTACGTTGGAGATTATGTAGTATAGGCTCAATTGTACCTTCTTGTATGCTGGGGAGAGCTTAAGTTGTTGTTGAAGCCAGTTATAAACAAAAGCATCCTCCTCTAATCTCTTCTGTTCCATTTCTAATTTGTATATCTGCCAGGCAAATTGTAATGATGCTATGATTTGCATACAAGATAGACACACAACCGTCAGACGAATTCACAAGTCAGTATGCTGTAATAACAACCTGTTGACGAAGGCGGTCAAAGGAAGCCCTGTTTGCTTTGAACAGTAGAGCCTTTGTTATTGTGAATTTACGCTGGATCACCTCAGACCTGTCAAATGAAGAGGAATTAATTGTCACGTCTCCATCTGCTCTTGGGGAATAGTCAATGCTATAGCATAATAAAAGCATGTAAGGAAACTCTGGCAATACATTATTGTTGGTCAGGGGATTGCAACCACAAAATAGTTAGAAGTAGTAGAGATAATATGGAAGGAAAGCTACCAAAGCTCAGACATTAACTGTGGCCTTGGGGAAGGCTTCATTAAATGCCCCCAACCTCATTTCCACATTTTGAGCTCTGGTACCCACAGTAAGGAAGGAGCATTTTATATGGAAGAAGGTAAATGAGAGGAGTAAATAATGTCTACTCAAATAACATGGAAAACCTTTCAGAATGTGAATATAAATAGAAGATAACAAAATAATATGTGGCAGATATCTTCAATGGCTCAACACTGCATAGAAGAAGAAGGGGATGGTAAGCCACGAATTTATTAACCAAAATATTCGAATCTAATGCAATTCAGTTTAATCAAAGCCTCTTCTCAATAGCTAGAGTCCACAATATGCATCCTCTGTGCAGTTTTAAGCTAGCATCTTATATATATATATATATATACACACATGCTCCAGATCACACCTTCTGAGGTCTTTAACTACTGTTAGTGTCCCTCAACATTGATGCATTCATTCTTAAGTAGGACATTTTGGCAAATAAAGGATAATGGACAGGATTTAGCAAAGTAAAAGCTCTCCAACTGAATTGGAATGCCAACCAAAGACCCTTTCATGCCTGTACATCAAATGAACCTTCCTTCTTTTTGATGCTGGTGCTTCTCCATCTTTTTTCTTTTTTTTTTGGGGGGCGGGGTTCCAAGGGGAGTTACCAAAGACCAACAGAAAGGGAAAGCTCAGAAATCTCATTTCCAAGAGAATGATCTAACAATCATTTTTTAGAGAATGATATAACTTTTAAAAAACCTAGCATTTCCCTACAAGAAAATATAGTGCCATTGCATATAGTAGAACAAAGTACGACAATTTAGTCCTTTTTTCTATATTCTTCAAATTTTGTGCTATTACAAATTTTTTAAACAAAATCAGAGATTGCTAAAAAAATGCTCTGTTAAGAAGCATGTGGGAAATGAAGACAGAAGATGGCCATTAAAATCAATATTCCATTAGAAAATGACACAGACATCAGGGAACAATGTATTAAAGGCCATTTTATTGGAGTAGAAGCATAGTACTCCTATTGAAAACAGTAATTTAACAAAATTCCTCATTCTATTGGTACTTTAGATGTTACTCCAATGGCTGCCCGCTTCTGTAAGCACTTAATCTGATAAAATTTTCCACTCACACAGTTCCAATGCATGATGTGTCCCTGATCCATTCCTGATTTGAAATTTTTTTCTATTCTATTAAGACAAAGAAAAAGGTTTCCAGTGTAATATGTTAATGTCACATTTCGTACATCAATGAGAGCCCCTTATGGTATTGGAGCAGTTCTCCACCTAAAATCTCCACTTTTTATCAAGAATGTAATATAAAATCTGCAAACAACTTGTGTCATGGAACTTGTTGTGTGAGTGAGAAGAAAGCAAGAGATGGTGTCATTATGGTTAACAACATAAAATGGGAGGGGGGAGGGGAGGAAAATCAAGCAGGAGAAAATTTAAGAAGAAATAAAAAGTTCATGAAAAGTTGCAGGACTTACTTGTGCTGTAACTCATTCCTAGCCTCAATCAAGCAATTGGCAAACTGCCCAACCTGCACAAGGAGAATGTATAAAGCTGAGAAAAATAAATTAGTACATGCTGCTTTTTAGATTAACCGAGCTAATTTGGAATATCTTGATTGCATTAAGTTGCACTTCTCTAATCAAATAGAAAACAAGCACCCAGTATCACCCATTCTCCCCAAAATTCCCAGAATCAGCACAAAATGCAGCATTAAACAGCAAGGATAATGATGTTGTTCATGCAAAAGTTGCCTACAGTTGTTAGACATCTAGAGATATACATATAAAAAAGGATAATAAAAAGATAAAGATAAGTCCATGGCAAAGAGGGCGAATATTGGAGTAATGGTTGAATTTTTCCTTTGGTGACCTCAAGGTCACGGGTTCGAGACGTGAAAACAGCCTCTTTGCAAAAGTGCAAGGGGTAATCTGCGTACATATACGCCCACTCTCCCTCTACCCCCGCATTAAGCCGGGGGCATTTTGTGCACTAAGTGAGCCCTTTTATAAATCCACGGCAAGGAAAGTTCTACCTTATCATACATCTATCTCACAAGACTTGCCCTTCTCGCCAGTATTCAATCCCATCACCAGGATATACTGCCAAAGGGGAAGGGCTGGGTGCCCAGGAATAGCAAGAGGGCAGAGCTTGTAGCCGTTTATTCCCTTTCACTTGTTTGGTAGCTGATTGGTTGGAGAAAACCAAATAAATTTTTGATGGCACAAAACTAAATATATTCTTTAAAAAAAATGCTTGTTATTAAGACTCGCTTTATAAGAGGAGATGTCTCCGCAATTCATGCTGGAAAGAATCATCATTAGCAGCAGCATCTTGTGATTGTAAGATTGAAAGGAGCTTGGAGGTCGATGCTTCCAAAAGTTACAAGAGATTATCTGGTAAGGTTTGGAAACTTAAAAGGGTGGAACGAATTCTTCACAAGAATAATACTCAAGGTAGATAAAGATACTATAGTTCAATTCAGATGAAATAACTAAAGTAGGCAGTCCACCGCAAGGTACCCATTCTGGATGTTTTCTGCTTTCCTATAGTTCCTTACCAGAGCTGATGGTCATCAAGAGGCATTCCCCATTGAAGAGTCTATGGAAGCTCAAGGCTTCCCAGAAATGAGTTTCTTGGAAAGTAATCTGGAAGAATCCTCACCGTTGTAATTTGACTAAGAGAGGAAAGTGTTAGCAAAATGATGTTTTTATGTGAACCGGATGGCCTTCATAACAGTTGGGCAAGGATAATTTACAATTCAGTGTAGACATTGAAAAAATTTCTTGGGTGGTGTCTAGCTTTGTGAAGGAGAGATGTGCAAATGGAGAGCTATCTTTTATTGTACTAACATGTGTAACACTATCCTTTTAAATTTCAATTTTTTCATTGTTTTAGTTTAGCACATATGGAGTGGTGTGGAAGTACTTTCAACAAAAAATAGGGATACATTCCTTTTTTATGTCATGGGTTTACAAAACCTTGACACCTTAATTCCAAGTACTCATTAAACCCCAAGAAAGGCTTTGAGATTAGGCGATAAGTACCACCCAAAATACGTCCTTGATGTTAAAGAACTCATTCTTTTCCAGAAAAGGGAAGTTGAAGTGCAAATCTGGCAAAAAATTTTCAACTAGGATGAAATTTCAACTAGGTTTTCAAAGCTTTTCCAAAACTCCGCACTTATTTAAAAATGCTTTATCTTACCTTTTCCTTGCCACCACTTGGCATTTGATTTGATCAGAATGAGATCACCATTGGCCATATCTGGCTCCTGTAATGTAGGATTCTTGTGCAAACAGTTAAGCTATATAAAGTCACAAGCTTTTGTAGTGATTTTCACTCTTCCATCTTGTCCCAGAGGCCAAGAAAGTTGTTAAATAAGTATGGTAGCACCAACCTTATGGTTTTCAAAGTTCTTATTTACAACTTGATGCCCGCATTTTCTAACCTTATCCTCTCAAATCTTCCACTAACAAATCCAGATAAGCTAAGGACTCATTTTCTTTCTTTTTTGGCTACTATTTGCCATCAAGGCACTTTTAGCATACCTTATCCAACTTGGACCCCTCAAACTAGCTTCACCCCTTTATATGCTAATATATCAATGATACTCGATTTAACTCAACTAAGATTGAAATCCAAAAATTAGTTGGGGTCAGATACATGCATTCAGCTTTAAGTAAAGCTTGATGAAATCAAATAAATCTTGGACCAAATCTTACACTGCAGACTACCAAATAAGATTTGGTCTATGATTGATTTGGTCCATCTAGTATTATACCTATTTGAAGCCATGCTCATGTAACAATGATGAATTGTATAAAATCCGTCACACTAAACATTCTCTTGAGAAAAGCCCCACTCGACCATAAACCCTAATTCAACACACTCACCCAAAACCTGTCCTATTGATCTAAACATAGCTCACTTCTTTCGTCCTCCTAAGCGCTCCTCAATCATCCCTTTACCGATGCCATAACACCCACACAACAACAACTGCATCTGTTTGGAGTGTAGATCAAAAAGAAGTCGCACAGCCAATAGATTTCATAATCCATCAGCAACAATCAAACACAGGAATGCAAACTAAAACAATAAGCACCAAATTCCAGTACCAAATACCAAAAACAAGAATGAGAGAGAGAGAGAGAGAGATAAAACCTGAGCAAGAGTCAAGTCATTGGACTCGTGGGACTTGACAAGCAGATCGTACTGTTGCTTAATTTTCCTCTGCGTGGCACTTGAAGAATTCGTAAAGGGATACAAACAAACCAATTCTTTTTTCTCCTTCAACCCCATTTCTTCTCTCTCTACAGTCCTCTCTCTCTCTTCTTCACCATTTTCAGACTCCAAACTAGTTCTCTTCTTCTTCGCTCTTTTCTTCCTCTTCTTCTTCCCACAATCTTCCACACTTTTATTATCCCAATCAGAGACTGAATCCAACTTAGGAGAATTTGAAGGTAAGATCTCTAAAAGAAGGGAATTTGATTGATGGGTTTCGTGGGTTCTATTTATAATTTTCGATAAGGAGCATTCTAGAATCGATAAAGCTTTCTGGGTTGTGTCATCGTCGACGTTAAATTGCTGGCTTTGTTGGATTCTTGTTTTTCTGATTTTTTGAAAAAGAGAGACGAAGACGAAGGAGAGAGAGAGGAGAGAGAGACCCAAGAAGAGGAAAGGTAAAATGGGTTGAAGAAGATGGAGGTGGAGCTCCATTAGGGAGGAGGGGAGTGAGGTAGACGATGTTGATGAACGAGAAAACTTGTCCGCCGTCATTGATACGCAAGCATATGAGAGAGAGAGAGAGAGAGAGAGACTTCTTTCTATTGCTGTTGGCGCAGTGTTTAGCGGTTCAAAAAGCTAAAGTATGATCTGAAGATTGCTTTCCTTCCCCATGCTGCTTTGAAGGTTCTCTCTCTCTCTCTCTCTCTCTCTATCCTTTTAAAATATATATATATATATTTCTAGTACAATCTTGACATTTAAATTATAAGAAATACTATAATAAAAAAAAGATAATCGTTGATTGTTATCAAAAATTGATTCTAATCTTATCTTCTACATAATTTAGGAATTTTTTCTTCTCTTTTCTTTTTAAAGAAGGTTTGAGATGGCAATTCTCCATTATTAAAGTTTTATTTATCTAAATAATAATTATTACCCTAATTTTTATTTTTTTTTAAATAAAAGGGTATGAAATATTCTCTTTAAGAATTTATCTATATTCGTTATAAAAATGTTTAATTTAAATTATAATATTCAATTTATTTCTACTTATTTTTATTTTACCTCTATATATAACAATAGTAACAATTAAATATTTATCTCACTAAATGAGTTGATTATATAATGATTTTTTTATGTTATTCTTTTTTATTTCATATTAAATATCTTTATATAAAGTATTAAAATTATTAATATATTAATATCTTTTGTATCAAAAATTTCTATTTAATTTCAACTAAACTTCCTATAATAAAATTACTAGTCATAACCACTAAATTATCATTTGTAAAATAATTGAAAAAAAAATGTTTGAATAATTTATTTTGAGTAGGTTGGTGTTGTGATGGTGAATTTGGTACCAAATGAGGATTTGTCGGGTGGATTTTTATTCGACCAAATCTGAGCAAAGACATGAACTTTTACTATTCATAAGACTCTTGTGATTTAATAATTCATAAGCTCCAAGAGAAAAAAGACAATTCCTATATTAAAGACAACCTGGTAGACAAGTGTAAATTCCATGAAATCTTCCAATGTTCTTGTGTATGTCACAGAGTCGGTCAATCATTCATTATGATTTATAATCTCAATAATTGGGATCTATTTTGAGAATTTAACGTGTATATATATGTAATATTTCTTTTACATTTTTATAAATAATCTGTTTTCACGTCTTAAACTCATAATCTCTAACCGTTACGTCAAGATTCGTCTATAAAAAAAAATACAAACAAAATATGAAGAATAAAAATTATACACCAATCGCTATTTTTATTCTAAACAAACTCTAGATGACCCAACTTGTAAAGTTGAGACGAGAGATCACATCTCTACGATCAAACTCTTCAGCTTGTCTGTAGATTCATAAAGTTTTCTCGTCACAAAGTCATATTTTCATTTATTATATCAACAGATAGTCGATCTAATAAATAAGGATGTTAAATCTTAAACTAAATTTTAAATTCAAAATTTGAGAATAGAAAAATTACGTTAGAAAAATCATCTTTTAAAATAAGATTGTTAAATATTTGAATCATATTAATTAGATTATAATTTTAAATATTAATTAATTTTGAATGGTTGTATTAATGTTAACGTGTGGAAGTAATCAACCAAGACAAGTTCTAATGTGACTAGGTAATCGATCATTTTCCAAGCAAGTGAAGGGGGACAAGAAGAGGGGTCCATTTTGCCTCATCTCTCGCAGCAAATTGTATGGCTAAGATTGGTTGATTAGAATGTTTTTGTCAAAATCAAAATGGGTGATTTGGGAATTGACCCGACCATGCATGGGAACCTCTGAGGTCATGGGGGTCTAGATTCATCCCTATCATCCCATAATGGGTAATGACTTTTCCCACTGAATTATCTAAATCTTGACCTTTTGTTCAGATAATTAGGTTCTTTTTATGCTTTGGTTGGAGTCATGATATGAAGGATGATGTCACTTCTCACAATCAATTCATATATTAAAAAAAAAAATGATTGGATTTTCCTTTTTTCTTTTTCTGATCTGAAATCATAATCTAATAAATTTAATTTAAATATTTATAAGAGTTTTGTTTAGAGAAATCAAGTCTCAATCCAATTTTTTTCATTCCTATTTTTTTTTCTTGTTTTTATTTGTTTGAATCAAAGCAAAACATAATTTTTATTTTTGAATTGTTGGGGTAGAACTTGATGGTTGCAATTTGCATAGATGAATAGAAGTTGAAATTTGGAGACAAAGATCATGAAAGCATTTTTTTTTTGTTCATAATATTTACAATTTTAATTTTTTACTTATACAAACGGCCATACAAGACTTGATTTATTGGGTCATTAACTCCTTTGATTCGTATGATAACTCTTTATTTTTTTTTTACCCTTAGCATTGTCTTTTAACAAATAATAAAGAAATAAATATATAACTTATTAATAAAATTGTAGAAACTTTTGAGTCTCCACCACCCGCTATGAGATTAAAATTTAAGGAAAAGTGCAAAAAGGCAAAATACAAAAAAAAAAAATCCTTTAATTTTTTTTAAAAAAAAACACAAATATCTTTTATTAACTATGAAAATATATAAAATTAACCATTTCGTCTATTTACTTTTATCAAAATAATAAAAAAAAATATTTAAAAACTAATTATTTATTTCAAAATTTTGAGGGTAAAAGAAATATATATATAACTCTCGCTCACTCTCTCTTTCTCACTGGTTCACCCTCTTCTTTCTCTCTATCTCATATTATTCCTTAGAGCGACCGATCTCTCTCTTTTTTATTACAATAAGAATCAAATCCAGAATCATAAGATTAGGATAAGAAGACTGTTATCACTGAACTATTCTCTTAAGAACAGTGATCGATCTCTCTCTCTCTCTACAACCTACACTCTCCCTCTTCAAAAAATAAAATAAAATAAAATGAAATAAAACTTAACTCTCCGATTTAGCCCAAAGACTATACCATGCTTAAAGCTCGAAACAAACCTTACTGTTTGGGTCAAGCAGGGCCATGTTCGGCCATTCACATATAAAACTTTGGTCCAATTAGAGTTGACTTGATTAGGCAAGTGGCCCGAGCCGTATGCTCAAGTTTAAACACTTTCTGTTTTGTCATCCCGCCAAGTCCCAAGCAAGGGAGCATCTACCAAACTTTTAAAGGGCTGATTCTCATACCAAGGGATAGCTTAATAGTCACATGACAATAGCTCATAGATTCAAATCTCAATAGAATTAAAAAATAAATAAAGAGGTCAAAGCCTTGGTTTCAACCTTTTTCTTCCACTTAACCCTCCGACTTAATCCAATATTCAACCGAGTACGAGATTTACACCCAACATATGTATTAGGCAGAAAAAATTATTTTAGCAATAAATATATAAAATTCTCCAAATGGGCATCTCAATAATTTTAAAAGGTTGCATGCAAATGCTACTGCGTGAATAAGAAAATAAGATCCAGAAAAGGTGTACCAAGTCACATTAAGCCCATAACATTACCATTTTATTACATTCTTGTAACATTCTTGGAAGTACGAAGCAATGGAAGCACTTGCTTCCAAGTAAAATATAAAAATTACATAAAAAAAGAAACGAAAAAAAAAATCTGATAAATGAGACTGCAAGCGAATGGCTTACAGCAGACAACTAGCACATGGACTCGATAGCATCATCTCAATGTGCTTCTGACAAACTCCCCTTCTTCCTTATTCAACTTGTGTGTATAACATAGAAGACAATTGATTGAACAGATGGATTTATGTACATCAATTCCCTCTGTACAATCATCTTCACAAGAAGCTACTTACCAAGTAGTGTGCTGCAGATTTTTGTACAACTTCACTCTTGGCAAAGAAGCTGAAGAGAAATGGCCTTCTTGGATATCTTAGATTTGGATGAATAAGGTATTTAATAACTAGGAAAGAATCTTCTTAAAAATGCTGCAGTCTGAGAAGAATCAAAATGTGGGTGTTTATTACATTTTTGTCTGCTTTGGTTCTTGATGGTTCTCAGCTGCAAATGGCTTCCACAGAGACTTTCTTCATGACACCTGGACATGGGTCTCCCCCGAACATTGGTGGTGCTACGGTTACCGAACAACCCGCCTGTCCAACGCAGTTCTGCAGTGAAAATAAGGAAGAAAATTAGATCTAATCCAATCAAGCATGAAAAGCGAATTTTAAAAACCTCTGCTTCCTGTGACTGATTTCATGAAGTGACAACAGTTACTAACGGATCCATCTTTTTACATATAGGTCAAACAAATTAAGAAGTTAATGCAAGGACTTCGTGCAATACATCTCAATATGATTTTTCCAACCACCAATGAATACCTTTTCAAAAGCATCGTAAGAGTGAAAGGCATGACAGTTTCCCTCACGGTAGTTTCCACAAGTCCCTTGTGGTGTGCCAAAGCTAGCAAACTTTATCGATGTTATCTTCTTCCCAGGAGGACACCACAGATGAGCATTGGGCTCCAAAGGTCTGTTCACTCTACCAGAGTGTTGCAACTCCCAATTCATTAGAGTTGGCTGATATTCATATATATCCGAACAAACACTTTCTACTTCTCTTTTGACCAATGAAATTCCAAATGGGTTTCCACCCAATTCTTCAAACACTACCAACAAATTTCCTGTTGGGTACAACCATGATCTAGGAACATGGTACCTGAAACCATTTGAACAACAGCACTAGTTTTAATTGTATTTATCTAACAAATCAAAATTTTCAAAGCATGGAAGTATCATCTCTCACCATCTTTGGGAAGCATCTCCACAATTGGTCTGACATTTTTTCTCATTGAATGTTCCAGCATAATTGCAGTACCCACAAGACCCAGATGCTTTATATGAAGGCCAAAAGCGGCCAAGATTCTGCCCATTTATCCAAACTTGTCCTTTGCCCATACTCCCCATATCCAAAGCAAGAGGCTCATCTCCACCAGGAGAATTGAAAGTGGTCTACAAACATGACAAACAGGATGCAGATACAAAATTTAGTAGACTTAAAGATTTGGCAGGAAGATCTCTCTTCTAAAGGCAAGTTCCATGTCAGAAATGAAATTCATTAGAGAAAATATATAATGCATTTAATCATTTAAATCAATGCTCAAATTTTTTCAACGTTGATCATCTCAGATTCTCCACCCATGATTATCAACAAGTTTTAGCACATGCTTCTAAGGCGGGGAAAGTGGAAGAAAGAAAAGAAAGAAATAAACTTGCAGCTATAGCTGGTAAAAAATGGTTATGGTTGACCAGACATATGCCATCTACAACCAAATTACTACTGGCGTCAATAGAATAATGCAGAAGCCTTTGCGGAGGATAGAGGTACTCACTTTGAACCATGTCAAAGGTTGCTTTTCAGATTCAAGAGACCCTTCCGCCCACTCAACAGAGGAACTCCCACTGACTGTATGAAGACTTAAAGCTTCACCCTTTAGACCAACCTGAGAAATAGGAGGCATCAAGATGAGTTCCAAGCACGCCTAGGCAAGAGGACATTCAAAGAAAAAGGTAGGGTTCTTCATGACAGACCTTATATGACCATTTTTGCCATGTCAAATCTCTTCTCCCTTCATTGAGACCATTTAATGACACTGGCCCTAGAACACCAGCATTCCATGTCTCGAAATGGGGGCCAACATTCTACAAGCAAAGAACAGAATCGCACCGAAAGAAAAAACATTTGGAGTCAAAATTTGATCAGCAAAATAAGTAGAACAATGTGTATGTTTGTGTGGGAGAGAGAGAGAGAGAGAGAGAGAGAGAGAGAGAGAGAGAACGAACCGGAAGGCCAACAGCAATACTTAGTAGAGCAATCGTGTTAACTCCGGCTCTCAAATTCACCCCTTGACTAAAAGTTAACTTTGGATTCTCAAGGCTTCCAAAGGCCGTTCCTGCCAAGGCATATGAGAACAGTGTAATAGAGAAGTCCTTTTCCTAATAACAGCAATGAACTAGTATATTACCTACCTGCTTTTTGACCATTGATGAAAACATACAAAGCATGTCCTGCAGACATGACTGTTAGAACAGGATACTGTCCACTTCTCAGAAAGCTTTCGTTGGGTTCAATTCTGACGCTGAAAACAGAAAGAGAAAAGGTATCAAATGGCAAAAATAAAGGTAACACAATCTATCAATAGCTAGCAGCATATGTATGTTTGGAAGAAATGTTCAGTAGACAAGAGGAAAAGGAAGGTTTCATGTATTACGTACTCGGTCATATACCACAAATAGTCAGAAACATCTCTGGTGGTATCTATCTGCTCAAGCAATCCGACCTTTGTAAAGGTACTGTCGTCATAGGAAGATGGTTCTTCATGGTAAGCTTTCCAATCAAATCCATGTCCATAAACAACAGGAGTCATCTTCATCTGTGCACTTTGGGCACCCACCTGTAGGAAGATTTTAGCATATGAAATTTATGTTTTTTTTTTTTTTTTTTTTTTTTTTTCTCCTACAGGGTTCAGGTATTAAGACTATAAAGACAAAACAGTAAGTTGAAAGAAAGGAGAGAGACAATGTGGGTGAAACTTCAAACAAGATTCTTACTTTTGATACATATTTCACTAGTGCCTCTGAATATAATGTGCAAGTCATACCTTTGCAAGACAAAAGATTATGAAAAATTCAATGAAGAGATCTTTTTTCCCCTCACCCTTGCAGTGTTATAAACAGTGTTCTTGCAGTCAGGAAGAATGCTGATGGACCATGGTGGCAGGTTGTAATGCTGGTTTCCAAAGGCAACTTTTGCATACGAACTTGGGTTATAATTTGCAAGGAATGCAGCACAAGCTCCAGATGATTTGAAAACATGAGCCTACATACCAAAGAAATCTACAGATAAGATTCAGCTCCAACTTAAACTTGAAATATGGCATGCTTTTGACAAATCTGCTTTGCAGTTTTCCTCCAACTGCAGTAACACTGACCTGTTCATAATTTCCAAGTGGCATCACATAAGGATCAGCAGATACTAAAGCTGGTTCACACAGCTTTATTGCTCTGTGAAGATCTTTCAAATGGCCCCATTTAGGTTGCCTCAACAATCCTTCACAAAACAAGAAAGGGTAGTCAATAGGATTTGCCAAGCATAATGTTTACTTTTGTAAAAAGATTTCAAAGACCTCTACTGAAGAATACTAAAAGCATGTTAGACTTGGCAAACAAAAATTTTTGGAGCTGAAAACAACGTGGCTGTTTCACAAATGATGCTGCAAAGTGATTTTTTTTTTTTTTGGGGGGGGGGTCAGAATAGAACTAAGAACTGTCCATGCCCCTGTTGAGAATCATGCAAATAAAACTGTTTTGCTAGCAAAGTCAAAACAGAAAATTATCCTGACAGATGAATACGAGGATAACTAGAAGGCGATGCCTGCAACAATCATGCAGTCCAATGCTCCCCTTTTGCCAACAAAGCTGAGTAGCATCATTACATGTGCAGTTCAGTTTTTCCAAAAACACGTTGCCATCCCTACTGGGTCACCAATCTCCACAACTCATGTAACAATAAAAAGGGGCACCGATGTAATTTCCTTCAATCTAAATATTGAGTTAGCACTTGCTTTAAAATTAAAGGAGGGTGGTAACCACACTTCACACATGAAGTGCCGGATGGTGACCAGTGACATGCTGGAAAGTACTTCATTTTTGAAGCATGTTAATAAGGTTCCCGCCTTATTTTAAAAATGAGAGCTAGCAAGATTTCGAACATCATGTAAACACGTATATTACTCTGAAACATGGAAGATATATAACTACAAGTCTACATTTCTTATCTGCTAGCCTAAAGAGCTCACCATATTCATCAAGAGGAGCATCATAATCGTAGCTGGTAGCAATGAAAGGACCACCAGCTGTTCGGCCAAAATTTGTACCTCCATGATACTGTTACAATACAAACAAGTAAGAATAGAATGAACCCAGAATCTCATCCGTTATGTACACACAATAAACAGTTAACTTACCATATAGTAGTTGATGAAAGATCCTCCCTTCTGTATAAACCTTGCAACAGCAAATGCCAAGTCCTCAACTGGCCGATGAGGAACAGATCCTCCAAATTCTGTATACCTGCAATTGCAAATACAGAAGAAAAATTAAAAGGGGCATAAAATTGCATTGAATTTTGCTAAAAGAATTCACAGTAACATATATATATATATATATAGATGCAAGCATGCAAATTACCAGCCAGTCCAGGCTTCTGTCCACATTTTTGGCTTATAAGCCTTGTTTGGAGAGAAGTAATCGCAGTAGAATCCATTGCACGTATTGATCTGATACAAGTTGAACATGAAAGAACTAAAACCAGCAAAATAATAAGTATACCAATGAAAAGAATAATTTAATAAACCAGAGCTCTGGGCGTGCACCCTAGGATTTCAATACCAAATACATAGACCAATTGAAACACTTCACTTTCCACAAATAGGATGAAATATTGCTTTTTATATCATCAAGATCAGAAGGAAAAGGTCACAGTTGACCAGTAACACTGACAATAGAAGTTGAGGTGCATGACGTTGTGATTTAGAAGAAGACATGGTCATCAATCTATCATTGCATATGTAAAAATAAACGACAAAATAAAACAGATAGGATAGAGAAAGAGCAAAAAGAAAGCTTTGTGCAGGCAAGATAAATATTCATTTTACCCATCACTACAAAAGGGGCAACAAACCAGTAGGTAAAAACCCCACTAAGGTTTAAAGCACATAGCATGAGAATCATCAAGACCAAAGGTAAGACAGTGACAAGAAAAAGGCAATCAAAAGTTGTAAAAGCAATAACAAAAAGAAAACTTGGCGAGCCATCGAAGCTTACAATGGGATCAGGAGCATCATCTTGCTTGCACATGACCCAGGGGACTCCAGTGCCAAGGCCCACAGCCATTTTAGCTGCCCATTCTGTATATGCTCTTCCAGCTGCACCAATTTCATACTCCATTGGACCATATTCATTCTCAATCTGTCATGCACAGACATCACCAAAAATGGTAACTTCTATGAGTTCACTTCTACATTCTTATTGACAGTGAGTGACTTTGAGAAAATATGATGTGCAATTATTGGAAAATATGATGTACAGGATGAGTTGCTTGCTTGCCTGGGATAGGATTATTGGACCACCTTGAGACTGAAACAATCCTTCTGCTTTCATCATATCAACAATCTTCTTCGTAAATCCTTGCATTGCAGCCTTCATTTTATAATACAAATACAAATTGCAAAAGTTAGTTGGGAGAAATTAATGTCATCACATGAGTGGACTATGATAAGTAAAACTAAAACAAGGATATGTTCACTTGTGAAAAATCCTATAAGGAAAATAAATAAATAAATCTAACCTTGAAAGGTCCATTATCTGTTCTGAAATGTATCCCAGGAACATATTTCAACCAAACAGGAAAACCCCTGGAAATCAAGCATAAAGTTATATAATTACTTTCTGAACCCCCCCCCCCCAAAAAAAATCTTTCAGAAAAAGAAATACTTAAAAAATGTAAATTTGACATTACCCAAAATTCCACTCAGCACAAACATATGGACCAATTCTGAGATGAACATAGAGACCAGCCTGCTTGATTAGCTTGATGAATCTTACTAGATCATATCTTCCCTCAAAATAATACTACACCAAACAATAAAAAATAAGTAGATAATCAATAATTATAATTACTAATAATTGCAAAATCTAAAAAATGAACTTTTAAAATCTTTTCCATTACTTTGCCCGGTGAAGGTTCATGCCCATTCCAGAAAACATAAGTCTGAATCACATCCAATCCTCCTTCCTTAGCTTTCTGAATGAGATCTGGCCACATCTACACAAAAATACCCAATTGACAAAAATAAAAAATTTTTAGTCCAAGAAATAAGAAACATTTAAAAAAAAGTGAAACAAAGGAAATTTAAAGATGCCCATTTCATTGGAACTTCCAAACTAATAACGAGTTAGGAAGTGAAAATAAAAATTAAATTTAGAGAGAGAGAGAGAGAGAGGCCCATTTAGTACATTGGCAAGAACAAAGGAGAAATACAAAACAAGAAAATAAACTTGAAATGGAATAAAAAAAAAAAAAAGAAAGAAACCCATCTTGAAGCGAAGCTTGAAGGAACTGAGAAGACTGGAAAAAGTGGGGAACCCAAAAAACAGAAAATTAAGAGGGACCCATGAAGCACATTTGGGTAGAATACCTCAGGAGAGCTTCTGGGATAGTGAATGGATCCAGAAATGAGAATTCTTCTTTGTCCATTGATGACAATAGCCTTACGGTCATAAGAAACAGAGGCAAAAACAGAGGAAAATAGAGAAAACACCAAGAACAACAAAAGCGTTTTGGGTTTGAAGTTGAAACCCATGAAACCTATCCGGGTCTTTTGCTTCCGCTAGGTAGCAATCGTCTTTTGTTGCTTGTTCTCTCTATCTCTCTCTCTCACACTTGTTGTTCTGTACCAAGTACAAGATCTTTTATTGGTCCTTGAAAAGAAAAAGAACAAAGAGAGAGAACCAGCTGTTTCGAGTCTGGGCTTTCTTTTTTTCCTTCCAATAGGAAAATTTGTTTCTATCTTCTATGGGAAAAATTTTAGTGTCAAACAACAAAATGATGGCAAAATTTTTTAGAGAGAGAAAGCGAGAGATGGTAAAACCGTGTTGTTAACTGGAGGGGAGGGGAGTGCTTTATAAACGCTGGAGGAGGGAAAGTTGGGCCCATCTTTAGGGTAAGGGCCCACCTTTTTTGGACCATCTCTTGCAGACGAGGATCTTCATCCAATGAACCAAAATTTTCATATAATTTTTTTGAGGATGCCTAATAAATCAGAGAGAGAGAGAGAGAGAGATACGTCTCTTTTTTTTTTTTTTAATGATAATTTAGTTAGTTTCACCTTGGTGTAAGGTCATCCTTCTCCTTATATTTTCAAGAGAGATAATATATACTGAAAATTAAAATAATATAATTAAAATAGGCATATTATGAAGTTTTAAAAAAAATTATATAATCCAACAGATATAGCTTAATAGATATATGTTCAATTATATTATATTTTTATTATATCAAGATTTAAATCTGAGATTATCAGATTAAAAAAAAAATTATAACTATTATAAACATCAATTAAATTATTTAAAAAGAGAGAAAAAAGATTATCCTCGTTTTTTAAAACATAAATCAATTTTAATTTTAATTTTATGCACTTGTGCTTCGTATCATTTATAATATTATTTTAATTAAAAATAAATTTAGGATACAATGTTTTAAATACAATATTTTTAAATAATTCCAAAGTACTATTTTATTTTTTTCCGGGTAAATCAACATAAACAAGGAACCAAATCAAGGTTAGACCGGTGATTGGCCTAAGGAAATTATTCTTAATTTGACTACTGTTTTGACTGGATCTGATTAATCTCGATCGAGTTATTTTTAAATTTATTATAAGAATAAAACTTTTCTAACATTATTTTTACTATTATCAAAACTCAAACACGATTCAACATGATATTATTATTTTTTTTATCACAAAACGTTGGTGTTGCATGTCTCTCTCTTTCTCTCTTTCTCCCTCTCCCCCCTTTTGCACACAAGAAAGATTCTCTGCCCAATCCCAATCCGGTCGGTTCCTACTTTAATGGCTAACAAATATTAATGCAATTTAATTTCTAATTTTGTCATTTTTAAGCAATTTGATAATACTCGATACAAATATTCAATGATTTTATATGATAATTTGATCCCACCTTTGTACTTTATTATCAAAATCAATTACTACATAATGAATTAGTAGTTAAACAAAATTAATATATTTTTTTACGAGAATAAGATATTAAAAATTACTTATTATAGTAATAAGTTTAAAATTAAATAACTATCCATGGATTTGATATTAAAGGCTCATCCGATATATAAAATATTTTTTGAATTAATATAGGGATAAGGGGAGGATAGAATACAGGGATAAAGAAAAGATGAACATATATGTAAATAGCTGACTTAATATGGGGATAAGGGGAAAATGTATATATATATACGCAATCTTCTCCTTATATTTTGTAAAAAAATTATTTTTATATCTCGAATCTGTGATTTTGATATCATCAAAGGAACAACTCTACTGTCATGTCAAAATTTACGCTCGAATTTGAGATTAAATGAGTAAAAAAATAAATGTATGAAATTATATATGAGATTAAATGAGTAAAATCAATTACCACATAATGAATGAATTAGTAGTTAAATAAAATTAATATACTTTTTTGCGAGAATAAGATATTAAAAATTATTTATTATAGTAATAAATTTAGAAATGAAATAAGCATTCGGGGATTTGAGATTAAATGAGTAAAATATTAAATGTATCAAATCATATATCACAGTTTGTATGACGAAAATTCAAACTTTCAAAATTTTAAATAATTTTTAATCAATGAAGATGATGGATTTTTTTTTTTATTGGTTCTCACTGATCGATATTCATATTTTATTTAATTAATTCGATTTGAGTACTGTAAAACTCATTAAGGGATTAGTTTTTCTAAATTTTTTTTATTTCATGATCAAAATTCAAACTCGAAACTTTTAATTAAGGAAGTAAATAACTAATCACTCAATCAAAAGAAATTTGGTAAGATGATGGATTTAGTTGTTAATCGATTGGGTGTAGATAAGATTATTCATATTCAATTGTAGTAGGATGATTTATAAAAAAGAAAAAAGAAAAATAGGGAGGGAATATTAGTGTTGGTCACGTGTAATGCAGAGGCGTGGAAGAGGATCTTGATGTCCTAAGATTATTCGTGTGAAGTCACGGGTGCAATTTTGAATGTCCCACTTCACCGTCCTCTAGGGCAGACTTAGGAGAAGATGGAGGAATATGTGATAACCGAGATGAATGCAACACCATTTTAACTCGTGATAAGAGAGACATGCCACCAAACATGGATGTCCTTTATATTTTTGGCCAGGCAAACAAAGAACCCACATGTGGAATTTGTTGTCCTGATTTAATCCATGTTTTTAAAATTGAATTGATATATAATTTGACTAACTTATTAATTTATTGATTCATTAATCGAACTGTTTTACGAATTGAATGATATCATCATGATGTCATAAAATAAAATTCATATGTTTTTATGAAAAAATTTAAATTTATTATACCTTTTTTATTTAAATCAGTTTGAATGATTCACTAATTTTACTAATTTTGATCGAATTTAAATATTTTTAATCGAGTTTAATTTCATCTAGTTTAAGAGTAAAAATTGAATTAGACTATAAAACGGTTTTCAATCGAATCGAATTATCCGATCCAATTTTAAAAACACTGAATTTAATAGAGAGAGATTAAGGAAGCATAATTTTACAACCTGATTCTGAATTTAAGGTTAATTGGATTAAATATCATAAGAATGTTTCTATAGCAAATCATGGAGGTAATTAAGTTAGAGCTTTTTTTTTTACTTGATCATCGGTAAAATCTGATTAACTTATTTCAAGCGCCTATCGGATCTAATTTAGAGACCGACTGCTATTTTTTCATTTCCACCCACAAATGGTTGGTTTAGAACATGTGTTTAAAGTAGCAAACTTTTTTTTTAAAGAACTAACATTACATAAAATGCCATGCTTAAATAAAAGGTTGGATAATACTAATAATGGAGGGTTCAACCTGATTTTACATTTGTAGTCGGTGAAAAAAATTATCATAAATTTGACTTGAGATTCTCAAATTACATGGAAATGAGTGACAACTCACACCAAATCACTAAATGATGTATCTTAAAGTCTCATTAGTCACAATGGGTGTCCAATGTGGTATGGTGGGACTGACCCACAAAGGTTGAAGGGTTGTATTAAAAGTACAAAATTTGGGACTTTAAGAGAAAAATGAGAAAAATACTATAAGCATTAATACTGCAAATCCAACCACCCACATTATAGTTTTGGGAAGGTAATTTTGCAAATCTCACTTAATTGTATTAATTTGAGGGTACCCTTTTTCATTATTTATGATGGGGTACCCTTGGATTCCTGGCTTCTCTGGAAGAGAAGGAGAGCAAATGCAGATAATTGAATTCTTATGAGATCACTTGACCTATGTCACTATCGGATATTAATAAAGTTGGTAGAGGGTGTTAGTCTTGAATTATTGATTTTAGAAATACAGATGTCAAAGGACAGACAATGACCGTAAAAAATATGAGGAAGTATTATTTTATTTTTCACCGATTGATATCTACATTTAGATTGATTAATTCAACTTGAATACTGTAGAGTTTATTAAGACGTTAACTCTTCTAAATCATTTTTTTTCATTTTCAGAATTTAAACTCAAAATTTTTGATTAAGGAGATAGAGTATCTGATTACTCAACCTAAAAAAGTTTGGTAAGAATTATTACTTTGACATCTCTGTCTTTTACTTCCCATTATCAATATCTGAAATCATATATTCTGATTATTCTGATTCAAATATTTGAAAGAGTTTTATTTAAGAATGACTCTCATAATATAGTTTTTTTCCAATCTTAAGTTTTAAACTCGAGAATTAATTAAGAGATCTAACACGTTATTATACTAGATGACCGTTTCTTAGTTGTCTCTCTCTTTCTCTCTCTCTCTCTTTAAACCATGCAAGCTTCATGTTGCTCATCAACTAACCAATAACAGATTGAACAAACCTTTCACTTTCAGAAATCAAAAAAGTAATGGATGGTTTACTTGCCGGGAGGAGGAAGAGAAAGGCAAAAAAAGAAGCAACAAAAGGAAAACCTTTTTCTTTCAGAACAAATAAATCTCTTCAACCACTAGACATTATATTTTCTGTTACAAGTCCCATTAACAAAGCAATCTAAAAGTCTCTCTCTCACTCTCTCTCTCTGTTACAAGTCTCATTAACAAAGCAATCGAAAAATCTCTATCTCCCTCCCTCTCTCTCTCTCTCTCGCATGCACTCCTCAACTCAACTCTTCATTTTTTTTTTTTTTTTGGTAGAAACTCTTCATTATTATGCACACCTGACTCTCTTTTCATTTCCCAAGTTTTCTCTATCTTATAAAATAACATACATAATCGACGAGGGCGTTTTGTAAAAAGTCAATAATGCCCTTATAAACGCTTGCTCCAAGAATTATCATGAACTTATGCATAAAGGTTCAAAATATATCAAATATTGTATTAAAATTTATTCCATTGGTTGAGAAATTGTGCGATCTCATATATCTTCGAGCCGATAACCAGTAAAACTATGCGAAAACAGATTCAGTATTTTTCATTTATGATATTCTTTAGTTACATTTCCTTTTTATAACAAATGATAAGCGAAATGTTATAAAATTATAATTTTACGTTATCATTATAATTTTATTGAAATGATATAAGAATATCGTTTGAGATGGTTTGAATTTTAAAGCATTGCTATTCTTTCGACAATTTTTCCCAACTTGGATTTTAATGCATTGCTTGCCCATTTTATTGCTCTTAATCTTTTGTTAGATCCACAACAAATATATTCCAAATTCTATACCAACGTCAAAGGGTATTTTGGGGTTTTGACAATACTTGTATTGGGTGCACCTACCATGCTAGATGTGAACGAAACTTGGTGCATTATTAGGCAAAAATGGACAAGATCTCTACAGAGGCAGAATAATCATGGAGTTATGCTCATTATTGCTGGTTGCTTAGGAGTCAAAGGGTATGCCTAAGCTGTTTCTGGGATCTGACGCGGTTTTGCAGATAACATAAACAAAAGTGAAAGATTATTGGAAAGGGTAGTTTCTGAAATTTGCATGTTTGCAATCATAGTTCAATCCAAACAATGTGGAGCCTTAGGGTCCAACATTAAAATTGGGGACTCAGTTTTCTCCAAACGAATCTCTCAAAATTCATGAGATTTTTCAACAACAGCAGCTTTTATCCCACCGAAGTTTATCATTAGACGTAATTTCATATTGTATATTCAAAAAAAATATTTCCACAGTTAAAAAAAAAATTGGAAAAAAAAAAGAGGAGGAAGAAGAATATTAAAAATGAAAGAATAGTGAAATTTTCTAATAATATAAAACTAAATAATGATCATTCTCATTCCTTTTTTTTATTATACAGAAATTTAAATATGAAATTTTTATATTAACAAAAAGAATTATAACTATCAGTCTATCTTCTTGAGAACATCATTCTCATTCCTATCTTCTTCTTCTCTCTCTCTCTCTCTCTCATGCGTGGACGCTTGGGGAGATTGTTATGACGATGACTCATTTCCATCATTTTACCAACCTAAATAAAAAGGAAAAAAGAAAAGAAAAAAAGAAAAGAAAAGCATAGAACATGGTAGTAAATTGAAAAGGATGAAATTTAAAACATTTCAAACTGACATCTTTTGATTTATCTACTTTTCAGCTTAATCTAAGATGTACCTTTAATCAATGTGATTTCAGTATCCACTAGTAAGCTCTTGAATGTTAGCTTATTCACTTGCTCCTTCATATGGGTTGAAACTTCAATAATTTTTATCAACTTGGTTCAGTCAGGTTTCGAAGTAAACAAACAACCTCGGTTAGATTTAATAATAACAAAGATTTTTTTCTCTTAATCTAAAATTTCAAATTGAAACATTATATAATAACATTTTTAGTTAAAAATTGTTTATCGACTCATCAGTGTTTGATCAAGTAGTTAAATTTCTTGATGAAAAGTAATTCTATGTGATGTTGATATTATGTTAAGGTAAATGGTCAAACCTATTTGATCACAGGAGTATTGTGACATTTGAATTGAGTTAGATAGTGTTGATATCCAAATTCAACTTAAACATTGATTAGATGAGGTCGAGCTCAAACTCGAACTTGTTGAATTTGCATTTCTTGAAATTGACTTTAAAATATCATTAGGTAGTATCATTCGAAAGTGTCATCAAATAGTATCATGAGATAATATTATTAAATAATATTTTTTAATTAATTAATTTTAGATAATATATTCAAAAGAGTATATCTATAAATATAATTATATATATATAAATTATTTAAAAAATATAATTAATTGATTTTGATAACTCATTGTATCTTCAACCTCGATATTGAATTATCTAAATTATCTAAACTCAAGTCGGTTCGAATTTGATTGGATCGAACTCGGGTTGAGTGTTGACCGGTTTAGTGCATGGATACCCGCGATTGAAAATAAGAATTATTTATATTTTTTCGATCGATAATTATCAATTTCTGCGTGCCAACTTCTTCAAAGAGGGAGAAAATGATGAGGGTTTGGCAGAGAACAAGTGTCCAAAAGTGATAGTACTGGGCGGCGGCTCCTTTTTCTTCGTTCGAGAAAGGTTCCTTAAAAGCACGAACAGTAAGGACTTGTGTCTGTCTGTCTTCCGCACGCATTCAATGCGCGCCACAACAGGCTGGTCTGCTTGGTGACTGCTGGACCACGCTGGGATTGCGTGAAGCTGAAGCATGCATTCAGATAATAAATACAAGTTTTTTTATTTTTTAAAATTTCATATTTAATTTTGGAAACACCCAACCACCCTAATAATTTCAATTTAAAGGGACTACCAATTTTGCCAAAAAAATATATAATTCAGTTTCATTCATTTTCTGTGAGGTCATTTTTCTATAAAAAACTAAAGACTTCATTATTTTATTAATAGCTAATTTTATAATTTTAATTGCAGGGATAATATTATATATGTTAACTAGTTGCATTTTTTATATTTTGATTAGGGTATCAATCGAAAAGCTTATCTTGCTTAATTGGTTAATATTTTGTTTTATTTAATTATGTTTTAATTTCGTTAAAATTTAAAAAATCGAACTCATTAAAACCAGAAAATAATATAATAAAAAAAAATTTATTGTTATGAATAGAAAAATAAAAAAATTAATATTTTTAAAATCAAATCAGTTATTAATTTGTTATCGATTTAAATTTTAGTATATAATATTTTTTATATAGAGTTAAAATCATAATACAGTTTGAGAGATCGCATGTTTTTTCCTAAACTTCCAAAAACAATGTTTCGTCAAACCTTTGATTAGGACCAAATCAAATGAATTGTGAGCTGGAATCTATTTTTTTTTTTTTTTAATATTGTAGTTAGTGGTGGGATGTGAGCATTTGATACGAAGACTATTTGATGTATGTTGGTCTTGGTAGGACCAATTGGTAGGCTCTCCCTCGACTCAATCTTTTGTTTCTTTCATGGCGAGGGATTTACGCTTCATTTGATTCAATGAATGAAGGAGTGATTCCGATCCCCACTATCCTATGGTTGGGGTGGTGTCTCTGGCGACACTACAGTCCGCACATGGCCAACAGAAAATACAAAGGGTGTTATTTTTATTTTTTTTAATATGTAAGGACATTTTATCCGATTGAGAGTGTTACAGTATTATCATAGAGAGAGAATCAAATCACTATTGTTGAGAATAATAACAGAGATTTTTTAGATTATTGTGAGGGTTTTTCAATCATCACAAAAATCATCGAATTGAGAGTTGAGACGTTGTGATACTGTAGTGATAGTTCGATCTTCGTGGCTATCATTCCAACTACTAGTTGTTTGAGAAAAGAGTTTGCAGTTTCCGAAATCTTTTGTATCACCAATTGAGATATACCGTGAACTCTACTACTATACGATTTTGAAAATTTTTTATTATATGCTTCCGCTGTGTGATAGAATCATCGTAATCTAATACGTCTGTTTTTTCATTTTCAAGAATCGAATTCAAGAACTTAATTTAATAAGTTTAGTATTTTATCATTAGATTCATAATTTATTACAATATAAAGGGTGTTGATGAGATCAAGTTGTGAAGTTTAATAAAAAATTGATTCTTTTAATATCTGTTTTTTTATTTTCAAAAATTTAATTTAAGAATTTAATTAAATGAGTTTAGTATTTTATTATTAGATTCATTATTTTATAGAGTATGAAGGGTGTTGATGAGATCAAAAGGTAATTATTTATTTATTTATTTATTTTGGGGGTTTTGTCTGTATGTCCATTTCCTTGTTTATTTTATTTTATTTTGAGGTTTTGATAAATGTCTTTATTTAAAAAAAATGAAAGTATGTTGTTTTTTTTTTGGGGGGGGGGGGATACCAAGCATATTTTGGTACTTAGTCTTCACGTTAAGAGTCCAAAATAGCATACCTTTTCATCATGAGAACATACCAAAATTGACCTATTTTTCTCTTTCAGTCCAAGTTCATTTTCATACCTTGTAGATTTGAAACAACACAAAGAAAAATTGTAACAATAATCCTTACCTTATAGAAATCAATTGATTACTACTCTCAGTCTCAACTGTTAGTCTCACCCACTCGAAAGCTCCCTTTTCTTCTTCTCCCCCCCCCCCCCAAAACAGAAAAAAGAAAAAAGAGAAATGAGAAGTTATTCTACTTTTTCCGATCAAAAATATCATGTTCAAACAAAAGTGCAATTTAGAGGGCAATTGTTTCTGTAACAAGGGCTATATTTGGAAACTACCAAAACTTTCTTTCACTTGTCTACCTATCACTCACTTTCTTCTCTCTCTCTAAGTTGTTTGGGGCATGAGTGAGATGCGTGTGACCCAAAGGCTCCACCACAGGGACCCAAAAATGAGGAAAAAAGAGACCAGCCTTCTCATACATTGCCGCTACTGAAATTGAGATTAGGCATAACTAAGATTAGATGAGAATTTTAATGTAAAAAACTATTGAATGATAGTTTTAGTTAATTTTTTATGGGAAACTTGGATTTTATTTATGAAACTCTGTCCTTTTTTTAATACATTTTTTACCCAAGAGAAAGAATCTATCTTCTCATGCTCATTTAGCATAGCAAATAGAATAATTAGATATGGACGTGCCAGAAACCAAGAAAGAAAACTAGGATAGGAGTACGTAGTCTAAGTCTGGATCAGTTTGCCACATAATGATCATGGTGGACATGGCTTAATCCATAACTACAGTCTCTCTCTCTCTCTCTCTCTCTCTCTCCCCCCCCCCCAAATCGTAGTTCTCAAGTGTTGTGGAGAATTTGTGGGACATTTTCTTTATGATCATCATGTAGCATGAACTTTTCATGTAGTGGCCAAGGTTGGTCTAAGAGCATGGAGACATGGGAGTTAAGAGTCTGAAAAGAAGAAAAAAAAATGACCCATTTGAATTTGAAGATCAAACTATCCTCTAATATATCAAATTTACTTGAAATGGTGTCTTAAGTGTGAATTCTATTAATATATTGCAAGACAGTCTTTAGGTTTTAATGCACTTCTTTTTTTTTTTGTTATATAGAGATTTGAAACTGAGATATCCAGATTGAGAGAAGGGATTTGTGATCACTAAACTGTCGAGGACTTTAATGCACTTCTCACATTAAACCCTAATGATTTGGCTAAGTATCATTTACAAAGAAATTTTGGTCCTAATGCACTTTCTCATGAGGGTTTACAAGATAAAACAAAATTGAAAACTTCCTACAAAATTGTATTCAATCATAATTATTAAATAATTACTTATTTAAAAATTTTTTATTGTCTCACTATCTTACTAAAAAGAGTTCATAGTTTTGTAAATTATTAAGCATGATGATGAATGCCTACATAATTATTTCAACAAGACTCCAACATCATGCTCAATTACTGAATCTATTATTATTTTTTTTTATACACAAGATAGAATTAAACTCAAAACCTTTAAAAATTTTAAGAAAATAATTTTATATTTTTAATTTAAAATATATAATCGAAATATTATTTATTCTCTTTAAAATTATAATTTTGACACACTCTAAAATGATAACTCTAAATGTTTGTTGTATTTTGCTCTGAGATAAAATTTTAATTTTATCCCTAATTTATTAGATAAAAAAATTATTACCCCTTGGTATATTCCTTATTATATGGTTATATTTTATAGTGAAGAGAGACTGGCCTATAGTACTTTTTTTTTTTTTTCTAAATTTCGTTTTCCATACAAAGAGTGAATGATTATCAAGTATTGTCATAGTGAGATGTTGACGTTCTAACAATATCACTAGTGATGTTATCCTTCTCCATTTAGAATTTATTTATCTATTCAATCTTTTATTATTATTTATTAATTTATTAATTAATTCAAACCTTTAAATAAGATAAGAATCCGCCATGAATGGCCGCAGTAAAAATGGACTCAGAGGTTAATGCTGATGTATTTGATTTAATCAGTTCAACCTGCATTGTGACCCACCACTTTGCTAGCATTCCCTGGGTCTCTCTCTCTCTCTCAAATCATTCGAGTAAATTTGAAATTTTAAAAGTAAAATTTTCGGACACCTATTTTCTCTGTACCCAACATACATAAATAAAAATTATCAATTATCAAAAGAATTAAATAGAATATACAATAATTTCAATAGTCATTCAAAATGAATTATTAAACTTTATTTTGTTATTTCTTAGTTTTTAGTTTTAAAGTGTTCTTCAGGATCAAAAAAGGATAAACGTATTTATACACATCCTTCTCATTATATTTTTTTATAAAAAAATTATTTTCACCTCTCAAACTTCAATAAAAAAAAAAACCACAATCATTACAGGTCATTAAATTTTTCTGTTTAAATTTTTTTTTTTCGTCAGAAGAAGAGAAGTCTTGATGAAAGTTGTAACCCATTTTTTTTGTTGGTTGAGATGGGGCCAAACCCATGTTCTAAAAACCATACTTGTAGTATTTACTCAATACCACACCCATGAGGGACCATATTGCTCAATCTACAAAAATGGGTGGCTCTACACTTTCCCCACCAGAAGTGCAACCCAGTTTAGATTGTTTTGTGTAGGGTAGAGTGGAGTCTAAAAGGCCAGTTTCAGAGGGTAGGAGAAGTATCAAAACTGAACATTTAAGTTTGATAGAAACAAATGAAGGGAGACAGCTATTCTTGCCCTTAAATCTCCAAACTGTGCCTTAATTGTTGGGAAACTTTCTTGTGGTCAAAAATGGCAAATGCCCTTAAAATTGTAAGTTTGTGTTAAGTAAGGAGGATTCAATTTCCAAAATCTCTCTCTCTCTCTCTCTCCCTCTTTTCAAATAGGAGCGAGAAGAGACTAGCCTCTAAAATAAGCCATACCCGAGGAAAGAAAAAATCATGAACATCCCGAGGCAATGATGGTCCCGGTTTAGCCAGAATATTCGCGCAAGAGTTGCCCTCACCGGGTACAAAGGACACCTGATGACTAATGAATTTATTAAGCTAATCTGGGAATTTGGGTAATCTTTTCAACAACAAATAAGGTCGTTAAGATCAAAATTAAGCATATTATCACTTTGTGAAAATATGAAATAAGGTTATTAAGATCAAAATTTTGAATTCTTTTGCCAAACTTTTGATCTTTGAATTAAACTAGACACTAAAGGTTCTTAAAGTAAAGAGATAGTATAGTAATAATAATCCCCATTTTTTATCCCGTAATCTGGGATTCTAATCTCAAAATTGATGGATATATTGCCAATTGGGCCCAACATGGGATGCACTTTTGTGCCTTTCTTGAATAAGATAAGAAGAAAACCTTTTCACTATCAAAGACAATAGATTAACCAACTCTAGTGTTGTTGATACTTAATCTCTTGATAATCAAAAGCCTAACTGCATTAGAAGCATTAATTTTTGTGGGGAGAATTCAACTAACAATTCGTTGATGACTGATTTAAGCATTTGATGAAGTATAAGTCTTAACCAATTAGGCAAGATTGGGTGAGGGGAGGGGGTGGCTCCTAAAATTTATTTTCCAGTATAAAGAACATGGTTGTGGTTTGTGGGGGGTTGCCCAATATATTTCTGGACAAGACAATTCCACATTGCTTTCATGCAGCATCATCTGCAGGCTGCTTTAAACCACCCCCCATTGCTTTCCTAATAACGGTGATGAGGCCGGTGCCATGCTCTCTCTCTCTCTCTCTCTCTGTATATGTTTAGACTTATCGCTTAACAATCAATGAAAATACGGTAATAGAGTAGGGAGACAAATACATCAAGGCAAATTAGGCGGAGGAAATGAATTAGGCTCAAGAGCTCTTTACCACTCGACTGTCTTTGCAAGGACATGCAAATGCATTAAACTAAAACTCTGTTATATTTGTGTTATTTAATGTCTCTCAACCTTATGATGCAATGCTTCCTTATCTTGGTTTGGGTTGTGATAGGTTTGTCACACATTCACTATAGCTCTTGATGAGAGGCATATCCACAACTTTTGGATTTGGTTGGCTCCACATTATATCCAATTAGGAACAGTCCCAAATTTTATCTTGCAGCTTTTCTTTGCTGATGCAGCAATGTGGGGTTATGTGTTCATCTTTTCTTCAGTTCCACTTGGCATGTGCCCTCATCCCTCACTCCTTTATGCAATGTGAATCACACAATCCATTGAGGATCCTTGTGAACATAATTTAAACATGCCCTTCTGTTCTTTTCCTTAGAAAGCTGCTTCTGCAAAAATTCTCTACATCATTCTTCAAAATTCCAATAAAATATAAAGCCTTCACACCCACTTGATGGGAAAGAGATGGAGAGATAAGAAAACAATTAAATAAGAGAAAGGGTATATACCACATGAAATAAAAAAGAAAAAAAAAATGGTCTATGATCCGTATCATGAGGCAGAGCAAAGGGGCTTTGTTATATCTGGAGTAAGATGAGTATGACAAATCAGCTTCTCTTGTGGGACCATGTCCCTTAGGTAGGCAATACACTTCATTATCCATCACAATTTTTCTTTAGAATAATAACAATGGAGGAATTAAACATGAAAGCTAGGTAAGGGTTATCTTTACTTATCTATGGATGAGCTTGCCACATGCACTAGCCATTTTTTATGACCCTACCCCTCCCATTTTTGGAGGGTTCTCTTCTGCCTCTGTTTGAGGTTTTGGAAAGAGTACCAATGGGTGTTTATTATTTTTCTTAATATGTATATTTTAGTTGATATGAAATAAAGTACAGTGACATCAACTTTACTTAATAAGACAAAGATTTAATTGTTATTGTTATTGTTATTGTTATATCAAAGATACATAGATCTATATATAAAGTTCTTATGGAAATAAATATTTTATGAAAAGTGAGAGAAAAAATCTTATGTGTTGTTAAGTAAGTAGTCTTTGAAAAGACTTGGAATTTCTCTTACTAATTGAAAATTTGAAGTTCCTTTTGCACAAATTATAGATAAGCTTTCAGAAATAAGTCCAACAATGGTTGATGTAGTATTTTATGGCGCTTTTGAATTAAAAGTTCGACGAGTAGAAATAACTACTTTTTTTTTTTTTATTTTATGACACTTTTGAATTAAAAGTTTGACGATAGAGATAACTACTCTTCATTGTATAATTCAATCACCTTTCAAATTTTCAAAAATTAATAGCCCTTTCCCCCCCCCCCTCTTCTATCAATTTCTTCAAGTTCACCATACTTGATTGGTCATCTATCACAATTTTGTGATTTTATGGAGAAAAAGAAGATAATTGGGGCATTCATTTTCAATGGCAATTTTGATTGACAAATTAGTTTCTTGTCTTATAAGTTCAGTTGGCAACGTCATGCCTTGTCCATTATGGAATTCTCAAACATGAAACGAAATGTAGCCATCAAGCAAGGAAAATTTGGTCACCATGTCTTAATCCATATTCTTGCAAATTGATTTTTGCATAAATAACCCCAACCATCTCCAACTTTCATTATTTATTTATTTATTTTTGGCTTCAAAAGCATTTCAGCCCACTTTTTTTTAATTATTATATAAGGGTTATGAAAATCACGAAAATATATGTGTCAATAAAGATTTGAACACAAAATCACGGCATCAGAGAACACACTTGAGTATGAGTTTTTTTACCATCTATAGGACTTCCACTTCTAATTTTGACCATTGTTAGAGGGCTTAAAATTATAATAACTTCTCTTCATAGTAATATCCAACTTGATGGTGGTGTCCCATGCCACACAATTAGATTAAGCAATTATATGATTGTGAAGTTGCATTATTAATACATTTGATCCATTATAGATTGGGCTCCTACCCAGATTCAAAAGGGCCCATTTATTAAGAAGATGCATTCATACCATTATTTTTTTCTTAATTGACTGATATTTAATAATCAATTTTATTGATTCTAAACTCTTTCGATGATTATTTTTTTCATTTGCAGTATCTTAATCGAAATCATGATTAAAAAAATTTAGTACTTTTATCATTTGATCCACAAGAAATTTGTTCATTAATAATACTATCGGTAATTATGAAAGTGATTTTTTTCATAATTTGAAGAGCAAAAGGAGATTTGGCTAGTGGATGGGGATGACACCTCACCCAGGTTTTTCCAATATCTATCATTTCTTATTGGGAAGACTATTAACTAGAGCTTTCATATAGACATCAATGGCCGAAGACCCATTGTCGTTTCAAACCAAAATTGTGATCATGCAATTGAAACATAAAAAAATATCTTATCCCTCTTGCACATTGCTATCAAAAGCCCTGCAATTTGTACTACTTTCAAATATATAACTAATACAGTCTAAATTCTAAAATTTTAATCGGATCGCATTTCGAGAAGAGATCTCTCAATGTGATTTTCTTTGTATCTATGAAGAATCGAATTCATAACCATGATTAAAAAAATTAAACTTCCTTCTGACTAAGCTAATCAACGTTAGTTGATGCTAATGGCCAATGGTAGAGTGGATTTAGCTGTAACTTGGGGTGGACTCCTCCTGTGCAGGCAGAGCCATGGGCTTTAAAGAATGGGCTGAGCTTATCCAAGGAAATGGATCTTAACTCTGTTGTGATTCAATTTCATCACAAATTTCCTCGATTATCGATGATTGTTGGTTGGGAGCAGTCGATTTGGTAATTGTGTACTTACATCTATTAATTAAATTTTAAATTTTAAATTTAAAAATAAAAAAAAATTATATTAAGATAGTCACTCTTAAATAGGGTTCTCATAGATGTTCGAAACAAATTAGTCAAAATGTAGCTGTGGTGGAAAAATAATGATTATTGGTTGAAGTTTTCGTTCAAATTTTTTTAAAAAACTATGGTCTTAATCTCTTATATACAGAAACTTTTCAACACTGATATTTTTTATTTTTGAAACGTTTTCTATTTTCAAAACGCTCAACATGTTAAATTAAATAATATTTACATAAAATTTTTATATATTTTTTTATATTTACACATTTCTCTATATTTAATAAATTATGTATATATTTAATTATAATTATAATTTTATGTTATTTATTTTATAATTAATAATTATATATTTGATCATTTTAAATTTTTATTATAAAAATAGTTATTTTATTATTTCCATAGAATAATTAATATTTATAAAAAAAATACTTATATTTTTATATTTATGCGTTTACCCCCATTTCATTTCTTGTAGTTTTTATAAAGTGTCATTTGCACATATTGTTTCATATCCATTTCTATTTCTGTTTTATCTAGATCTTAATTGCCCAATAATGATACAAATAAATAATACTAAGGATAATTTTTCTTGTTCAAATTTTTAGACAAACAACATTACATTTTCAATTCCTATGTTTGAAATTTAGTCATCATGCCTTACAAATGGCTATGCTAGTTTATTGTTTATGCGTACAAACAATTTTTTGAAAAATATTGTAGATGATTTTTTTCTTTATAATTATTATTATTATTATTACTATTAATTTTTGGGTAGAAATAATGCTACAAACACAAGGAAAACGGCCAACAACCCTCAACAAAAGACTGTAACTATTTGATCATTTAGTTGGGCATTTTAAGAATTAACGGCTAGTTCAACTAACTATAATAACTAAACCATACTATAAATAACCAATTGCAATTAAACCAAAATGTAATAATAAGATTAGTTAATGTGGTTAGATTGGTTGAATAATCAATCACAGTGTATTCGTGAATAAAATAGTTGTTTCTCTTTCTCATTCTCTTATTTCTCTCTCCTAATCTCTCTCTCTTTACTTTTTTCTCACTTTATTTCTCTATCTTTCTCCCTTCCTATCTTCTCTCCCCAATCTCTCTCTCTCTCTCTCTCTCTCTCTCTCTCTCTCTCTCTCTCTCTCTCTCTCTCGTCACTCTATTCCCACTTTTTACTCATTTTCCAACCAATCATCAGCTTACGATTGACCGCCCATCACTCCCAGCCAACCGCGCCATCACTCCCCAGCCCACCGCTCATGCTTCCTAACTGACTGCCCACTTAAGGATTATAACAAAATTGGTATCAGAGCAGTTGTTCCTTGGTTTCTTCAAAGATTCTGTCACGCCCCGACCCGCAGGTCGAGCACGCGAACAAATCGCCGCGACTCCTTAAAACACGGGTATGCCTACTCGCATATCGAGGTGACGCAAGACTAATATTATGACCTTACTCGATATCATTAAGTCAAAATTATATGGAGGAAGATTTTTTTTTTTAAAAGATAGTTTTCAATAAAATTTTTCTTTAAAATATTTGCTTCCAATTTACATATAATATTTATATGCATAGTCCAATCGTAAATAAGAATGAGTATAATCACTTACCCGATAGCGTCTCTCAGTAAAAGTCGTGGGATAGTACCTCAATGTATGTCAAATACAGTATAAGCTGAAAATATTAATATGAGGGGTAAGTATAATCCACATACTCAGTGAGTGAGGTGCAATGACTACATAATGACAATAAATGAATTTATGAGTGTGGCAAGTCAAAACATCATTTCAAATTCATTTTTCATTCATTTGCAAATACATCGTGTAATTCAAAATAATATGCATCCTTATCATTAAATCATACATCAATGAGGTGTCAAAAACGTATTCTACCCATAGTTTGGCCTAATTAGGGTAAAATCTACCAAATGGTCATCACAATATTTATAAGAATAAAACACATATATCTTTCCCCCTTCCCTTGGTGTTGACATGGTCTTCACGGGTGCTCGTTTATTTGATCTGTTGCCCAGAGACAGTGGACTCAAACCCCTGCTCCCGTGTTATCCCACCACGTCACCCCGTCGGGTAAACGCTCAATACCATGGTAGGGAGTGTACTATAGCTATTATGCACCATTTCATAATCATACACTTGTGCCATAAATCTTCATTTATAAATATTTACTCGTAAAACAAGGCACTATCAGATCATCATAACATCAGGATGCAATTCGTCATAAACATCATTTTAAGACATGCCACAAATACTAAAACATTTCTAAATCACATTTCAAAAATTCATTTATAAAAATCATGATCAAAATATTTTTCATTCAAAGTAAGAAATAGTCGTCCCACTCACCTCTACCGAGGAGGGTACGCCACTCCCCCTAACTATCCTCGTTTCTCGAACGAGTCATCCCTCGAATCCTAATCCTAAATTAAATAATATCATTTATTAATTCAATATTATATAGTTGGATTACAACATGCATATCTTTCATAAGGTTGAATTTCAATTTTCATACTTAGAGAAATTTCTACAAATATATAACGCGTAGGTTTAGTAAAATCATGATATCTTCAAAAATATTGATCGGATTCAATTGATTTAAATTTTTTTCTTAAAGTTAAAACATATATCTCCAACTTTTATGTTTAGATCATCTTCAAATTCTGAATATACGAATTTATAAAAAATTTATCACTTTTCCTGCTATGTTCCTAAAACCAATTCTGAATAGTTTTGGGAGAATTTCCATATCTCCCTATGTACGTCTCCAATTTAAGTAATTCTTACCTCAAATTAAAGATAAGACATAGCTCTAAAAATTTCTAGTTTTGACCATCCTCAGATTCTAAATGTATAATTTTATAAAATTCGATTTTCATCTCAGTTTCAGTTTTAGAACTATTTCTACACAGTTTTAATAAAATCATTATAACTTTATGCATGTAACTCCGATTCAAGTGATCATTATCTCAAATCAAAGATAAGACAGAGCCCTAAAACTTTTATGTTTAATGTTTCTCCAAATTATGAACAGAAAATACCTCAAAAATTCATACAAGTTATTGGTCGTACACAAGACATGAAACAGAATTTGTGAAACGTGCTAAGCTTCCAAAAATCACTAAAAATCGATTTTTTTATGAAATTCCTTACATGATATACCATTTTAAAGATTAGAAAGTCTAATATATAGATAAATAAATATCTTAGATTTTTAAATTCTACAGAATGAGATATCCTAAGAAAACTATACAAAACTCAATCTAGAAATCAACATTTAGCATGCTAGTATGAATGCCAAAGTAACTACTCATCAAATAATTTAATCTTAGTATAAGTTAGAATATGTTACCTCATTTATAAGATCTCTTGCTAACAATATATATCACCACTCTCTTTGAATCTTTGAATTTTTATCACCTTAGAAAAAAATCAAATCACAATAAATATAAATTTCTATACAATATCTCTATACTTCCAATTGAAATTCAAGAATTCCCAAAAATGTTCTTACCTATTTGACTCCATGGTTGAAATCAAAATGGATATAGAACCCTCACAATTTTGTCCAAGGTGAGTTTGAATGAAGAAAATAGACCAAACTCTTCTTAAACAAATTCTTTTATAAACCTAGCCAAATATCATTAACCATTGGATCATTCCATGCATTATCTTGACCTTCCACTTGTTCTAATACTTAAACCATACAATTGTTGATTCAAGCAACCTCCATGCACTCTACCAAGTGTCTTTGGACATCCATGTCAATGGGAGAAGGTGTCACAAGCTAGAACAAGTTATTCTAGTTAGTTTTCATGCAAAAATTTCTACTCAATAAGTTTTCATGCATAAATTTCTATCCAATAAATTTTCTTGAATGTGAAAAATCCTATGTGGCCACTAACCAACCTTGCTTCCCTCTTGACCAATCATTTGGCTCCAATTGTCCATTCTTGAGTGGTTTACAACTTAGTCCCTTAACTTTCCTTAATTGCATTTAAACCCCTAACTTTTAACAATTTACATTTTTTGTCTCTATGAAATTTTGTTTGAAATATCTTAGATATGTGAAATTTTATTTAAATATCTTTATTTAAGTGTGTGGACCTTCTCTTAGTTATTTTTTACTTCTTTAGTCGTTACCGGCACTTTCTGATAAATTTTTCGGTTTACCGATAAAATTTTCGGTTTTAGCGATTTTGAGGCGAAGTCTCAAAATAAATAAATAGATAATTAAATAGATGTTTCAAAATGATACTTATATATTTAGAATCATGAGGAGTAGTACATGATATACAATCATCGAAAATCAATGTTACAGATTCAATGGCGGATAGTTCTCGATACAAAATTGTTGAAGATCAAATCAGAAAACAAGAAAACAAAATGTTAGACTGACAAATGAATTTCAAGAACATAGACTGCAAGTTGAAAAAAAGGTTCAAAGGTATTAAAAAGAAGCTAGATGGTATGTCTCAGAAATTAGATGAACAAAACCAAATAATAGTGTCATGACTAGTGTGGACCCCAAATTTAGTTTAATTTTTAAAATGTTAAACAAAGAAAAAATTGAAGAACCGAAAATGATAGGGCCTCTAATTCACCTATCTACCAACTCCATCAAAAGATAGAATAAGGATAAAATCTGGATCCCAAACATTGAGAAAAGATCCTATGAGTCGGGCTTATTGCGGAATTCTCCAAGAATAGAACTTCCATTATTCGTTAGAGAAAATCCTAGGATATGATTGAGAAAATGCCAAAATTTTTTCAAATTCCTTCTCACTCATGGCTCGATACCATAGAAATGTATCTTGAGGGAAAGACAAAAATCTAATTTCAAGGTCTCAAGTTAGCCAAACAAGAAATTAGTTGGGAAAAATTCTCATCACAGTTGTGTTTAAGATTTGAAACAAAGGAGTTCCAAGGTGAAGTTGAAGAATTTAATAAGATACAACAGAATGGATCGTTGTCTGAATACTAGGAGAGATTTGAAGAGTTATGATCAGTAATATTATAAAATAATTACAAGTTAACTGAGTCCTATTTCATTTCAAGCTTCATCAGTAGATTAAGAGAAGGCATCAAACCAACGATGAGAATAATAAAGTCTCAGACTCTGCTACAAGCACTTGAGATAGCAACACTTCAGGAACAATAATTAGAGCTTGCCAGACAAAGGGAGACTAGTCTAAAAAGGAGTTGGGACCCTAGAGAAACAAAAACTGGGATCAAGAATTTGGGAGAAGCAATGACCACTTCTATGAACACTACATATAAAGGAAAAGGAGTATCAAATAAAATTAAATTTTAAACACAGAACACCCAGGATTTCATTCAAAGAAATGTAGTTCAAAAGATTTAATAATCTCTACTACAAATGTGGAGAAAAATAAATGTCAGGACACCAATGTAAACTTAAACACCTCAATGTACTAATAGCAGTTGAAAATGAGGAGGATCTAAAGGAACAATCAGTCTGTCATTCAATGGGTAATCAAGAGAATCAATCTTAGCCCAACAAAGTTCACTTGAGAAGACATGAGCTTCATCAAGGTACAGGCTTCAACCTTAAGGACAAGGTGTTTCTCTAAAGGGAAGAAAAACTGTAACAACTTGATTATTTAGTTGGGCAATTCAAGAATTAATGGCTAGTTTAACTAACTGTAATAACCAAACCCAACTGTAAACAACCAATTGCAGTTAAACCAAATTGTAATAAGAAGATTAGTTAGGGTGATTAGATTGGTTAAATAACCAATCATAGTGTATAAATAGTTTGTTGAAATTAGAATAAAGGTCGTGGATGAAATAGTTCTTCCTCTCTCTTATTCTTTGATTAATCTCTCTTAATCTATCTCTTTACTTCATTCTCCCTTAATTCATGTCTCTTTCTCCCTTCCTATCTTCTCCTCCTAATCTCTCACTCTCTCTCTCTCTTTCTTTTTTTTTTTTGGTAGAGAAACGAAAGACAGAAAGAAAAATAAAGGGCCAAAAGGCCAACCAACTAGCAGACTCTCAACCAGGGAATGCCTATCTTATCAGCATACAATAGAGGACGAAGGCTGCTAGGGGCAGAAAGGATGGTAAGACCAAATGGCTTTGAGTGAGCAAGGTTCGCCAAGTGTTCAGCACATTTATTACCTTCCCTGTATGAGTGTAGAGCTCTAGTAGAGTTTAAGGAAGACATAAGGCTTCTGTAGTCTTCGATGACATGAAAGAGCGGGTGGGATTCAAGGACGCCCTTGATAAGGAAAGATATGAGGGTGATTGAGTCGGATTCAATTATCAAGTCAGGATAGCCTTTATCAATGACAAATCTGAGCCCTTCTTTAAGACCCCATAGCTTCGCCGAAAGGCTATCAAAGACGTAATTGTTGATAGAATAACCAAGGATCCAAATGCCATGAGAGTCCCTGAGGAGACCGCTAGCACCAGCTTTATCGGAGGTGGACTTCACTGAACCATCAGAGTTGAGCTTGATGAAATTATCGGGAGGAGCGGACCAACAAACAAGAATAGAATAAGGCTATCTGGGAACCTTGTTACTGTAATAAGCAAGAGAAAAGTTCGAGGCAAAGTGAATGGCTTGAGTGGCAATGAGTCTGGCGTTGGGAAGATAGTTCTCGAAGATGAACTTACATCTGGCTTTCCAGATATGCCAAATGGCAGCCGAGAAATTGACAGCCCAAGCATGGTTGCCTTTGAGGGGAGAGCAGTTTGTTTAATCCAGCCAGGAGCAAAAGAGGTGTTGAAAGAAGCATCAGATTGCTTGGTAAAGCTGATTAAGGACCAAACTTCTCTACTCCAATTGCAGTCTCTTAGCATGTGAAGAGTAGTTTCATCTTCAGAACCGCAAATGGGGAATAAAGGATCGTTAGATATCCTTCTTCTAACTCTTTCAGAATTAGTTAGAATCTTCTCTCTACTGGCAATCCAAATAAAGAATCTGATTCTTTCAGGACAGGGGACTTTCCAAATCCAATTTCAATTGTCAGAGGAAACAACAGGAAGCAAAAGGTTGTAGACAGAGCTTACGGAGAAAGTGCCATCAGGGGTGACTTTCCAGTAAAACTTATCACTGAATTCTTTGCTTAAAGGGAGAATTATGGCTCTTATCTCATCAACTTTCTAACTAGAGAGAAGTTTTTGGAGTTCTTTTAAATTCCAGTCTCCATTCTCAGAGATGAAGGAGCTGACTTTGGTATCCAAGATGATTTGATTCTCGGGGATAATGGCATGATCTAGCAACTTCTCTTTTCCTACCCAGGGATCTTGCCCTAAATTTTCATTGAGCCTATTACCAAGTCTCCATTTGATTCCCTTCATGACACAGCTTTTACTTCGGATGATACCTCGCCAGACAGTTGAGCTGTTGGGCTTGATTCTGACTTGGGGAAGATCTTCCTTATGAAAGTACTTACTCCTAAGGATCACACTCCAAGGGACATTGTCATTTTGTAGAATTCTCCAAGCGAGTTTAGATAGAAGGCAATGTTATTGGTTCTAGGGTTTCGAATGCCAAGTCTACCTTCCTTCTTTTTCTTGCAGACTTCAGTCCAGCTAATAGGATGGATCTTTCTTTTATCAGGATGGTCCCCCCACAAGAAATCCCTACTAAGTTTATCAATCCTTTTGTAGGTGGCTTCCGGCAACCAAGCCATCTGCATAGAGTAAACTGGGATAGCTGAAGTGACGGATTTGATGAGGGTTGCCCTACCTGCTGTACTGAGAAGCATCTTTTTCCAATTGGTGAGCTTGGCCTGGATTCTTTCTTCAAGATAATTGTAGGTGTGCTTGCTGATTCTGCTATGGATGAGAGGTTCACCTGGGTAGGAGCCAAGGTCTTCAGTCATACTGAACTTGGAGGAATCTACAAGGGTTCTTTTTAGAGAATAAGGGGCTCTAGGTGATATCCAGATTTTGGATTTATTTGAGTTTATCTTAAGCCCACTCTTATTACTGAAATCCTGAAGACAATTAAGGATTGAATCCATATTAAGCATGTCTGCTTCAGCGAACAACATGAGGTCATCGGCGAAGAAAAGATGGGAGATAGGAGGGGCCCTTCTTGCAGCTTTAAGTGATATCCAGGATTTATCTCTCACCCGGTCCCTTATCATATAGAAGAGCCTCTCCATGGCAAGGATGAATAACTAAGGAGATAAAGGATCTCCTTGTCTAATGCCTCTCCCAGGCTTGATGGGTGGAAGGGAACCTCCATTCCACAAAATCGAGACTTCACTGCTAGTTATAGTAAACATAATGAGCCTTATTATGGGGGAAAAGAAATTGAACTCAAGGAGAACATGTTCCAAGAAGTTCCAGTTTAGGCTATCGAAGGCTTTCTCCAAGTCAACTTTCAACACCATTTTATGCTTTTTACTCCTAGAATTATGGATTGAATGAATAATCTCTTTGGTGATAATGATGTTGCCCGCTGAGCTTCTGTTGGGAAGGAAGTTGGATTGATGATCTCCAATGATTCTTTGGAGGATAGGCCTCATCCTTTCAACAATGACTTTCGAAAGAATCTTGTAGGAGGTATTGAGAAAGCTAATAGGTCTAAAGTCCTTATGACTTTCTGGCCTTTTATTTTTGGGAATAAGAATGATTAGAGCTTTGGAGATTTCAAGCTCAAAGGAGCCCTCTCTGAGAGCATCAGTAATGAATCTGCAAGTGGAGCTCTTCACTGTGTTCCATCTATGCTGGTAGAGGGGTTGGATCCCGTCGGGGCCAAGAGCTTTGAGACTGTGCATATTGAAGACTACAGCTTTCGTTTCATCAATAGAGGCTTCATGGGTGAGCAGATTTTGTTCCTCTACAGTAAGCTTGAGTTGGAATCTTGCACTTCTATTACTGAAAAGGGTCACATGCTGGCTAGCAAAGGAGTCTTTGAAATAGTTGGTGACATGGTCTTGGAGCTTAATCTGGTCATAACATCAAGATCCTTCAATTTTGAAACAAGCAATTTTGTTTGCATTTTTTCTGATCTTGGTAGTGGCATAATAGAATTTAGTATTCCTATCCCCTTCACAGAACCACTGAAGCCTGGACTTTTGATGCCATAGAGTCTCTTCTTGAGCTAGAGTCTTATGGTAGTCAGCTAAGAGATCCTTTTCAAGCTGTTGCAGAAAGGGAGAGTGCCTATAGCTGTTAGAATGCTAAATTCCTTTAAGTCTTACTTCGATATCTCTTTTCCTCTTAAAGATGTTGCCAAAGACTTCACGATTCCAAATTTTTAATTTTTGAGCTGTGTTGGCAGTGGCTTGAGGAAGAGAATTAGTGGACAACCAGGCTTCATCGAATGTTGAGTTGAATTGAGGTTGGGAGATCCAGGCTGCTTCAAATCTGAAGGGTCTAAGATGATTCTCTAGAGCTTGTGTTATTGTAGTTTGGAGCATTATGAGATTGTGATCTCCATGAGTTCTCAGGAGATTGATGACTTTCAGCTCAGGGAAGGCAGTGCAAGCTTGATGATTAGCAAAAGCTTTGTCCAATCTTTCTTGGAGAATAGTTCTACCTTCAATCTTTCTTATTCATGTGAAGGTAGGACCAGCAGCCCTAATATCCCTGAAATTACAATTGTCCTATTGGTTTCTAAACCATCTGCACCTTCTGATGGATCTGGAGGACTGGTTAGTAGTCTCATCGATATAAGCAATGTCATTAAAGTCTCCTAGGAGGAACCAAGGGAGAGTGATGGAGGAAGCATAGTTGGAAATGTCATTCCAGAAGAGCTCCTTGCTCTGGGAGTTGGGTTGGACGTAGAAAAAAGAGATAAGCCAGCTTTTGGTCAAGTCATTGACAATGGCATGGATGGTTTGGTTGTTTTGACTTTTGATATTGAGGGAGACTTTATTAGAATTCCAGCAGAGCCAAAGTCCTCCTTTAAGGCCAGTAGTAAGAACAATAAATTCCTTATCAAACCCAATAGTTTTCAGGAAGTTTGGGAAGATATTTCTTTCTGCTTTAGTTTCAATAAGACAGAGAATATCTGGATGATGAGATCTCCAGAGCTCTTTGTAGACTCTTCTAAATCTACTGTTTCCAACTCCACAGCAGTTCCACACAATGACTTTAATATTCATTGGAAAAAAGGGAGGGAAGGAGCAGAGCAAAGAGGTTAGTCCTCGTCACAGAGGTCTGCATTGCTAACCTCTTCATTCTCGGAGGCATTAGTTCCCTCTTTATTGTTATCCATCTCCTCGTCACTTGATGGGAGTTGTTCTTCCATACAGTGATTATGTAAGTCTCCAGGGTCAATGCACCAGTTTTCATCTTTATTTGAATGGAGGGTGGTGGTCGAAAGAATGGGGTTAGTTTTACTGATAAGGGCTGTTTTATTATGAGTAGGAGGACCAGGACTAACAAGGTTAGTGTAGTGAGTTTGGAAGTGGGCTAGAATGTTGTCTATGGATGGGAACTTAGGCTTTGGAGATTTAAGAAGGGACCTATGTTGAGGGTTTTCGGCCCATAATTGAAGGGAATAATCTTTGGTGGTCCCTACTGGGTCTAAAGAAGTAAAGTTTGGTTGTTCTGAGGTTTCAACTGCTTCTAGATAGTTGACTTTCTTTTTGCCTCGATACTCTTTCACCTTATGACTCTGCTGATTGGGTTTTTTTTTTCCCTCCTTCCTCTGATTATTTACTAAAGAGATGTTTCTCTGACTTATCAGAAACTCTATAGTTGCAGGTTCAGAAGACACTTATTGGTCAATCTCTCTCTCCCTCTTATCACTCTATTCCCACTTTCTGCTCATTTTCCAACCAACCATCAACTCACGGTTGACCGCCACTCACTCCCAGCTAACCGCCCATCACTCCATAGTCAACCACCCAAGCTTCCCAACTGACCACCCACTCAAGGATTGTAATAAAGATCAGAAACCCCTAATAATCCAAGGTTCCAGTCCTCCCACTAGTGACTTTGTATAACTTAACACCTTGCTTATCCATTATCAACAGCTGGGTCAAGGAACTAGGTGGGACTTCAACAACCCTCAAGATCAACTCCCCCCAGCTTAGCTAGATTGTCGGCATACCTATTAGCTTCCCTATAGACATGCTTAACTTCATCTTCTCCCAACTCCCTGAGCAGCTACCTACACTTCCTAATCGTATAGAAAAGAGGGTGGTTGAAACCACCTTCTTCTTCAATAATTGAGTTAATGTAATGTAGTCCACTTCCACATTGTTCAAACCCTTTTTCTTCGCAAGCTAGAGACCCTCCTTTAAGGCTTATACCTCAGCCATCAAAACATCTGCCTTCCCTAATTTGGGAAGAAGTCGGACACCCAATTCCCATCTCCATCTCTCAAAATTCCTCCTCCACTTGCTTTTCCTAGCTTTAGATTACCTCTCTCGGGCGGAGTCCACTTAACTTTGATTATAGCAAGCTGTTTGTGTTGCTGAACATTCCTTTTCTTCTCCCCGCAATCTTTTGCAAATTTCCTTGCCATTCTGACTGTCACAGCAAGGGGGTCCTTTTACTGTTCAAGGTCAGATTGCATCTGCTCTTCCAGATGAACCAAATGGAAGCCACAAACATCTCTAGGCTCGAGATTCTAAACCTCCTCTCCACACCCTTCCTGATCCATCCTTAGATCATCAATTCCTACGCAGATCATGCTCCAAATTGCCTTGACCTCCTTGTAGTCCCTCAGCACATGTAATACTGATTTTGCATTTTCATTGCACCTTACACATTCATCATTTTCTACAAGTCTCCTCTTTCTTCTCGCAGCATTCGTCATAATTTTCTCCTTTATAACTAACCAAATGAAGAACCTCACTCTCTCCGGATATTTAATTTTCCATATCCACTTCCACTCCTCATTCTTCTGGATCTGTGCTCATTCTCCTGAAGCATTTAGTAAGCATTGGCCACAGTGAAATTGCCAACTTGTATAGGCCTATGGTCCAATTGGGCCCAACTTGTATAGGCCTAAAAGATGATTGGCCCAAACATGCCCGAAGAACAATGTTTTTTTACTCGGGCCTACCTTCTCATTGGCCCAATCCAATTGAGCTTACCGGGGGGGGGGGTTCATTCTCCCAGAATTTTTTGATAACTTTTGTAGCCTAGGGTGGAAAATGGAAAAGATACGGGCAAGTTCTTATTGGTTTCAGATAACAATCTCCCTTTCACATTGAAATCAATAAATGGTAATTTTCATACAATAGTAATCACCAATATTCTGTAGGTCTAATGAAAGATCTCGAATTCGACTTTTAGAATGAAAATATAAGAGTTGGGAGTGCCCACCACTAAATCGAGCTACCAGATTAGTCAAGCAATCTGGATACTGATGGTCAAAATATAAGAAGAAAAAAAATAAGGGTAATCCCATTTTCCTTTTGAACTTTTTATGCTCGCTCATCCTCATATTTCCCACCATATTTACTGCAGTCATCCCTTAGAACACTGTTACTTTCTTTTGCTTTGGCTCTTAGATCTCTCTCTCTCTCTCTCTCTCTCTCACACACACACACACACACAATTTTGCCCCCTTTGCCATTCAATTTAGATGAGACTTGAAAATTTAATTCCCAAGGATTTTTTTTTCTTTTTGCATTTTCTTGATGTGTCTTTTAAGTCTTTATAGACATAATGATGCGTGTACTGATATACGTGACCCAAAACTCTCTTTCCTTTTTGTTATTTCTTTTTGAATTAATAACGCTTCATAACACGGATTGCTTGTTACAGACTTCAACTCTCAGTTGTGTGTGGACAATGCTTTTTGTCAATGAGAAAGGCATGCCTGAGCAGGCATTCATATGTTGTTGGTACCTTAAGTCTGCCTAGTGTTTGCAGTGAATGAATGTCTCTTCTATAGTTGAGTCTTCAGAATGTTTAAGCTCTGTATTCTGCGAACCCTGGAAAAATAGGGCAACTGTACTAAGTTCATACATGACCATAATTTACCACCCCTCCACTTTTTCACAGTATTTAGTGATGAGATGGATATGAAGTAGATTGATTGTGGATCCTTCAAGAGAATTGGAATCTTCGCGCTCTCTTAAACAAATTTTTCCTTATAAATTTCAAAGATTTTGGTAGTAGAAAGAAAGAATCAGAACCACACCCATCGACAGAATTGAATCAAATTATACTTTACATATATAAGTATGAAATTAATTGAAAAAAAAAAAAACACTCAAGTTCCTAGATTGTAATTGATGAATCAATTTCTTTGAAACCATTAGTAATATCAGGTATGGTGGGTTGTGATTTGAGATACTTGTGTTGTGATGGAGTGAAGGATTTGTTTAATTCAGTCATGATTATGGAGGGTCTAGTGAATATTATAATTTCAAACAGTATTGTAATATAAATATTACTAACAAGTTTATTGATTCATTATATTTATATTAATTAAAAAAATAATTATTCATTTTCTAAACTAATACATTATCAGACAGACCTTGTTTCGGAAAGGTGAGATTGTGTCAACCGAGGTGAAGAGTTTGATTTTTTTTTTTTTTTTTGAGAAAATTTAACTTTTATAACAAAATTCTATATTTTTTAAAAAAGAAAAAAAATATATCACTTCAATGAAAAAACAGCAAGTTGCATAATATAAAACAAAAATAAGTTAAAATAAATCGAGAAAAATTGAAATTCATCATGCACATGAAAAGCTAAATAAAGAAAGAATTTGAAAATCAAAATAAAAAAAAATAATAAAGGAATAAGAAGAACTCAAACACGATAATCAAGAGAAGTGAACTTCTTTTAACTTAGATTTAGAACAATACAGCATAGCCAGCAGGATACAAATCACCAATCTCATCATTCAAGACAAGCTTCTATTCACCATTAACAACAGATTTTAGTAACAAATGTGAAAAGGACAGCAAAACTCAATAAAGAAACTTGTGGGTGTGTGTTAAATAATGGCCTCCACGAGTTTGGACTGCATTACTGAATCGATTCATATCCTTGAAGTGTTGTTTGAAATCTGAAATTTGAGTGCAGTCCGAGGTGGAGCAGCACTTTTGCAGGCAACCTCCACAAAGGAATAATGTACACCATCTTCAGGCATTTGGAAAATCTCAATCTCCTCAGATGAGTCTTTCATCAACCATGAGAAAAGTCTCGTATGCCACCACAGAGTTTCACTCTTTAGAGCCTTCCATAGCTAATGATTAAATCAAAACAAAGAATCAACACCAAACACTTTCTCGATTCTACTATGAAAAGGATAGGAAGCAAAAATAAAACCAAATTAACCAGGCTAAATCATCTCTTAACCCATGTCAATGGCCAACCAATTCGCTTCTGAGTTCTAACACACACAATTAATTCCATATGGACGTGAAAAGTGCATATCTGCATGCAGTACTTTTGCAGAGGGGAGGCTTGTTAGGAAGTTTTGAGATTTTATTAGGGAGAGAAAGCTAAGAGAAAAAGACAAGTAGTGAAATTTAATACCGGAAAAGAAAATTTATTATCGAAAGAAACAGATAAGAGAAAAACCTCAACAGATCCAAGGACTTCAAACTAGTCATGTTAAGGAGTTTGAAATCCCCAAAAGAATAATAATAATAAAATAAAATAAAAATTAAAAATTAAGGGAAAAAAAAAGCACACACACAATTAAAGGAGACTTGAGTGACATATTTGTTCCATTTCCAGAGCACTTCAATTTCATGAGAAGCATGACTTAGGATGAGAAATGAAAAAAGGCTAAGCATATCAGCTGATTCTGTGCATAACAGAGTATAGTTAATTCCATTGCAGCCATTTGGTATGTGTATACCATGCCTTAGGTGATGATTCAACCAAAAAGTCTACTTTGAGGATCAGCCATCCAAACCAGGAGTTACTCAAGTGGTATCAAGTTTTACAGCAATCACTTCCAGACATTGTTAAACAAACATGACACAGGTTATAGATTAAAACTAGCAGTCTCAGAATATATGAAAGGATGCTTTCAATTTGTAAAGATAAGAAAGCCTAAATATTTGCAAACCTGAAATTGGAGTTCAACCATACAGACAATCTCAGTTTGCCCACCTATGAAGCAATAAGAAGTTAGAGAAGCAACACAATTGACATTAAATGACAAATGCTCAAAAGGATAAAATAAAACCAAGGAGAAGTAAGACTGCCAGTAAAAATGCAGTTTTTAATTGACTGGCACAAGTCCACTTTTCGTTCTCTTAAGAAATCCTTGATCATCGATCTTTTTTTACAATCATAATGCCCCCAACAATTCCAGCTCAGTATGTGTAACATCATTAAGATTAGATGTTGGAACATAATTACGTATTTCCAATCCAAAGAAAATGGCTAACTTGTTATGCATGTAAATATAGCATAAGAAGCCTGGGAAATTATATGTTGCATCAAGAGAAAAGGTGTTCAAAAAATGGAACTGCCAGTGGAACCCATTCTGCAACTATTACCTTCTTATTTTCTTCTTCCAAGATTGACTGGGTTGAAGCACCATTAGCGAAACCCAACTTTTGCATTACTTCATCCAGACGCTTCATGTTTGTCAGATAAAGATAACCAACCTGCAATATAATTCATGACAAAGATTTCTTGTCATGTAAATGACCACTCCCACAATCAGATTCATATTTTTCCTACTACATTTTATACATCTTCCATCGATCAATCAAATTTTTAGAACGCATGACTCTGTTGCTTGATTACATCACATTGTGGACAGGTGTTATTACATATTGTTTTGAGGATAGCATTCAAACATGATTTCTTGATTTACCTTAAATCCAGTAGCCAAAATTTAATATGGGAAAATGTCTTGTATCATCTCTGCTACCCATTGTTAGCAACCATAAAGTCTTAAAGAATCGATATTTAGTACTTTAAATTTCAAAGACCCGTAGCAAGAGTCAATAATAAGGGGGGGGGGAACCAAACGTAATCAGGTACTGACTAGTGTTTCCAATGCAGATGCTCTGTTGTAAATTGCAACACCAGCACGTTTTTTTGTCTTTGTTGATTTACCAGAACTAACATTCTTTCCCCACCGAAGAACGTTCCTGCAGGATATATATACTTCAGTTGCAATCAGTCCAACAAGGAAATACAACTATTTTGCTAGCAGATATTGGAGCTGCAAGCTCCTTTCACAAAGTGTAGAGGTAGTGCGGCATCATCTCTTCCAGCATTTTCTCTCTGAAAAGAATGTGAACTTATTGCAGAACACCGATGTCTCATAAAATAGAAACACAAGGATAGAAACAAACTAGTGTGACCATGGGTAAGATCAAATAGAGCCTCATATCAGGTAATATCCTTTTTCTTCTCCAATGTTTCACTAATGGACCCAGGATATCTTTGAAAAATTAATGAAACAAACTAATGTCCTCTACATTGACAAGAATTGAGTACTTTTCTTCATCCATCTTTACCAAGAAGTGGATGGAATTTACTTTAAACCTTTTAAAGAGGATGAATACATTTCCTGCCACTTCATTACTGCATGTTCCATATGCCCACTACTACAGTAAACATAATTATCCGTAACCATTGTGAGAAAAAGGGTAAGTCCATTGCCTGCTGCTTCACTAGAAGATGTTTAGATTGTAAATTAATCAAATCAGGAAAACAAGGAAAAAGCACAATCATCCACTGACCTTTCTTCATCCACTAAGAAATTATCATCAAGAAGCTTCTGAAGAAACATATCCTGAAGCACAAGCAACGATAATCATATAAAGTTCCTTTTTACCACAAAGAGTTACTGTTTCTGTCATAAACTTATATTCAAACAGGCAAAATGACAAAACAAAGCTCAAAGACACAAAGTTAGGACAACTATGACACAGAGCCTATGGAAAATTGAAATAATAAGTTAACATTATGACTTGCATTACAAATCACAAAAGACTCAACTGAATACATCAATTTTTCCTCTTATCTCCTAGGGCTGTGAAGTGGATGCCAAGTGCCAATAATTATTAGGGCAGCTAATAACATGAACTAAATGTCTTTCACATGCTTGTTTCAAGATACTTGACTGGGGAAGTAAACCAATTGAGACTACAAATCCAGAAAAGATGATTTCTTATGCAAATTTACTAAGGAAGAGGTCCGACTGGGACTAAAACCAAGAAAAAGATGATTCGTTATGGAAAATGTATTAAGGAAGATGTATATTTTGAGTTCACTTTAGAAACCAATGTCAATATGTATAATAGAGCTAAAGATCTTATTAGAAGATGAGGAGAAAAGAATAGTGTGCCATACTTGTGCTTCACAGCGCACTACTGCCATTACACGATCATTGTATTCTTCAATATCCAGGGGAGGAAACAAAAAGTGCCTTCTAGCATACAACTGCAGATTAAGAGATCATGTCAGTCCATATTACAAGGTCACAGCACATCTTTTCAGTGACTATTTTATTGGACATCAAAGTCAAGTAGAGATATCATGCTTGGACTGCCAACTTGAAGCTTTGCTAGCATCTCTATCTCTTCCATGACTCCTGATCATAATTTCTACCTAACTATGTAGGTTAGTGAAGATTCGAAGATAGGTAGAAAGGAAATATTCAAAAACATGTGTACTTTTACTGCTTATAATAGGGTTACCCTCAGTCTTATTAACAAGTTTGGCCTTTTCCTACGCCATAAAATCCTTCAATGCTTGTTTCCATCAATAGTACCAAGAACACCAAACACTCTTATGAAAAAGAAACAGGCAGAAGATTTTCAATGCTGAATTATTTCAATCACCGATCACAAGCTTTTTCAAAAGCCAACACTCAAAATCGCTTATTTATTTTTTTCTCCAGGTATCCTCATGCGGCTCAGTAGCCACTATAATTGCATCTATTATCTATCTACCTCGTAGAGATGCGCATTGCAACATAGTGTTGTCTAGAACTTAGCTCAAAGGATTAGTAGCTAAAACATTGGCCAAAATTCTTTATATACTAGAGGCCTGGCTGATAAGCCTAAATCCTTCATTTTGCAGGTTAACAATCCCTCTTCTGGATAAGAGTAATAAAGGTAGATTTCATACTCTTCCCAAGAACAGCAATTGCATAATGTTCCTACAAAACCTTGAACTGATCCACAATGACAAGTTTCAGATAATCTTGAGAAAACATTATGGTGCGTTCATTAAAACCAGGTGTCATCTCTTTGCATGTCATAATAGCTGTCCGAACTTCTTACAATCCTGTCAAAGGTTCCTCTAACCAAGCCTTATTACTTTGCTTAAGAATTCAATCAATCCATCAACCCATCAACCATAGGCCTTTGAGAATCCTCTAGCAAATATAGTTCTCCATACAAGCTTGTGATCTCCTCCACAATCAACCTAGGTTCATTAAAATAGTCTCGTCCGGTTTCTCAATCGCCTAAGTCAAAACTCTTCCTTTTCCCATCATTCTCAACTAGTCCTCAAAGCCTCCCTTGTCCATTTGAATCTAGTCTTCAGTCTCCAACTCATTCTCCCGTTCAAAAGAATCTCCTGAAAAATCATTCTCAAGGCATGCTCTTCAAGCCATCCCCACCACAAAAATCCCCTCTCAGTATCTATCATTTCAATGGCCTCAAGCTCCTCAACCAAGCTTTCTTTCTTAACTATAATATCCCTAAACACCTCTAAATAGAGCTTTACAGGAAGTAGTTGAAGGATTTTAGTTTGCTTGTGAATTTCAAACATTTCAATCATTCACAATAATAACCTTTTGAAGACCTCTCAACTAAATTCCTAAAGAATGATGGGTTAAAGACACATTCTCGAACCTTAAAGGACTCAGTCCCCAAGTGCATTGGCTACATTGCAAAAGAGTTAGAAAATGATTGTGCAAAACATCCCACTAATTGGGAACAACATATGTGTAGGTGGTAAAATACTCATCGAAACAAGTTACTACAAAGATGATGCAATGGCAACTCTCGCACGCCACGCGGGAAATGAGGAGCACAGGCTATCTAAAACTGATCTAGATGGGATAACCAAACATACTCAATGAGTAGATTTAAAGAACAAATGTCCCTCCAACAATTAAGCAAGAATGAAGGCTCTCACTCACCTCATAAATACAATCCCCAATATAGGCCAAAGAAGCCGCGTTATAAATCGATCGAGGCTTCTCCACTTTTGGAGCAACAGGCATCCATATCTCATACCCCATATAAGTTTCATCCAAATCTGCCAATTCAATTCCACTAAAGAAATGAACAACCGAGAAAAATTGAACAACACCCATTTCAAACAAACAATGACAAATTAAGCAAAACCAACTTCATAAAACATGACAAGAACAAAGAAAACCTGGTGTGGGGTTCAGGTTTTTGCGCTTGAGAAGCTCCGAAACAGAGGAAGGATTGAGTTTCCTCGATGTAGAAGAAGAAGCAGAAAGGGTTAGTGGAGTCTCTATTGTCGTTGTTTTTGTGATGGGCTTGGCCTTTTGGGGGCTACGAGGAGCATTCGGATTATAGGGAAGCCTCTGTTGAGTATCCCATGAAGATTTCACTCTCGGAGAAGCCATGGCCAGTCCTGCCATTTTCGTTGCGCGTCTTCGGAGTGAGCAGAGCACTGCACCCCAATCCAATGAATAAGTAGTATTAAACTTTATATTTAATATAAAAATTATTTTTGAAAGTTGGCTATATCATAATTTTTTTTTCCCTTAATTTTTCTTTACCCTAAGCATGGTTTAATTTTGAAATGAACTTGTGAGTCCAAAAAACTTTTCTACTTGGAAATGATGAGTTTAATTTTCTCCCTCTTCTCTTTTTGGTGACACCGTAAAACCAAAAAAATGATATACTTAAAATATTATTTATTAGATCGATGATTCTAATATCTATATTTATATTAGAGTTAAGAGTTTATATTCTTAGAAAGATATCTAAGTGGTAAAAAACTCTTATACAAATATATTTTTCAAGATTTCATGTCTGAATTTTTATGCATACGTGTATTTTTATAGTTTTTATACGATATTTAGACTGTCCTATATTGTAAACAAGGAAATTATGAAAATTATTCATATAAAATGATTGTTTTACGAAATAATGAATATTAAATAATAATTATAATATATGTTATTAAAGTTTCGCTATAATTATATTTTAGGGTCAAAAAATTCATATTGAAAGTGAATTCAATTATAAATAAGATATGAGAGTATCACTTGAGATAGTTTCAGTATACACTATGAAAACAAAAAAATGCACAAATTATGAGAATCGAGAGTTTAAATATAGGAAATTTAGTGAAACGATAAGATAAACCGTTAAAAATTTAGATGTAATGTATTCGCAAAAATATGATAATTAAGAGATTAACTGAAAAAATAATTTCGAATAAAAATAAATGACGTGGGTGAATTAGAGTAAGTTAAATCACTTTCCATATTATAAATATATTTGATAGTGTATGTGTGTGTTTTTTTTCATATTATATATTATATATATTTTAATTATCTTATATTTGTTTTTAAGATAGCTGATTCCAAATTTTTAGAATTAAGGTGAGGTTATTATTATTGTTGTATTAAAATTGTTTATAATTCCATATAATATTGAAATTACTCCGATGAAAAATGATGAAACTAATAATTTTTTTGTCGAAAAAATAGAGTAAATTATAGTTTATTAGTTTTTACCATGTAGACTCAAAGATAGCCATTGGTTTGATTACAAAATCTTGATTCAGGAGACTAGGCTATTAGATTTATTAACAAATTTTTCAGGTTGTAACATTTTTTAAGTATTTTTTTAAAAAAGAAACAAAACAAAAAATATTTAATAAATTAAAATTTTAATTCTTTTTACAATTTGAATAAATCAAATAAATTATTTAAAATATACAATTAATTTTTACTTTTAATAAAATCAAAGTATGGAGAGAAAAAAATGTAAATTAATAAGAAAAAAAAGTAAATAATAACCCTAAAATTATTGGTGAAAGATATAAATAGTTAAGCTTCGGTTCACTCTAGTTAATACTTTAAATGTAATTATCGGACCAATCACGCGCTGTAATCTTGCGCGTGGTAAAGCCTTCTTACGGTTTAGAGAGAGAGAGAGGGGACCTGCAAGGGTTCTTCCTCATTTTTAGGTTTTAGGTTTTTTGGGGTTTTCATCTCCATCTCTCTCCTCTCTCTCTCTTTCTCTCGCGCGCGCGCGCGCGTTCTGCAACTTCAGATTTCGCTCTCTCCATCATTTGGCTCTGCACACGACATGAGCCGTTACGATAGTCGCTCAGGCGACCCCGGTTCGTACCGTGAACGCCGAACGTAATCTCCCTCTCTCTCTCTCTCTGTGCAAATCATAATTAAAGAAGTTCACTTTACGGTCTAATGATTGTGTGCAATTGTGTGTGTTTGTTATTCAGCGATTCAGGGTTTGGTGGGGGTTCAGGATACAGCAGTGGAGGTCGTTCGTCTTCATCTAGAAAGAGAGATTTCGATGGTCACACCTCGTCGCTGAGTAAAGCAGACTTAGATGGGTTAACGCCATTTGAGAAGAACTTTTACGTGGAGTCTCCTGCTGTTGTTGCAATGAGTGAGAGTGAGGTCGAGGAGTATCGTCGGCGGAGAGAAATTACAGTCGAAGGTCGTGACGTGCCCAAACCTGTCAAGGAGTTTCGCGATGTGGGATATCCGGGTAATTTCTGTGCAAATTCAGGAAAAAAAAATCCTAGAAATACTATCCGGGCATTGCTTAGAATTCCTTAATTCTAGTTTCTTAATCCGGGGATGCATAATTTGAATGTTAGTAGGAGTGTAGGTGAGCGGCCCCATGCTAACTTTTAATTTAGCCTCTGACATGACTTCATACAGCGCTAAATGGAAAAGGCACAATCATATGGTTACCCCAATTAATATGAGTTGAGTTTATATTTTGTGATAAATGTTGCTTGGCCAATGAGTACTACAAGAATTAGCTTTTCAAAAGCTTGGTGGGTGTGTGTATGAACCACTAAGAATAGCCACATATGTGACACAGAATAAATGAAGGTTCAATTACAATATACAGAAACTATGATCTTGTTGTGGTTTTAAGGGTTGATTTTTTTTTGGGGGGAGGTTGGACATGGTTTGCACTAATCACATGATTTTAGGTTTGACTAGAAACCTGGATGTTGATCATGTGGGATGACAGTGACTTTAGTCCAGCTGATATTCAAGAAAGGAGAAGAAGCAACCTAGATTGTGGGCAAGGAAAACAATCTGTGTACTGTTTGTGTTAACACAGGAAGTGACTATACATAAGGAATTGTTTGACGAATGAGATATGGTTGCAAATGATTAGCATGTCTAGTTTTACAAAAACTAGCTTTGGAATCTAATGATTGCAATCATTTACAATTTATTACGTGGGTTTGTTTTTGGAATCTAATTATTGAAAATTTATTTATTTATTTCATTTCAGACTATGTAATGCAAGAACTCACAAAAGCTGGCTTTGTTGAACCTACTCCAATTCAAGCTCAAGGGTGGCCAATGGCCCTGAAAGGCCGTGATCTCATAGGTATTGCGGAAACAGGTTCAGGGAAGACATTAGCCTACCTATTGCCTGCAATTGTGCATGTTAATGCTCAGCCATTTTTAGGTTAGTGTTGCAATTGACATGCTGTTTTTATTCGTCTCAACTCTGATTTTACAGTTATTGGGCATAACTTTTGAATCTCCATTTAACGTATCAGCCCCTGGAGATGGCCCTATTGTGCTTGTTTTAGCTCCAACCCGGGAACTTGCTGTTCAGATACAACAAGAAGCTACTAAATTTGGTGCCTCATCAAAGATTAAGAACACCTGCATATATGGTGGGGTTCCAAAGGGACCTCAAGTACGTGACCTCCAGAAAGGTTGGAGAGATTTATATCTTTTGATGCATAATCTACTGTATTGCTTTCTTTGCCAATAGTCATGCAATTAAACAGCATTATTGTTGTTGTTAAGCGATGTTATTTTTCCTTTGTAAGCTATTTTTATCATCGTCATCATGTGGGTTAGGTGTTGAAATTGTTATTGCCACACCGGGAAGGTTGATTGATATGCTGGAATCTCGGCATACAAACTTGCGAAGAGTTACTTATCTTGTCTTGGATGAGGCGGATCGAATGCTTGACATGGGTTTTGAGCCTCAGATAAGAAAAATTGTTAATCAGGTTAGTTATTTTTATATTCAAGGTGAGGCATGTAGCTAGCCTGGAGTTATCTTTTTGTCCAAATTAGTTGAAACTTGGAAGCATATTCTCCTTTGTAGTGTATAACGATCAATATTATTTAATGAAAACGTAGTGCACATTAAACTAGATGTGGGCCATGGACTAATAGCAAACTAAACTGGAGCACAAAAATGTCCCAAATAACTTAAAACAAGAGAATCCTCATAAACTAATGCCGAACTGCTAAAAGAAGACGTATAGAAAGAATCATGTGATTTGAAATAGCTGCATAAATTGGCCAACTGTTTCCTTGCTTGGCATAGTTCTTCAACTGAAAGTACTAAAGTTGACTGAGGTGGGTCAGGCACAACTCAAATTATGTGAGTTTCTGGTTTTTCTTTAGATTTCCAATGTTTTAAGTTGCTTAGTGCTGCAGGTCATTTGGTATTCGGGTGAGTTAGAGATGATTCATTTGTACACACAGTTGTAAACAAAGTTTATAAGTTCAGTTTCATATTGATGATGACTGCTACTTATATTTCTAAGAAGAACCTCCTTGTTTGATATTGTGACCCATACCAGGAAGAATTAGTTTTGCATTTAGTAATTTGGTAAACTTGGTCCAGATTCTGGTAGTTAGAGAAGAAAGAGGATGAAAATTAGCATATTGAGGTACTTGTGGAGAATATCTTGTTTTTGGGACTGTTGGCTAGTTGGCAGATGGTATTGCCTTTGTGCTGATTTTCTTGAACGTTTAATAGATGGGTTTTGACTGGCTCATGTTTTTGCAAGATTATTTTGTTTGGCAGTAGGAGGTCCTGTCTGCAAAACATGCAGGTTGTGATTTTATTTATGTTGACTGACTAAAGTTTACAGTTTTCTGGCTTAAGGTTCCCATTTCTTCAAATATTCATCTTTTGGTTGGTCTTATACATGCTTGATGCAAGAATTTAATACTTGGCTGCAACCTTTTGAGTGCCGTATTTTTTTTGGGGGGGGGGGGTTATGTAACAAGTTGCTTTTTTTTTTTTGGGGAGGGGTGATGGGTGGGGTTTTGCGTTAGTATTGAAATTAGGGTTGATCTCTTTGGTTAGCCATGGGCAAAAATCAGGTTAACTTATCATCCACACAGACCTTAATTCTCTCCATTTTCATTTAATTCCTTTTCTCCCACTTTTTAGATTGAACTTGTTTTGGGGTTTATCATTACTGATTTATACATGCATTGCCATAAGAATGGTAGTTGGGACCTTAACTTAGATCTTGATCTTTGTTTTTTGATTGACTAAGTAGTGTTGGCATCATGGCTTTCACTTTCTGTTTCTGGTCCTTATTTCCCTTTCTCAAATCCTTGAGTATTTTCCTCTCAAATTTGATTAGTTTCACTCTTATGATATTTGGGAATCAAGATCATGAATAGTTGTAGTTTGTAACCTTAGGCCAAGTGGACTGCCTGATCTGACTATCAGGGCCTTTTTTTGAATGTGCTTGTGTGGTAACTTGGGGTGGCCAGGTGATGGTGCTTACACACCTCCTGGGGCCAATTTTGGCTCTTAAGCTACATCCAAGGACATGGCCTGTCTACTTGCTTGACATACAGTGCCTGAACCTGTGCTTCCTGTGCTTGGTTCATGCCTTCAAAGAACCATAAATTTTCTGCTAGGGACTACACAATCCTTACTTTTAGGTGCAAGTCTATTTCTGGCACTTATAAATATCTTCCTATAAGCCAAGTAGGAAAAACACATCCTCTGGCGTCAAAGCATGTGAGAGGACAAGAATGAAATGCATATTCTTCTTAATTGAACCGACAATAATGCATATTCTTCAAACCCACCTATATGGGAAAAGTAGGAAAAAGATACTGTACCAGCACTAAGATGAAAAAGTATAGCGCCCTGAAGCTACCTAGTCATTTGTTGAGCATTAATAGCTAATGATGTGGTTATGGTCTTCATGCCAGTTGCGAGCTACAAGAATGTATGCCCTCTTTGCAAGCAAAATCATTTAACTATGTTGGTTTTGGTGGTTCCACAGATCCGTCCAGACCGTCAAACTCTGTATTGGAGTGCGACATGGCCTAAAGAAGTTGAACAACTTGCAAGGCAGTTCCTTTACAATCCTTACAAGGTAAATGGCACTTTCATCAAGCTAAGCAATCCTCTGTATTGTTGTTTTGTATAAATGCATATTTCTTGTCCTTGAGGTACACTGAGTATCATTGCAAGTGTTTGTTGCTTATATGCCCTTGGATTTGAACAGGTGGTTATTGGTTCAGAAGATTTGAAAGCTAACCATGCAATTCGCCAGATCGTGGATATTGTTTCTGAGAGCCAGAAATATAACAAGTTGGGTTTCATTTGTCACTGCTTTATATCTCTCATGTGTCTTCTGTATTTCACGGAACTCCATGAAGTTCTAATAATTTGCACTTGGAAATCAGATTGGTAAAGTTGCTGGATGACATCATGGATGGCAGCCGTATTCTCATTTTTATGGACACAAAGAAAGGCTGTGACCAGATCACCAGGCAGCTTCGCATGGATGGTTGGCCTGCCCTTTCAATTCATGGGGACAAGAGTCAAGCAGAAAGAGACTGGGTCCTGTCAGAGTTCAAATCTGGCAAGAGTCCAATAATGACTGCAACAGATGTTGCAGCTCGTGGTTTAGGTATGTGCAGTATGCATGTGGGTAATGGGTGCCGTTTGTTTTGAGATAGGGATGGCATAGTTAAGTTGTTTGTGGTTGAGCCATAATTGGTAATCTGGTCCTTCAAAAGTAGTGTATTATTCTCATGGAAATTTCTTAAGATGCAATTGATACTTTATGCAAGCCCAAACTTAACAGTCATTCACATCCACAATCAAAAAGCCTCTAGCTACTGCCACTGAGATTGTTATTTATCCAAATATGTGTGCGCGCATAATTTTTTCCCTCCTCCATTGTTTTAAGATCCTTAAGAACTGTTGATTACTTTTTTCAGCCCATGTGGCTTAATCATTTCATCTTGCTTTCTGTGATCACTTGTGATCCATGGTGTCTCACTTTTGTTTCTCCTTTCATCCTGTTATTTGTTTGGTCCGTTATCCATCCATCTGGTTAATCAACTATAATAACATTTTCCTGCTTCATGATGTCCCTTCATCACATCATCCTAGGCCCCAACCCGTCTGCAATAAACAATTGCCTTTCTTGGGTAAAGTCCACTTCTTGGTTGGCGTGATGTGTCTCTTAGGTGACACTTCTTCGGACATGGCTTAAATTGTTCACTGACATGTTTAATTTGGTGGATGCGATGGATTCTCTGATTGACATTTTGTTTGGTGGCAGATGTAAAGGATGTGAAATATGTTATCAATTATGACTTTCCTGGATCCCTTGAGGACTATGTCCACCGTATTGGTCGAACAGGAAGGGCCGGAGCTAAGGGAACTGCTTACACTTTCTTTACTGCTGCAAATGCCAGATTTGCGAAGGAACTTATTGGGATACTTCAGGAAGCTGGGCAGAAGGTCAGTCCTGAGCTTGCAGCGATGGGCCGTGGAGCTCCTCCCCCTCCAGGTTTGTAGTTTTGTATCTGTGTTATGATGTTACTTGAGAATGTTAAGAGCCTTCTCCTGCATGTCAACATTTTTTTTTTTTTGGGGGGGCGGTCATGGTTTCTGGAATTGTCTACTCTACTCTATCTAAATCATGCGAATCCAAAATGCAAAATGTGGTATTATAGGGTACTAGATTACTAAATTGGGTAATCTAATGTAGCTTTTAATTGGTTCACAAAATATAAACCACATAAATAGGGGGAACAAAATTATATGAAAAGCAATTATGAAATTCGATTCGTGTTTTCCTTATGTGTTTTAGTATTGACTTCTTTTTAATGAAACCAAAAACAAAAACATGTAATAACTATTACGAGAAATAATAGTTTAGGTATATAAATCTACCCCTCCATATACCACATGTAGGGAAAGTTACTGTACCACATTTTTGTTTCCATTCCCTATACATAATGAGCTACAATCGATGAACCCCGTATTCGTTTTCTCCACATAGTCATGGACTTGTAAGAATCAAATATATTATAATTGTATCCCAAAGGAATAGTGTTTCTTCTCAGCCTAAACGAATTCTGGAGTTTCCTCGCACTAACAGGTTGAGTGAACTAGGTAAATATCAGAGAGCTTGTTTTATCCTAGTTGTGGTAATGGTTACCTTTTATGGTCTCTTGCTTTGGTGCATGCAAACTCTTCTTCTGCAGATTTGTATGAGATTTATGATTTTTTGGTTAATTCTTGATCAGGTCATGGGGGTTTCCGAGATCGTGGCCGGGGTTATGGTGGTCGACCATGGAGCTAATTGATCAAGTTCACCCACAAAATATTTTTCTGTCAAGGACATAGCAAATGCAAGGATATTAAAAGGACTGCATTTTTTTTGGCTTGGCTCCATATTGTCACATTGAAACGTCCCTGACCCTTTGAAGTCTGTTTTACTGGCTTCTTTGTGCTCCCCTTGCAAAATCAATCAGGAAATAGTTGCTCTAAAATTGTGTTGCTGGGTTTCAACTTACAGCGCTATTTCTTTGTAAGATAAACCTAGGTCATGAGAGATAAACCTAGGTCATGTGGGAAGAGGAAATGTATAATACTGATTTTGTTAATGTTCCCCCATTGAAGCTCCAAGCCTTCAATGGGTATTTCTAGCAACTGTTGGTTACTTGTTCTCTCTCCTTATATCGTTCATCCAGCCCTTTCTGTCTTTCCCAAAGGAAATTTAATTGCAAGATTAAATTTAGGCAAAAGATCCAAAGGGAGTTCACAAAAATTGTGGAATTTATTTTCATTTTTTTTACTTTGTTACTTATAACCCAAAAAAAGAGTTCAATTCTAATTCTAGTTTGACCAGAAGTAATGAATTTTCAAATTAGAAAAAAAAAAGAAAGAATTTGTAAATAAATTTGTAAAGAAAGGATCAAAAAAAAAAAAAAAGAAAGAAAGAATTTGTAAATAAATTTGTAAAGAAAGGATCGTATATATTTGTTTTAAGATGTTTTAGTGATCATAATCCTAATCCCCCAATTATGAGATTTAGGATTCAAATCGCTTTGTAACAAAAAAAATATTTATTTTTTAGATTATTATATCATTTTAATATAATTAACCCCAAACATGAAAAATTCAAATAAGTTTTATATTTTAAATTTTGTTTTCAGATAAAAAAATATTCACTTGTAAATAAACTTCACATTTAAATGAATTAAATCTATTTTTCATTTATTTCTGTAGAGTAAAAAATAATTTTAAAAATAGATTTTTCTATTTTGTTAATTTTAACATACAAGATTTAGGAGCAATATAATTTTCTTTTTGGTTTTTAAATAGCATAATTAGGTTATAAAATAATAAAAAGCAAATTTATCACAAAAAAAAAATCAGTCAAATGATATTTTAGAAAGGCATATACCATAATTCTATTTCTAACAAAAAGATTTCCATTTTCCCTAAGTGGTAGAAAATCAAATTCAAAATTCAGGTCTGGTGATTCTCCATGCCAAAAAACGACGTCGTTTGAAGAGGGGCCTTTGCGTCGTTCCCGCAGCCTACGGCATTGGGCAGCAAGAAAAGAATCGCATCGCCATCGGAGAGACTGGAAACGGAACCGTTTACACAGAGAAAGAGAGAGAGGGGGAGAGAGAGAGAGCTCACTGAGTGTGACTTGGGAAACCAACAACAATGAGCGAAGCTCCAAAGCTTTATGTAAACAAACCCAAGAAAGGTAAAACCCAATTCCCTCCAAACCCTTTTTTCATTTTTACTTTGAAGAATCCTCTTCTTCTTCTTCTTCTTCTTCTCCTCCTCCTCCTCCTCCTCTCTCTCTAGAATTTTTTAATTTTTTAAATGAGGTGAATGATTGAATTGGGTAATACAGCTCAGCTGAAGCAGAAACAACATAAATCGAAAGACTTCTCATCGCCAACACCATCGTCATCGTCATCGTCATCGTCATCAAAGGAGACTCAAAATCACGCAGCATCATATTCATCATCCTCATCATCCAAGCCTCCTCCTCCACCTCCCAAGGAATCCTTTGCTCGTCGTTACAAGTTTCTCTGGCCTCTTCTTCTCACTGTTAATCTAGCCGTTGGAGGTCTCTCTCTCTCTCTCTCTCTCTGCTGTTGTTTTGAATGAATGATTGTGTTTTGGGATTTCTGTTTTCTCCTTTATTTTTTGTTTATTAGATTATCATCTTACGAAGTTAGGGTTTTAAATCATATATATCATATATATCATTGCTTAGTCCACCTTGGATGGAAATTACCTTGGGGAGAAGTGGAAGAAGTGGGTTGTTTTTGTCTACATCTATCCTTCTGGTTTTATGTCATTTTGCTTTTAGAATAGCTGGTTTTATGTCATTTTGCTTTTAGAATAGATATTGGTTCTGAATAGAACTAGAAACTAATAAGATTGGATGGACAAGAATATCTAACTCCATTGCAGCTGCACTAGCCCTTCCATGGAGAGATCTTTAGTAGAACTTCTCAACTCCCACCCCCCCGGGGGGCCTTTTTCTTTTGTTTTGGGCGTGGGTGCTACGGGGATAAGATACTATTAATGGGGATAAGTTAGAGCAATTTAAGTTTCATCCAAAATATCTATAATATACTCATTTCACATCATTTGCATTGGAGGATATCATAAGATGAAATGACAGTTCATGGCAGTCTTATAATGGTAATGGCTGTGGCCATGACTTCCACTGATTTGGCTGTAAGTATTGTGATGTAAATTTTGATCCTCTTTCCTACTAATTTTGGTAACTGTGGTTATTGAGCGATGCCTATTGCGGTCATATACCAGTTTGGATTGCCTCCAGCAGTTGCAAGATCATGCACAATGGTGGGTGTCAAACCAACAAAAATAATTTACCTACTTTCACAAAGACGAGTTTAGGGTAAGCAGGGTCGAATCCACAGGGAACGGTGGATTTACTTCCTTTAAGAAAAATAAAATAAAAATAAAAGTTGGGGGATTTTGAATTGACTAAATTAAATACTAAATCTAAATAAACAAAGATTTAAAATCGAAAAGCAAAACGACAAAATAAAATCGGACAAAATTTAATGAATAAAGATAAATTGATCTAGTTGAAGGGTTCGTTTCCACTTTGATTCAATCGATTGATCATTGATTTAAGAATAATTCAACAATCCATAAATAAATTTGTTATAGTCGCCGACAATCGCCCAACGACCAATCTCTACTTACTTTGTCGATAATTAAGAGAAACTCGTTAATTATTTCCCTAATCGAGAGTCAACCCTAGAGAATCTCTTAGAATTGAAAGTCTCAACAGTATTAAAATTTAGAGAGACCCAATTCTAATTAACAAACATACATCGGGTTTATTTAAATTAGATTATTTAATCTTTTGACACGAATGCCATTCCCATGAGTGCCAATTACCACTTTATTAAAACCAACAAACAATTACGGATTTGTCGTTTTAATTAGTTGTAGATTATTCTAGAACTATTAAATATTGGCCACCTATTCAATAACCCTAGAAAATCATGATCCATGAAGAGCAGAAATTAAATAAATATCTATGATTGATGAATGAATTAACACATTTAGATCTCACAATATCATGAATCAAAATTTCAACTAACCTTCAACTAGAAAATAAAATTAAAAATAAAACATTAGGAAAGAAACACTCACAAAATAATAATACTACTACTAGAAAAAGTTAATAAAATGTGTCTGGAATACAAAACTTCAAGACCTTGGCTGCTGGGAAGAAAAGTGTTTGGAGGCTAAAAGAATGTGTTGGAAAAGTCAGGAGGCTTGCAACCATGACCTCCCTTTGCTGTAACCGACTGTTGCCCTTTTGCCGGAAGAAAACTACTTGCTTTGGACGTGGGTGCTGCTGGGAATGAAGTGAAGGGGCGGCTGCCCCCTTTTTGGGGCTCTCCTCTATTGCACAATGTAACCCCCTATATATAGGAATAAGTTAACATAATTTTAAAAGAGAAAACTCTCCTAAATTTTAGGTAACTACTAAATAATAAATTACAAGGGGTTTAAAATTTTCAAAATTCTTATTTCCAAATATTTAGGAATATCTTCAATATATTTGCAAATCTTCAAAATTTTCAAATTTGTCTTCTTTTCCTTCTTTTTTTTTTTCAAAAGCCTCCTCCATCATTCCTATTATATCAATGACCATAAAACACAATAATTAGTGTAATATTTATTCAAAAATAGAACAAAATCAATTACAAATATTACACTAATTTATGCCCTATCACACAAACAAGAACGAAATTCCAAAACTTGTGAATATCTGTGGCATTTAATGGGTGCATGCGAATGATGTTGACCCTACTGAGCACTGGTTTTCTGCTGCACTTACGTGGGGTGCATCTGTTAAAGAATGTGATTGATACATGCTTTGTAAGGAGGGAGGATGTTTGAACATCATTTAGGACACGATTAAATCTAAAGGTTTTCATCAAATAAAATTAGGGCCTTCTCTTTATGTAGTCGGGCTACTAGACTAAAGGTTTTCATCAAATAAAAGGATAATAATCTCAGGTCAAAGGTGATGTTGGATAAGTGAGGGGTGTTGGGGTGGTGGCAAAGCTTGCGTATTGACGCAAACTTGGGCCCTCTTGTCAATTGAGTTTCGCTGCCTTAGATTCTAGCCTCACACTTGTTCATGTCAGAATTTTTGTATAGAACACTGAAGAACAATAAACATGTTAGAAGAATTATTTTATCGTAGGAAGCTATATTACCTTTTACAAAGTGAGCTGACTCTTTTCTTCTATGCTGTTTTACTTTCTTCCAGTTTCAATAATGTTTGGATAATTGGTCAGAATTTCTCAGTAGGTCTTTGGTTTGGGAAGGATTGATTAATGGTTCAAATACAACGATGTGGCTGATGTAATCATCTTTGGAAAATGAGAGGATGGTGTAATAACCTAATTCAAACAATCAAGCATTCTAAGTTAGTGACTACAAAGTTTTGTCAAGCAGAGGTCCCATTTGGAAAAAGAAGTTGGTGAAAAATAATTTGGTGGATTGGGTGGGGCCCCTCCACCGCCCTACCTTTTGCCTCAAATTTCTGTTCAGAAGACCATTTATTCATATTTGTGATATTTGTAGAAGTATAATGTTAGGATGTAGTGCTTTTACCATTTTAGAAAACTGGATCAGCCCAGCCCACTGTTGCATAATACGTGGTTCGTTGTGGCACATTATATGGTTTTAGGTATGGGATGCGGTAAGTATGATAATTCGCAACACGGAGGGGGTGCTCTTAGTTGGCACACTTTCAATTGATGGTACGGTGTATTAGTTTTATAATTTGCTCGAATTGATATACACAAAAATTATATATTCATAGTTATTTACATATGAAAAGATTATTTTATATTTATATTTTTAATAAATAAAATTAAAAAATAAAAGTCAAGAATAACAATCTTAGTTGATTAGAATTTAAATTGATCTCAACCGTTCATTTTTAGAGAAGCATCGGTCTCAACCCTTTAAAGATCTCCTAATCGTGACATCAACCCATCTTTCAGTCTCAATCACTAATATCTTTATAAAAGGTCACAATTCATCCAAGCAAGGTACCGTTCATGTGTGTGTCTTCCTCTCTCATTTTCTATTGTGTTCATTCAACCAAAAAAAAAGAGGGGAGGAAAAAAAAAAGAGGGGCATTGTTCATCCTCATGCTCGATCCCTTCTTCATCTGTGCTAAGTCTCTCTTCTTCTTCTTCTTCTTCTCCTCCTCCTCCTCCTCCTACCTCCTTCCTTCCTTGCAGACGCCTTCTTCCATGCACGAGCACATCTCTCCCTCCCATTCAAATCTCAACTCTCTCAAATTTTATCATTTTCCTTTTCAATTTTAACGCCCAACATCATCTTTAGCCTTTAAATACCCTTAAAGATCCATTCCAGCTGCCAATTCCATCGCTTGTTGCCAGCATTCGCCACGGCTGCCATCCTTCGAGCTCTGGCTGTCGCCAGTACACATAATTCTTTTGATTTCTGCTTGAATCTATTAATTTGTGTTCAAATTTGTCTTTCCAATTGGGGACAGTGGTCTTACCATTCCACTATGCGAATGATCCGCTTTTAGGTTTGCATGTACTGGAATGGAGATCGTACGGGGAAGGGACAAATTAAGCAACACTGGACTGGCCAGTCACACCGGAAAATTGGGAACCAGTTACCTGGCCAGTTCAGTCAGGCTATTATAATTCATGATTAACAAACTGGTCTGAAAACCGATGAAATGGTGAATGGATGATTTGGGATATGTGGATCACTACCTGCAAACTGATATTGAGGGGCCATATTTAAGCCAGGGATGGATTTTGTAGAATGGACGAGATCCGATGCTTGACCTGGGAATGAACAAATCTATGTGGACAAAAAATTAAGGCTATATCTGAAAAAGCAAAAAAAAAAAAAAGAAAGAAATTCATTTTTACTAATTTAGCATGAATAAAAAAATTTCATCACCGGACAAACATCTGCATGAGGTGAATTACATTTGCCAAGTGAGCCATGTAGAACAACCAATTTGCAAGTGTTATTGTCTATGGATTATGGAATGTTGTGTCATGGACCATGGTTAAAGAAGCATGACGTGGAACTTGCTTTATAGTTATGTATTTACCATTTCATACTTAAAGTCCTTATTCTTAATGCTTTTGGATTTAGTGTTGAATTAGAGTTAGTTAACTTATTTAAGATGTTATAATTTTACATGTTTGTATTTTTTAAATTTTAGAGAATTTATATGTATATATATATACTTGCTTATAATATCATAATATTATATAATATATTTTTATAACATTTCAATACTTAAACTGAGTCCCATACTACTTGCAATAGTGATAGATGAAATAACAAAAAATATCCAAAATGAAATATCATGGTGTATACTCTTCACAGATGATATAGTCTTAGTTGATGAAATTATGAAGGGTATCAATATTAAATTAGAGTTATAGAGAGTCACGTTGGAATCCAAAATATTTAGATTAAATAGATTCAAAACTGAATACATGAAATTTAAGTTTAGCAACAACTATCAGGATAATGACAAACCGATTAGAATAGAAGGAAGAGAAGTTCTAAAAAATGAACGATTTAGATATTTTAGTTTTATTATTCAAAACGATGGCAGTATCGATGGAGATGTGAACAATAGAATTCAAACGGGTCGGATGAAATGGCGAAAGACATTCGGAGTCCTCTATGATCACATATGCCATTACATCTGAAGGGAAAATTCTATAGAATCGCAATAAAACCTGCATTATTGTATGACACTTAGTGTTGGACCATTAAACAACAACAAGAGTAAAAAATAGTTATTACTGAAATGAGAATATTTAGATGGATGTGTGACAAAACTAAAAAAGATAAAGTTAGAAACGATGAGATACGTAATAAGTTGGAAATTAGTTCAATTGTAGATAAAATGAGAGTGTACCGATTAAGATGGTTTGGATAAGGGCAATGAAGATCTAAGGACGCACTTGGTAGGAAGATCGAAAATGTAAAAATAGGAGATTTAATAAAACGTAGAGGTAAACCGTTGAAAACTTGGATATAATGTATTCATAAAGACATGATAGATATGAATTTAGTTGAAAAGATAGCCTTAAATAGGAATGAGTGACGTTGGAGAATTTGCACAAATTATATATATATATTTTTTTCGATTTTTAGTATTTGTCTCTCATATGATTGACTCCAAAATTTGGGATAAAAGGCCTAAATTGTTGTTTTTTAATACTCAAATGGTTCCATGACGGTCAGACCACTGAATCGTGAATTTGTACCAGTACCTTGACTGGTTCAATGATCAGTCCAGTCTTCTAAACATTGGCTTTTACTCCTTCCATAAGCGTCATTTGTCATATTGTTCAAAGAGTACAGTTTTACACAAGATTTTGTTTTCCTTGACCACTCTTGAATATGTCTTTCCAAAATAGTCTGCCTAAATTCTAGTAGAGATGATATTTGTGTATCTTGACTTGTCACAGATGAGACAGCATTCGATTATTTGCTATTAAAAATATATTATGGCCAAGTACTTAAAAGTTGTTCGAAGCGAGGTCATATTGTAAGGTGCTTAGACCTTACAGATTCTTTGAACAAAAACTAGAAAGAAAAATTGCCTTCTGATTATAATGATCATCATCCAATCAACAAGAACAATGCTATATGTACAGCTAAAATCAGCTATTCAAAATACTAAATTCAATGCTGCATGATTTCATTAGTTGCAAAGTTGTACCATATACCACCACCATGCACTCTCAAATTACCTGTAATATTCTGCCACGTTTGATTCAGTACTTTTGGTAGTTGATCTTTTTTGGTGAGTGTAGCATTACTCCTTCAAAGATCTCATTTTAATTTGTGCTTAATGTGCAAAAGGCCAGTTGATCTATAGATTTGGGGGGCTTCTTTAATGTTGCCTTTGAAGTTATCCTTCACTTCTTTGATAGGTTGGCATTGGTGCACTGTCTTCAAAAGTGCTACTTCTCTTTTGCTTGATTTGCATGATTTGGAGAAAAGAGGACAACTATTAGTTTGTTGATCTTAGTTTGTAGGTCCTAAATGCTTATATAGCAATCTCTGTAGAACTTGTCATCTGTCATTGACACGCCTGTTTAACCTATTTTGTGGAATAGGTTGATTTTCTGGAGTACCATATGGCTAATACACATGTGCATGCTTGTGTGTATAAATAACAAATTTTCCATTTTTTTATCCTAGGGTAAAAAGGAAAATGCAAAATTCTAGAATTGGATCTCAAAGACGGGATTGCATTTTCTTGCGATCAATTATATCAGACACTTCTAAACATGAAGAGGTCTTTGTCTTCCGCTTTGTTAACCTCTTTCTCCTCTTTCATCTGGTAGACTTTTTCTGTCTGTTTCAGCTCTAACTAGAGAATACACTTTTGTCAAGAAACTATCTAGAGACCTGCATGAGTTGTACTTTGTTTCCTTGATCTATTTGCAATTTTACATAGATGAATCCAGATAGGTTCTGTTTAGATGCAAGATATGAAACGAATTTCAAAGTCCAAGAACTTTTGGGGTCATGCGGGATTTTTTTTTTTTGTGTGAATACTTTGTACAAATACATTGGATTTAATTGATAATTTCAGAAGAGATAAAATAATAACTACATGTGCTGGCAGCAGCAAGTCATAGAGTGTATGTGTGTGTGTGTGTTGGGAGGGGGGTAGGTGGAGAAGGTATTAGCAAAGATCAGCAGGTCGTATGGTGGCTGCTGTGATGACCCGCTATCCAGGCGTCGCACCCCCTAGCGGAAAGAAACAGATATGCATAATGCGGAAGCAATAAACACGTTTAAAATACGACGTCCGGAATCGCGACAGTCGCACTTTCCGTGTGTGATAACACGAAAGGAGATTCAAATTAAAGAAAAACCATTTCCTTGATCTTTCAAATGAAAATCTGGCAGTGTCTCCCCTATTTAGTGACTATTAGCCACCTGAGGTTAATATGAGAACCTGATAAAACCAAATTAACACTTCTAATATCCAACCAGTTGGTATCAATGTCCACCTGGCCGTCCAGCTCATCACACCGTAATATATAAACACTTTAGCCACAAAACTATAGATAAGGTTTCTCTGTACCAAACCATATGTCTATATGTGCTACATGACTCAGACTATTCAAAAGATCACAAATATATACATGCCTTAACAACGTACAAAGGTCGAAGATGAGGAGGGATCTAAATCCATCAACTCAAGTATCTCTACCTTGAGCTTCCCTCTCGTCTCCCAGTTCACCTGAAAACAAGGATATCGGGGTCAGTTTAAACTGAGTAAGTACACAGGGAACCAAAGGTATACATGACAAGACATATAGTAATCAAGATATTGACGTCATCATAAAACAATATAAACTTAGCAAACGTGCAAGATATGTATATTGTCATAAGCATTTTCAAGAAATCAATGTGTTTGTCATTTATGAAACCATTATTCTTTTCCTCAATTAGTGTTCCAAATAATTTAATAGTTAAAGAAAGGAATAGAAGTTCGAATCAGGTTAGTGTGTGAGGGTCTTGAAGAGTAAGCCAAAGTTGGGTATTCCTAAATGAAATCTATATCTTTTTGGGTTAGACACCTCAAATACTTTACCTGCTTCTAATTCTACCCTCGTAGGGAGATGAGGTACAACCATAGTTTCTCAAGTTTCGCCCACAGACTTCGCACAAGTTTTGGAACTCTATATACCATCCATATTCCTCAAGTTTCGCCCGCAGGCTTCGCACAAGCTCTCGGAGGAATTTCAAATCATTACTTTCTCTTTACATTTCTTTATGTTTTCCGAACTATTAATCACAAGAATTGCACTACTTTTACAGCCAAACATTGTAGATAAAAGTTTGCATAGTTAGCCCAATCATAGCATCACATTGGACTATCTCAATGAGTTATCAATACAAACAAGTTTCAATGAAATAGCCATCTCATGATCTGCAATGCACGAATCAATATAAATCCAATCGCCACACAAATTTAGGACATAAAGCTACAACTTTTATGTTCATAGCTAGATTCGATTCCAATTACAAAAAGAGAACCAATTCAAACAATGTTACAGTTCACAGTTTAAGATGCTTCTTGCGCAGTCACAGAAAAAGTACCATAACTTCTTTTGTACATATCCGAATGAGGTGATTCCAGTGGCCATTTAAAGATAAGAGATAGGATTACAATTTCTATGTTCAGATCTCAGCCTAATTCATCCTAGAAGGCAGTTAAAAATCGCAGCAAAGAACAACACAGAAAACAGGGTAGTTTTTCTGCAGAAACATGCAAGTTTGGAAATTCACCAAAAATCCATTTCTCAATGAAATCATGCGAATCATATGCCATTTTAAAGTTACAGAAGTCTAATTTCTTTAGCAGAAAACCTCACATGATTCTGAGCTTTGCAGAAAAAGTTATAAATCAAAAACCAAAGACTGGTCAGGCTGTCCAGCATGCAGAATTTTTAGGGTTTCGTCCAAGAACGAAATTCTCTTTTTCCTAATTCATTTCATCTGTGTTCCAGCAACATAATTCTATCCAAAAACATGTTCTAAAGGATTATTAGGCATCAATTAAACAAATACAAGCAAGGTAATTTCTTTTTTAAGCTTGAGAACCAACTTTGATCACCTATGTGCTTCTTCCTCTAAATTCCTAACTTCTCATGTGTTTTCCAGCTTGTTTTATAGGTTTTCTACCCTTCTTTATGTTAAGGATACTTAATAGGTGGATGGAGGTTGCTGAATCCAAGTTTAAATGGCTGTTTTCATGGAGTTAGGGTTGAGTTCTTGGAAGGGAAAGAAGAAAAACGGGAATGAAGTTAAGGATGAAGAACATCTCTCACTCTCACCCTTGTTTATTCTATCCTTAGTAGTGTGTGGGTCCCCCAAGAGAGTTGATATGTCAAATATGGTAGCCATGTGGTGAGAAGTGGAATGTTATGGTGTCTCTTTAAATTACACATGTCATTTGTGGGTCCCACACCAAATCTTTTGTGGGTCCCATATCAAACCCTAATTCGATTCTAATTCCGGTCGTTTTTATTCGTTGGTATGTCCCGCTAGTTTATAACAATTTTAATATACATGATCTATAATTAAAACCACAACAAAGTAAAGCATGCATTCCACATGAAAATTTACAAATTCTACCATGGTGCAATGCAATAATTTTAAATGCATTCAGTAAAATATGAATATGCATGTTTTAATGTTTTCTTGAAATGAGGTCTTACATTTTTTCCCCCTTTAAAGATCCGGTCCTCCGGATCGTCATTCATGCTAAAAAAGGTAGGGATACTTCTCCCTCATTTCTGACTCCAGCTCCCAAGATGCCTCCTCAGAGGTGTGGTGTCTCTACAGAATTTTTACCAATCTAATAATCTTGCTTCTTAAGTTCTGTTCTCGAGAGTCTAATATCAAGATTGGTTGCTCAACATAGGTTAGATCTTCTGCAACCTGAAGTGGCTCATAGCTGATCACATGTGTAGGATTATGAACATACCTCCTCAACAATGAAACATAGAAGGTAGGGTGAACTCCGTTAACTGTCAAAGGCAAAGCTAACTTGTAAGCAGACAGTCCAACTCTGGCTATAATCTCAAAAGGACCAACAAATCTAGGGTTAAGTTTTCCCTTTTTCTTCCCAAGCCTCATTACCCCTTTAATTGGAGAAACCTTAAGGAAAACTTTGTAAAACTCCAAGGCCCTACGCCTTTGATCAGCATAACTCTTTTGACGAGATTGAGCTATTCTGAGCTTATCTCGAATGATCCGAACTTTTTCTGTGGTTTCTTGCAAATAATTAGGCCTTGTTTCAGATTAAAGCATCTGTTTCTCTCCTATTTCGTTCCAACAAAGAGGAGTTCTACATTTCCTCCCATATAGTGCTTTAAATGGTGTCATGCCAATACTAGAGTGATAGCTATTGTTATAAGCAAATTCTACTAAAATTAAATGTTTAACCCAACTATCACGGAGTTCCAGAACACAAGCCCTCAACATATCCTCCAGAGTTTGTATAGTCCTCTCTGATTGCCCATCTGTCTGACGATGATATGCCATAGAGAAGTTAAGTTTAGTTCCCAACCTGGTCTGAAAACTCTGCTAAAATCGGGAGATAAATCTCGGATCTCTATCAGAGACAATGGATATTGGTTTACCATGTAATCTCACGATCTCATCGATATAAATTTTAGTTAGCTTCTCTACGGAATAAGTCATTGCCACTGTGAGAAAGTGAGCTAACTTGGTAAGATGATCCGCTATAACCCAAATAGCATCAAATCCCCTCGGAGTCCTAGGCAACCCTAAGACAAAATCTATGATAATATGCTCCCATTTCTACCCAGGAATAGGGAGTGGCTCAAGCAGTCCACATGATTTTTTATGTTTAGCCTTCACTTGCTGATATGTCAAACATCTACGAACAAACTCAGCAACGTCTCTCTTTATACCAGACCACCAAAAGGATTGAAGCAAATCCTTGTACATCTTGGTGGATCCCGGATGAATAGAATAGGATGAATTATGTGCTTCCTCCAAAATCATTCTCCGCAATTCCTGAGTTTTCGGAACTACCAATCTATTCCGAAATTTGACTATCTTATTTGATATATTGAATTCGGACTTCCTCCCTTTTAGAATATCACCCTTGAGCTTATTCCTCATCTCATCAGTTTGCTGGGCATCCCTAATGCGGTTCGATAAATCTAATTGGACCATAAGCTGAATCAAAAGAGATCCCTACTTGGTAACTTCAGCATTAATTCTTAACTTTTCAAACTCAGCTATCATTTGATGCTCTCTTAACTGTAAAGATGCGACCGACACTATGGATTTGTGACTCAGTGCATCCGCAACCACATTGGCTTTACGGGGCTGATATTGAATAGTAACATCATAATCCTTCAGTAATTCCAGCCATTTGCGTTGTCTCAAATTTAAGTCCATTTGAGTAAATAGATATTTTAGACTCTGATGATCGGTGAATATCTCACAGTGCTCACCATATAGATAGTGTCTCCAAATCTTCAAAGTAAAGATAATAGCCGCAAGTTCTAGATCATGTGTCGGATAGTTCACCTCATTAGGTTTCAACTGCCTGGAAGCATAGGCTATCACATTCTGCTCTTGCAACAATACACAACCCAAACCGGTTCTGGATGCATCACTAAAGATCACATATCCTTGTCCACTGACCGGTAACGTTAACACCGGGGTTGATACGAGCCTATCCTTCAGAGTCTGAAAGCTAACTTCACACTGTTCATCCCACCGAAAAGGTGCATTCTTACGAGTCAATCTCGTAAGTGGAGCAGCTATTGAAGAGAAATCCTTAATAAATCTGTAGTAATAACTCGCCAAGCCCAGAAAACTACGCACCTCTGTAACTGTAGCTGGTGCGGACCAGTTAACAACTGCTTCAAATTTCTTTAGATCTACAGAAAGCCCTCTACCAGAGACAATATGACCTAAAAAGGTTACTTCGTTGAGCCAAAATTCAAATTTACTTAGCTTGGCATACAATTTCTCGGTCCTCAAAATCTATGAAGTCATGTGGAGATGCTGTTCATGCTGAACTCTATCTTTGGAATACACAAGAACATCATCAATAAACACTACAATAAAATCATACAGATATGGTTTAAAGACACGGATCAACAGATCCATAAATACTACTGGGGCATTGGTTAACCCGAATGGTATCACTAGAAACTCATAGTGGCCATAGCAGGTGTGGAAAGTTGTCTTAGGTATATCTTCCTCCCTGACCCTAATTTGGTGATAACCTGATTTGAGATCTAGTTTAGAGAAAACTGTGCATCTCTCAACTGATCAAACAAATCGTCAATTCTCGGCAAGGGGTATTTATTTTTTGTGGTAACTTGATTCAACTTCCGGTAGTCAATATACAATCCCAAGGAACCATCATTCTTCTTTACAAATAGCACCGGTGCACCCCAAGGAGAAACACTGGGATGAACAAATCCCTTGTCCACAAGTTCCTGTAATTGAGTTTTTAACTCCTTCAACTCAACTGGTGCTATTCTGTATGGAGCCATAGAAATAGGGATGGTATCTGGGACTGGAGGTAGTCCTGGTAAATCATCTGAAAATACGTCAGGAAAATCTCGTGCTACTGGTATGTCAAACAGTTGAGGTTGCTCTTTCTTGTCTTCAATGACATAAGCTAAGTACCCTTAACAACCTTTATAAAGCATCTTAGTTGCTCGAATAAAAGATACAACTGGAGCACTGATAAATCTATAACCAATAAACAAAATTTGTTGCCGTCCAGTTGGTGAAAAACAAATAATCTTTCGGTGACAGTCAACTAGTGCATAATTAGATGATAACCAATCCATACCCAGAATTACATCTAAATCTATCAACTCCAATGGTAGCAAATCAATACTAAAATCATGCCCTTGGAAGCTCACAATGCAGTCTCTATAAATTTCAATAATCAGAACCTCATTACTAAGTGGTGTAGCAACCCACAATCTCTGCTCTAGAGGTTCAGACCCATACGGCAAAAGTATGACAAATGCTAAGGAAATGAATGAATGCGTGGTACCCGGATCAATCAAGACACGAACATCATAAGAAAATAATTTCATTCTACCTGTAATCACGTCAGATGATGCATGAGCCTCCTGAGCAGTAATTGCATGAACCCTAGCCTAACCTTCTGTGCCTGGTGGCATACCTTGAGGTCGTCTTTGTTGTGGTTGTGGTGGTAAGACTGGTCTAGGTGGTCCTGGCCTTAATAGGACTGGAGGAGTTACTACCTGCTGAGCTGGTAGGGGTCTATGTGGAGGATCATGATGTAGGGGAATAGGCTGTGGCTGCCCAGATCTGAGAGGACAGCGTGATGCATAATGACCAGGCTGGAAACAAGTGAAACAAGGCCTCGTCCCTCCTTCACATGGTCAAGTATGAAGATTCCCACAAGTAGGACATACTGGCCTCTTGTGGGAGCTCTCACCCTGCTCAAACTGCCTTTTCTTCTCTTTTTTCCTTTTCATACTTGATGCTTGAATTTCAGCTGGTCTCTTTCCCCGGAACCTTTCTTATCTGTCCTCAGTAACCAATTCCAATGCCTTTGCATTATTCACAAGATCCCGATAAGTCGTAAAAGGCTGAGCTACTAGATACCTATGAAAGAAGGATCGCAATCCTTTCCTGAACCTTTTGGCTCTCTTTTCATTTGTATCAACTAATTCTGGAGCATACACTGATAATCTAGCAAAACGATCCTCATACTTGCTAATCGTCTGATTGCCCTGTCTTAAATTCAAAAACTCAGACATCTTCTGATCTCTAATGAATGTAGGTACATATCGCTTATGGAAGATCTGAGTAAAATCACCCTAAGACACATACCGAAGGTCATCTCCATATCGGAGTCTCAACTCCGAACTCCACCAGTCATATGCAGCTTCCTTCAGATAATGAGTAGCCAGTCTAACCTTATACTCCTCTATAACCATAAACTCAGAAAAGAGTCTCTGCATCTCTACAATCCAGGTCTCCGCCACCTGAGGATCATCACTCCCTGAAAAGATCATCAGCTCTATCTTTCTGAACTTAGTCATTAGTTTCTGAAATCTCCTGTCCTCTCGAGGTACACATGTATTTCCTTTATCTTCCTGTCCTTCTCCGTACTCAATGGTTCGATCTCTATCTGATCTAATCCGACCTGACTCAGAATCAACAAATACCACTGGAGTCGTTGAAACTGACACAGCTGAAGAAGTAGAGGTGACATGAGTGGCTGGAGAGACATCTACAGTCTCACTCCCTATCACCCGTTGAGACAGTCTCTCTGTCAATCTACGGATGTCCCCCGACATAGTACCTACCAAAGCCATCAAAGCAGCTAAAGCCTGCTGCAGGTCTAGCCCCTCTGGCATCTGATCGCCCGATGCCTGGGATGGAGGCTCCTGCCTCTGCTCATCATTCTTATGCTCTTCGTCAGGAGGTATTTCACCTTGTTTCCTGTTCTTAACCATTCTGCGTGCTAATAACCTGATGAATGAAAATGATAAACAACGTCATTCATGATATAAACCACCATCTATCTAGAACCTCTACGCATGGTCTCAAATCCTAGGTGTAGATTACCCAAAACCTTGGGCTCTGATACCAACTGTGACGACCTGCTATCCAAGCGTCGCACCCCCTAGCGAAAAGAAACAGATATGCATAATGCGGAAGCAATAAACACGTTTAAAATGAGACGTTCGAAATTGCGACAGTCGCACTCTCCGTGTGTGATAACACGGAAGGAGATTCAAATTAAAGAAAAACCATTACCTTAATCTTTCAAATGAAAATCTGGCAGCGTCTCCCTTATTTAGTGACTATTAGCCACCTGAGGTTAATATGAGAACCTGATAAAACCAAATTAACACTTCTAATATCCAACTAGCTGGTATCAATGGCCCACTTGGCCGTCCAGCTCATCACCGTAATATATAAACACTTTAGCCACAAAACTATAGATAAGGTTTCTTTGTACCAAACCATATGTCTATATGTGTTACATGACTCAGACTATTCAAAACATCACAAATATATACATGCCTCAACAAGGTACAAAGGTCGAAGATGAGCAGGGATCTAAATCCCTCAACTCAAGTATCTTTACCCTGAACTTCCCTCTCGTCTCCCAGTTCACCTAAAAACAAAGATATTGGGGTCACCTTAAGCTGAGCAAGTATACAGGGAACCAAAGGCATGCATGACAAGACATAGTAATCAAGATATTGACATCATAATAAAATAATATAAACTTAGCAAACGTGCAATATATGTATATTGTCATCAGCATTTTCAAGAAAACAATGTGTTTGTCATTTATGAAACCATTATTCTTTTCCTCAATTAGTGTTCCAAATCATTTAATAGTTAAAGAAAGGAATAGAAGTTCGAACCAGGTTAGTGTGTGAGGGTCTGGAAGAGTAAGCCAAAGTTGGGTATTCCTAAATAAAATCTAGATTTTTTTGGATTAGACAACTCAAACACTTTACCTGTTTCTAGTTCTACCCTCGTAGGGAGATGAGGTACAACCATAGTTTCTCAAGTTTCGCCCATAGCTTTCGCACAAGTTTTGGAACTCTATATACCATCCACATTTCTCAAACTTCGCTCGTAGGTTTCGCACAAACTCTCAGAGGAATTCTCATACCATTACTTTCTCTTTACATTTTTTTATGTTTTCCAAACCATTAATCACAAGAATTGCACTAGTTTTATAGCCAAACATTGTAGATAAAAGTTTGCATAGTTAGCCCAATCATAGCATCACATTGGACTATCTCAATGAGTTATCAATACAAACAAGTTTCAATGAAATAGTCATATCATGATCTGCAATGCATGAATCAATATAAATCCAATCGCTACACAAATTTAGGACATAAAGCTATAACTTTTATGCTCATAACTAGATTCGATTCCAATTATACAAAGAGAACCAATTCAAACAATGTTACAGTTCACAGTTTAAGATACTTCTTGCGCAGTCACAGAAAAGTACCATAACTTCTTTTTCACATGTCTGAATGAGGTGATTCCAGTGGCCATTTAAAGATAATAGATAGGGCTACAATTTCTATGCACATATCTCAGCCTAATTCATCCTAGAAGGCAGTTAAAAATCGCAGCAAAGAACAGCACAGAAAAAGGGCAGAAAATAGGGTAGTTTTTCTGTAGAAACATGCAGGTTTGGAAATTCACCAAAAATCCATTTCTCAATGAAATCATGCGAATCATATGTCATTTTAAAGTTACAAAAGTCTAGTTTCTTTAGCAGAAAACCTCACATGATTCAGAGCTTTGCAGAAAAAGTTATAAATAAAAAACCAAAGACTGGTCAGGCTGTCCAGCATGCAGAATTTTTAGGGTTTCATCCAAGAACGAAATTCTCTTTTTCATTTCATCTGTGTTCCAGCAACATAATTCTACCCAAAAACATGTTCTAAATGATTATTTGACATCAATTAAACAAATAAAAGCAAGGTACTTGCTTTTTTAAACTTGAGAGCCAACTTTGATCACTTATGTGCTTCTTCCTCCAAATTCTTAGCTTCTCATGTGTTTTCCAGCTTGTTTTACAGGTTTTCTACATTTCTTTATATTTAGGATACTTAATAGGTGGATGGAAGTTGCTGAATCCAAGCTTAAATGACTGTTTTCATGGATTTAGGGTTGAGTTCTTGGAAGGGAAAGAAGAAAAACGGGAATGAAGTTAAGGATGAAGAACATCTCTCACTCTCACCCTTGTTCATTCTATCCTTAGTGGTTTGTGGGTCCCCCAAGAGAGTTGATGTGTCAAATATGGTTGCCATGTGGTGAGAAGTGGAATGTTATGGTGTCTCTTTAAATTACACGTCATTTGTGGATCCCACACCAAATCTTTTGTGGGTCCATACCAAACCCTAATTAGATTCTAATTCCGGTCATTCTTATTCGTTGGTATGTTCCGCTAGTCCATACCAATTTTAATATATATGATTTATAATTAAAACCACAACAAAGTAAAACATGCATCGCACATGAAAATTTACAAATTCTACCATGGTACAATGCAATAATTTTAAATGCATTCAGTAAAATACGAAAATGCATGTTTTAATGTTTTCTCGGAATGTGGTCTTACAGCTGCAGTGTCAGCAATGATGGTTGGAGGCTTTGGTTGATGGCAGTGTTACAGATCTAGTATGATATGCCGCTAACCTGTATCTATTAAAGGCTTTGTAGCCAGCTTTGTAAGAAACTAGAATTCATATCCACTGGCCAAGTACTTAGAAGCTTGGCTACCTGTAGCTAACTTCATGATTGATTCTAAAATTCAAATTTATCTCACTCAAATCCGTACTGAATTCATAGTTTTAACAAACTATCGCTATACCATTGGCATTCTGTGGCATTACAACAACCCTCTTTGCGCATTTCCAAATAAGATATGGAATCTGTATTAACTCGCATTGTAGGATGATTACATTGTGAGACATCTTTCTAATGTCCTACAAAAACCATTAGGATGTATTACTGTGAAGAGTGCTTTTGGTTTTTGTTAAGTATAGGGCACTGTGTAAATAGGCTGGTTTATGGGTTTGGAGTATGCATTATGGACCATCTTTAGCTGCAGTAAAGACACAAACCTGCACAACACTTCTTGTTCCCATAGCAAGAGGCTACATTCCTTGCATTAATGCACTTGAGACATGCAAAATTTAGGTTCAAAGTGAAATTTTTGATTTTTGCAATAGATAAGGTTGGTGGTGCCAGTATTCAGGTGCTGAGTTTTGTGCTTATCTGAGCTGATTTTATTTCTTTAGTATTAAAAGAGCCACATTTGAAGTAGAAGCCTTATGATTCATTATGCCGAAATCGCAAAGACAGCAACTCTAAATAGATTCACAGTACATCATCATCTATGGCAAGGAAAAATAGAACTAGCATTTGTGTGGTCAAAGCATTTTTATTTGTCCATAGTTAATTAATCAAGTCGAGGGTGAATCTTGGTGCAACGGTTGAGTTGCTCATTTGATGACCTTGAGGTCATGGGTTCGAGGTGTTGGGTTCGAGGCGCGAAAACAATCTCTTTACAAAATGTAAGGGTAAGACTGCGTACATATACATTCGCCTTCCCCCAACTTTCACATTAAGTCGGAGAGCACTTTGTGCATCGAGTGAACCCATAGTTAATCAAGCTGCAACATTTTAGAACTGCAGTAAAATTGATGGGTTTGTGTTAGAAATTTAATGTAATTCTGGATAACACCACAAAAATTCCTCGTGATTGAATTTGTAGGTGCAGGCAACAATTTTGGCTATGCGGTTGCTTGTGGATGAGCACCTAAGGCAGAACCATAATTTGATATGGCACATGCATCTTAATGTTTATTTCTTCTTGTCCACTCAACGCCGCACAATTTTTTACTAGTTCATGCCTGTGCACATACATTGTCATCTGCATCACGAGCAGCTTATGAATTTTGGTACACTTGCCTGGCAATCTGGCCTTTGGCTTTTAGTACACTTTGACCTTAAGCTGTGTTAACCTTTTATAGCTTACCTGTTTATGAGGACAAAGAAGAAAGAAACAGACACTGAAGGAGAAGTTGCGGCAGATGTTCCTTCCACTCCAGTTTCAACAAAAACTGTCACTACTACTCCAGTTGAGGAAAAACCCTTACCTGCTGCACCGATTGCAGAACCTGTGAAGCCACGTGAACCAATTCCTGAGAATCAGCAGCGTGAACTATTCAAGTGGTTATTGGAAGAGAAAAGGAAGGTCAAGCCAAAAGATCCAGAGGAGAAGAAGCGGATTGATGAAGAGAAAGCCATTCTCAAACAGTTCATCCGAGCAAAATCCATTCCAAGTATTTGAAGACATTGTCTTTTAGTAGAATCAGATTCCTTTTCACCCTAATGAGGGGTTGAATATGCCTCTGTGGATATTTAGTTCTTATAATGTAGTCCCCACAAATGGTTGCCTTTAAATTTAGGTCTAAATCTTAGTCTCTCGGATGAGCAATAACAGCCCCTTTGTTTGAAGGATTGATGCTGTCGAATTGCTTACAGATTCCGTGTAAAGCAATTCTCATTTTGTGAAAACTCATTCGAACGTGAATGTGAAATTTTGATTTTCAGGTTCCATGCTTTTTGGCTTTGTGAAATTATTTTCCATGCCTTATTTGGTGGGTGACAAATCTGTACGTCTGTATCAAAATGAATTTTATTGTGTTTTCATGAATGATATGAATATCTGTGTCATAATTGGATTTCCGTATCCTCCCATATGCAGATTTCATGGTCCCCTCCCTAAACTTGTTGACTTGTGTGTGGGCATGCTTTTCTGCAGCTTAAAGGAACTCAGGAACAATGCACTAATCATTTTTGATTCCCACTGTCGATATCTAGAGTCATACGTTATGTTCTGACTAATCTCATTTGAGTGTTTATGAGATCTTATTTAGAGGGTGACTCTCTCAATGTAGTCTTTTCTATTCTTAAGTTTTGAACCCGAAATTTGATTAAGAGATATAATATTTATTGAAAATGCACTAATCATTACAACAGTTCTCTCTCTCTACACTGCTTTCTCCTCAATTATCTGGAAGAACATGGGCCAGCCATTTTCTGTCATTAGCTGATCTGTCACCAATGGTGCAACTGCAAGTTTATATACATCTGCATAGAAACCAAACAATAGAAGTTGCAAAGCTGTGGGGCTATGGACATCTCATAAATGATATGTTGGTTTTCAGATATTTGATTTTATAATCTTGCTTTGCGAGTAAATTAACAAGTATTTATTTCTCTCCTTTGCAAGTATTTTATTTTACAATATTATAATAATAGAACTCTTTGGAATGTCCAATGGGATTTGATGGACAGGATGAGTATTCAGAAAACAATAGCTCAGGTTAAACTATTTTTACTTATTTCTTTAAGTTATTGAATATGAAAAACAATTTTAGGTGAGAAAAATTATCTTTAATTATATCAACAACAAATTGGATATTAATCTCAGATTTTGGAGTTAGTTGTTTGAAAGATCGGTGTAAGAGAAAGGGGAAAAAATATTTAGGAGAGAGGAAATTACCTGTAATTATATCAAAATAAAAAATGTATATTATGTTAAATATAAAGAACTATATCTCCTCCTAATTCCCTGAAATTTGGAACCCTTTTCCAAGTAGTTATATGATATAAGAAGATTAATTTTGGATCTTAAGAACTTAATTACAATTTTCATGGAATTGGGACTAGGTTTATTCATCTGGGATTCTGTTTCCAATTCTATGAAATTTCAGAAAATAAATAAATGAAAGCATGCACACAATTTCCAAAACGGCGTGGACACCCTCAAATATACAATGCCTATAATGTGTGAATCCCCACCACATGCAAACTCACAACATGAAGCCAACCTAGAGAATGAAACACAAAATACATGAGTGAGAGAGAGAGAGAGAGAGAAGAGAGCTTCATTGAATGAGGATACTAAATTAAGGTATGGAATAATGTTTTTAATATTGGATATGATAGTTGTTAGCTGTGGTGTACGAAATTTTTTTAATATTAATATTTTTTCATTTTAAAAATATTTTTCATTTTCAATACATATCGACTTGTTAAATTAATCAATTTTTAAAAAGGCATGGACACCCTCAAATGTATACAATGGCAGAGCTACATATATAGAAAGGTGGACAATTGCATCCATTAAATCAAAATAATTTCATTAATTTTTATATGTCAAAAAAATATTATTCTCATTCAATTCAAAATATTTTCACCACTAAGATCATCAATCGACCCACTAAAATTATCGTTCTGTTCTATTAAAATATTTTACCCTCACCACCCCTCGCCACTGAATGTACAATAACCACAATGTGAATCCCCACAACATGCGAACTCACAACATAAAATAAAACCAACCTAAAGAATGAAACACAAAAATACGAGAGAGAGAGATAGAGAGAAGAGAGAGAGAGAGAGAGAGAGAGAGAGAGCTTCATTGAATGAGGATATTAAACTATGCCATGGTATAATGTTTTCAATATTGGAAATGATAGTTAAAAGATCACTAGTTAGGTTAGGTAGTAGAACAAAAGAAATCTTCAAAGGAATGTTGGCAAACAATAATTTATTCATAGTGTTGTTTTGTGGATTAGAATTATTAATTAGGACTCAAATAGAGATTTTGAAAGTTAATCATTTAATCTATTTTAATTATATTTGAAGAAAGAGACTAAGGGCATCAATTTTAACCTTTGCACCAAAAGAAATTGTTTGTTTTGCAAATGAAAAATACTACAATCACCGATCATTAAATACACTTTTTCATTTCATACCCTTCCTCAAGTCCATATTTTAGAGTCTTTTCCCTAACTATTTATACCAAAACTCTTAATTTCAAATTTTCGGATATGCTGTCTGAGAGATCAATATAGAAAGCAAGAAAGCAAAAAGTTGCAAGCGTCGACAGCAGGGTTCGAACCTGCGTGGGCAAAGTCCAATAGATTTCAAGTCTGTCTCCTTAACCACTCGGACATATTGACATTCGGTGCCAAGGACCTTTTGGTAATTAAATTAATTTTTAAACATTAAAGAACATAAATTATTGTAGTAAAAATTATCTTTCCGGCCATCAAAGTTTATTAATTACTAGATATATTAATTAATCTTATAAATTAGTAAAATACTATTTACTACAGATAATTTTTTTTTTTCATTTTCTAGAATATTAAACTTATTGCATGTACGTATTGTATATTACGATTTCAAAAACTATCTAATTACTAAATTACAAATTATTATTATTTGTACTATACGAAGCACTCAAAGCAACAATGACTTTCTATAATTTTGTCTTGCAATATGAGAACACTACACAAAGCTTTTTAATGCACTAAGGAGGTTTAAGAAGAAATAATTTCAAGAGAAAATAAATAATATTGGAGTCATATTTTACAAAGACATAAAGTGATTATTGATTTATATATCAAATGGTACCTATGTGTCTTTTTTAAATATATTATTTTATAAATTTAATGGATTATTAATTTAACATGTTAACCCTAAGTGGGAATTGGTAAAAAAATATGATATAATTGAAGTTAATAATTGATCGACTTCAATTGTGGGTAATGTTAAATTACATTTATTAATCTTTTGAAGGGCAATCTTGCCAATGTAGGTTGCTGATATAGTGAGTTTAAACCAACAGGCTTGTTGATTCAATAACTAAACTTTGGGTTTTATTAAATAAAATTTTAGATTCAAGTTTTATGTAATGAAAAAAAACACCAAAGAATTTTATCTTTTAAAAGTCTAATCTGATTCGAATCAGATTTAATTAGATTTAATTTAATTATGATACGTCGGTGATTTAAAAAAAAAATAGTGGGTTTAGGGTTTAATATATGCGGCTAAAGAAAAAAAGAAGCACCCATTAGTGAAGAGTTCAAAAAATGAAGTGGGAATTTATGTATAAAATTGGAGTGGGGGCAAGGAGAGAGCCACTTGTGCTATCTTAATAAAATGAAGGATGGGAATGGAAGTAACATGAGAGGTTGGCCCAGTGTGCGGATTGGGCGATGATTTCGGTGGGGAGAGAGAGAGAGGGACAAAAGTCGAGGCAGATGATATGATGGAGAGATGTGTGCTGGATTCATTGAGTCTCACATGAATGCACGAGGCCACCATCTGAACCGGAAGGAGGGGCCTCTCCAATCCACTGTGCCACGAGACAATCATGCATGTGGGTCATCTCTCCATATTAACTTATATATATAACATTTTTATTTCATATATTTTAATTATTTCGATTCAAAATTTATAATAATTCATTTTAAAAACTATTCTTTCAATATAATTTTTTTTTATGAAGATTTGACCTGACCTAACTTAGATGTATCAAATGGTGACCTAATTTTAACTCTTTGAATGGTGCAGTGATTGTATCCAACTAAAAGGAACAACTTTTTGTTGATAGGCTAATGCCCTTCAGAGCCAAGCGAAAACAACTTCTTTTGGTACCACAACACCACATCCTACACCTTAATGCTAATTTACAGATTTAATTAATCCTATGAGCTAAAAGTATGTGCGAAGTGAGTCAAATCGAAGCAAAGGTCAGCTTCACCTTGTCGGCTCTGAGCATCCAAAGAGCAAAAGCCTGTAGTAGGACATTATTTGCTGGAAAAAATGGAGATTATGGTTCATAAGCTATTGGGGCATGTAAAACTAGAAAACCCCATGATCCTTGATAACTAGTACCCTTTTTCTTCCCTAGAGGAAAAAAAAATTACTCATCCCCATGTCCACATTTCAAGAGCTTAGTGATCCCGTAATGCAAAATCAGAGCTTAAATGGGTTTTGTTTTACTTTTTAAGGTAGAGAGGAAAAAAGTTGACTTTCTTTGTGGTTTTAAAACCGGACTGAACCGGCATTCAATCAATTCAATTGGAATTATTTTATAATTCGGTTCAGTTTTTGTTGTTAAATCAGATGAAATGAATCATTCAAATCGATCCAAAAAAAAATTTTCTTTTATTTTAAAACATATAATATATAAATTATATATATATATATATATGACATCATGATAATATAATTCAGTTTGTAAAATGGTCCGATGAATCTGACAAATGAATCAATGAACCAATTGATTGACTGAGTTGTTTACTGACTCTATTTTAAAAACATTGCTTCTCTCTAAAGTGATTGGGAGGTTTGGTAGAGGTAAAGTAACCTTGTTATGCAGCGGTGTGTAAACTGGTTAGTCTCAAACTCACAACTCCGAGCCCGGCTCTACCATCCTCCTCCCTGCCCCCTCCCCCCACCCCCGCCAAAAAAGGGGGTCTATACTCTGTTAGCTATGGGGATGTGCAAGAATTGGACTTGCGCAAGCTTTGCAGGGTGTAGCTTCCTTCTTTTGGACCCTTGGCCGGAGTTTTGCTGACCCCTTTTGATCTGAAAAAAAAAAATTATTGTATAATATATATATAAACAAAAAATAAAAATGCAAGATAAGAACAATTTTGTCATTCTAAGGTTACTTCTTTAAATCATGAAAATAGTTTCTTTACTTAACATGATTGGCCAATATATGGAATGGCATGATGTTAATTCCTCTTTGTTCTGTAGTTGCTTTCAAGGGTAAATGGACTTTTTTATGGTAAAACTTTTGGGATTTAGGGAGAAGGGGTAAGAAAGGAAAATCTTACTCTCCTCCTCTATTTTATTTTTTATTATTTTTTACATGCTTGAATCTCACAAAATTTACCTACCGAATATTCACAGTGTTAGGTGTATGATAAGTCCTACATTATTTATTTAGCCACAATAACTTAAAAACCTCTCTCCCTCTCTCTCTCTCTCTCTCCATACAACATGCATATTTATTCCTGCATACACGATAATTGCCATCTCTCTTTTGTTGCCTGGTAATTAGCCATATTTAAGAGAAAGAGAGAGAGAGAGAGAGAGAGAGAGAGAGAGAGAGAGAGAGAGAGAGAGGAAAAAGGAAAAAAAAAAAATATTTGGTTCCACATAATGGACAATTCATGGATTGTGCTATTGGTGAAAGCAATCTTGTTGTCGACCACGATTATAATTCTCTACAGGAACTCAAGTAGAATTATCAGACTAATAATTCACTCAACAACAAGAACAGCAAGAAGGCAAGGCAGAAGTAGAAGAAGTTCATCTTCCTTGATTCCTTTAGGTACTCTTGGTTGGCCTTTCATTGGCGAAACCCTTGAATTCATTGCTTGTGCTTACTCTGATCGGCCCGAAAGCTTCATGGACAAACGTCGTAAGATGTAAGTTTCTTGCTTTAATCCAACTTTAATCATGTGCCTAATCTTGTGGTTATTCCTTTCTACTTTTAGAACCCGTTTCCACAAGGGTTTCTATTAACTAGGGTAATTGTCTTAACTCTATTCTTAAACCTTTGTTTTTCATTAATTATATCAAATTATGAATTATAACCTAATTTTGAACTTCTCTTATGGGGTTTTTCCTAGTGGGGTAGCGAAAACTTTTCTATGAGAGGAGCAAAAAAATGATGTTTGATCGGAATATATTTCCAGGGTTGTTTGGTTTGTGTGTGTGTGAAAGTTGGAAGCTCATTATCAACGATGAGGATATTTTTGCTTCATAATAACACATACCCTTCCCAAATTCTTTTTTCGACCAATTAACGATATTTGATATGTCTGATAGATCTGCGAAAAACCGCGAAAAAATAATTTCATGATTATTTATTATTATTATTATTTTTTTTTTGGTGTAGGTATGGGAAAGTATTCAAGTCACACATATTTGGGAATCCAACAATAGTATCAACGGATGGAGAAGTGAGCAAATTTGTGTTGCAAAGTGATGCAAGAGTATTTGTGCCATCATATCCAAGATCCCTAACTGAGTTGATGGGGAAGTCATCAATTTTACTAATCAATGGGAGCTTACAAAGGAGAATTCATGGACTTATAGGGGCATTTTTCAAGTCAACAAGTCTAAAGGCTCAGATCACTCAAGACATGCAAAACTATATACAAGAAGCTATGCAGATGTGGTCTGATCATCATCCTGTCTACTTGCAAGATGAGACCAAAAATGTCAGCCTCTCTCTCTCTCTCATATGATATATTCACACACAACAAAGATGGAGACATGATAATGGGAGTGAAGGGAATCTTAGAAGTTTGAATTCTGTCTAGAAGTTCTAGAATTAAACAATTATATGCTTTTTTAGCTAAGGTTGTGGTTGAATCCAAAAGATAATTCCCATGAAACCTGATGTTTGTCATCCTCTCTATCATTTTAAAGAATATCAGTGTTTTGGCAACAACACCCATTTTTTGTTTTCCCAAAGTAAAAATTCTCTCTCTCCCCCCCTCTCTCTCTCTCTCTCTCTCTCTCTCTCTCTCTCACACACACACACACACACACACACACACAAGGGCGCAAGAAGCAGTAGAAATTCTTTCAATGTTTGAACTCAAATTTAACAACTTCTATACGTCCAAGTTCTTTTGACTAAGTTTCCAAGGGAAAAAACAATAGATAATGCCATCTCATTCCTCTCTCTCTCTCTCTATGTCTCTGTCTCTCTGTTGCAATTTAGAGGCAAGATAATATTTATTGGAACACTCCTCCAAATTTAACAACTTCTATACGTCCAAGTTCTTTTGACTAAGTTTCCAAGGGAAAAAACAATAGATAATGCCATCTCATTCCTCTCTCTCTCTCTCTATGTCTCTGTCTCTCTGTTGCAATTTAGAGGCAAGATAATATTTATTGGAACACTCCTCCAAGTTTTGATTTTGGTCATCTTTTTTTCCTCGCATTATTCAAATATCATAGATATTAATGTAAAATATATATATATATATGTGTGTGTGTGTGTGTGTGTGTGTGTGTGTGTATATTTATATATCTGTCTTCTTATCTTATCTACCAAACAAGAGTTAAATTTAAGAAGACGATGACTTAACCTTCTTTGGTTTTTTCCTTTTGGCCTTTTCAGATTGCATTTCAAGTACTAGTGAAGGCACTAATTAGTCTAGATCCTGGAGAAGAAATGGAGTTTCTTAAGACACAATTTCAAATTTTCATTTCTGGACTCATGTCTTTGCCCATCAACATACCTGGAAGCAGACTCTACAGATCATTACAGGCAAGCCTGGCTACATTTTTCACATAATAAAAGAGTTTTCTATTTATTTATTTATTTATTTTTATTTTTTTCTTTTGCTGGGGGGTTTTCAGGCAAAGAAGAAAATGGTGAAGTTAGTGAGAAAAATCATCCATGATAGAAGGAGAAATTATGGCAGCCTCAGCTCAGCTGACCCAAGAGATGTGCTAGATGTGTTACTAAATGATGCTAGTGATCAATTAACAGATGATCTCATCTCAGACAATATCATTGACTTGATGATACCTGGAGAGGATTCTGTGCCTGTTTTGATCACTCTTGCTATCAAATATTTATCCGATACACCCATTGCTCTTCGACAATTATTGGTACGAAAAATCCATACATCTTTACTTTTAATTACATTTTTTTCTCACATTTAATTTCTAGGAAAAACAATATTGTGATGCGAGTATATGGTCAGACTGGATGTTCAATACTAAGTAAAAACTCTTGTAATAATGTTTTTATCAAAGAAGATCGAAATATTGATCGTCCCTCTTGTTACCCTTTTCTTAGAAAAAAAATTATAGGTTTGGTGCTACTTGAATTTTTTGTCTTTAAATAAAAGAGAGATTGAAATTATTTGTTTGATTATTGCACCAAGAGCAATGAATATATTTTTTCAAGTGTCTAAAGTATGCAGTCTCATCAACAGATGACATCTCTCTAATTTGGCAAGAAATAAATATAGATGTTATAGTGGGGTATGCACACTCAATAATTTGTGTCTAATTATTGCATGTATCCATCCATTGATTTTTGTATCTTTTGAGTTACTTAAAATGCTCCTCTCTTTCTCTCTCTCTCTATCTCTTTGGTGTAAACAACTGATATCGAAATTATACTCTGATTAATCCAATCCGAATATTATCAGGTTTAATTTAGGAATAGTTCTTACTCACTAGACAAACAAGTTTATTTAAAGGATTTAATACATTTATCCACTAGACACACTATTTGTTGGTCTCTCTTTGTTGGATTTGATATATTGATATCTTATGTGTTATTTGTTTACATGTTTTTTTTATTTAAAAGTGGTTCCTAATAAGGTATTTATTTTTTTAGTAAGATATACTCTTTTCTTCTAACACTTTATGAATTTTGCAGGAGGAGAACATAAAGTTGAAACAATTCAAAGATCAGCTAGGAGAACCATTGAGTTGGAGCGACTACACATCAATGCTACCATTCACACAAACTGTGAGTCCCTAATTCATAAACTAAGAACTTTAAAAGAAAAATAAAAGAGTAATTTCTTATGGACTAAAATACGATGCGGCATTATTTAGTTATTTGGATTATTATTAATATTTTTGAAATTACCATAAACGAAAACTAAAATTGACACATGGGATTCATCAGATTGAACCTTGTGTGAGCAGGTGATTACAGAAACATTGAGGATGGGAAATATTATTATTGGGGTGATGAGAAAGGCAGTGAGAGATGTTGAGATTAAAGGGTATTTGATACCGAAAGGATGGTGTGTCTTCACATACTTTAGATCAGTTCATCTGGATGAGAATTTGTATGACTTGCCCTACCAATTCAATCCCTGGAGATGGCAAGTAAGGACACATAACTCTCTGCATATAGTTTGGATTTTCTTTTGTTTTCTATTATTGGGGATTTTTTTTTTTTTTTTTTTTTTTTTTTAAATCTAAGTTATATGTTTTGGGGGGTTAATAATGCAGAACAAAGATGTGAGTAGTTGTTACTTCACTCCATTTGGAGGTGGGCAAAGGTTGTGTCCAGGGCTTGATTTGGCCAGGCTGGAAGCTTCCATTTTTCTCCACCATTTTGTTACTCAGTTTAGGTACCCCTCTCTCTCTCTCAAATTTTCTCTACCATTTATTCAATTAAAAGCCATAAAATTATACAATAGAGAGTGTAAAGGTGTGTTTGGTTTGCATTTAGGAATCATAACCGGAATTGAAATTAAAGATATTGAATAGGTTTCACAAAACTCATATTTTTTCTTGAATTTCACAAACCTCTTATTTTGAAGATTCATTTCCAAACCTCTATTCCTATTTTATTAATCTAAAAAACTCATATAGATTTCAATCTGATTTTTGATTCCCATTTCCTTTAACCAAACACTACCTAACTTTACTGACAATAGTTCAATCCTGTAACTCTTCTGTGGTAAAAAATTTGTCTATGGACGAAATCTTTAAATTACACACTCATAAAGTGGTGGAAGAAGCATCGTATAAAAGAGTCAGATTTCATATTTTACACGATTTAAGCAAACAACAATCTAAGAAAAATCTGAGAAAAGCCAAGATGTAATAACACTTCATATCTTTTAGAAAGTCCCCCAACAAGGAGATCATATCTAAGTGCCGGGCTTATTAAAGGGTTTGTCCATCAGACTGTAAATACTGTCCATGAACAACATGCATGTGACTCTAATTCATATTTTCACCCGTATACTAACAAAGTTAGACTATTGTAACATCCATTGAAAAATAACCAAATGTCTTTATATAGTTATTTTGATAAAGAAAGTGTATCTTTTTCAATAAAAATACACATAGAAGATTGTGATTCAAAGGAGAATATCCTTTTCTTTGATAGACAAACCGGGGACAATTGTTAAAGCCATTAATTCTACTTGTTTTTCAATGCCTAACAACTTTTCATTTCTCACTATTGGTGTTCATACTTAGATGGGTGGCTGAGGAGGATTCAATTGTCAACTTCCCCACAGTAAGATTGAAGAGAAGAATGCCAGTTTGGGTCAAAAGAAGAAAGGACCCTTGAGTTACTACTTTGGCCCCCCCAGAAAAGGAACAATAAAATGGGAGAAAGAAAATTCCATACTATCATACACAAGATGCAAACATTTGAAAGGACATAAAGGAAACAACAAAAGTAAATTGTGGGGTTTGCATTGCACACGTGTTGGAGGCCATAGAAGAGGAGAAAGAGAAGAAGAAGATGCTGATGAGTGAAGTCATGACACTCTTTTTTATCTTTTTGTCCTTTATGCATACCATAACATATGTTGACAAATTAGGCACATAGTTCTTGGGGGACCCTAGTTGTATCTTCCCCTTTTCTTTTTGGCCTTTTCCACCTTTGTTGGTAGTAAAAATGAGTGTACCAATGGAGGTTTTATGGTCATAAGATAGTGATATTTGGAGAATTATTGGTCCAAAAAGAAATTGGCATCATTGATCAATAGAACAACTTGTGTGAAAGACAGTGTCTTTGCAGTGAAAAATGCTTGTGGCATTTTTTTTTTAATGAAATTGGTTGTCTTTCAATTATTTAATAACAATCTACTACCTAAATTTAGAAAAATTGTAATGAGTGTTTTCTTTTCTTTTCTTTTTTTTCATGTGAAGTTATTGTACATAATTTGATTCTGAATGTTATGATCATATCACACCAATTTGTAGTTAAAAAAAATACTATAAGCTCTTTTATTTATTTTTAAGAGTATAATTTGTTTTTATATGCGATATAAAATAGAGTACAATGAGATCCATATAGCCGATTCTATTTAATGGAATAAAAATTATTATTATTGTTATTGTTGTTATAATTTAGTCTTGTAATTCAATATTTTAGCAAAAAATTTTCAAACTCTCCATCTCTCCTGTATTGGAAGTCCTATTAGAAAAAAAAAATGAGATTAAAGTCAACTGAGATCAAGTTTAATTTTTAATACCAAAAATTATCGATACAATAATAATTTAAAATTTTTCATACAACATTTTAATTTTCACGTATAAAATTCTACATTTCTTATGAAAATATTTTATTTTAATTAAAAATATTACAAATAAAGTAAAATAAAAATAAAAATAAATGAAGAAAAATTAAAACTTCATAAGTATCGCCTAAATTAATCTTTTATTTCAAAAGAAGGTTACACAATAGAAAATAATTCTATTTTATTTAATTGCTAAATAAATTAAAATTAATATTAAAACTCAAAAGCTTTATTAAAAGAAGTTATCATATGCATAAAACTATAAAACATACATTTATGAATGTTTATGCTAACAGACAATTAGTTTAATAAATAAAAGTGTTAAGTCGTTTAATCAAATTTCGGATTAAAAATTTAAGAATAGAAAATATTACGTTGAGTAAGTTTTTCTCTGGATCCAACAATACTTGAAGCGAATTAACCAAAACATAACTCCAAATATCAATTGATTATACAAAAAAATAAATATTTAGTTAGCTCAGTGACTGAATATTGATACTCTTAAACATGGTTTCGTATTTAAGTCCCATATATGACAAAAGTGGAAGCTGAAAAAAATTTATTTTTTAAAAGTTTAATTTAATTCAAATCAGATTTAATCAGATCCAATAATTTACATCAATCCGTGATTGACATATTTATTTGTGCAAGTTATATTTCTTGTTTGTTACCTTTCAATTCCCGGATGATCCGAAGATGGGTTGGACAGCAAAATGTAGTACATGGCCCACCATGGTTGATTAATGGAACCTCAATCTTGTACCGCAGAATAATGTTAGCATCCATTGATGTGAACATTGGCTCCATTTTGATCTGGATGTATTTGTTTTGTCCACCAACAGATGGGACTATGTTGATGGGTTTGAAAAATTGTAGAAAAAAATAATACATATGTTCATCTTTCTTGAAAATTACTTGTGTTATTGGAACTTGAAGCGTTAAAGGAAGATGTTTGCAAAATCCTAAAATTCAACTTTTGTGGCTTGCTATGTCTTTTCTGAACAAAACCATTTCAGCTTCATCTTTTATGTCTCTTAGAATTTGAATCATTACTAAACCATGTTGGTTCATCTTTGATGTCTTTGAAAATTCGAATGGCTGCACAGAGATAATCTTACAGTTAATACATCTGACAGTCTTTTAGAGAGAGCGAATTTGAATTTCGATGGTAGCTCTAGTTTATTTATCCAAGTAAGTGAAAAAAAGATCATAATATAAGTGAAGAATTACAATAAGTTCGAAAAAGTAATAAATATATAATATTATTCATTAATATCAGTGATATTTGTGGTGCATCTGATGAACTCCACATGCAAGGTCCGACGAAGGGATCGGGGGAGCTACCTTGATTTTTTTTTTAAAAAAAAATATCTTTATGTTATTTTAAAAATTGTAATCTAAATATTATGTGTCTTCTAAAAATTGTAATTCTTGCTTATATCTCTAAATGCGTAATATGAAGGGTGATCGGGAAGAACTCTTGATGTTTAGGAAAGAAAATATTGTTTTTGTTTTTATTTTTGTATTTTGTGCTAATAAAAAAAAAATAGAAGCCCAGTTATAGTTGTGTGAATGGGTGCATATATCTTCGAGTTATAAATTAATTATATATAATTAATGAATATTGTCCTCGAGGAGATATCTCAGTAGCAATAGTCCCCTCCTCTGATCTTATGATTTAGGGTTTGATTTCTGTCGTAACAAAAAAAAATTAATGAATACTTAAAACTCTTTTGAATTGATTATTTAATTTAAACTTAAACTTGGCTGAATTAAGACTCGATTTATATGTTTAATCATTCAGCAAGTTTAAACATTAGTTTAGATCAATTTCAGGTGACTTTTCAAGGATTATTAGGATTTAATAAGTCTAACAAATTGGATTTGGACAATAGTTTCGAATTTATTTAAAATTTTGATATTTTCTCTGTAACCACTATAACTTAGACAAAAATATAAAATAACACACCAACACCTTTTAGTTAAGTCATTGAACACTAATCCTCTCTTTTGATAAGATTTTATATTCAAATTTTGTATATAGAAAAAATATTTTTTTAAAAAAAAAAATCGACTTGAATTGAATTTAGTTAGATTTAAAATAATTATAAGGTACTGATAATTTACAAAAAATATAAAATAATATAGCATACCGATTAATAGAAAAATTAATTATTATCTTAAAAGTTTAGTGACTAAAAAATAACTCTGAGGTATTGGTATAATATGTTGTAATGACATCAACGGACAGTCTTAGTGGAATTGAGTGTTAGATTTTTTAATTAATCTTAGATTCAAAATATGAAAATAAAAAGTATTATAATCAGAGAGTCGTCTTTTTAAATGTTCGAATCAAATTAATCATTTAGAAGGTAAAAAAAAAAAAAGTGTTGTAATGACTATACCTTTCTCGGCCTCAAATGCGTTGCAATGACTAGCACAGGGAATTTGGGCCTAAAATAAAACTAGCAAGCGTCCACTGAATTGGGCCTGATCCATCGGGGGAGCTAAGTTCAATCCAAGTGCAATTCTCCTCATTGAACAATTTTTTTTTTTTTATTATTACAATAAAATTTAAATCCGAATCATGAAATTATAGTAGATGATGTGACTTTTAGACTATCTTGTTGTTGAACAATTCTTATATTAAATTTATTACCTAACATGATTTTAATTTAAAATTGAGAGTTTTCATTATTAAAAAAAAACATCAATAAATAAATTTATTTAGTAAACATGGTTTAATTTGTTATCCATGGTGAATGTAAATGGAAGAACAATTTTCTTGCATTTAATCGAATATATTTTAGTGTTTGCAGATTCATACACCTTGGTTACAAAATTTCAAAAATTCTAATATTTGTTTAAAATTTGTCATTCTTATGATCAAATGATGATATTTTAAATACTGTACGGCCACTAAATTTTGCAAATTATTGAATTTTAAAATTATCAAAAATAAATCTCATATTTATCGGTGTAAATTTTAATGATTGAATCTATGATCTAAATAGTTGAATTGATTGAACCATAATTTTAAAATAGACGAATTGATATATGGATCGAGTAGGAGGACTATGCTTACATTATTCGGGATTAAGAGATAATCTATTGTGCAATATAAGCATTTGATATATTTAATCAATTAACAAAGTTAAAATTATCTCTTATTTTAGAAAATTTCATAATAGGAAAATAATTGATATATTTAATTATTTTAATCGATTAATGCGAATGAATAAAATTATATAATATTTTGAAATACTTATAACATTTTATTACAATTATAATTATTTTTATTTTTCGGCTATTTTAAAAGGATATCTATATATATATATATATATATATATATGTATATGATTTTTTTTTTCGCGAATAAGTATCATAGGTTTTTAACCCCACGTATTTAAAAAAAAGGTTTTTTTTTTTTTTTTTAATTATTTATGAAATCGGTTTTCCTCTTAATATCTTTCAACCTGATTCCAATTCCAAACCAAAAAAAGACGGAGGACAAACCCTACCACCAACTCCTCCCCTCTCCGAAGGGTATCTGGCCGATCTCTCTCTCTCTGCGCCCTGGAATTTTGATTGACATCGACGAAGAAGAGCGATACCATCAGGTACTCTCTCTCTCTCTCTCTCTCTCTCTATCTCTATTGAAAGAGCCAAGAAAGAGTAGCCTAATTCGTGTTTCTGCTGGAAGTTTCATTAATTTCATTTGCATAGTTGTCTTGATAGATTCATTGTGCCGGTGTTTTAGATGTCCTGATGATGTTTATGTTTATTTCTTAGATATAGAGTTGAATTAGGGTTTCATCTTTCACGTGGCCTATGTATAAATTAAGACTGTTCTAATCTGAATTGCAGACCCAGATGGAGTCTTGCAGATTTCTGTGGCTTTTTTTTTGGGGGGGGGATGGGGATAGTAAGATTAATATGTACTTTGTGTTGGGTTGGTTTCTATTGAATCATGAGGATGTTTCCTCACTGAAGTTTTCATAGCTTATTTTCCGAAGGAAATAGGCAGTGTCCTGAGAATTGGATGTTTTGGTCATTGAGCATGACTTCTCAGATTGATTTATAAGTGTGCAGTCTTGTCAGTTTTTTAGGCTTTTTAGCGTTTAGAGCATATGGTGAATATCTATTTCTTTGTTGGGCTGTGCTGTAGTTTTGAGATGGCTGGGAGAAATCGTATGCCTCGTGAGCCTTTTGACAATAGACGTGGTTTCCCACCACCGGAGGGGCCTTTTATTCGGGGTCCACCTATGCATCGGCCACCTCCTCATCCTGCCATGTTGGAAGAGGAACTTGAATTACAGCATGTTGAGCTTCGGAGGCTAATGACAGAGAATAGGAGGCTAGTTGAGGATAGGATTGCGATGCAGAGAGAGCTAGGAGTGGCAAAGGAAGAACTTCATCGCATGAATATCATTATTGCTGAAATGCGTGGTGAACAAGAAATGTATTCAAGAGATCTCATTGAGAAAAACATGAAGCTGGAAGCTGATCTTCGGGCCACTGAGAGTCTTAAAAGTGAGGCCACAAAGCTCCGATCTGAGGTTCAGAAGCTGAACAATATTAGGCAGGACTTGGCTGGGCAAATTCAGACCCTTACGCAGGATATGACAAGAATGAAAGTGGACAATCAGCAGATTCCGCTCATGAGGGCTGAGATTGATGGCTTACATCAGGAGCTACTTCGTGCCCGGTCTGTTTGATTCTCTTTTCTAGTTTTATAATGCCATCCCACATTCTGCTTTTTTTTTTTAATTATTATTGTGTACTTTATGAGATACTAACTTCTTGGATGCTAAAATTAATAATTGATTTTGTAGAAGTGCTATTGACTATGAGAAGAAGGGAAATATGGAGCTGTTGGAGCAGAGGCAAGCAATGGAGAAAAACTTAGTTTCAATGGCACGTGAAGTTGAGAAACTTCGTGCTGAACTTGCTAGTGCTGATGCAAGACCTTGGATGGCTGGTATGCCTTAACTACTATGGTGTTTTTCATTTTAATCTTCAAACGATAATTTCTATACCCTATCAGATTCATTCTTATTACGTACAGAAATGTGCAGTTCTTTCTTAAGTGTTGCTTTTGAATCCTGATCAAGGTACTGTTGAAGGAATGTAATTGAATCGCTTCCTTTTCATGAAGTTATAGGATAAATAAGTTGATATGGAAAAGAAAAGGTGCATGACTTGAAGTTCGATTGATGTCCTGTTAATTTGATTTTTCTGCAGAAGCCTTTTCAATGTCTAGATAATCAATATTTCTAAGGAATATCATGAATTTTCTTTTCTTTTGTTTCTAATCCATTTTGTTTAATGTTCACTACGCTTGATTTATTTGTGGTCTATTACTTGCATAAACAATAAAGTGAAGTCCAAAATCAAGTTCTCACAATTTCTTAGGTAGATTTCCCAATTTCTTAAAAGTCTCTCTTTCTGCACTCCCTCCTCACTTGGAAAGGAATGATGCACATATAGGGAAGTCATTATCCTTGGCTGAGTCATCGCCTGACACCTTCCCCTTATATCTCTCAAAATCAAGGTCTTATTCCTAATGAAGGCTGATTGTAACCAAGTTAGTACAAAGAGAGCCAAATCTCGTAAATGTCCTGACCAACATGGTAATCAATTGTATTATGGGAATTCATTTTCATGGATTTGTGTTCTGTGCTACTTGTTCTATTTCTGTCCCGTCTTTGTTTCTCTCCTTTTGATAAGAAATGTATTTATTTGGATAAAACTAGTGTATGGGTGATAAAGTCTTGATAAGGAAAAATTATGCTATTCTTTGGGCATGCAAGCTCAAGAAAGTGGGCAAATAATTTGTCAAACATAAGAGCAGGCTACCCAAAGAGAATCCATAGTACCATATGAAGATCCATCAAGGATGACTTAACCCTAGAAAACAATTAATTATACTTCCAAAGAGTCCATTGCAACATTCTCGTGTAGTGTTCCATTATTGATCATGAATATCATTTGTACTTGGTTCTCCTTAACAAAACAGGGGTGGTTACACATCAAGGTTACTGGATTTATAACCTCCCTACTTACCTTGATTTGGATCCTTGATCCTTTGACCTAAAACATGGTACACCAGTGAAGCGGATCCCTAACTTTGGACTCCCATATAAATTAGAAGCAAGAAGATAAAAGGCTTAGTACCTTAAAGAAGAAACAAGAGAAGGTGATAAGAGTATGGGGAATGATTCCAATATAGATATAGTGTATACGTGTGTCACCTTTTTTTAGCATTAAAAATCTTGTTATTTATCATACTCTGACATTGAAGTGGCCTGCAACATAATTAGTGGACTAAGTTAACTCCCTGTGTTTGAAATTGGTGCATTACATGACCTGGCAACCATTCCATGATCGTAAACATACTCCTTTATTCTTTAGGCATTCCCCTGTTTGTATGAGCTGCAATATGGTAAGATTTCTTGGGATGGCTAATTGATTTTTGGATTTACTCTTGGATGTTAATTAACCTTTGCGCATATGGATCCCATGTGATCAACAAACCATGTTTTATTGGGCGCCATTAGGATGTACAAAGACTAGAGCACGTGCATGCAGACTTTTGTAAAACAATTATGGTGTGATATTAGTGTTCATGAACAAAAGAAGAAACGAATTTAATAATATTAGTGCTCCCATAAAAGTCTGCAAATTACTGTTTGCAGATATATCAAGGGTTATTCAAAGCTTTGAAAGCGTTGATTATACTTTTTTCCCCCCTAACATTCCAAAACAACATACTCTCGTATCTTTCAATAATGGATTACTACTATTGCACGTACTCAATCCTATCCATCTAAATAGGAGTGAGTTTAGATGTGTAGGCATTCTCCTCTCTGTATACACCTTGTTGGTCGTATAGTCTTTGTGCAGCCAATCAACAGGCTTATTATTTCATGCTCAATGAACTTTTGAGCCTATGCATAAGGTTTCCAAAAGTGGAAAAAGAGGATATGAGGACCAGTTATGGCATAGGACTGCACAAGGTTGCTGTTTGAATTAAGAGCGAATTGGACAAGTAGTTCACTTTCCTTTTTTAATCGAAGGACATCATCCTACTTTAGGCTATGAAATGAGAAAGGACGATGCGTAGAGCTTCAATGACTAATGCAAAAATCTAGCTGATGCGGAGATTCTTCTAAATTAGTGCATCCATCTTTTTTCATCCTTCAAAGAATTTTTTAGAGGGCTTCCTAGCAATCCATCCATTGCCTCCGTCTCTCATTGCTTATCCTTTGAATTATTTTGAATTTCTTTGCAATACGTGGATGTTCCTTTGAGGGAAATAGAATGACAAAATCATTTAATTTTCTTTGTTGGGAGGCGATAAGGAAGTGACAAGTTGAGAAAATGGAATGTTCAAGCTTTGTCTCTTTTCCATGGTTATTGTTCATGTATGGGGAGTTGATATATTTTAATTAAAATTTATGAGAAGAGGGATAACCATGCTTAGGATTCACCTTTGTAACTATAAGTTTAGAGCTTGGGAAATTAAGAATTTGAGGAAGACCACAACAACAACAATCTAGGCCTTCTATCCCAAAAATTTGGGGTCGGCCATATGAGAGACAAATAATGAAGTAAAAAAAAAAAGGGATTTAGTTTGTGCGGATTCTCCTACGTCACTCATTCCTATCTAAGACCATCTTCTCAACTAACTCCATCACTATCATATCTTTACGAATACATTGCATCCAAGTTTTCAATGACCCACCTCTACGTTTTATTAAATCTCCTATATTTAAGTTCTCTACCTTCCTAACAGGTGCATCTTTAGGCCTTCATTGCACATGTCCAAATCATCTCAGACGGTATTCTCGCATCTTATCCACAATAGAACTGACTCCCAATTAATTACGTATCTCGTCGTTTCTAATTCTATCATTTCTAGTTTTGCCACACATCCATCTAAGCATTCTCATTTCAGCTACAACCATTTTTTGCTCTTGTTGCTGTTTAATAACCCAACATTTAGTGCCATATAATAGAGCAGGTTTCATTGCGGTCTTATAAAATTTTTCCTTTAAATGTAATGGCATCGTGCGATCACAGAGCGCTCTGGATGCATTCTCCATTTCATCCAACCCGCTTGAATTCTATTATTGACATCCCCATCTATATTTTCATCATTTTGGATGATGGAATCAAGATATCTAAACCGTTCGCTCTTCGAGACTTCTCTTCCTTCTAATCTAATTGTTTCTTCATTATGCTGATGATTGTCACTAAACTTACATTTCATATACTCAGTTTTAACTCTACTCAATCTAAATCCTTTAGATTCTAACGTGTCCCTCCATAACTCTAATTTAGTACTGATATTCTCTCTAGTTTTATCAACCAAAACTATATCATCTGCGAAGAGCATACACCATGGTATTTCATCTTGAATATTTTTTGTGATTTCATCTATTATTATTGCAAATAATAAGGGACTCAATGCCGAACCTTGATGGAGCCCAATGTTAATAGGAAAGCTATCACTCAGCTGTTCACAAGTCCTTACATTGGTCACAACTCCTTCATACATATCCTTAATAAGGTTAATGTATTTCAAAGAGATCCCTTTCCTCATGAGCGCCTACCACAAGATGTCTCTAGGGACCCTATCATATGCTTTCTCAAGGTCAATGAATACCATATGTAGATCTCTTTTTTGCGCTCTAAATGTCTCCAACAGTTGTCTTAACAAGTGAATAGCTTCAGTGGTGGATCGTCTTGGCATAAATCCAAATTGATTCTGAGACACACTTATCTCCCGTCTCAATCTATGTTCTATCACTCTCTCCCATAACTTCATCGTATGACTCATGAGTTTAATTCCTCTATAATTTGAACAATCTTGTATGCCCCTTTTATTCTTATATAGCGGGATAATTGTGCTCTCTCTACATGGGTATGACATTTTCTTTGTCTCCCAAATTTTGTTAAAAAGAGCCGCTAACATTGTTATTCCGAATTCTCCAAAACATTTTCACACCTCGATAGGGATGCTATCAGGTCCTATGGCTTTGTTATTTCCCATTCTCTTTATGGCCTCCTTTACCTCATGGGGCCGAATTTTAGGTTTAAAATCTCTATTAATCTCTTCTCTAGCTATCTCTACATTTTCTATATTTACTGTACTCTCAACGTTAAATAAGTTATTAAAATATTCTCTCCATTTCTTTCTTATATCCTCGTTTCTTACAAGTATACTATTTGTTTCACTCTTAATACATCTAATCTCATTTAGGTCTTATCCATTCCTCTCCCTTAGTTTGGCAATTCTATAGATCTCGCTCCCCGTCTCGAGTCTCTAGTTCATTGTACAATTTCTTATACACTTTACTCTTTGATTCATGTATAGTCTTTTTTACTTCTTTTTTTGCCTTTTTGTATTTTTTATAGGCCTCGCTACTACTATCTTTTTTAAGATTCCCATAATACTCCTTTGATTCGGATCACGGTTTCTATTTCTTCGTTCCACCACCATGACTCTTTGCTTCTTAGAGCCCTGCCTTTGGATACTCCGAAAACCTCTCTACCGACACTCTTAATATTATTAGACATATCATTCCACATTGTGTCTGAGTTATCATTAACAGACCAATTTATTACTCCAATTACTTTCTCCTAAAAATCGTCATATTTTTCCCTTTAAGATTCCACCACTTAATTTTTGGCTCCATATATGGTTAACATTGCTTTTGTCGTTTAGACACTCGTATATCTAAAACTAATAGTCTATGCTGAGTTGTTACATTCTCCCCCGGTATGACCTTACAATCCTTACAAATCGTTCTATCACCTCTTCTAGTGAGAAAGAAATCTATTTGACTAACATTTGTCCCGCTCCTATAAGTAACTGTGTGACTCTTTTTTCTTAAAAAACGTGTTTACTAGTGCCAAATCAAACGCTACTGCAAACTCTAGAATTGTACTTCCCGTCTCATTCCTACTGCCGAAGCCAAAGTTTCCATGCACGGTTTCAAAACCCTCATTTTTCTCTCCTACATGTCCATTTAGATCTCCTCCAATAAATTTCTCGCTACTTGGTATGGTTTGTATAAATTCCTCTAAATCATCCCAAAATTGTTTCTTACTAATTGCATCTATACCTATTTGAGGCGCATACATGCTAACTATATTAATTACGTTTACTCCATTTACTAACTTGACCAACATCATTCTATCTCCCTTCCTTCTTATCTCCACTACATCTCCTAGTAAGTCTTTATGTACAATTATTCCTATCCCATTTTTAGTTCTATCTCTACCTGTGTACCAAATCTTATGACCGTAAGACTCTATTACTCTAGTCTTCTCTCCCACCCATTTGGTTTCTTGAAGACACATGATCGTAATTTTTCTTCTATGAATTACTTCACCTATTTCTTCTAATTTTCCGGTTAGAGATCCTATATTCCAAGTGGCTAAACGAATCCTATCCTCATGGATTATTTTATTTGTCCGCACCCTAACATCCCTTGGTAACTTGTCACTACACCCGAGATCCGATGTAGCGCGTCGTTGAGGAGGAAACGCCCCATATGTTTTCCTATAATTGTTTCCCATTTTAGTTTGACAAAAGGTTTTTATGCTGGCTGTCAGCCTACCGCAACCCTACTCCTTTATCTGGGCTTGGGACCGGCCGTGGCGGAGTTCTTCTAACTCCATAGCTATCAAAGGTTTTAAAGACTTACGTCTAACTCCATAGCTGCCAATTCTCTTCCATGAGACTAAAGTTGAATATGAAAATCATCACCCCATTCAGCATCTGATGTCTTTTATCTCCTTCCTCCGTGCCAGTGGACCTGATATGAAATTATTACGTGAGATTGCCTTAATTTTTGTGAAGATAGTCCTGGATGTACTCTAGGATACTACATCAACCATCTGAAGGTTTTCCTGTTTCTCAGTGATCCTGTAAACACAAATTCCTCTTTTAGATATAGAATCATGGAAACATGTTCAATTGGGATGATATGATATGATTTCCTCATCCTTTAACTTTCTTTTTGTGTAAAGTTTTATGATCTTTCTTTATGTTTCATGTTGTTGTTGAGATGATTGAAATCATAATTAAACTGTTGTGTCTGGATGTCTAGATTAGGAAAGCTTTGAGAGGATGCTTGATGGATGTTTATTGTTTCCATTTTGACTCTGGTTTCTTAGTTCACTTCCTTAGGTACTTCTACTGTCATTGCTTATTGATATTAACTATTCCCCCCCCTTACGTCTTGTGTATCAAGGTGGTGGACCTTATGGGATGAAATTCAACAGTCCAGAAAGTGGTTTTCCTGCTTCTTATGGAGATGGATATGGGGCTCACCTGGTAGGCTGATTGCGTAACTTGGATATACAATTGTTCTTGTTGGTAGACAAAATTTACATGGAAAAATTTTTTTGTCATTCAAGTGCATTTATGTTAACTTTCTTTTTTTTTTTGGCAGGGGGTTGCTGACAAGGGTCCACTGTATGGAGCTGGCCCTGCTTCTCGCATTCCCCGTCGTTGAGAGCTGAACATCTCGTGATTGCAGTACAGGAAGGCATCCATTTCAATTTTGGTTGCGACTATCCATACTTGAATTGGCTAGAAGTGTCAGTAATCTTTTCTATTTAGACATAATTATAAAAAATGATGCATATATGAGGTTATAAACTTGTCATGGACAATGTGTTTTATTTTCTGATCCTTTTATATGTGATGTTATAATACTCTAATTTGGAACATTTGTTTCACTAGTTTGAAGTTATCAGTTTTCTTGGTCAACTTCCTATTTCTAAACGCCATGCATGGTTTCCCAATTATTAGAGGTCGTTCTTGACAGTATGATTTATGACTCCTGTTATAGTTTATGTCCAAAGTGCTCTATCATAACTTCTTGATCTCTGGAATTAGTCTGCTATTGAGAAGCTAGAGCTGCAGTTGACGTTGGTTTGTGAGGGGAAAGATGTTTAAAAACTTATATTTCCTATTCAATATTCGGCAAGGAACACGTTGAAAAACTGATTTGACCGTGATATTCGAAGCATGTCATCGTAAGTATAGTGATTTTGCTTGGTTAGGTGGCATCTATGGGACTAAATGGGCTCCTTCAAACCTTGTGTTGCAAAAGTTTTCAGTTTTGACTGTGTTGGAATGATGCTTTATGTTGTTGCCAAGGCGAAGTAGTGTAGATGATTCACTATCTGACTATGTAAGTGGAAAGTCATTTAGTTTGTGGTAGGAGCTTAAAATACACATTGTTTGGAAGTAACAGAGATTGGAGAGCGTCATTTAGTGCTCTTTTTCTCATTAGTTTTGTTTTTTCTTGCGCACTTTTCTTCTTCTATATAAGGAGGATTTCTCATCCTTTGGTTTTTACCATTATTCTCTCCACAAATATCTTCATTTTTGTCAAAGAAGACTTGTTCCATTGTCCAAGTATGTGGAAGCTATGTGGATTTTGATTATTATGGAATTGGAAGAGTGATGGTAATCATCCTGCTTTATGATAGTCATTAACTGTGTGATTGTTAAGTGTTGCTAATACAAAATTTGTGGGGGACATGCTTGTTGCTGGAACTATCTTACCTGTGCTGCTTTTTGGAATGGGAATTTGAGAGTATGTCTGGTCTAGTATTCTAAAGGTATGAGTACACTGATAACAAGTGCTCATTTCCTTTTATAGGAAGGAGCTCCTTTGCATGCCCTTTAGGTGAGTAGTAAGAAAATGTCATATTTTGGAGAGTTTCTTGATTCTGCATTATTGTACGGTGAACTGTTAGTTTTTCTCTAGGTATCTGTTTGCTACCATTAGCTGTGCTCTTATTTTCCTAGGGCACCATGTGACAAGTGCAAATATAGGGGGAAAGGATTTTTTGGTCTCTCACTGGATAGACTAGTTAGTTTCAACTAAATATCCAGTGGAATAATCGTGTACCCTAATCTCTCTCTCTCTCTCTCTTTCTCTTTAATTTCGCACGTTCAAACGGAAAGAGATCAGTGCCGGAAGACACGTTTGGTCAGGAAAAGCAGGTGGCCTTAGAGGAATTCTATGCAACTTGATAACGAATAGTTTGGATGCTGGGATGCTAGGGAAGAGGAATGCTATGTACTGATTCTGATGTAAAGGAAGTTAAATGTAGTTTCCTAATTTTTTGTTGTTTCATTCATGGACTTGAACCACATAACTTCTATGATACTAAGCAGATGGATTATTGTATACTAACTGAGGGGAGTAGGGCATTGATTTGGGTTGTTGGCCTTCCAGGCAATGGTAGTAATGGTCACATATTCTTGTGGAGGCTGGTCACATCTGAGGTATAATAATTTCTCAAGCATGTCATATCATCTCCCCTTTCACTAATATTTATCCTTTAAGCTGGTCTTCTGGAAACCCATCAAACAAATTCTACATGGAAGGTTGAATGTAAGGTTCATCAAATAAGGTTAAAATTAGGTGGATTTGATGATATTGGATTTTCTTGGGGGAGTGTTTTTAGCTTGCAGTCCATGCATTGGTGGCATAAGCCAGGTTGCACTTGGGATTAATCTTAGAGGCTTCCACTTAATGATACAGACAGTGGTTTAGATGCTCTAAAATGAGCAGGTAGAAAGGTAGTGCTCACAGACTTGGCGGGACCTTAAAGAGTTTGGTTGCACTGCCCAGTTTAATCATGTGGTGGAAAGCTCAACCGCTGGCTTATATATTTGTGCCCTTTATATGAAGCTTCGCGATATCATGCAGTTTTTACAATACCCTGTCCAGCTTTATTATGCCAAGTTGCTTTGTCATGCTTTGATGCATCCCTATCTAATCTGAAGAGGATCGTGCTTGCGCCAAGTGACAGGGGGCTGACTACTGATCTGTACAGCATAGGCAAGTTTTCTATCTCTGTTTTATGGGCTTAAGGTTCCAATCTGTTTTGATTTTTAGAGCTAGAATTCATGCTTACTTTACTTGCTTCCTCCCCTTTAATACCTGAGGTAGTTGGTTGTTTGACCTTTGTGTACTTGGTTTGTGGGCTCTTGTTTGTTGGCTGTGTTGTTTATCCTTTCTTTACCCTCTCCTCTTCTTTTGTACGTTCGCTTGGAACAGAAACTACTATTGTATTCAAATTCCTTTATTTGGTCCAAAATATAGTTATTTTTTACCATCAATTAGTGGAACCATAAGTTGTAACAATCATTGATTTGAAGTTTATTATGGGCCTTTGGTTGCTTGCCATAAATCTTTCTTGCAATAGGATTTCCAAAGGTTTAGTTTAGATGATGTTCATGCAGCAAATGCTGCTGCTTGAACACGTGCAACCTGAAAAGTGAAGGGTGTGGATGAACTTTATGGTTGGACATTTTTTTTCCCAGCTAATGACTAATTTGGTGGGTGATTCTTGAAGTGAACATCTGCTAGCTTCTGAAGTGTGCTTAATCAAGGTCAATTTGAGATAAGTGTAGAGTTGCATAGCTAGTTAAATGCTGTACTTTTAAGACAATTGGATGATATTTATTGTATCCATTATGCATCATTGTAGGATTGGTGGAGATTGAGTGATAAACATGTTGTGACATAACCAAAATGAGGGGGTAGGACAAGGAGTCAGTTGACAAGTAGTGTAATTAGGACTTCTGTGGAATGATTCTTGGAGGCTGCATAAAGTTTGCTGGTTAGACTTATTGCTTTGCTGCAGGTAATGTGTTCCCATCTGAGTTACCTGTAACTATTGAAGTGGAATAGCTCATTGATACAGAAGATTGTCTTGGGTTGCTTCTCCATTTGAATGTTGTAGTCATGATCTCTTATTTTTATGCAATATGCGGCAGTTTCCCGAAGTTGATTTTTGATGGAGAGGATAACGTGTGTGTGTGTATATATATATATACACACACACACATGGACAGACTAAATCACTTCCTTTGGAACTGATTATAGCGCTGAACCATATTATAATTTTTAGGTTGTTGTAGGCTTATTTCTGAGAATGGTTGAAGAGGTTCTTACTGGAACCATCATAGGCCAATTATATGGATGATAGTTATGCATTTAGTTTCACTATGATAGGATTTGTGGAGACTGACAGTTGAACAGGTTGTGACTTATCTGAAACGATGGGAGTAGGAGTCACTAGACGTGGTGTTTGGACCCCCCATGGAATATTTCTTGGAGGCTGCATAAAGTTTTCTGGTTAGACTTATTAATTTGTAGAAGGTAATGTGTTCCCAATTACCTGTAACTATTGGAGTGGAATGTGTTATAGATCCAAAAAATTCTCAGTTTGCTATTCCATATGAATGCTACATCTTAGTCAAGATCTCTAACTTTTATGTAATATGATACAATTTCCTGATGTTGATTTTTGATGGAGGGGGTAAATATAACTATGGACCACCAACATTATTGGTGTGTTAGCCTATGTTAACTTTGTGGTTTAGTGGGGATATTCCACTTCTTTACCATAGGGAAACAATTGATGGATACGATGACCAAAACTTGTCAAAAAATTGATGTTTCCATCAAAAACAATTGAGATGGATTGTCAAGTTAGGTAATATGTTTGATTTACACTGGGAGAAGGTAGATGGCCACTAAGAGAGTGTCATTTCCCATCCTCAACTCTAAGGTTTGAACTTCTATGGTATGATCATTTTCCTATAAATTGTAAGGAAACTAAAAAAGTTCAATTCCATTGAGTTTTATGTTTATTGTACCATGTTCTGATACAATCCATCCAAGTTATAAATTTCCATTTTACTGTTTTTCTCAAGTAATGGTCAGAGGATTGAAATGGCATGTAATGTCTGTAGTTCTAACTTCTATCTGCTGCCCCTTACATCGGATATTCTACTCAGATCATGGGAATTCAGGCATAACTCATGTTTGTACCTCTGAAGCTTTTGTTGTTATTATATCTTTATGGGTTAGATCCTTCTGCAGAAGTTCCATCTAGTATCTAAATACTTTCATGTCATAGTGTTAACTGTTGTTTCTAACGTGCCTTCTGTGTGCTGCAGATTTACACCCTGGGGACATCTTGTTCAAAGGTTATGCAAAAAACGCCTGTGTATTTGTATATGCTTTCCAAAATGAAGGGTGAAGCTTCACTGCATTAACATTCATCTGAGCCAATTTCAGTCCTGCCATTGGAGAGGAAGGAAATTTTTTATTAGGAAGTGGTTTTTGTGGGGGCATCTATGTGATTTAAGGGAATGCTCTTGGACCGAACCCTGCAAGTCAAGGTTCAATTTCTATTATGTAGATGAAGGTAAAAGGCAAAGTTTGGCGGAAATCAAAACCTTAAACCTGATCGCTCTGGTGGCTCTAAACTGCAACCCTCACAGGTACTGTTGTATTGCAAGTGGGAGGATAGTTTGAAGCTTCATCCTCCCATGTTGTCATTGCCAACTCTTGGAACGGTCACACGTGGATTACTATAAATTTGTTTTCAGCCTCCGGTGCAGAATGTGTAGGGCTTTGGAGAAGGCTTCCTTTCTCCTCCTGATGCTTGCCAAGGAAACGTGGTATGGATTAGTTCCTATTTGGAGGCCGTGATGAGATGCTTTAGGTACTCTTCACCATGCCCACATCACCTGCCCTTGCTAATGATGGCGCAACAGTGATATCATGCCACCAAATGTAGAAACATGGCCTCTGCCAAACAAACATGGTGTTTTCACGGATGGTCCATAGCCTCAACATAATTTCTCTAGTAAGAAATCTAAGATCGTCATTCTAGTTTCTTACATTAGGGTCTATTTCTGAACTCATAAACTGCCATACATGATGTAGAAATGCTATGTATCTCGGTCAATGGCTGAGCTCACACCTGCAGACAACGGGGAGCTATACCGTAACAGATTGGGTAGTGGGCCACTGCTGGTAGGATAATGGTAAGAGTTTGGGAATAGAAGAGAGAGGCTATAGACTTCCATGGCTAAATCAAAGCCAACTATCAACTTATCATCTCGTCCCTTTTTGTCTCTCTCTCTCTCTCTAAGTGGATTACCGATTTTCATACCACCGATGTCTTTTATAATTGAATTTGTGTTAAATATCACTAACAAGCCATGAACATACCTACAAATCTTGCACAATCCAGGAACAATAGGATTATTATATTACTTCGTATAATAATTAAAATATCGATTGTTCTCATAGTTAAATAACCCGTAAAGATTAAAACGAAAATAACTAAGAATACTATTATATGAAAATAAAAATCTTATTGATATGCCAACAAAAAAAATTCCAAATGCATCAACAAGCATTTTTTTGGGGTGGATACAAGTTTTCATGTCTTTTTTTGTGGATCTGATAAGATAAGTGATGGATGGGTTTGTTTTGTTTTGTTTGGTAAGAGGGGCTTGTGATTTGTAACCAGGCATGGTTCCCTGTAGGTTAGTTCTTGTTGCCTTTGTTTATCGTCCTTGTAACTGCTAAAATATTTGCTTTCAAAAAAAAAAAAAAAAAATTTAAAGGCCAGTGAGCTTAAAGCTAGATGATGGGATAACACTTCTCTTACAACTACCATACGGGATATGCACACAAATTTTTTGATTTTATCTGATAAATAGATTGAAAAACCCTTATATCAACAATACTAAGAACAGATAATTCCTTATTTTAACCATATGCTCCTCGTATTATAGTAACAAAAATTATTTAATCCAAATATAATTTAGAATGATAGGACAGTTTGTGTAAGTCAAAAGTTACACATCTTTATATAATTCACATGAAAATTTTGATGAACACAACATACTCCTTCAAAACACAAATAGAAAAGCATAATTTAGTCCCTCAAAGACAGCTTAAACAGTAAAACCTTTCCACTTCCTTCTTTTTCCGGTTTAATCCTGATTAATTATATCTCCTTGTACCAATAATTAAAAAAAAAAACAAAATTTAGGGTGTTTATCCTAGTCCTAGGCGTGTGTGGGTGGACATGTGCTTCAAAACCATACATAAAATTAATGAGAGAATGGTCATCTTCATAGGGTAAGGCCCACAATTTTTTGTCACTACTTGAGCTTGACCCGGTAATTAAATAAAAAACAACAGCAGCTGTTAATGCAACATCCACTCCAAAGATGGCAATAGTCTGAAGACATTTCTGAAAATAGAAACCCATCTTAACTTTGTTGCCTTTCAACAATAACTGTTGGCAACCCCCCCCCCCCCCAAAAAAAAAAAACACACATACCTCTTAAGTTTAGCTCAACAAGAAAGCCTTACGTTTCAATTGCATCTGACATCATTTTTTCCGACCATATTCATTCCCTAGCAACCGGCTTTCCCAGAAAGGGACACGAGTGCCATGTTAACAGACAACCTTGATGGTCGGAGTATCTCTTAATTACATCAATAAAATTTCCCTTCTCATGCGTTTGAAGCTAGGCTAAGTTTATTTCTGGAGTAAAAGCAAGTAACCGAAAGAAAAACTAGGGTAATCATATCTTATACAAAACCTTAACTGATATCAATACAAATGAACACAATTTAGACGGTCGTTCATAAGCGCATCTGGTAAAGAACATCAATGGAAACATTCCAAAAGTTAAATAAAATAAAATAAATAAATAAATAAATAAATTATAACCTCCACCTCCAAGTAGAGCCATTGCTTGCATAAATTGGAGACAAGCATTTGATCAAACACAGAAAAGCAATCCAATAAGTAAACACAAGAGGTTAGAAAACCACAAATTGGTTGCATCGCATATAGGACATCTTGGTAACCAAAAAGTTCTGAGAGTGTCAGCCCATTGCAACAATTATTGTGAATCAGAACTAAGACAAACCTGCCAATTTATGTTGCTAAATCCAGTCAAAAAAGACTTCTTGTCGTACAATTGCCTTTCCTTGGCAGTCAAGTTGATGGGAAAGACATGAAATCAGCACGAAGTACAAGCAAAGTAGACAAGCTCTGCATGTCAATTTTATCTCTTGCAGCTGGCTGCTACCTTCATAAACCAAGAGATCAATCTGATAAAGAGGATTGGTTTACAGTTCACAGTTTACACCAAAACTGACAAGTTCAAGCCCCTTCATATCTGAAAAATCTTTTGTAATTTTCCTGTACATTATATTGTAATTCAAGCAACCATAGTTTTGCTTCCATTTACATGATTTTCACAACGAAATGGGAAGGCAATGGGAAGATTGCTATTCTATATGAGGAAAATGACCAGAAGTGTGCACCTTTATCATGACATCAATACTCAAAGTTGATGCACACTTGATCTGCCCAAACCACAGGTGAAGTCTGGTTGATCGACTGAAATGACCTCTAGATCATGACTTGGAGATTCCAACTCTAGGATAACCTTCGAAATCATAAATATAATTACAGTAAGCAAAGTTCATTGAGGAAGAAAACAAACTAACCACTGTAAATGTAAGCCTTCATCTATGATTAACATTGAAAGGTGGCATAAGAATAACAATATTTTTTGAGAGCCACCAACTTCATCAATCTGGTTTCGGGGTCATAATTCTTAGGAGATCAGGTAACTCCAGAATACTGGAAATAATGATCCGGGGAAAGATATAAATCATGTTTTATATACAGTCTCTGGCAATGACAGCAACAAAAAATGATGATCGGAAACAAGGACAGCACGTGAAGTCTCAAAAACCAGCTAAGCACTGCCACATAGTTCTGTTATGTTTTAGGGATGAGGTCATATCCAGATTCCAGTCTCCACTGAATGACAATCTGGGTTCAAGGGTGGCTGGCAAAGGGGTTTGAGTTTGACTTGCCACAGAGGATAAATGCATTACTATCGTTACTCTTCACCCTAGTTTCAGTGAAAAATAAGTATACTTGCAAGAGTAATTTTCTACAAGATTTAACCCTTGTCCTCAATTGGCTTTAAGGCCCCTATTGCAGAGAACAGACTTATTTTGATATGGCGCGTCAACGCCATTTGACCAGCATATTTTGTCAAACTAACAACAAAAGCCCGATCAAATTCCTACTTTATCCCCCACACCCCTCCCTCCCTTCCCCCCCCCCCCCCCCAAAAAAAAAAATCCCAAAATTTTCCTTATAATGATGTGGAAAACTATTTTTCAGAATAAACGACAATACCAGAAGATAATTAATCAATTGAACAGTATCTAACTGGTGATCAAATTGAGACATGAATTCCTATCAAGTATGTACATATTTAGACAAGAAGAGAATTAAATTAACAAAAAGAAGATTACAACTGGCACGTCATACCACAACATTTTCTCCATGTCTGAGAATTGGGGCAGGAACATAGAGATTGCACTGTGGTCCAGAAGACTGCAAAAATGAGCAATGCAAAAATTTTAGCAAAAATCATAACATTCAATCTGTTGATTGCCAGTCACCACTGAGTTATTACCGGCCAAAATCTTCCTATGTTAAAGTCATTGACAAATGCAACACCTTTACTCCAGCCATTGAAGGATATAAATGTGTCTTTCACTTGGTCAAATTTGCCAATTGTGAAACTACCAACAAAGAGTGCTGGTTCATTGGTAGAATTATCTGAAACAAGAAACCACTAATCATCACGTTGATGTTAACTTTCATTAACTACTGCTTTCAATATAAGCATAAAAGCACCAAACAACCAAAAGTGATGGCAAAAAAACAAAATTTACACGACACAAGTGTTAAGAACAGATCCTAGAAAGAGTGAAGCTTGTTTAGTGTATTCAGCTAAATAGTTTAGACATTTTCAGACACAATTTGTTGAGGCTCACTATGTGGTGAAATCCTTTGTCCATGCTTTAGGCATCACAAGCTCTACTTCTAAATGACCAAAGGCTCAAGTGCTTAAATTTGAAGTGCCGTGCTTAAATAACCCACATGGCATCATTTTGGCATTTTTCTGTGACTTTACTCTCTCTCTCTTACATGCCATTTTTGGAAGAAAAAAATTCAAGCTTTGGGTTTAAATGGGGTTCGACAACTCAAGTGTGTGATGATAAATGACTTCTTGATGTGGGTTTTGAAGAACCCCCCCTCTGAAAACTTGCATGATAGATTGGAAAGGATTGGAGATTAAGGTGTTGGGAAGCTGAAAGATCAGATGTGAGAAAGACCACAATTTTTAAGAAGTAAACAATTTTGAGGATCGAATTTGAGCGTGTTTTTAATTGAGATACCACATCGAAGAATAAGAGGAGATAGAGGGATTTGAAAATTCACATCTTTTTGCTTGACGGTTTGAAGGCTCTTGCGGAGAAACCACATTTGAGCAGAGAAAAGGGGCAAGAAGAACCTTTTTCCTATGCATATTAACAAAATACCTTTTATTTTCAATAATTATTGTATTGAGAAATCAACTGAATAACACTTACAACAACAACAACAACAAACTGAGTCTTAATCTCAAATTTTGGGATTTGGTGTTTGAGATATCAATATAGGAGAGAGGAGAGAAAAAAATAACATAAAATTAAAGTTTGAAAGTAAAATAGAGAAGATAAGACTAAAAATACAAATAATGAAAAAAAAAATAAAAGTAAACTATCCATAGAAACTTTAATAAAAAATTCACCCCCAGCACAAAGTGCTCCTCGCCTTGCGGGGATAGGGGGAGGGTGGACGTATATGTACCTAGTCTTTCCCTTGTATTTTTTTGCAAAGAGGCTGTTTTCACGCCTCAAACCTTTGATCTCAAGGTCACAAAAGAGTAATTCGACCGTTGCACCAAAATTCACACCTCTATCCATAGAAACTTTAATAAGAACAACAACTACGTTAATTCAATTTGTTCGGATTCTCAATACGTCACTTATTCCTATCTAAAATCATCTTCTCAACTAAACTTTTGATACTCATATTTTTATAGATAACTTATATCTAAATTTTCTATAGTTTATCCTGATGTTTCACTAAATCTCTAGTGCTTCTTTGACTCTTCGCTATACATGTCCAAACCATCTTATCCACAATTGAATTCACTCCTAATTTAGTACGTATCTCCTCGTTTTTAATCCTATCCTTCTAGTTTTACTACACATCTATTTAAACATTTTCATTTCAGCTATAGCTACTTTATACTCTTGTTGTTGTTTAATGGTCAACACTCGGTATCAACAATAATACATGTCTTACTGAGATTCTATAAAATTTCTCCTTCAACTACAATGGTATCATGCGATTATAAATAATTCTAGATTTACTTCTCTATTTCATCCAACTCACTTGGATCCTATGATTCATGTCTCCATCTATATTACCATCGCTTTGAATGATAGACTTAAGATATCTAAAACGTTCACTCTTTAGTACGTCATGTCCTTTTAACTTAATCTTTTCTTCATCCTTTTGATGATTGTCACCAAACATATATATCATATACTTAGTTTTTGACTGAATCAATCTAAATTCTCAGGATTCTAATGTCCTCGATAACTCCAATTTAATGCTAATACCCCCTAGTTTCATTACCAACATTATATCATTTACAAAAAGTATACATTATGATACTTTATCTTAAATACTCCTCGTTATTTCATCCATCACTATTATAAAAAGAAGGGAACTTAATACCGAATCTTAGTGAAACTCAATGTTAATTGAAAAGTTATCACCTAAACTCTCATAGTTTCTTACATTGGTAACAGCTTCCCCGTATATATTTTCTATTAGATAATGTATTTTAAAGAGATCACCTTTTTCATCGCCCACCATGGTATGTCTTTGGAAACCCTATCATATACTTTTTTTATATCAATAAATACCATATGCAAGTCTCTCTTTTGTGCTCTAAGCATCTCCATTAAATGTCTAAGCTAGTGAATGGCTTCGATTCTGGATTCGATTCTGGATTGTCCTCACATGAATCCAAATTGATTCTAAGACATATTTATCTCCAATCTTAATCTATATTGCATCACTCTCTCCCACAATTTCATAATATAACTAATAAATTTTATTCCCCTCAAATTGGAGCAATATTGTATGTCATCTTTATTTTTATATAGTGATGCAACTGTGCTTCCATCCATACTTCAGGTATTTTCTTTGTTTGCTAAATTTTGTTAAAAAGATACGTCAACATTTTTACAACCACTTCACCCAAACACTTCCATCACTCTCTCCATCACTCTCTTAACTCAGTAACACTCCTAAACAAAATACTTTTACAAATAAAAACAAAATACAAATAAAATACTTTTGGATTTTTAATTCAAAATTGAAAAAATGAAAATAAAATTAAAAATTTTTTGATAGAGAGATAAAGAATGAGATGGTCAAAGATGAGGAATGAAGCAGAGAGATGAAGAAGACAGAGATGGAGAAAAAGAAAAAAGAGAGACATGTAATTGGAAAGTAGGATTGGGTTCAAAGACACAAAGAAGTCAAACATGAAAAGAAAAGGGAATTAAGGAGAGTGATGAGAGAGGGGGACAATTAAGTATAAAGAAGTAATAATTGGAATCACTTATGGTCAGGAATTAGAAGGGAAAATAAAGGGATCCTAAAAAATTAATTATTGAAATAAAAAAATTATTATTTTTATTATTATTATTATTATTTTGGGTATATAGGGAGGCTTGAGCTTGTTACCATTACAAGGGGAGGGGGGACGGCACCAGTTGAGTTATAACTCATTGACAAAAAAATTAAATGTTTAAATAAATAAATAATCATAAATTTGAAAATTTTTGAATAACATGAAAATTCATACATCCAACACTCAAAAAATTATTTATTAAATCAACATAAAATAATTAAAATTTTTATACAATTTGTACAAAATTTTAAATAATATGCATGTTACATTTTGCTCAGATTTAAGAATATAGGAAAAATTATATTGTCAAAAAATAATAAAACAATTTATATTTTCTATATTTCAATAATATTATAAAATTACTAATATTTTTGCCCGCAGCAACACGTGGGGCAAATAACCTAGTTTAAACTAAAGTAGTTCATTTCTCAAGCTGGGATTTTGGTTGAAGAATAATATATGTAGAACCATCCAAGAATTTTGGACTCAACAACTTATTTAGTTCTTAGAAGTGTAATGCATTAACAGTCAGTTTTCTGCAGTGCATCCAAGGCCCATAATGAGAGCAGCTGAACAATAAATTATGAACAAACCTGAATTGTTTTTCAAAATTTTTCGAGAAGAGATCTTTTTCAATCCAGAAAAAGCAGAGATCTGAACAATGGAGTTTCTTTTTTGTTCATTCAGGTTATGGAAAGGAAGACGAAGCATTTTCCATCCATGAAGTACACTTCCACCCAACTTAACAGAAGACAGAATGCCCTGCCATAAATCAACAAATAACCAGTCTTATATATTTGATCACCAGGAAGTTACATTCAATTATTAAAAGCTTACAAGAGATAAAATCAATTCAATGATTCCACTCAGAAGTTAAACAGAGTTTTCTTAAAGCATCATAGTCATTTAAGACTGAAGAAAAAGTTGAATGCAATAGAAATGATACGACAACAACATAGGCCTTCTATCCCAAAATTTCGGGTTGGCCATATGAGAGACATATTGAGAGAGAGAGAAAAAAAAAGGTTGATTTAGTTTGTATAGATTCTCCTACGCCACTCATTCCTATCTAAGACCATCTCCTTAACTAAATCCATATTTATTATGCCTTTACAAATACATTGTATCCAAATTTTCAACAGTCTACCTTTACATTTTATTAAATCTCCTATATTTAAGTTCTCTACCTTCCTAACAGGTGCGTCCTTAGGTTTTCGCTGTACGTGCCCAAACCCTCTCAGACGGTACTCTCGCATCTTATCTACAATTGAATTAATTCCTAATTTATTACGTATCTCGTTATTTCAAATTCTATCTTTTTTTAGTTTTGTTACACATCCACTTAAACATTCTCATTTCAGTTACAGTCATTTTTTGCTCTTGTTGCTGTTTAATGGCCCAACACTCAATACCATACAATAGAGTAAATCTTACTGCAATTCTATATAATTTTCCCTTTGCGATCGCACAGAACTCCAGATGCCTTTCTCCATTTCATCCAATCCGCTTGAATTCTATTATTCACATCCTCATCTATATTACTATCATTCTCGATGATGGATTCAAAATATCTAAATTGTTCACTTTTTAAGACTTCACTTCCTTCTAACCTAATCGTTTCTTTATTATCTTGATGGTTGTCACTAAAGTTACATATCATATACTCAGTTTTAGATCTACTCAATCTAAATTCTCTAGATTCTAACGTGTCCCTTCATAACTCTAATTTAGTACTAATACCCTCTAATTTCATCAACAAAAATTATATCATCTGCGAAGAGTATACACAATGGTATTTCATTTTAAATATTTTTTGTGATTTCATCTATCACTATTGCAAATAGTATGAGACTTAATGTCGAACCTTGATAGAGCCCAATGTTAATAGGGAAGCAATCGCTCAGTCCTCCGCAAATCCTTACATTGGTCACAGCTCCTTCATACATATTCCTAATAAAATTAATGTATTTCAAATAGATCTCTTTCTTCGTCAGCGCCCACCACAACGTCCCTTGGGACCCTAAAAGGGTTAATGCAATAGAAATGATAACGGAACTTTTAACATCAACCCTCATTTCTGGTGCCAAATCTCAACATGGAACATCTGAGATGGTGAATCTTTAATAATAAGATTCTTCAGAAACAAAGTTAAAGAAATCCGGATCAAGATCACTTTTTCCTATGTAAGGGAAACCTCTTCTTCTTTCTTATAAAGAACTTCCAGTACAAAGTATATATTAGAACTCCAACACCATAAACAAGACAGCGAAGAAAGAAGAGAAGAAACAATGCTAAGGTCTCAGTGTCACTACCAGAATTACTATCTGATTTTCCCATTAAAGTAACAAAGTCTTCTGTGCTTTCACTTTCTTTCCTCACTATGTGATGACGAAGGCAGTGCCCATCATCTTAGCAAAATTGATATTCTCTTTCCAAACTTGCTTCAGATATGTCAAACTTGCTTCCCCCCCCCCTATATTGCTCGACTACAAAGGACTAGGCAGTCAACTAATTCCTGTGTTCAATACCCATAAGTATTAAGCCTTCTAAAACTTGGGTCATGTTACGTATAAGGGTGAAAGAAAAAGAGGGAAATGCAAAAAAATTGTCATGTAACAGACATGTTTATGTCTAAAATGCAAACAGATCTGTTCAAGATGACAGCAAGTGATTAAAAACAGAGTAAGATGCTACCCTACCAAGGATTTGGTTAACATATCAGCCCCTTTAAGGGCATAACTTCCCCACTTTGGGTGCAAAACAGCAAGCATGAAACAAAGTCTACATGCATAGTTTATTCTTCTAAGTTTACTCCCTTTATCCTTCCTACTAGTACACAACATGCCCTTGATGTCATGTGGTATCATTTTGTGAAAACAACTTAGAAGCAGCCTCTCGTTCTTCATGATTACTTAACAGTGAAACAGGAGAAGATATCCAACTTAGCATACGAAATATGGAATTTTTGTCAACAAATGAAAGCAGAGACTTGAATAGTATAATTAGAGGCACAAAAATGGAATCCATTACTAATGTGCATACTAACAGCCATAACAATTGATAATTGTACTCGAAAGAAAAGTAGAAAAGCAGAAGCAACAAACACTTTGCTTGTGCAAGAGAATTTACCTTTCTATCAAACGTATAAGGTCCATAATTCACCCGACCCATATTTTCAACCTATAAAACAATTGTATAAGTTATTATGAAGAGATGCATAATTTCAAAATTTCAGTACAGACTATAATCAGAATATCCAACTAGGATCAGTTTTTAGCTTGTAAACAGCATATTCAGAAACTTATGTATGCCAAGGTAACCTAGTTGCCCGTTGATTGCATTGAGCTTAGAAGAGGTCAGATGTTGATTGCATTTCACTTAATGGAAAAGCTTTGCAAGGGATTTCTTTTGCAAATGACTAAAAAAAAAAAAAAAAGCTACAGCGGCTAGCGAATTGCTGCACCACTTGTTTTCATGAGGATGGGGGACTCCCCAGCCTTCATCTCTGCCTTTTACACTTTGGCACATTAAGATGCACTAAAAATTAATTCGCTGGCCTCGGCTTTTATGCCTTCTAAAGGGGGAAACCTTGAGCTTAATCAGTAGGTCCAAACCACAGGCTGCCCTAAAAGTGGTTATCACTGGTGCTAAGAATCAGCCAATGGTGTCCACTCTTCGCTTGGACCTCATGTTTAGCAAAAATGCTATGATTACTGCGCAACCTCTTGGTCGCTGCATTCTAAAAAAGTTCTTTCATACATGAGATTTTTTGAACTGTAGTGGTGTTTTATTGATATCTTCTTTTGACATGCAGAAATTGTGGTGCATCACTCCGTGCACAAAGTGCTCCCCGCCTTGCGGGGGTAGGGGAATGGGGGAAGGGTGAACGTATATGTACGCAACCTTTTCATTGCATTTTTTTGCAAAGAGGCTGTTTCCACGTCTCGAACCCGTGACCTCAAGGTCACAAAGGAGCAACTCAACCGTTGCACCAACGTTAGCACCTATGTTTTTTCTTTAGTGCATCTAGGTTTTTTTTTTTTTTATATATATATATATACTCAAATTTTTAAGGAGAAATTTTCTGGGCCTTGTGGGAAAAGATTACACTTCCCTTCTGCATTGTGGGGATTCCAAACGAAAATCATTGGAGGTTAAAGTGTTTTATTTTTTCAATTTTGATTTGTTTTTAGAAAAGCAAAACAAGAAAAAGAAAAGGCAAAATTTCTTCTTTGACTTGGACCTTTGTCATCTTCTTCTGCTTCTTCTAGGAGCATATAAGTCCTCTTTCTGGCATTGTTTTTCAAAATTAAATGATATTTCTTTTTCTATTCCTACATAAGAAAAGAAAGTCAAATGGAGTTATATAACATTATACTTGAAGTACTAACAGAAAAACTTTTGATGACAACTAATGTGAAGATGTAACACAAAAATCAGTATACAAGGAGCAATAAGAAGATTTTCTGTCATGAAAACTTAAAAACTACTCCAAAGGTTCACAAGCCTTGATTAAATTGACTGAAATAAATATGTCATCGTTACCAGAACAAACAAGCTGATATTAGCTTCACAGCTAGTCTTTGGAAGGTTAAGAGCTTGATTTGACCATCTCTCAATGGTGCCAACATATCTCCGGCTTCCACCTTGACCACTTGCAGGACATGAAATAAACACTTGAGCTCTATCATGCACCTAGAAATTTACAATATTTTAGGTTTAAACTGTTAAGAGATTTAAGACAACAGATCCACTTTTAAAACATTGAACAATATCACACAAGGTATCTGACAGATTGCAAGTTGTGCTCCAAACATACAGATTAATTAATTAAATACCACAAGTGAGGGACCAAAAAAAGGTTAAACAGCCTTGTACAGCCAATTTAAATATCATCTACATGAGCTTCCACTCAAGTTGTAACTGCAAGGATATTAAAAGGTACAATTGATGTTTGTGCTTGAGGCTACCAGATTGAAGGGCATGAAGGAGCTCAGGCAATACCAAGCTATTGCTAAGTTATCACGATTTTGGGAACAAACAAACTCTACACAAACAAGATATTTAAGTTGAACTCAACATCAAAACCACCTCTATATGAAGCCTTGCTGAAAACAACTAGAAGTATTAAGCCATGAGCTGTAATTTTCTTTTGTAGTTGACATTAGCTACTTAGGACGCTTCTAATCTCGTAAGAAAAAAGAAGTGATCTACAAGTTACACATGCTCTTAAGACCTATCCATCCTTGACATTCAATTCAAGTCAACATCATCTGAGAAATTATGAACAAAAGGGAGCAGTTTAATCACTTATATCTTTCAAGGAAGCATTCCATAGAGCACCCATACTTGCCTCTTGAGAGGCCAGTTAGCATACAAATATCATAGCCTCAAGATTTCAAAGCAGAGAAGAAAAACATGCACCCATAGGACATACCTTAAAAAGTCAACAAGTCAAGCTACAAAAAAGGTCATCAGTACTTATTTTTTCACTTCTTTGGACTCTTTTCCAAAAAAAAAATAAAATTCTAAGTGCAGTTATAGTGACTGAAAGCGAGCCAAACCAAGAAATCTTCAATTACTAAATGATGTTGAGCCAAACCAAGAAACCTTCTATTACTAAATGATGTTTAGTTAGGGCACTTCAGCTATTCTACACCCTCTACTCTTTTGCTTGTGCTTAAAAAAATTCCAATGATGCCCTAACTTGTAAGGCCAAATTCCATAGTAAAGAAACTATCTTCTAAACACAGCAATCTTATATCATGGACGCATGGCAACGGACAGCTTTTTCGACATTTAAAGAACATTGGTGCACAAAATATTATCAACAGAGAGAAGATCAAGACACATTAACAACCAGGAGTTGCCAAGTCATAGTACCCAAATAAGTCGCTATACAGATGAAGATGTATAATGAGGGCATACCTTCGGTATAGATAGAGTTCTTGCAGAGTCCCTTGCTGAATAGCTAGACATGTATAAAAGGAATCCAAACATCTGCAGAAAAAAACAAGTTTCTCATGTCATTTAGAAAACGTGTAAATCTATAACTGATCCTGGACAAGAAATCCTAAATGCACTAAGTTAATAATTACCTGCCCCACAGACTCCATGGATATTGGATTTTCAGATTCAACCATGTCCATGGAATCCACCATATTAATTGTATCAAACAAAAGCCCAGTTTTTTGCAACTGGATGCGACCATATCCCATCTTCTGAATGTTGGAAGTGATTTGAGGAGGAGGCACTGAGTTGTACTGCTTGATTACACTTTGTAATGCTGGAATGAGCAGCAAATTCATCAACTAATCTTTTTGTGGAATTCCAAGGTATTACTTGGAAAAAAAAGTACAAGGGAATATCAACTTAGACAAATGTCATGAAAAATTATTGCATGGCAGGTGAAGAATCGGAAGGCAAATTTGAGGATAATGATTTATCTTTTGTAGTAGTTTTACTAGGTTAATTGCTAACTTATAGAATCAGAAGCATAAGAGTAAGCAAAACCATGCAAGAGACGGTACAAAGATGCTGCACACCGTCTGTTTCACATAAGCATTAATGACAGACAGGATACAGATGTTAGACTATCCAGTTAGCTCCTCCCTGATTTTCCAAGTTATTTAGTGTTTGAACCAACTATATAATGAATCAGACGATAATATTGATGAGTATTATAAACTACAAGGTTTTTTTTTTTTAAAAAAAAAAGATATAGTTTTAATCAAGGAAATAGTACAACGACGAGGATAAGAATTCCCCTTGATGAAAGTGTTAGAGGGAAAGGAAAAAAAAACAACAAAGAAAAGAAGAGATAAAGTTACATCAAGAAAGGTATAAACTCTCTCTCTTTTACCTTTGAATTTCGGATTATCTATGTCGCCATTCTCCTTAATTGGTGCATCCTGGGAAAAACAGTTACCAGTTAGACAAGATGACCATGACAGGTTGAAAGAGTCAAGAAAGCATGTACAGATAATCTTACGTAGTCATACGAAGTAAGATCAGGCTTGTAATCAGACTCAGAAGAACCAGTATTAGCACCATTATAGAATCCAAAGTTTGTTCCACCATGTGCCATCTGGAAATTGTAAAAGCATATGCCATTTGATTTCATAGTAAGATATCACTGCGAAGCAGTGAAAAATTACAAAGCCACAACATACATAGAGCACTGCGGAACCGTTTTGTGACAAAATTTTGTCAAGGGCCGCTGCTGTGAAATCAGCATCAGTTTTTGCAATCTTCTCTCCCCAGTGTGTAAGCCAGCCGGTATAGAACTCACTGAAGCAATAAGAAAAATCAACAGATATACACTTTCAACAAAAAAAAAAAAGTGCAAAGTGTAGAATACTGACCTAGAAAGAGGGGGTGATTTCCCGGGTGGGTTGAACTCCTTTTGCAGCTTAAATATTGGCCATGGCTCATCACCAGTTGTAAAGTCCACAGCTACAAATCAACAGATAACAGTTACTATAACGGGTACAGGTCGGAGACATATAGATGTAAAAAGCAAACCTACACATCCTTTGAGCTACAAAATTTCCATTATACATCACATCTAAGACAACCCTTTTTTTATTCAGCTAAATATTTTTATCAATATTTTGGGCCAGTACAAAAGTAACACATGTATAAGATAGATCCCAAATCTGATATATTGGCATATAAAAAATTCCTTGGAAGTGATTTGTCAATGTTACCTGAAAATACAGCATCTCCACGGATAGTTCCTTTTTCAAGAGCTTCCCTAGAACCTCCATCCGTAGTATACCTGCAAACCATCAAGACCTTAAAAAAATTATCTATTGTCAAAGAGACAATAAGTAAAATATAGCAAACACATTACATAGGTTGAGATGACAAATTTGCAAGCAAAAGGATGTACTGAGTAACTTCCCAGTTTTATTTGTTCTGGGATCCATTTGACGTAAAAAGTTAATAAAGAAACAGAAGACTATTGGAAAGAATTGCACAATTAATAGAAGGGGTCATTTTTTTTTCTTTAGAAAGAAAAAGAAAAATACATTTAGGCCAAATCTGGTACCTGTGCCCCCCGCCCCCCCGGAGGGGGGGGGCGCGGTAGGAAGAGGAAAGGATAGGGAGGCAAATGCAATAATATATCAGGTGGCATACATATTCATGTGTCAAATGCATAAAAATTTGTTGGAAAGCAGGGAGAGGAAGGGGATGAAAGGGGGTAATACCGTCTAAGGATTAAATACCAGATTATTGTGTATAAGAGTATAACATAACAAATCCCTTCAAAGCAAGAGGATGACATGCTAATAAAGAATTCAAACTACCTATGCATAGTTTTACTGTTCTAAAATTTACCACTCCATCCTATCCCCCAGCATTGTACCTAACATGTGGTAAGGGAAAATAATATACAAAGAGAAAGAGAGAATAAGATATCCTTTAAAAAATATGAAGAAGAAGAAGAAGAAGAAGATCAAAGAAGTAAGTTAATATATCAAAGATCCCACAGAATTATCCCAATCCTCTGAAAGTCACTTCTGCAAAACACTGAAGCAGCACAATACCAAAAATGATTTTAGCGTACAAAAAAGATAGCATAATTAACTTCCTCTTGAAATTCCCTACAATTCTCTGCGAGCACGCGCACGCACACAAAGAAAGTGGTCACTGCACATTTCTGTATAGATGTTGAATCTTTTTGAATACTTCTTAAGCACACCTAATGCTCATAAGTAATAATCAGGTTGTTAATGGTCCATGCAAAAGAAGAAAAAAGAAGAGGCAGTCCATGGATCCATTACCCTTTCAGCACATCACACATATTGGGGAGGGGGCTCTGTTAGGCCTCCTAACTCGTAATACATTATTAGTATTGATCACGTTATGAACCAGGGACCAAACAAAAGCCTTCATCTTTGAAGGAACTTTTGTCTTCCAGACTAGGTTGGCCAAAGTGCATGAGGAGGCATGGTTTGAATGAAATGATCAAAACAAGATTTGTACAAAAAGGCCCCAATAATTGATGGTCCAAATGCTCTTTTCCCCTAAAACATGCTGACACACGGGTGAAAAGACTCTGAAAGAGCAATAAGAGAGATGAGACCCTCCACCTCCCTATCATTTCACTGATTGATCTTTATAAAAATAGGATATACTGCATCACAAATATATGATATGATACAAGTGAAAATAAGAACAGAAAGGAAGATCATCCAGCCAAATGTGCTCCCAAAACTTGTGCAACTCATGGCAAGCATAGGTAAGCTAGCTCCCTGACCATTCTTATAAATGCCAAACTTGCTCTTTAGAAGTTTGTACCACAGAGAATTGAGTTCTAAAGGGGAACTCCACAACCATTTCCCAACAACTGTGATTTTTTGGGTCACCAAATTTTTTAAGATTAAAGGCCATTCATATTTGCAATGTTTGCAAGAGTAAAAGTTGATTCACAAAGCAAATACATATGAAGATTATTGAACTCTCTCCTGTCCAAAACTAAGCACAGTATAGTGGGGAAACTTACAATATTATATCCTTCCCAAGATGTCCTCTGGCAACTTCAACCAGGTGATGAAGATAATTTTTGTCATCTCCATAGGAACCATATTCATTTTCTATCTGTCAAAATAATGTCCTCAGTACATGTGATGCCTATTTTGAATAAAACTAATGGGCATCTAAAGAATGTTTTAAGTAGAATAACATACACTCAATAGACAAAATTTTCTCCAATCAAAACATGAACAATTACCATGCAACACATGAGTAATTCATTGTGAACTTCTGATATTTGTTAAAGAATCTTCAGTGGGTAATTCATTCTTATCAGGTGCAAACCCAGAAGCATTGTTCCACTGGAAAAGCATTTTGGGCAAAAAGGAAAGAAAAAACGAGGGAGTGATGAGAAACGGATGAACAAATACATCCATTTGTTCAAAGCTTATCTAAAGGGCAGATGCAGTATCCATGGATCTAGCACTCAAAGCCAACCAAAATAAAAATTAAGAATAGAAAAAGAATTCTCCATTAGGAGACATCTGATTAAGAGAGCCCCATTACAGGAAGAATAAAAAATTGAAAAAGATAATGCAATTACCAAGAATGCAATTTAAAGACCTGTTATACAGGTAGGGATGGTAAAATGAATTAGAATCATATGGTCTATCCTGAATGAGGCCAAGTTGTTCTTTTCGAATATAATATATATATATATATATAGGTAGACAAATATACTGTAAATAACCTCCAGTGAGATATACGAAGAAACTATCTCCCCTATTAAGCTCTAGATGATTAAATATAATGTATGTCATATATATGTAAATATATTCCATATAATTTCTTCATGTGGGGGGGGGGAGGGTTGTTTAATGTAAGGGGCTTATAGACTAATAAGAAGCTTACACATAAAGCTGATTAAGATTGAAGATCATACCATTAAGAGGCCAATAGCGAGCATCTCCTCCCCTTCTTCCATTTTACTAAATGGTAGTATGAGTGTTACTTTATGTCCTCAGAAGGGCTAAGACAAGAGGACCCTATTTCTCCCTGTCTGTGTATCTTGATTATGGAGGTTCTAAGCAAGGTGATGATGTACCACTGAGGAGCTTGGATGGATCAAAGGTCTCAACGTTAACAAACAGCGATAGTAAGGCATCTCAAATATCACGCCTAATGTCTGTTGATGATACTATTATCCTTTGTAATGCAAAAGTCAGAAAACCACTGTCGACATTGAGTTTTGAGGCAGCCTTATGCTTGAGTGTTAACCTGTCTAAGACTGAGCTCATCGCGATGGGGCAAATGTTAGTTATAATCTTTTGGCATCCATTCCTGGGTGTAAGTTAGGGAATCTTCCTATCCGGAGCTAAGCATGGAGAAAAGGCCATCTGAGATGGGTTGTGGAAAATTTTGGAAAATAATTGAATGTATAAATATATAAATACATCTAATGGGGGGTGATAGAGTAAGGGGCTTAAAGCCCAACAAGATGTTTGCACATAAAGCTCATTAAGATTGACGATATTTTACAATTATCACGACACAAAGTAGCCTTCATTCACCATTAAGAGGCCAGGACATAATAGAGTGCATCTCCTCCCCTTCTTTTACTGTTTTAGAAAATGCTACTTTGAGAGGCTACTTCAAATCCTCTCAAGAGCTAAGACAAAGGGACCTCTTCCCCATTTTTTGTATCTCGATCATGGAGGTGCTAAGCAAGATATTATGTATGGATGAGGCGCATGGATGGGTTAGAGGTCTCAAAGTTAGCATAGTGTCACACCTGATTTTTGTGGATGAGACTTATCTTTTGTGATACCAACATCAGACAATCACCATTGTTCAAATTTAGTTTATTGCGTTTTCATGCAGTCTTAAGCTTGAGGGTTAAATTGTCTAAGACTGAGCTCATTGCAATGGGGCAAATGTTCATTATAGTCTTTTGGCCTCTATAATTGGATGTAAGGAAGGGAATTTTCTTATTCTTTACAAGCTTTCCTTCGGCGTAAAGCATTAGCAAAGGCCATTTGGGCTGGAGTAGCGGAAAATTTTGAAAAAAGATTGGCAAGGTGGAAGAGCAATTTAGCTATAAAAAGAACGGAGGCCAGCTCTTATTAAAAGCATTCTGTCTAACTTGCCCCTGTACTCTATGTCATTGTCTCTGATCTTTGCTTCTACGGCTAAAAGATTCGAAAGGGTCCAAAGGAGGTTTTTCTGGGATAGTACGGAGGGTGAAGGGAAAAGTTTAGCTTGGTTAAGTGGGAGATGGTCAAACTCTGAACTCAGGTTGGTAGGTCGGGTGTCAGATCTCTACTGGATTTTAATAAGGCCCAGGTTGATAAGTGGTTGTGGAGGCTAACTGAGGAACAGAACAATCTGTGGAGATCTAAAAAAGCATCAAATATGGAAAAGATGCCCACAGATTGTCGGCAAGTGATAACCATAGAACTCTTGGTGTGACTGTTTTGAAAAAATTAGAAGAGGTTGGAATTTCTTCTTTCAGGGTCTGAAGTTTAGACTGCAGGGTGGTTTAAGAGTCTCTCTTTAGAAAGATGTTTGGTGCGGCATGTACACTCTGATGAGTTGATACCCAGATTTGTTTAAGATGGCCTCCAACATGGATCATGTTAGGGAGTTACTGTCGATAGAGAAGCTGGTAATCATCAATAGAGCATGACCTTCGGGAGGGCTGCAAATGACTGGGAGATGAAGAGCTTCTACATCTTTTAAGCTTTTGCAAGGGTCAAGGTTGATTTTGCTAGACTCTGTAGTGTGGAAGGAAGAGTCCTAAGGGTTCTTTACAGCAAGTAGTTTTCACAAAGCCATCTGGAGAAAGAGATTGTAAGGGTATATTTATTTTATTTCTCCTAGAAAGCAATACAGGAAGCTTCAACCCCCCCCCCCAGTGGCCTTCATTGTTTGGAAAGCACAGCTTGGGTTAACATTTTGACCCAAGATAACTCGCAAAGGAGGGTTGTTACTTAAGTTAATAGATGTCATCTTCATAGAAGGGGGTTGGAGTTGAGGACCACTTGGTCCCACATTGCTCCTAGACCTAGGCGGTGTAGAATAAGGCTCTTTCCATCCTCAATTTATGTTGGGTGACTTTCAAGTCCACATTCGCGCTTAGTGTGGTCAGAGGGCTTTTACAACAAGGAGCAGAGTCCATAGAATACTCCCGGCCATTTTTTGGTTGGTTTGGAGGGAACATAATAGGAGGATTTTTGGGAGCTCATTGTGGATAGTTTACTAAAGTGATTTGAATTTGTCAATCAGCTAAAGATGTTCACAGACGTTGTGGAATTATTTGTGTTGGTGCTCATGCACTCCTTGGTTCCTTTAATGAATGATCTAAAAAGAATCACATTTCTGACATAAGGCCATAATCTTTGCTGTAATGGAAAATCTTAAAGAACCCTTCCAAAACATAAAAGAGCTCAGTTATCGTGAAAGTATGCTACGCAAAAAGCAACAGACAATTACACACCTGAACCATGATAATTGGGCCTCCATTTTCATATAGAAGAGGAGCCACCTTTGGAAGCAGTATCCCCCACCACCTTTCCACCTTTAACAGGAAAATAAAAAGAATTGAGATCACTAAAGGACAAGCATAGGCAAAAAGTACTGCAGAGAAAAACTTTGGCATTTGGATACTTATAATCAGAATAGAAAACTGTACAAATCAATCTGAGTTATAAACAATTGTTCAATATTGATCCTAAACTCTAGCATTTTGCGCACACTTGCCATCCAGGAAGAAAATATTACAAGCACTGAAGAGTCAAGACAGGTTGTTTAGATAATTCAAGAGGACAGTTGCAAGTGTATCGAAAAAGGAGAGTTACAACCAAACAGACATTTAAAAATGTTAGTAAACATCTGATATTTACAACCCATCCAAACATACCAAGCGAAGGAAAGCAGGATCTGATGATCTTAGTTTGAGTGCCGGTTCAATTGCAAGCAACCATGCAGGGAAACCTCCAAAATCCCATTCTAAAAAAAATAGTATTTCAGCCAAAATAGAATTAATAGTTGACTGATAACACAACTGACAAGAGGGAAGTTATACAAAGTTCCATTCTGTGACAAAAGTACTCTTCAACAGATTATGATAAGCACCATAACAGACCAAAATTGGAAAGATCCAAAACTCCTCACTTGAAGCATTTGTTTTGGACTATGATTAAAAAAAAAAAAAAGATGAATTGTGCATAAGAATCCGATTCTAGGCTCTGAAGAATGGAAATCACTTCAAGGAGTGATTATTCTTGCATCCGTTTTTTGGTTTTGCATGCCTATACGAGGTGTAAGGAAGAATTTAGCTGTTAGGCTCTAAAGAATGGCAATTTTCTCAAGGACTTCAAATTAACATGCCGTATACATTGTTCATCTACCTGTTTTAGGTTCATCAGGGTCACTTTCCAGTGTATTTAGAGACAATCTATATAAACAGAATGACAGAAAAGGGTTCAGATGCTAATATCAAGTGCTGCAAGTTCACAAATCACAACACTGAAATGTAAAGAAACAAGGTCTGGTGTCACTAACCTGCACATATATAAGGTCCAGCTCGAAGCATTACAAGAAAACCCAGCTTTTGGCAAAGGTTGAGAAAAGACAAAATATCTGCAATACCATCAAAATCCGTTTCACCGGGTCTTGGTTCATGCAAGTTCCATGGAACATAAGTTTGAATAGTATTCAATCCCAATGCCTTCGCTCTCAACAATCTATCTTCCCAATACTGTACCCATGAAATAGTTACGACCACAGTCAGGAGAGCAGCTTAGTTCAAACATAAAGTTCTTGAGACGTGTTATCTCACTGGGTCCTAGAATAATAGGAATTAGCATTTTGAGAATTGTGCAATTCAAACATCATCCTTTTACAAATTCATATACACACTATATAAAAATGTGACTTATTTAAAACATTTCTCCTTTATGATAGGGGAAAAAAAAGAAACTATATAAACACCCCATGTTGCCAAACATCATTTTCACCTTTTTTTCTTTTTGGCTTTTTAAAATTACCCATTATACCATCCCAGTATTGCCATTTTCACCCAGAACATGGAATACAAGTACAGAACAAATATTTTCCAAATATTTCTTGACTTTGTTTCCCTTTTCCAATTTGTTTATTATTTTTTTTAACTCTTCACTGTCCAAAGAGAAATTTGTTGAATAAATTTAGCACATAGTAAATTACTACACGATCTATACTAGAACTAATTGTTTCTTAATTGTAAAATACTTGCACAAATAGATGTCCTATCTATTTTAACACCTCCCCCCCCCCAAAAAAAAAGAAAGATCCCATAAAAGTTCTCGAAAAAAAAATATATATAGAAAGACCCATATCTTAACATCTCAACAAATTCTGTATTCATTTGCCAAGCAAGTACATAAAATTTGGTTAAATTATAAACGCAGAAAAATTTAAACGGAAAAAATTACCTCAGGAAGAACTCGAAAGTAATGCAAGTCGCCACCAATGATCTGGAAAGGCTGACCATCTTTCCAAAACATATCATCATCAATCTCAAATTTCTGCACACTAACCTGATAAAGCCAGTCCAAAAGATACCCACTTCATACACAACCATAATATGAACAATTTGAAGAAAACCCACATACAACTTAACCGGAATAATACTCATCTATAAAATCAATCAACATCTAGGAAAAGAAAACATAATCATCACAATGATATGGAGTATATGATCAAAGAAGAAACAAGCCAACAAAAGAAATAAAGGAAAAGAGAAAATTCAGATTAAACATCGTATTTCTGTAACATTTGGATACCAAATTAGAGAGAGAAATAGAGAGATTCATGTTTTCATTGTGATTGACCAGACATGAAATTTGAACTCATATAACTAGGAAATAAAAGAAAAAAGACCAATCAAAAACTATTTACATCCGATCATGGTATGAACAAATTTCAAGAAAACCCTACACTATACTAATCAATAACCCGTGGTAAGACATATGTAAAATAACCCAAAATTCCAATAAATGAAACCCTGATCAGCTCAACCTATTTGTAGCAATCAATGCCAAAATCAGGAATAGAAAGTGAGAGAGAGTAACTCATGTTCCCCGCGACCAATTACAACAGATAATTACAGGGAGGAATAAAGAGATACCTTCTGGTGGTAATGGTGAGAATGAGAGGAAGAAGAATTTTGATGATGATGCGAAGAGAGAGTTGGGAAAGGAGCGAAGACAGGGACGAAAGCACAGAAGCCGATGAGAGAAAGAAGAGAGAAAAAGAAAACCCTAATTCTGTCTTGCCTTCTTTTTCTCGCCATTGCTCACAAAATTCGATCCTCTTCACTTACACTGCGACAAACACCACGCTGAACTACTTACACTACAGTTGACCCTTCTCACTCTCTCCCCGAATGAACTTTCCTTCTTTGACACTATCCAATCGTATATATTAAATTATAATATATATATATATATATATATATTAACCGTATAAAAATCATAAAAATAACAAAAATCCACATTCATGAAAATTAGAATATAATATCTTAAAAAATATCTAAATAAAAACTTTTTACCATTCTCCTTACAAGGACTATATATATATAATGTAGAGGATACACTAACTCGATAACCTATATTTATTACTATAATTATTAATAATATTATAATTAATTCAACTAAGATTAAAAAATTATCAAAATAATCTTATATAGATTGTCAGATAAAATAAAATTTATTAGAATCTTAAAGTTAAATCATGTTTGGTTCGTACTCATGAATTAAAATCGGAATCTGAATCAAAATGGACATAAATTTTGATATCAATTATTTGATTCAAATTCTAAAATGAATATAATTACTATTGTTGATATTTGATTTATATATCTTTCAGAATAAAAATTATTTAATTATCAATTTTACCCCTTATAAAAATAAATATTTATTTAATTTTCTTATAAATAATTTATAATTATTTATTTAATATTCTTATTAAATAATTGTTAATATTATAAGAATAAATAATGCAAAATTAGCAATTACAATTATTTCTATAAAATATATTTGCAATCACTACTCACGCCATTAACCCTACCGTGTTGTATAATCCACCAAAAAAATACGAGACATAAGCGATTAGTATTGCTATCAGTTCAAAAGCGGAAGTTTTTGAAACTAATAGTACGTATGTATTGAAAGATTTGAAAAAAAAATAAAATATTAAAAAAGAAAATTATATATTTTATTTCGTTTAAGAATTTTATGTGGGAAGAAAAAAAAAAGAAAATAGAGTGATTTTTAATATAAAAAATTTTCTTCCCAAAAATAGGAAAAAAAGGAAAGAAAAAAAGAGAAAAAAAAAGTTATCTGAAAGTAAAATTTGTTATTCCCAATAAATCTCATTTCATTTTTTTTTTCTTTATAAAACTTTCAAATAAAATAAAGAAAAAATTAATTATTTTTTTATTTTTTCTCCTATCTAATCTTCTTTTTTTTCTTTTAAAAATTTCCAAACAAGCTGTAAGTTTCTTCTACTGTGTATTGCAACTTGAAAGACTCCGACAGGTCTAGGAACAGAAGACTTGGGGAGATTGAGAAGTAAGGGTTCAGACTGTGCAGGCTTGCAACGTGGATTGGGCTTGGCCTTGTTGTGTTTGTTCCTTTGTTTCTCTTTTTTTTCCCTTCCCTTTGGTTACCAAAAAAAAAAAAAAATCAAACAGGAGAAGGAAAAAGAAGAGATGGGATGATGAGGATTTTGGTTTTGAGGAGGAGAGAGAGAGAGACTTGGATGTGGTGGCGAGGCATTGTCTGCAGGGGCGAAGGAGGGGGGGAGAGGTGGAGGAGTAGGAGAGAGGTCAGAACGGTGAGGAAGAGATGGCTGTCGAAGGTGGCAGATGGCGAGAAGGAACGGTCGCTGTCGAAGGAATTTTTTTTATTATATGCTATTTGAATTCGGGATAATCTTATTGAAAGAATAGAATTATAATCACTAAATTGACCCCTTGAAACACTTATCGAATGAATGGAAGAGTAAACTGTGATGAACAATTTTTCTTGTGTTTCATCCATGAGTTCGAGCCAAAACCCATTATTTTAATTGGGTTTCACGAAATTCATATTCTATAGATTTCATTTCCAAACCTTTATTTTCATTCCACTTATCCAAATAATTTATATAGATTATAAATTCATTCTTGATTTTCATATCTTTTAACCAAACATCACATAAACCATCCACAACTCTATTTAAATAAATCTATTTTTTTTTTAGCTCGCAGAGAAGGAAAGTAGTGTGATCAACATTCTTGTCCGTGTTTAGTATGATAAGAGTTTTTATCTTATTATAAAATATTCGATTTAAATTATAATTACCTTTTTAAGATTAAACCATCATCATAACGTTATCAAAATGACAATAAAAATTAGTATACACCCCAAAACTTAAATAAGTGAGGCTTGTTTTCGTAAAATAATTTTTGTGATAAAAAATTTAATTTAGTACAAATGGGTATATTTTGGTATTTATGTAATTATGCACATAATTAGCTTTCTCTAAAGAGTAAATTCAAATTCTAATAATTTTAATTTATTTATTGATTATATAAAAGTGTTACTCATTTATCGTGAAAAAATAAAAGAAAAAGAGAAAATCTGTGACCAATCTTGTAAATATATATCCGCTTAAACAGGAAAAAATCTAGGCATCGCCTCCTCAAATTCAAAGACATTGGGCTGGGACCGCAGGGCCCTTCCTCTTAGATTGGGCTTGAGTAATGTTTGGGCACAGGTTTAATAAATTTTCTTTTTTTTGTTACAACAGAAATTGAATTCGGATAAGAAGACGGAGGAACGAAGACTATTGCCACAAGTTAATAAATAACATAATATTTTCATGGGGACTGATGGAAGGAGTATGGGCCATGTTTAGTGCCCATCAAATCTTTTTTTTTTTTTTCATATACTAAAACTTGAATCCGAACCTATTACTACGAGGTGGGGGGTGGTGCCACTAAAACTAAAACTCATTGGTGCGTCCATCAAGCCTTTTGTTGAAAGAATGGTCTATCAAATATTTTCGATCAGCACCAATACCTTATTAGTTCAATAGTTGAATACCAATATCACTTAAAACAAGATCTCACATTCGAATCTTATATATGAAGAAAACAAATGTTAGAAGAGTTTAACATCTCAAGAGCCTAACATGATTCGAATCGGTAGTTATCGAGTATTGATGCTTTATCTAAAATCAAAATTCAATACTTTAGAAATTTTGAGCCCACAAAAAAGATTTATTCAGGTTGCATGGTGTTAGATGCATGAAGTTTGTAAATGATTACGCACCTTCAAAGATAATTGGCTAAAATTGTTCTAAAAAAAATAGCCTAATAGTCATAATTTCTCTCTTTCAATTTCAAGGTTCGGAGTTTGAATGTCATGTAATAAAAAAAAATAATTGACTAAAATTCTTGTGGTTAATTTAAGAGTGAAGAAAAAGATTTTGATATGTTATTTCAATTAATAATCTTTTTGTTCATGTGACATTAATAATTTTCATTGAAAATAAGATTATTATAGTAAATTTTTAATATTTACATTATAAAATGTTATTTGACATGTTTTATGCGTCTTTTTAATCAATACTATAGTTAACTAGTTCTTAAGAGATAGTCCAATAATTACAAATCTCTCTTTTAATTTGGTGGTCTCGCATTCAAATCTTGATTTACGTTGCTCTTATTTATCTTTTTGCTAGAGACAAATGTTATGACTAGAGTTAAATATAAAGATGACATTATTTTATTATGTAAAAATTATGAAAATTATGGTAATACATACACGTTTACAAAGGTTTTACATTAAATTTGGAAAAAACACCCTGCAAGAGGGTTTTTTTTTTTTTTTTTTTTCACACTAAATATCCGTACAAGGACATAAAGGTGGAATTATCAACACAAAGGAAAGGGTTCCACTTTTTTACACTCTTTATAGCGCAAAAACAAGTCAACTGGGGTGTTGTCTCCGGGAACCTTTTCTGCATATGAAATAAAGGATAACCAAAATAATAATTAAGGTTAAAAACCAAAACAATATTCACAGAGAGAGAGAGAGAGAGATTACAGAGGTCTACTGATGTGGGTGATCAGAGAGAGAGAGAGAGAGAGAGAGAGAGAGAGAGAGAGAGAGAGAGAGAGGGATTACAGAGGTCTACTGATGTGGGTGATCAGGGAGAGAAAGAGAGAGAGAGAGAGAGGGATTACAAAGGTCTACTGATGTGAGAGAGCAGCTTTATGAGATGCCAAATTGCCAAAATCCCATATTTTTATTTTTTATTCACAAATCTTTCTCACAGACAGAAAGCACCCCACAAAGCAATGCGTATGTTCATTATCTGGGAAGTGTGCTCCCTGCAGTCCACCAACCTTACCATACCTTTCTGCGTTAATCACACCTTGCCTGCCCCATAGAGAAAGAGAGAGTATTAGATGACAAAAATGCAATTCTTTTCATGGAAAAGAACAGGATGTTTGTTAAATTAATGGCCTTAGTTTTTAGGGATATGGTACAAAAATGGGTACTAAACTACTACCCAGTTATAGATTTATAATACACATGATTAACCATAAACTCACTCCACAAAAACTCATAAATATGGACTATAAAATCGTACATGCAATGAAATATTAGTCGAATATAAGTATCGAATAAATACTCCGTTATATTTTATGTTCTAAATTATGTTCCAAAATTTTCGAATCAAATTCAACCTGTTCAAACTTATTTTTCGTTATGAAATTGTAATAATTAGTCAATTATAAGTCTCATCATGATATTAGAATATTTGGTTTATTTGGTTTTTTAATTATGGAGTAATGACGATTGAAATTTAAATTATCATTTTTGGAACTTTATAATTTTTTATATAAATTATTGATATCCAGTAATCACATTGAATCTAACTAAATTCGATTTGAATCAAATTAATACTTTACAATTTTTTGAGTAGGTGATTTTTGCTCATTTTTTCATTGAGGACAGAGAATTTTAAATCAAACCATATAATTATTGACTCAATTTGTTATTCTTTTGTTTTTTGTTTAATCAAACCATTTCCCACCATTTCTCATGTTATTATTTAAAGAAATTCTCCCTCTATCCTATAGAAAATATATATATATATATATATATATATATATAGATCACGGATTAGAACTGCACAAATTTCAAAAATAAAGTAAAGCTCACACACATGCACATACATGAGCCACGAGCCCAACATGTCAGTCTCATGCACACAGTTGGGCCAGAAAGGATTAGCATTTTTCTTCTGATGCAACCATTTACATAATTTAGGACATCTATTTTCCAAGCTACTTTATCTCTCTCCTCATCACATCCTAATTATTCCCCACTTGATAGCAATTTCACATTTGAGGTTCCCAACGAAACAAGAATCCTCTCTATCTCTCTCTCTACCATTTACATAATTTAGGACATCTCTTTTCCAAGCTACTTTATCTCTCCTCTCATCACATCCTCATTATTCCCCACTTGATAGCAATTTGACATTCGAGGTTCCCAACAAAACAAGAATCCTCTCTCTCTCTCTCTCTCTCTCTCCCTCTCTCCCTCTCTCTACACATGCACCCACACGCTTAACTAGAGAGAGAAAAAGGAATTAAAACAAGGGTATGTTTGGTTTTCAAGAAAGAGAGAGAGTGGGATGTTATGTCAAGAAACATCCCCCTCATATCAAATGTTGGAAAATGCTGACAAAGTTAAGGACATCCAGACAAGTCCTACATTATTTATGCACTTAATTTGATTTTTTTCGGTCTTTTTTTACACAATCCAATGAGGTTGCACTGATCTTCCTCGGGATTGAATCCCACTCGCACTCCCGCAAGTTATCAGACAGCATTATTTTTTGTAAATACACAAACAGCATCCCGGCTTTAAAAGAATCTGTTCATCTGACCATACTGCAGGAATCTTTTTTTCCCTCGGGCGAACCAATGCTTTAAACTTCGGATATTCAAATTGTGAGGGTGGGGGGAGAGGGGGGAAGAGAGAGAGAGAGAGAGAGAGAGAGAGTCAACTCTGGTCATATGTAGATCAATACTCAATTAATTTATAATTAAGTCACGAATACAACTTAATTATGTTTAATTAACAAAATGTTTCTTATCTAAAACATACTTAAGGTTGGTTTCCTCGTATTAAACCTCGAATCTTCTTACATTTCATGATACCATAATCCTTTTCCACTATTTCATGTAGCATCGATTTTTCAAGCCCCTCTTATTCCAAATTTGGTTTAAATAGATTATAAACTAATGTGATTTATTAGGAATTAAATGACCCACAAATTTTTCTAACAAGAGAAAATTATCAAATGGATAGAATAATCTATTTTTTTATTATTCGAAAAACACCTTGAAAGCATAATATCATATGGATATTTCATTTCCATTTTAATCACGAAAATAGCAAGTGTTAGACCCTTTAACTAAATTTAAGATGAAAAAAATTACGCTGAAAGAGTCGCTCCATAAATAAATTTTATAGACGTTCGAATTGAATTAATTAGATTATGCTTACAGGTGGTGAAAATCACAAAAAATAGCTAACATGTAACAGCATTGATTCATAAGACATTTTTGACCTATTTAGAGAATCTCAATTTAAATTATATTTTATTGGTTTTATCTCCAATATGTTTTTATAAGATTTTATAAGTAGATGTCAAAATCTCTCGATAAAAGAGACTAAAATTATACTTACTAATTTTTTCCATCTACACATGATTGTGCTACAGAGGGTTGCAAGAATGAAATTAAAAAGAAAAAAAAAGAAAATTACTGATTTGAACTTCATTCTGTCACCATAATCACTGCAATGAACAAGATATGCTATAAAAAGGCTTACATTGCATGTTTATTAATATAGGAGCAAAGGATGATGAATGTCCCAAAAAAAATAAAAATAAAAACAAAAATATACCTCACATGTTGACATTAACAGGATATGTCAAGAAGCCACCCCTTTGGGAAGTCATTTAAAACAAACAAAAAAAGGAGAATATCTAAATTTATGTAGCAATAACCCTCCCCGAGAAAAGGGAAAGAAAAAGAAAAACCAAGAGTGCGCAAGAAAGAGAAGCTAACCTTCCCATGGGTTATGAGTCTGACTGGTGTTCATGCAATTCCCAAGACCGGCAATGTTCATAATGTCACTATGAGACAAAGCTCTTAACCCCAAGAAATCTCTTGTGAAGCCTTCATTTCCTCCTCCATTGGCTCCACCATTTTCATCAATAGTTTTGCAAGTAGTGGTAGATGAAGATGCTGTTGAAATACCAACAAATTGATCTTCAAATGAATTAGCAGAAGAAAAAGGCCCCATCATGTCCTGAATAAGAGAAGCTGCAGAGGGAACTGCAGCTTTAGTAGTATTACTGCCAAAAGAACAACTCAACAAGCCATTGACGAAACACCCATTTGCCATCTCATCATGTGAGGACAAATCCATGCGAGAGCCTTGGTGGGGTCTCAACAAAGCCTCATCAGGAGTGTTGTTTTTGCTCATGGTTACACCCATCTGAGCTGCTTTTTGCAGCAGTGCTGTTGCGGACATGTGTGGTGAAGAGGAGGTAGAAGAAGAAACTGTTTGATTCAGATAGGGTGGTTGTGTGGTGGGCCCAAGAGTCGGAGTAGTGGTACTATTAGGGTTAGGGTTAGGGTTTGGGGGAACTAGGTCCTGGCGGTGGTGGGGTTGGGAGAAGTTGTTATCTTGGTCCAGGAGTCTTGTGGAGAAGGAGAGGTCCATCGGTTGTTGAGATGGTGGTGGAGGGCATGTGAGCCAAGGTGGAATTTCTGGTCTTAGAAGGGGGAAGCTTTGATTTTGCTCTCTTTTGAGTGGGAAGGTGGTGGTGTTGATCAGTTGATTGGGTTGGAGGTTTGTGAGTTGAGATGAGAGAAGTGGGTTGGTTGTTGTGATTGCTCTTGCACTTTCCTCTGCCAATGCATCGCAAAAGGCTCTATGTGTGATGAAACTATCCCTCCTGAAAACATCATTCAACCAAAAAGATATACTAAACGAACTTTGTTAATAAGGAAAAAAAAAATATATGTAGATATAGCAAAATCATCACATGACATAGAGCCTGCAAGAAGATGCAGCTTCTCTCTCTCTCTCGTTCAGCTTTGCCTTAGGGAGCAAAAGGCATGTTCCATCTTAGCTTCGTATATTCAACTTTCCAAGCACCTCCTTGGAATAGGTGTGTATTGTCAAACCATGACAAACCAGTCTGTGAAGCTGGTTTTCCCCCTCAAAAGTTTCTTTTACCTCTCTCTCTCTCTCTCTGTGATTCTTTTTCTATTTTTTCCCCCCTCTCTTTCTCCAACAAAATAAATGCATGAATATTATTGCATCTATGCAATTAATAAGACTCTCGTTAACCCAACACCTTGGTATCAAAAAATTACAAAGCTCCTTCCTAGGAAGGGCTAGAATAAACATGTATGTTTGATGTTTGAGGACTAAACTATAAGATCATTAAATATGACTAATAAATACCTTGAAAAGAGGGTACCACAGTCACATCTGTACTCCCTAGTGCCACAAATCTTGGAATGAGCCTTCCAATCAGACTGAACAGCATACCTCTTTGAGCACTTCTCACATTTCCACTTCTTCTCCCCATGTTTTCTGCTGAAGTGCTTCTTGATTCCTGTCAAATCTCCAAGTGCTCTTGATGGGTCATGATGAACACAAGTTGCTTCCGGACATACATACACTTTCTTCCTCACTTCTTTGTTCGTTCTCTGCTTTAACTTCCATGGCAGATTGTGACCTCTTCTGTGCAGTTGCAGATTCTGATCCCTTTGAAACCCTTTGTTGCAGATCTCACATACAAATCTGTTTGTTGCCATTAGTGTTTTTGGTGATAGAGCCATCACTTCTGCTTCCGGGTCTGATTCAAGAAAGAAAAAAAAAAAGTATTGAAAAACAAAATTCTTCTTCTGGGTCTGATCCCAAAAAAAAAAAATTATATATGTAAAAGGAAAATCAACTTCATAACTTTAAAAGTCATGTAAAATTCAATTTTTAATTTTGCGTCTGATTCATAATTTTTGAAAACATCAACCCCGAAATCTAGAAGTTCATGAAAAAATGATTTAAGCTTGTCGGCATGGTCCCAAAATACACCCCTCCCCCAAAAAAAAAAATCATAAACAATAATTTTAGAACTAATAAAAAATTAGTTCTGCATCCGTGTCTGGAACAAAATCACCAAAAAAAAAAAAAAAGACCCATGATAAGAATGGGGGAATGAGAAAACTCATAAAATTTTCTATTTTCATTCTGGGTATGATTCAGAGTGACAAAAAAGCATCAAACCATGATTTAAGATGGTTTTTGTGTCTGTTCGAGAATTACCAAACAAAAAAAGGGAAAAAAAACCCATGAGTGGAATTTATTTAAATTTATTGAGATTTATGGAACCTGGGTTGCCTGGAAGATTTCTCTTCTTTTTAATCACAGGCGGCTGAGAAGATTGGGTGTTTGACTCTTGCTGCTGCTGCTGACCAGTGTAGTATTGTTGTTGCTGATAAACACTAGCAGAAGTATCAGTTCTGTTGCCTGAAGAAATGCTTGCTTGATCACCTGATGCAGATGTCAAATTTGACATGTTTTCTTCAACTACTATTTGTTGTTGTAGAAGAAAGTCTTTCATCATTTGTTTCTGTGTGCGTGTTTTTACCTAAGAAAGCTCACTTTTTGTAGTTTGCATCATAAGATATATATATGTAGAGAGGGAGAGAGAGAGAGAGAGAGAGAGAGAGAGAGAGAGAGAGAGAGAGGCAAGCAAGAGGGTTTTTGAATGATCTAAAAATGGTTTCTTAAAAAAGCATAAGTTCCCATGGGACTTGTACTGGGAGCTGATAGTTTTCTTATTTCTTTCCCTTTGGCTTCAACCCAACAGACAATTTTTGTTTTTCCAGATAGAGAGAGAAAGAGAGAGAGATGGGTACATGTGAAACTGAACAAAACCACCCTCAAACAAATTTGTTCATGGCTTCAATATGGGCTTTCTAATACCAAGAAAATCCAACAACAAATACATAAATATGAACAAAAATTAAGCTAGACCCAGTACCCAGAAAAGAGTGTTTATTTATTTATTTTTCAGGAGAGAGAGAGAGAGAGAGAGAGAGAGAGAGAGAGAGAGAGAGAGAGGGAGAAGACTGTGGATGACAAAGGATACCTATGAAATCCTCTACCCATCCAAAACTCTCATGACCCTCCAAAAAACCACAACCCCAAAAGCAAAAACCTTACGGCTAATACTGACGTTGCACTTTCTGTCTTTTCTTCTGTTCTCTTACCATGCTCAGAAATTAAAAATAATATTGAACCTTTTTATTTTGTTATTAATTTTCTTTTACTTTTTAAGCACATTCAGCGTCATATTTTCCATATCCCTATTACTTTTATATGATTATTTTTACTCCTAAAAGAGTTTAGTACAAAAGTGTAAGTTTTACCACCAAGGTGGTTGCATAGATATAACATAGAATTCATAATCCTGAAATTCTGAATTTAAATTTGTTTAATAAAAATTGTAAAAATGGGTCTAAACAACTTAAATTATGTTGAATTTTCGACATTTTAGCATTTTAATAGAATTGAGCAATGCATTCCCATAAAGAATAAAAGTTATACAAATGTCTTATAGATTTAGTAACAACAAACTAGACTCCCTTAATCAATTTTAATTATGGGTGTTGGAAATAGAAAAATAGGAGTTAGGAGAATCATTCTCTAAATTGAACTTCACAACTACTCGAGTCAATTAATCAGATTTTTAGATATATTGGTAGTCAAATAAAAAAAAGAAAGAATAAAAGTTATGGCTAATTAAAATTATCAAATATTTTACGGTAAATAGAGATTTTCATGAGGACGTCTATAGAACATATAATACAGATTACCTTGTCATCCTGTCGCACAGAAAAAAAGTATAAATTTTAGACAAGAATATCTTTTTATATACTCAAACTTAATTTGAATTTAAATTTTTGAAATGAAAAATTGAATATAGTACTTTTTTATTTAATCGTATGGTTTCACAACAACTTATACCAAAAAAAATAATAATAGTAACCATGGGGAGAGAGAGAGAGAGAGAGAGATTTATTTAAATTTACATCACGGGGTGATGGACCCTTTAGCACCAGCTTTCTACATTTACAGTGGCATGATTGAATAATTGATTAGGATCCAGCACACAAGCTACCCCCCCCCCCCCAAAAAAAAAGTTATTTTATCTATATTTCTTTATTATTTTTTTTATACCGACAAATATTCAAATATATATTCTAATTAATCTGATTGAAATGTTTATCGAGTCTATTTTAGGGACAACTCTCCAAATATATTTTTTTTATTTTCAAATTTTAAATCTGATACTTGATTAAAAGAGCTATCACCTATATCCCCTAGACCAGTTGTCCGACTGTTACATATCTTTATTTTCTCTAACACATGATATGCATCTTTTCTTTATCTTTGATTTCATTATCACGGAGAAGAAAAGTATGAACCGAAATTGATACATTAGTTGAAATTTCTGACAATCATATGCATGGAATGGCATGGCATGGCTTTTGAAAAATATAAATATTTAGAAATTCCAAAAATTAAATAATATATACACAATCAAGTTGCCTAACTTATTTCTTAAGAAAGAGCAAGGAGGAAAGGATCTATAGCTTGTGATTTAGGTAGGTTCATTGACTTTCAATTGTGTGTAATTATTTGTACTAAAGTTTGATCCTAAAAGGGATGGTTGGGAAGAATCAATAATTCCCACATAACAACCCTAAAATGGTAACAAGGACAAAGGGCATGTCTTCCCTTTGCTAAGGGGGTTGAGCCATACAATAGAGGACGACACAAATATTATTTAATTTCAAAATTATATATTGTAAAAATTTTTACACTAATAACCCGCATGTTTAACCTCATAATGATTAATCATGTAGTCACAAATCTTATCTTAAATTATTATGATAAGATTTTAGAATTGTTTTCAAATCTTTCATTACCCATGGATCGAAATTTAAGACCCATTCATTCCCATCTCCAAATTGTCATGCCAATACATTTTTGATAGTTCACCACTAGTTCTTTTATTGGGATGAACTATTGTATTTGGTAATTACTTTAAATTTAACTAAATTCGATTCGAATCAGATTACATTCTTAAAGAATAAAATTTTTCCAATATATATTTCTTCATACACAGTATTTGAAGTCAAGATCTTACTTAAGAAATAATAGTATTCATAATTAATTAGGCGACGGTGATAATTGTTAATTTAATAGAATATGAGTTTCAAGTTGAATAATGATTGTAACAAAAAGAATAGTGATGCTTTTTTATTTTCCAAGCTAAGAAATAAGTGAACCAAGACGACTGGGGGCGAGGGAGGGGCAAAAGACAAGTGCGCCAATTGAAATCGTAAGAAAAAAAAATATATTTATAATTTTTAAAGTCATAATATGAAAAGTTATTCATTTTCAAATAAATTATCGATATTTAGTAATTACATTAAACTCAACTAAATTTAGTTTGAGTCGGATTGGATCATTAAGAAACAGATCTTTTTTTTTTTTTTATGAAGGAAAATATAATCAAACGAAATCAAATAGAAAAAAAGAGGATGAAAGTAAAAAAACTTTACCACTTGAATTGTCTTTAAAGGACCTTACTTTAAAGGTACATTAATACTTTGAAAGTTATTTATTTCTTTAAAAGTTATAACTCATAATTATAATTTTAAATATATTTTTACTTTTATTTTTCAATATAAATTTTTAACTTTGAGGCCCAAGAAAACATTGGGTGAAGGGAATAATCACAAAACATATATGCTCCATGATTTTGTGTTCCCTTTACCAATAAAAGGAATATATGTGGCATAATAAACAATCAATTTTTATTTTGTCATTTTTCTGTTCTATTCTTCAAATGATTTATTTATTTATTTTTTTTAAATTGGGATCTTGCTGTCCCTCTAGCCTTAAATATTCTCTCACAGCTCATCCATGCCTTTTGAAATTATTAAAAAAATAAAGTAGTACAACATATTAAATAAATTGGCCTTAAAGTTTGAGAGCACACTTCCCATGTTGCGAGGTGTATGAAAGGTATTCTTAGTAATTTAAATTTTTTTTGACCAACGGATAGTTATTTTAATAAATAAAAATATTAAATTTCTTAACTAACTTTTAGATTTGAAATTTGAAAATGAAAAAAATTACGTTGAGGAAGTTTATCCCTAAATTGAACTCGACAATATTTGAATCAGATTATTCAAAATATGATTCTGGATATTAATTGATTATATATAAAAAAAGAAAAAATTAATTTAATTTTTTTGGACCGTTTGGGCATTTTGCTTAGATCCATGATGCAAAGTGGAATCAAATCAAACCCCCTTTTCGTTCAAAACGTCCATATCATATATTGTCTTGTTGGTTGAAAGTTCCATAATTGAATGTCCTTCATAAGCAATCAAGGGAACTTACTTAATTGCAAAAAATAAATTTTAATTTGCAAACCCTACAACTCACGTCACTTGAATCCAACTATTCTAAGCCTTATGTTCCAAATGATCTAAGCTAGATTTATGTTTAAACGAAATGAATCTATTTTTTTTTCTTTTTTTCTTCATTCAACTTAGCTAGGGTGGCAATCAGGCTTTTTGAGTCAGCTTTGTGAAACCTGAGCTCATCCCAATTAAATTTTGATAGGATCAAACTTGAGTTCGGCTCGAGAAAGCTTAAAAAATCGAGACTTGAGCTTGACTTGAAAAATTAGAAGAGCTTCAGCCCATTTCGGGTCAGACTCGACCCATAACATAATTTTTTTGTTATTATTTTTTGGTTATATAATTTCATTTTTTATATTTTTAACTCGTTTTAGAGTATAATAAATATAAAATAAAAATATATAAATTATTCAAAATAAAATATAAAACAGATATCACTATATCAAATTAAAACTTACACACTATTATGAAAATTAATAATAATATTATTATAAAAAATTAAAAAATTATATTAAGAGTAATATATTAAAATCATTAAAATCATCATCTAAATACCATAATATTTGATTTTTAATTTAAAAAGTAAAAAATAAATAGGCAAAATCTATAACGAGCCGATCCTACTGGTGTCTAGACTCAACTTATAATTAAAACCGGCCTAAAAAAAGGGCAAGGGCCCTACCTCGTCCCGAACCCGAAATGAGCCAAGCTTGGAACTTTAAAATGGGCCGAGTTTGGACCGACCCGACCCAATTACCAGTCTTAAACTCAACTCAGTAGTAATACGTCGTAAAATTTCATTAAAAAAAAGAAAGAAAAACAAATGTAATGGGAAGTCAAATGCACCATGTAATCAAGTTTTGCCATTTCAAATTGGTAATCTTTAGATGGCCATCTCTTGATCAGATACAGAACTCACTAGCATTCTAGGCACTGGCCAAAAAAATTGTATTAGGTTGAAAGAGAGGGAAAGGTATAGAGATTTTTTTTTTTTTTAAAAAAAAAAGTTTCTAAAAGATTTTAGAGATATTTTTAGAATATTGAACCGTACTCTTTACACTTTTAACTGTATTTATTGAAATACTGCCGGAGAAAGTATATATTTAACCTTCTCTCTCAATTTATTTATTTATTTTTTTAATATGGGGGAGGGGGTTTGCTTCATCATTTTTTTTTGATACAAGGAAATGCAATCAAACGGAATTGAATTGGAAAATAAAAGATAAAAGTGAGAAGTATCGCTTGAATTGTTCCTCAGAGATGGTTGGCTTCACTTGTGATTGCCACCTTTGGACATAAGGGCAAAGAATCATTCATGCCTTATATATAGTATTAAAAAATGTTGTTCATTCAATTTTCAGTTATGTTTTTCTCCAATCTTAATAACTATTTAATGTTTATCATAGTCTTTTATCAGATTTTCTTTTAAGAAATTTATTACTTATAAATTGGGGTTTTTATTAATTTAACTTTCAAACACTCATAAATTCAAAGAAAATTGTAACTTTAAACATTAGACTCATTCTATAGTAATATTAGGGTGAAATCTGATTAAAAGAAATCGAATCAACCCCAGGCATGATATTAGGGAAAATAGCTCTTCATGACTTGGTCCCACCATGGTCAAGTTCTATTTCAAGAATTCCTTCCCCTAAGCTAACCCTCCATGCCCCCCCAGAATATATAAGTACTTCCATGGCAAACAACTCAAACAATTGGACTATTATTTTATGGTATGTCATTTTGTCATGAAATTTTGCATCAAATATATGTCATTCTTTGAAATGTGCACCATTCCCATTGAGTAGACACATCACATGTTTCTTTAGGATCACAAAACCTAGGCCCAAGAACAGGATTAGGACAAAGGAATTGTTGTCAATGAGATGAGGTTGAGTTAGGGCTCCTATTCCCATAATACTTGCCTTGTTGCCATTATCAAGAAACAATTTTGACCAATGCCCTAAAGCCTTGAGATTATGAACTAGACCAAGAAATAATCAAGAGAGTCAAAGGGCATCAAATTTGTGAAACAAAGTATATATATATTTTTTTATACAAGAGGAAGTGATATGCATAGTAAATAAATAGGTTGACCGTCTTAACAGCCTAACCCAATTTAAAAAGGGTGAAAAAAAAAATCATTGTAAGAATATCCGAGTAGTAAAAAAGTCTTATTCAAGTATTTTCTTTTATATTTGAATTTTCGTGAATGTATATATTTTTATAATTTTTTTGTTCTCTATATAACAAAACAGGGGAGTAAAAATGCAATCGTTTTGATAAAGTTTTTAAACTATGATATAATTGCGTACGTTAAAACATTTGTTTAGAACAAAAATTTTTTAAAACTATTTTCTTTAACAATGGATTTAAAATTATAATCATACACAACGGTTTCAAGTGCTTGCACCTTAGTATGGTGTTATGTCAATGAGTTATTGCTCAATCGGCACCGTTTCTCTCCTCCTTGCAAAAGTGTTTGAGTTTGAGTTTTTCTATGTATCCCAAAAAAAAAAAAAAAAAAAACCTTAGTATGGTGCTATCTGCCCAGTGGAGTGTTTTGACCAGAAATAATGGTTGAAAATAATAATAATTATATTTTGATACGCTCTTTATATAAGAAAAATAAATAAATAAAGATTTGACCTAAAAAAAACATTCTTTCTTTTTTCAAAAGAAAAGGGAAGAGGTCCCTCAGGGGCAGTTCAAGAGATAGAACCTCTTTATTTTCATCCTCCATTCCTCAATTTGATTCCGTTTATATTTTCTTATACCAAGGGAAGAGAAGAACAAAGAAATGATGGAAGCCTTCTAAATGCCACTCTTTAAACAATAAGTTATGGATGGATAAAATTATAGATAAAATCTTTATAATAATGCTTATGAAATTTTATACTAATCATATTTCTCATCTTTTTGACAAAAGGGTTACAGATAAATTCTTTAATTTTTTCCTTTAACTTCTTTCTCTCTCTCGATCCGTCAAAAGCTTCTAAAGCCTAATTTTTTTTTTTTATAAAACTAATTAATCAACTAGGAAAGAAATGAAGAAACTAAAATATTATTGCATGACGAATTGAAACTTGAATCTAGGAAGAAGAGAGAGAGAGATAGAGGTGCTTTGATGTATTAATAGATAATTAGTCTAATAAAATAAAATATTACATTTTTAATCAAATTTTAATTTTAAAAATTAAAAATAAAAATAATTACGGATTTTTATACTTAAAAATAAATAAATAAATAAAATTAGAGTGTACTAGGAGTTCACAGGACCAAAATAAGGAAAGCAGTAGGACCCACACCTAAAAATGATTGAGACCATGGTAGCCCCACAATGGAAATCGTGGTCCCATATCCATAGACCACCTGTAGGGTTCCCCGCGAACTGTGATGACTCTGTCCACATAATCTCTATCACCGAGTACCCATTGATCAGAGATTTGCTATTTATTGAAATGGATTCTTGTAAAATTTTAGAAGATTAAATAAAACAAAAAAGAGATTCATTGTTTATTAAACTCATTTTAAGCATTATTTTTATTTTATTTTTGGGTTGCAAGCATTATTTTTATTATAGACACATATGAAAAACATTCAAGTAATTTATAGAACATAGATAAACAATAGTGTCATTTTATATAAAATACGCAACATCGTACATGTTTCGATGATAAATTGTATTTTTTGTCTTATATTATCATTAATAAGTATAATATATATATAGTTATGAATATTTTCATCATGATGAAAGAATAATTTATCTCAAGAAAAATAATACATCAATGGAAATATTATTCAAAAATTGAGAAAAAAGAAGAAGACGGGAGAGGAATGGACGAAGATTTTCCTCCCTTTATTTAGATAATAGAAAATTAGTGAGAGACAATAGCTACCAGCTGAGAGAGGAGAGGAAAGAGACGAGAGAGTACGAGTCATACTTGACGTGGCACCACGTCAACATATCCCACAACCTCATGTGACACGTGCCACTTTGGCAAGTGGCTAGCATAGCGAGGCTGTGGGATATGCTAACGTGGTGCAACATCAGCGAGTGATGTGTTGTATTAGAAATTATGTCACGAACGATGGTCTAAGCGGGTAAGAACACCTTTATTCCTTGATTATATAGAGATTTGAATCTCTATACGAGTATGAAAATACTTTTGCTAGGAAACCCATCAATCGATTCGAAATAATTGAGATAAACTCTTAAATATTAGATGATAACTTAATCAAGATAAAAAAAATAAAAAAGAAATTATGTCGATCCAACATAGTTTTTAAAAGTTTAGGTGTTGTTATTACCTATAAAAAGATAATTTCGTTGAATTTTTTGAAATTCGAGTTTTTAGGTGTTATATTTTAAAGTATAGGGATTAAAACGTGTCCTGATCCCGTGATTCAGAGTGTGAATATATAATTTTCTCAAATTTTAATCATAACCATAATTACAATAATACTTTTAAAAACCAGAGAATGAGACGATACTTAGATTCAAAACAAAAACAATGAGAGTTGAGAGATTAACAAAAAGTCCTGACCTAAGGTTGCAAAATGAAAATGGTCCTCGACTGTCCTCTTCTTGATCTTGACCCCTCAACTCGACGATTCCACGTGGCATTATATGGTTGGGTTGACCCACCAATAGACCCAGAGGATGAGAAGACGGTACATGCAATGCAGAGAAAGACGGAAGAAGGGTTATTTCTTTAAATAGCGTGAATTTTCAAAAAAAATCCCTAAAATGGGGTCTTTTTTTTTTTTTCCATAATAGAGAAAGTGAGATCCGTGATCTCGCTTTCAGAAAGCGAGATCAATACTATTAAAAATTAATTAAAAAATTAATAATTAAAAAAGAAAACATATAATTAATAAAAAATTAATCAATAAATTTTTATTAATCAATCATAAAAAGGATTTCAAATGAGACATATTTTTATTACGAAAAATAAATCACTGGTTTAAAAATTATCACTGAAATCTGAAAATTCAACATCTCATGGATTTCAATTTCTTTTTTTATAATAAATATTTTCCTGAAATTTTTACAGTAAATTAATTAGAGATTGAATTTTTAGATTTCAGTGATAGTTTTAAACTAGTGGTCTATTTTTTATAATAAAAGCATACCTCATTTGGAATCCTTTTACAGTTAATTAATAAAAATTTATTGATTATTTTTTTATTAATTATATGTTTTTTTAATTAATAATTTTTTAAAATTTTAATTAATTTTTATTTTTGATTAATTTGTTTATAATTTTTAATAATATTAATTAGTATGTAATTTTTAATTAATTTTTAAATTTTTACAAAAATTAAAAATTTCAAAAATTAAAAAAAAAAAGAATAGAGAAAGCGAGATCACGGATCTCGCTTTCTCTATTCTGGGAATTAACAAAAAAAAGACCCCATTTTGAGGATTTTTTTGAAACATCACGCAATTCAAGGAAATAACCCGACGGAAGAAGAGAGTGCTACCATCATCATTATTCCCACTCTAGGTAAAAAAATAAAATAGAAAATAATAATATTTAAATACAATATTTAAATTTTATTCAAATTTAAAATTATATTATATTATATTTATTAAAAATATTATATACATTACCCTTAAAAAAGTAATTATTGTTTAAATTGGTTCCTATTTTTATTAAAATAATAATAATAATAGTAAAAACATATTTTATTAACTTAATTATAAATGTTTATTTTTATTTATTTTTATTTTAAGATCTATGAGTGATGGGTTTGTAGCAGGGGGCAGAGAGAGAGTGGCAGAACTCCATTTGACATCAGTCATCTTCTTTTCTTTGCTTTACCTTCGCCCCTATCCCTCACGGTTCTTTTGGTGTAGACCCCACCACCAAATCACTGTTCAGACAACCTCACGAGAAAGGTAAAAGGACAAAGAAAAGTCAAAGTAAGCTTTGCCCAAACTCCATGGGGACCAACCAGGAGCCTGAGTCCTGACAGTATATATGGTAATAAGATTAGGCCATTTCTTCTTCTCTCTATTTAGGATGGAGAATAAAACAAGAATAAGAAATAATTTATGAAAACTTATCATAGATACAAATTTAAAATTGATTAAATAATAAAGAATCAATTTTTTTCCCAAAAAAGACTCCAAGAATCAAAATTTCGAATTTCCTGTATCCTTTTATTCTGATACCATGCATTTCCTTAAATATGAAAGAATTCCTTGCAGGGGGACCATTTCAGCTTTTAGGAGCACTGATTGTCAAAATGGCCTTCATGGAAAAGATCATCACTTGAAGAAAGAAAGTCAAATTTCTCAATCATTCATTGATGGGTCGACAAAAATCGAGATTAAGACCCTTGTCTTGCTTGGTACCAAAGAATGGACATGCACAACAATGAATTAAATCATTCAAATTACATGATTTCAATAGAAAAATGATCTCTACCAGCTTACAAGAAGAAAAAAGCTCCTTATTATAAATCCTAGAAATAAAATTGAGTGAAATGATAACAATTCAAACTCCTTCTTCAGCACCCCCCTCAATTGGTCACCAGATCCACCAGCTCAGGGACGGTGATCACCACCATGTCCCCCTTCTTTGCCACCGAGCAGTAGTGGCTCCTGAATGTGGGAGAGAAAGAAAGACGAGAGAGAAAGAGGAATGCCCTAACAACAAAGATAAGAGCTTTTTCTTTAAGTGCACATTAGCACATCTGTGCCTTAAGTCTCCACTGTTTTAATAAGCAACTTTATTGATAGGGCTTTTCTTCTTAGGTGTAGAGTCCTTAGACAAAGGTCAACATAAGAATAAAGAGAAACAAAGAAGTACAATGCTCTCACGATTTATTCATAGACACCATGATCTTCATTTGTTAAACTTGTACAAATTTGCCTTAGCAGTCCACATTGAAATTTGGATTTGTATAGGAAGAAAAGAAGAAAAACTAGAAATTGGATTATGATAAGGCCCCCCTAATGAACAAAAGGAGGGAATATAATCCGAGGGAATTCTGCAACGCATTAATGTGAAGACGTCACAAAAGAATTGAAGGGAGGCAAAATCTGGCCCCAGAACATAAGAAGACCGTTTAAGAAAGGAGACCTAGAAGTGAAAGGCAATACTTGAGCTACAGTGCTATTGGCAAAACGGAGTCCGTCATAACTCAACTGCACATCCAAACCTTCTGTCTCTCTTAGCTTTATGAGATCTTCATTCACTTTTTCATGATCCATTAAATGCATCATACCTTCACAAGCATAAAAAAAGATAATCAAAGGGTAGAAACGAAGAAGTTGGATGAACAATATGTGTTAGTTACTCCACTATTCGAAAGAAAATTAATGCTTATTTATGCAGAAACTCTACCTGTCACGATCAACACCAAATATTCGAAAAATAACAATCCCATGCCCAAACTTGGTCAAACTCTTTCAAGAAATCTAAGAAAAATGAGCATAGACCACTTAGGAAACTGTGGTACGGACTGCACTACAGGCTTGAAAGCTTCTGATTGGTGCTGCAAACTAAGGGAGTGGAGCTTGTCATGGTGCAAAGATGATGTAATTTGGTGGTCCTGATAGCATTGATGGGTGGCAGACTGGAAACGGCACTACTAGTGGTGGACAGATAGAAGTCTGTTGGAGTTTCTGAAGGAGCAATATTTTAAAAATAGTGGTGCTGCCTAATATACATACTGCATTTACCAGACAGCACTAAATCTTTTCTGTTCATCTCAAGAGGTACCCAAACAGTACGCAGCTAATGTAACCATTTGCATCATTATTCCTTTTAAGCTTCTGAAGTCAAGAAACCACTTAAAAGATGTACATCAATATTAAGAACAGTAACATATAATGCAAGACCCAGCTCGAAGAAAAATTGGCACTTTCTTCAATGTAGGTCAGTTGCACAATGCCTGACCATAGTTAACTACTAATTTGGGAAGAAAAATTGCGGATGAAACCAAAAGGAAATGCTGCAATTAAAGGGCCAACAGGTACCAGTGAAAAGTGTTCTCTTTGGTTGAATTTTCCAAACTTCCTCCAAAGCCTGGAAGTCTTTACCCTTGGAAGTCCAAAGTGAGTTGAAAATGATCTGTCTGGCCTCAAAGCATCCTAAGGAGAATATTCAATGAATAAGCCACAATACAAAACAATGCAGTGAATTCATATGGCATGACTACATGAGCTAAGGCATGAAAAAAAGGAAGAAAGAAAGCACGAACCAGAATAAGGAGTTCATAGTCCATAAGAAGTGGGTATGTTTCCTCAGGTATTTCACTAACATCACTAGGAAAGCAAGGGGCAAAATTTAGGATTGGAACCAAGCAGAAGCTCAAGCATTACAATTTGTAGAAAACCTATCAAATCTAGAGGCATCGATGTAGCATATATATATATATATATATATTTCTTTTGTTTTTATCGATGAGTTTTACCCGATTAATCCGATCCGAGTATTGTGGGACGAGATTTACTCACCTAATGTAAAGAATATTGGCAATTCCTAAATTGAAGAGATTTTTAGAAATATCTTGGGAATTAATATTGCAAGTATTGGGAACAAATTTTGGAGATTTCCAAATTAAAGAAGTCTTAGAATATTGACTTTCTAAAATTCCAATATTGTAATTATTTAGTTTATTCTTTACAATCTTGTAAATATTCTATATATTCTTTCTTTTTATATTTCTAGGGTTTAGTCTCATGGAGTCACCCTATTTATAGGGTTATTGTACAATCTATTGTATATACAATATACACAAACAATTTTCTCTTAGTCTGCTTTTCTTTATTTTCTTAGTTTTTCTGCTTTATTCTGCTTTTTCTAACATGGTATCAGAGCACTAGGTGTTCGATCTGATTTTATTTTATCAATTAAACACTTTTTTTTTTTTTTTTTTGCCGTGTTATGGAGAAATTAGATATTTCTCAACCTATATCCGTTATGCTTGATGGATACAACTATCGGGCATGGTTTCAAGGGATGAGAAGTTTTCTTAAGGGAAGGAGGCTATGGCTTATGTTACGGGAGATATCAAATTGCCTATAAAATCTGATGACGAATCGGATGATGATTTTGGTAACCGTCTTGAAGATTGGGATAGCAAAAATCACCAAATTCTTACTTGGTTTCGTAACACATCTGCACCTTCTATTCATCTGCAATTTAGTCGTTTTGAGACGGCTAAAGAAGTTTGGGACCTTCTTGCAAGTCGCTATACTACATCGGATCGGCTCATCGGTATCAATTGCTCACAGAACTTCACTCTTTGCGACAAGAACGAGGTCGACTAATCAATGATTTTCTTGCCCGTATACCAATATGGGATCAACTTGCTCTCTCGAACCCCATTGGCAATGCACAACCGACGCAAGTAAATATGCAATATATCGAGACCAAGGACGTCGGTCCAATTTCTTATGGCTCTAACATCGATTTTGAGCCCGTTAGAGCTTCTGCTTCATCGACATCCTCTCCCTACTATTGAAACCGTGCGGTTTCGAGTTGATATCGGAAGAGACTCGTCTGGGATTACTCAAACCTCAACATAGTGATGTTGTATTGGCCACCACTACTCGAGGACCAAAATTTCCAAATTTGTGTGGGGGTGTCGGGAAGTCGGGTCATATCCTTCCTAATTGTCCCACCGTTGAATGTAGGTTTTGCAAGAAGCGAGGACATATTTCTAGTCGATGCCTTGCTAATCCTATGATTGAATGTAGATATTGCAAAGAGAAAGGTCATCTTATTGAAAATTGCCCAAAGAAGGTCATTCAATCCCAAAATCGTTTCCGCTCGGGGGTTCTCGACATATCTCACACCCATCTTTTCTCTTGTTTCCCCCGAGGATTCTCCTACTACCACCTCTTCTTCTCCCCCAACAATATCTCTTGGTGATCTTCAAACCTTTTTACAACAAGTTCTTTCTTTTGATAATCACAAACATACCTGCACTTTCTACCGTATCGGTACTTCTTCTTGGTTTTTTGACTCGCTTGCTCTAACCATATGACCCATAATTCCCATTCTTTTACTTCTTTATCCGCTCCTAGTACACCATCAATGATTCATACGGAATTGATGGCTCTACCATGCCGACCACTCGATTGGTCATTTTTCTAACTCTTTTTTAGATTTACCCGGATACATTTTTTGTCCCTACACTTACCTTAAATCTTATCTCTGTTGGTCAATTATGTGAACTTGGATTTGACATAATATTCACTTCTATTGGATGTCGGTAGGGCGGGATCCCCGGGACGGGAAAGATCTTTGGGACAAGGCCGTAAGGTTGGACGCCTATACGAGCTTACTTCTCTTCACATTCCTATTAGTCGTTCCTCACTCTCTCTACCGGGTGGGCATCTGTTCCTTCATCCTTTCACTTATGGCATCTTCGTCTAGGTCATCTATCTCTTAATAAACTTCGTTCTTTAATTTCTTCGGGTTCACTAGGTTTCCATTCTGATGAATCTCTTCAATGTATTTCATGTCAAACCGCAAAACAACCGGCTTTATCCTTTAATACAAATGATTCTATTTCTAATGCTCCCTTTGATCTTATTCACTCGATATTTGGGGACCATCTCCTACACCAACTATGGGTGGGTCAAAAATATTTTGTTGTGTTTATTGATGACTACTCCCGTTTTACATGGATTTATCCGATGAAAAACCGCCCTAAGAATTACCTCAAATATACAAAAACTTTGCATCAATGGTTCAAACTCAATTTTCTCAAACCATCAAGATCTTACGACCGATAATGCATCCGAATATCTTGAGTCTACTCTTACTATATTTCTTAAACAAGCATGGAACCATTGTCCAACGTTCTTGTCCAGGTACTTCCCAACAAAATGGTAGAGCAGGAAAACATCGACACATTCTTGATATAACTCGGTCTTTACTTTTCTCTGGCATCTTGTCCATCACAATTTTGGGGTGAGGCGAGCTCTTCGGAGCTATATATGTCATCAATAGAATACCTTCTTTTACAATCTCTAACATCTCTCCTTATGAGCGGTTATATGGTTCTCCACCAAAGATATAATTCTCTCAAAGTCTTTGGTTGTGCTTGCTTTGTGTTACTTCAACCTCATGAGCATAATAAGTTACAACCTCGAGCACGATTATGTTGTTTCCTAGGGTATGGCATTGAACACAAATGATATAGATGTTGGGATCCTGTCTCCAATCGTCTTCGAAGTTTCTCGACATGTCATCTTCGGGGAAAATATCATGTTTTCTTCATTATCTCCTTTTCGTACCATATCTCCATTACTTACTAATCTATCTCTCGATTTATTTCCTTCTAGTTCGATACATTGACAGATACTTCAACTCTTACGGCTTCTCCTTCGATTCTCTCCCAAATGATGGACCCGCCACCTCTTCCATTGAAACCGAGTTGCCTCATGAATCCACTCCTCGACCAACAAGAGTAAGAGCACCCCCCTTCGTCTTCTTGATTATCATTGTTATTCTACAATCTCCACTCTACATGAGCCTCAATCTTACCGAGAGGCTAGTACTAATCCTCTTTGGCAAAGAAGCTATGCAAGAAGAACTTCAAGCCTTGGAGAACACACATACTTGGGATTTAGTTGATCTTCCTAGAGACAAAACTCTTATCGGATGTAAGTGGGTTTATAAAATCAAAACTCACCGGATGGGACTATTGAACGATATAAGGCTCGGCTCGGTCGCAAAGGGATTTACACGGAATATGGCATTGACTATGAAGAAACATTTGCTCCGTTGCTCGTCTTACCTCGTACGTAGCTTCTTGCTGTTGGCGCTTCTTTTTCTAGCCTAAACAATGGCCCTTGTATCGGATGGATGTTAAAAAATGCTTTTCTCAATGGAGTTCTAAAGGAAGAAGTTTATATGAAACCACCTCCGGGTTATTCACATCCTGCCAATAAAGTCAGTCGTCTTCGTCGTGCTTTATATGGCCTAAAACAGGCTCCCCGTGCTTGGTTTTCTACTTTCAAGCATTCGTCGGTGATTTTGGTTTCTCTCCTAGTGCTTATGATTCTGCACTCTTCATTCAGAAAACTGATCATGGTTACCTGTTTTTACTTCTTCTTTATGTTGATGATATGATTATCACCGATAGCTGACACCTCCGCAATCCTCCAAATTCAAACATTTTCTTTGTGGCAAATTTGAAATGAAGGATCTCGGCCATCTTAGTTATTTCTTAGGACTGGAAGTTACTCCTACATCTTCTGGTTATTATTTGTCTCGGGGCAAAATATGCCTCGACCTTCTTTTCCCGTTCGGTGCATTTCAGATAATAAAATTGCTTCCACCCCTCTTGAGCATAATGTTAAACTTTCTCCTACAGATGGCAACCTTCTTTCTGATCCTACCTTATATCGGCAATTAGTAGGGGGGGCCCTTATTTATCTTACGCCACTGTCCGATATCTCTTATGTCGTTCACATTGTCGGTCAATTTATGGTGCACCACGATCTCCTCATTTTGTCGCCTTTTTTGATTCTTCGTTATGTTAAAGGCACCTTATTTCATGGACTTCATTTTTCTGTCTCATCCTCGTTACGCCCTACGTGCCTATTCGACCCCGATTGGGCTGGTGATCCCACTTGATCGACGGTCTACTACCGGCTATTGTATTTTTCTTGGTGATTCTTTAATCTCTTGGCGTAGCAAGAAACAAACTTTTGCTCCTTTCGCTTTAGTACGGGGGGGGAATATCGTGCACTTGCCGACACTACCCCGAGTTATTATGGATTCGAGACTTCTTTGTGACATTGGTATACCTACTTCTTCTCCAAGTCCTCTATATTGTGATAATCGAGTGCTATTCGGATTGCTCATAATGATGTCTTTCATGAACGAACTAAACACATTGAGATTGATTGTCACTTTATTCGTCAACATATAACTAATGGTGATCTTCAAATATTCTTTCTTCGCTCTGTCGATCAACCCGGCCCCTGATTTTTTTACCAAGACTCATCTTCCGGGCGTCATGATGATCTATTATATAAACTCAAGATGATTTCTCTACACCCATCCTGAGTTTGAGGGGGGTGTAAAGAATATTGGCAATTCCTAAATTGAAGAGATTTTTAGAAATATCTTGGGAATTAATATTGCAAGTATTGGGAACAAATTTTGGAGATTTCCAAATTAAAGAAGTCTTAGAATATTGACTTTCTAAAATTCCAATATTGTAATTATTTAGTTTATTCTTTACAATCTTGTAAATATTCTATATATTCTTTCTTTTTATATTTCTAGGGTTTAGTCTCATGGAGTCACCCTATTTATAGGGTTATTGTACAATCTATTGTATATACAATATACACAAACAATTTTCTCTTAGTCTGCTTTTCTTTATTTTCTTAGTTTTTCTGCTTTATTCTGCTTTTTCTAACACCTAAATTCTTTTTTTTTTTTTTATTTTCAAGACTCGAATTCGAAACTTTTGATTAAAAAATAGAGTGTCCGATCACTTAATTTTAATTTAAAGGAGTACCGTGACGTAACATATATTACCAAAATGAAAACGAAGGGACTGATAACCACGACCTTGACAAACAGGTAAGGGAGTAATCTGGAGCAAGATATCAGAAGATTTGAAAGAAACAACTATTAGAGACTGCTAGGGAAAATTTTTATTCAGTATATTATGAACAAACTTCTGACGACTCAGCAAAGAATCCAGATGCAAGAACAATTTATCCAAACTGGGGATATATATATATATATATATATATATATATATATATATATATATATATATATATATATATATGTATGTATGTATGTATGTATGTATGTATGTATGTATGTATGTAGAGAGAGAGAGAGAGAGAGAGAGAGAGAGGCAAGTAAGAGGGTTTTTGAATGATCTAAAAATGGTTTCTTAAAAAAGTATTAAGTTCCCATGGGACTTGTACTGGGAGCCGATAGTTTTCTTCTTTCTTTCCCTTTGGCTTCAACCCAACAAACAATTTTTGTTTTTCCAGATAGAGAGAGAAAGAGAGAGAGATGGGTTCATGTGAAACTGAACAAAGACCACCCTCAAACAAATTTGTTCATGGCTTTAATATGGGCTTTCTAATACCAAGAAAATCCGACAACAAATACATAAATATGAACAAAAATTAAGCTAGACCCAGTACCAAGAAAAGAGTGTTTATTTTTTTTATTTTTCAGTAGAGACACAGAGAGAGAGAGAGAGAGAGAGAGAGAGAGAGAGAGAGAGAGAGAGAATGAAGAGAGAAGACTGTGGATGACAAGAGATACCTAGGGAATCCTCTACCCATCCAAAAATCTCATGACCCTCCAAAAAACCACAACCCCAAAAGCAAAAACCTTACGGCTAATACCGACGTTGCACTTTCTGTCTTTTCTTCCGTTCTCTTACTATACTCAGAAATTAAAAATACTTTTTATTTTATTATTAATTTTCTTTTACTTTTTAAGCACATTCAGCTCCATATTCTTACCACCAAGGTGGCTGCATAGATATAACATAGATTTCATAATCCTGAAATTTTGAATTTAAACCAGTTTAATAAAAATTGTAAAAATGCGTCTAAACAACTTAAATTATGTTGAATTTATGACATTTTAGTATTTTAATAGAGTTGAGCAATGCATTCGCATAAAGAATAAAAGTTATACAAATGTTTCGTAGATTTAGTGATAAGATATTAAATTCTCTTAATCAACGTTAATCAATATTTCAATTTTGAGTTTTGAAAATAGAAAAATAGGTATTGGAAGGGTCGATCTCTAAATTAAACTTTATAACTATTTGAGTCAATTGATTAAATTTTTAGAAATCGATAATCAAATAAAAAAATTAAAGAATAAAAGTTATGGCTAATTAAAATTATCAAAAATTTTACGGTAGAAGAGATTTTCAGGAGGACGTCGATAGAACATATAATACAGATTACCTGGTCATCCTATCGCTCAGAAAAAAAGTATAAATTTTAGACAAGAATATCTTTTTATATACTCAAAAGTAATTTGAATTTAAACTTTTGTAATGAGAAATTGAATATATTACTTTTTATTTAATCTTATGGTTTCTTAACAATTACCAAAAAAAAAAAAATAGTAATCACGGGGAGAGAGAGAGAGAGAGAGAGAGATTTATTTAAATTTACATCACGGGGTGATGGACCCTTTAGCACCAGCTTTCTACATTTAATATCGATTAATATTCGTAATGATATTCTGATTAATTCGATTCGAATATTTATTGGGTCCATTTTAGGGATAACTCTTCTCATATAATTTTTTTCATTTCTAAATTTTAAATTTAATACTTATTAAAAGACCTATCACCCTTATACACTAAGTCAATTGTCCATCTGTTACATTTCTTTATTTTCTCTAACACATGATATGCATCTTTTCTTTATCTTCGATTTCATTATAACCGAGAAGAAAAGTATGAACCGAAATTGATACATTAGTTGAAATTTCTAACAATCATATGCATGGCATGGCATGGCTTTTGAAAAATATATATATTTAGAAATTCCAAAAATTAAATAATATATGCACAATCAAGTTGCCTAACTTAGTACTTAAGAAAGAACAAGAAGGAAAGGATCTATAGCTTGTAATTTAGGTAAGTTCATTGACTTTCAATTGTGTGTAATTATTTGTACTAAAGTTTGATCCTAAAAGGGATGGTTGGGAAGAATGCATTATTCCCACATAACAACCCTAAAATGGTAACTAGGACAAAGGGCAGGTCTTCCCTTTGCTAGGAGTACTTGAGCCATACAATAGAGGATGATACAAATATTATTTAATTTCAAATTTATATATTGTAAATATTTTTACTAATAATGCGCAAGTTAACCTCATAATGATTAATCATATAGTCTCTCAAGGACAACTCAAACTGTATAACCTCGCCATTTTAATCCTTTTTTTTTATTTGATTTTATTTGATTGCATGTTCTTCTATTAAAAAAAATCTTATCTTAAATTATTATGATAAGATTTTAGAATTGTTTTCAAATCCTTCATTACGGATGGATCGAAATTTAAGACCCATTCCCATCTCGAAATTGTCTTTCCAATACATTTTTTCTTATTCAAAAAGGGTAGTTAATGAAGCATTAGGCAATTTTTTAATCATATAGTTCACCGCCGAGCATTGATAGTTTTTTTTATTAGAATAAACTATCTGTATTCGATATTCAATTTTAATTCGACTAAATTTGGAATAAAACTTTCTCGACATATGTTTCTCTATATACAATATTCAAAGTCGATATCTTACTTAAAAGTAATAATATGAAAAGTTATTTCTTTTTGAATAAATTATTAGTATTTGATAATCACATTAAATTCAACTAAATTCGATTCGAATCAGATTTGATCATTAAAAGACCAATCTCTACTTATACCTATTTTCTATATATATATAAGATTTAAATTCAAAAACTTACTTTAAGAGTATCAGTATTTAGTTATTGAATTAATTACACGTTATCACCTTAAAAGTTATTTATTTCTTTAAAAGTTATAAATCATATTTATAATTTTAAATATATATTGTACTTTTATTTTTCAATATAAATTTTTAACTTTGAGGCCGAAGAAAACATTGGGGGAAGGGAATAATCACAAAACATATATGCTCCATGATTTTGTGTTCCCTTACCAATAAAAGGAATATATGTCGCATAATAAACAATCAATTTTTATTTTGTCATTTTTCTGTTCTATTCCTCAAATGATTTATTTTTTTTTAAAAAAAAAAAATTGGGATCTTGCTGTCCCTCTAGCCTCAAATATTCTCTCACAGCTCATCCATGCCTTTTGAAATTATTAAAAAAATAAAGTAGTACAACATAGTAAATAAATTGGCCTTAAAGTTTAAGAGCACACTTCCCATGTTGCGAGGTGTATGAAAGGCATTTTTAGTAATTTAAATTTTTTTTTTTACGAACGAATAGTTATTTTAATAGATAAAAATATTAAATTTTTTAATTAAATATTAAGTTTGAAATTTAAGAATAAAAAAAATACGTTGTGAGAGTTTATCTCTTAAATTGAGCCCGATAATATTTAAATCAAATTATTCAGATTTCAATTGATTATATATATATATATATATATATATATATAAAGGTAATTTATTTTTTTTTTTTTTGGGACCGTTTGGGCATTTTGCTTAGATACATGATGCAAAGTGGAATCAAATCAAACCACCCTTTTATTCAAAACGTCCTTATCATATATTATCTTGTTGGTTGAAAGTCTATGATTGAATATCCTTCGTAAGCAACCAAGGGCACTTAATTAATTGCAAAAAATAAATTTTAATTTGCAAACCCTACAAGTCACCTCACTTGAATACAATTATGCTGAGCCTTATGTTCCAAATGATCTAAGCTAGATTTATGTTCAATCGATATGAATCTTTTTTTTTTTCTTTCCCTTTTCTCTTCATTCAACTCAACTTGGGTAGCAATTTGCCTTTTGAGCCGGGCTTTGGGAAGCCCGAGCTTGCCTTGATTAAATTTTGATAGGGCCAAGCCTAAGACTGATATGACACTCGAGTAGTGTCACGGTACTATGACACTATTCGGTTAAAACTCAACTCAAATTCAATCAAATCGAACTCAAACTCGAGCTTGGGCTCAGGTGACTCGGTATTGAGTCTGAGCCCAAGCCCATGCTTTGTCAAGCTTGAAGAAATTAAAGTGGAATTTTTTGCATAAACACATGACATTACTCGATGACACTTCGAGTTCGAACCCAAGCCCGAACCCGAACTCGAATATGAAAAATGCAAGCATGCCAAGCTTGAGCCCGAGCTCGAGCTCACATAATCAATACTCAAGCCGAACTCGAGTATCAACACTATCCGACTTGATCCGAATATCATAACACCCCTAGCCAAGCCCGAGCTCGACTTGAGAAAAGTAAAAAAATCGAGATTTGAGTGTGGCCCAAAAAATTGGAAGGGTCTCGATCCCTTTTTGGACCAGATTTGGACCAAAACATAATTTTTTTATTATTACTTTTAGACTACATAATTTCCTTTTTTATATTTTTAACTCATTGTACAGCAAAATAAATATAAAACAAAAATATATAAATCATCCAAAATAAAATACAAAACAAATATCACCATATCAAATTAAAAATTACACACTATTTAATAATTAACAATAATAATAATATTATGAAAAATTAAAAAAATTATATTAAGAGAAATATATTAAAATCATCATCTAAATGTCACAATATTTGATTTTTAATTTAAAAAATAAAAAATAAACGGGTCGAGTTTATAACGAAGTGAGCTTACTGCTGTTCAAACTCAACTTGTAATTAAAACAGGTCTAAAAAATGGTCCCGAGCTCGACCCAAGCCCAAAATGAGCCAAGCTTGGCCCTTTAAAATGGGCCGAGCTCGGGCCGGCCAGCCCGCCCAACTGCCAGTCCTAAACTCAGCTCAATAGTAATATGCCGTAAAAATTCAAAAAAAAAAAAAAAAGAAAAGAAAACAAATGTAATGGGAAGTCAAATGCACCGTGTAATCAAATTTTGCCATTTCAAAATGGTAATCTTTAGATGGCCATCTCTTGATCGGATACACAACTCACTAGCATTCTAGGCACCGGCCAAAAAAATTATATTAGGTTGAACAAAGGGGAAAGGTATGGAGATTAATTTTTTTTAAAAAAAAGTTTCTAAAAGATTTTATTGATATTTTGAGAATATTGAATGATACTCTTTACACTTTTAACTGTATTTATTGCAATACTGCTGGAGAAAGTATGTATTTAACCTTCTCTCTCAATTTTTTTTTTTTTTTAAATGGAGGAGGGGTTGGTTTCACCTTCTTCTTTTTTTTTTTTTTATAAGAAAATATAATTAAGCGGAATTGAACCAAAGAAAAAAAAATGAAAATAGAAATGCTCTGTTATTTGAACTGTCTTTGAGAAACGGTCTGCTTCAACCCCTATTGCCACCTTTGGACATAAGGGAAAAGAATCATTCATGCCCTATATATAGCATTAAACAATGTCATTCATTCAATTTTCAGTTACCTTTTTCTCTAATCTTAATAACTATTTAACGTTTATTGTAATCCTTTATCAGATTTTCTTTTCAAAAATTTATTACTTATGAATTTGGGTGTTTATTAATTTAACTATCAAACACTCATAAAATTCAAAGAAAATTGTAACTTTAAACATTATATAGACTTATTCTATAGTAATATTAGGGTGAAAACTGATTAAAAGAAATCGAATCAACCCCATTGCATGATATTAGAGAAAATAGAAAGGTATTGCTCTTCATGACTTAGTCCCACCATGGTCAAATTCTATTTCAAGAATTCCTTCCCCTTAGCTAATCCTCCATGCCCCTAGAATATATAAGTACTTCCATGGCAAACAACTCAAACAATAGGACTATTATTTTAAGGTATGTCATTTTGTCATGAAATTTTACATAAAATCTATATCACTCTTTGAAATGTGCACCATTCCCATTGAGTAGACACATCAAATGTTTCCTTAGGATCTCAAAACCTAGGCCCAAGTACAGGATTAGGACAAAGGAATTGTTGTCAATGAGATGAGGTTGAATTAGGGCTCCTATTCCCATAATACTTGCCTTGTTGCCATTATCAAGAAACAATTTTGACCAATGCCCTAAAGCCTTGAGATTATGAACTAGACCAAGAAAGAATCAAGAAAGTCAAAGGGCATCAAACTTGTTAAACAAAAAATATATATATATATATATCTATATATATATATATATATATATATATATATACACAAGAGGAAGTGATATGCATAGTAAATAAATAGATTGACCGTAATAACAGCCTAACCCAGTTTGAAAAGGGTGAAAAAAAAAAGTTATTGTAAGAATATCTTACTAGTAAAAAATTCAAATTTAAGTATCTTCTTTTATATTCGAATTTTCTTTGATATATGTATTTTTATGATTTTTACGATCTCTGTGTAACAAAAAAGATGAATAAAAATGCAATCATTTTGATAAAGTTTTTAAAACTATGATATAATTGCGTACATTAAAACATTTGTTTAGAGCAAAGATTTTTTAAAACTATTTCTTTAACAATGGATTTAAAATTATAATCATACACAACGGTTTTAAGTGCTCGCACCTTAGTATGGTGCAATGCTAATGAGCTATCGCTCAATTGGTACCGCCCCTTCCTTGTAAAAGCGCTCGGTTTTGAGTCTTCCTATATATCAAAAAAAAAAAAAAAAAACCTTAGCATGGTGCTATGTGCCCTTGACCAGAAATAATGGTTGAAAATAAGAAAAATTATTTTCAATTTAGATACGTCCTTTTTATAAGAAAAATAAATAAATAAAGATTTGGCCAAAAAAATACATTCTTTCTTTTTTCAAAAGAAAAGGAAGAGGTCGCTTGGGACAACTCAAAAGGTAGAACCTCCTTATTTGCATCTTTTATTTTCCGATTTGATCTCATTTAATTATATCTCTTTGTATCAAAAAAGAAAAGAAAAGAGAAGAACAAAGAAGTGATGGGAGCCTTCTAAATGCGACTCTTTAAACAATAAGTTATGGATAAAAATATAGATAAAATCTTCATAATAATGCTTTTGAAAATTTCTACTAATCATATTTCTTACCTTTTTGACAAAAGAGTTATAGATAAATACTTTAATTTTTTCCTTTAACTTCTTTCTCTCTCTTATGCCGTCAAAAGCTTCTAAAGCCTAATTTTTTTTAAACTAATTAATCAATTAGGAAAGAAATGGAGAAACTAAAATATTATGCCATGGCGAATTGATTTTTGAATCTAGGAAGGGGAGAGAGAGAGAGAGAGGTGTTCTGATATACTAATGGATACTTAGTCTGATAAAATAGAGTGTTGTGAATTTTTTTTTATCAAATCTCGATTTTAAAATTTGAAAATAAAAATGATTATATTAAAAAAGTTATCGCTTAAATAAGATTTCTGTAAAAATTTTAATTAGATTACTTGAGGTAAAAATAAATAAATAAATAAAATCTAGACCTGGGACCATTGGACTCAGAGTTCATAGGACAAAAATAAGAAAAGGAGTAGGACCCACACCTAAAATGATTGAGACCCATGGTAGCCCCACAATGGAAATCGTGGTCCCACATCTATATACCTATAGTGATGAGATCATTAAGACTGTAAGAAATTCACATGATCCAATTTAAGTTTCAATTGGGCTGATAACAAAATCTCGAGTTAGAAGGTTTAAAAAAACACTGAATAACTTAATTTAGAATATTTTATATCAAGAAATTAGAGATCAAGTGAATGAAGATCCAAAATGGGTCTTAATTATGCTCATACAACCCCAATTGAAAGAATAAATGGTCCAAAACTACTCAAAACCAAGGGATGACGAAAATAAAGAAAAAAATAGCAACAAATATTTGGTCAAAATAGTTTGATTTTACTTTATTTAGTTTCTTAATTTTTATCTTTATAATTTATATTTTAGTTTCCTAATTTTTGATTGTTTAGGGAGTTAATAAATTTTTAGTTATCATTTTAGTATTTACCTCTAGCCTATAAATAGGCCATTACACATTGTGTAAAAAACCAATTTTGAGAGAATTAATAAAAATGTAAAATTTCTTAACACAAGTTTTATTCTTTTGAGAACTTTTGAACTTATTCAAAATAGAAGTCTTGTTTAGTTTCTTGACTTATCAATAAAGGTTTCGAACCACCTAAATTATGACGTCATTAATTCAATCTTTATACTTAGTTTCTTATTTTAATGAGAAATGGATTTAAAGTCATATACCTTAGATTCTTCATTTTTTAGTGTAAGAGTTGAGATCTTTAATTCCATCAATTCAAATAATTCGTTAGGACGATTTTTGGACTATATTACTTGTTCCTGGGTTCTAGGGTTTCTATAACCATCGGATTCACATCAGTTGATATCAGAGCAAATCCAAGTTTTCTTCCTTCGAATTATTCTTATTTTTTTTCTTGCTTTTGTTTTTGTTTGTATTTTGAAACTCTAATTCTAATCTCGATTTATCATCTTGGCCAAAATTCTTCATTCGTTGGTTTACTTCTTGTTTTTGATATATTTCATTCTTTTTTTTTTATGCTGTCATAGTTAAAAAAAAAAACCGTAAAAAAAATGTCGTACAAAAAAAAGAAGGGCAAAAAAAAAAGAGGCAAAAAAAGGAAGGGCCAAAAAAAAGAGAGGCCGTAAAAAAAAAAACAATAGTAAAGGCAAAAAAAAGGAAAAAAAATGACAGTTTCCAAATTTTGCATATTATTCTCAAAGTTGATAATTGTTCATTTTGTGATATTATCTTAAATTGTTATTAGCAAATTTCAATTTGAACTTTTTAAATTTTTGTGTGTTGAGTTTGAAATATTTCATTGTCTGTGCACTTTCCTAAATTTATGCACTTACCTAAATTCAAAACTTTATATATTTGTTCTCCTTTCTTGAACTCCTTCCTTATTTGTTCACCTTCCTTATTTGTTCCATTCCTCATCTATTTCCTTTCTAATTTAGAATTTTTTCAAATTTGTGATTTTCCTTATTTCTTACTTTTTCTTTTATTTTTCTTGCTTTTCTTGTTATACTTTTTTTCCATATAAGTTATTAAATTTCACAAGACAATTATTTTTAGTTGAGTTCTCGAGTTCAATAAAAAACTTGACTAAGTGAGGTAGAGTGACAAAAGGTATGAGAGAATTCATTAGAGATAAAAGTCAAATTCAAAGAGTGAAATACGAGTGCATTTGAGTAAATCATTATTTTTGAGTGAAACATGTGAGGGAGTGTGGTGAGATTCTTTCCTATTTTATTTTAACATTATCTTATAGATTCCAATCATGTCTCAAAATCAAAAAGATAGTACAAATGAAAAAGTTCAACCACACGTTGGGCCTAATCTACAATTACAAGCATTTATGGGGGAGATGAGATGAGTGATTAAGAGGGAGTTAGATCTTATACATGAAAGGTTGAATATGGTAGAAGAGGGGTCGCAAAGATGGCAGCCATCAATAGTGCTAAACTCCTTCAAGAGGAATAGGTTTCATCAAAGGAAAGCTGAAATTGTGGATGAGTTTGAAGGAAATGGGTTAGAGGAGGAGTTTGATAGGTTGTCAGTGGGTAGTCATAGGAGATTTGGTCAGGATAGAGAAGTTAGAAATCGAGTAGGCAACAATTTAGGTAGTATCAAGATGAAAATTCTATTGTTTCAAGGCAAAAGTAATCCTGAAGCATATTTTGAGTGAGAAAAGAAGATGGAGTTGGTTTTTGATTGTCACAACTATTTCGAATTAAAGAAGGTAAAACTTGCTACATTGAGTTTACTGATTATTGAATTCTGTGGTGGGATCAGTTGTGCATCAATAGGAGACGGAACGGGAATCATCCCATTAAAACTTGGGATGAGATGAATAGGGTGATGAGACGATGATTTGTACCAAGTCATTACATCAGGATTTATATCTCGAGTTGTAGAGTTTCCACCAAGGTAACTAAAGCATAGATGAGTATTATAAAGAGATGGAGATAGCTATGACTAGAGCCAATGTGGAAGAAGATCGAGAGGCGACGATGGCTAGGTTTTTGAATGGTTTAAATCGGGAGATTGCCAACAAGATCAAGCTTCATCATTATGTGGAGTTGGATGATTTAGTACATATGACAATTAAGGTTGAGAGATAGCTCAAGAGAGGTAACACACGGCCAAAATCAGCCTTATAGATTTCGAATACAAATCTTGGAGAACGAGCTATCCAAAAAAAGAAAAAAATCCAGCAATCTCCAAGATTAAATTCGAACACAAATCAGCTGCCTCCACCATGACTTCTCAAGGTAATGCAGCCTCCACTTTAACTCGATCTAGGGAGATTAAATGCTTCAGGTGTTAGCGAAGAAGACATATAACTAGCCAATGTCCAAACAAGCAAGTTATGGTGATTTGGAAAAATGGTGCAATCGAGTCTAAAGATGAGATAATTTTGATTGTATACCACCATTGAAAGACGCCCCCATCGGAGATAAGGAGTACGGAACTGAACATGGTAAGATGTTAGCACTATTTATATGTCGAGCCATAAACTTATAAGCCAGAGGAGATAAAGAAGAACTACAACGGAAGAATATCTTTCACACTCATTGTCATGTGAAAGACAAAGTTTGTATTTTGATTATTGATGGTTGTAGTTTTACCAATGTTGCGAGTACTACTTTAGTGAAAAATCTGAATTTGCCAATCACTAAACATTTACAACCATACAAGCTACAATGGTTGAATGATAGTGGAGAAGTAAGGGTTACAAAGCAAATTGTGGTGTTATTTCGAATTGGTAAATATGAAGATGAGATACTATGTGATGTGGTGTCAATACAGACCGGGCATGTTTTGCTAGGAAGGCCATAGCAATTTGATCAATATGGGCAACATGACGGTTTCACCAACAAATATTCATTCATGTTCAATCAACAAAAAATCACTCTAATTCCGATGACACCAAAACAAATTTATGAAAATCAAGTGAGATTGTAAATATTGAGTAAACAAAAGAAATAGAAAGATCAAAATGAGTTGAGAGAAGAAAAAAAAAGAGAGAAAAGAAGAGAGAGAGGCCGAATTTGGTGAGGAAGAGAAAAGAGAGAAATGTTCGGCCAATGAGATAAAATCCAAGAGAAAACAAAGAAATTTCTATGTGAAAACAAGTGAGATTAAGCGAGCAATGTTCTCAAAACGGTCAATGATTGTATTTATGTATAAGAAAAATCTTTTAAGTACTGACCAACTTAACCCTTCTTTGTCTAGTACTGTTGTTTCTCTCCTGCAGGAATTCGAAGATGTGTTTCCCAAAAGGTTACCCCAAGGTCTACCATCTATCCGAGAGATTGAACATCAAATCGATTTTATACCCGGTGTATCAATTCCAAATCATCCAGCAAATAAAAGCAATTCAGAAGAGGCGAAGGAACTTCAAAGGCAAGTTGAAGAGTTGATGGAAAAAGGATATATGAGAGAGAATATGAGTCCATGTGCAGTTTCGGTGATTTTAGTGCCTAAGAAAGATGGGACATGGAGGATATGTGTTGATTGTCGAGTCATCAACAACATAACGATAAGATATCGACACCCTATTTCTCGATTAGATGACATGTTAGATGAACTGTATGGTACTTGTGTATTTTCTAAGATTAACTTTAAGAGTGGATATTATCAAATACTAATAAAAGAATAAGATGAGTAGAAGACAACATTTAAAAAAAAATATAGATTATATGAGTGGTTAATTATGCTCTTTGGATTAATCAATACTCCTAGTACATTGATGCGCTTAACGAATGATATTTTACGTGTTTTCATTGGTAAATTTATAATTGTTTATTTTAATGATATTTTAGTTTATAGTAAAATCTTACATGATCGTATCTCATATTTGCATTCAGTTTTGGATGTGTTTAGAAAAGAAAAATTATATGCTAACCTTAAAAAGTATACTTTCTGTACCAATAAATTTGTTTTTATAGGTTTTGTTGTGAGTGCTAAAAGTATCGAGGTGGATAAAGAGAAAATCAAAGCCATTCTAGAATAGCCGACCCATCCATTATAGGTGATGTTAGAAGTTTTCATGGGTTTGCTAGTTTTTATAAGAGATTTGTAAAAAATTTTAGCACCATTGCAGCACCACTTACACAAGTCATCAAGAATTACGTTGCATTTCAATGGAGTGAAGAACAAGAGAATGCGTTATAACTTATTAAACATAAGTGTACTCATGCCCCTTTACTTGTTTTACCTAACTTTTATTAAACATTTGAAATTGAATGTGATACTTCTGGTATAGGTATAGACGTTGTTTTTATGTAGGATGAAAGACCACTTGCGTATTTTAGCGAGAAGTTAAGCGAGACTGCACTTAACTATCCTACCTATGACAAAGAGTTGTATGACTTAGTTTGAGTTTTGGAGACATGACAATACTATTTGTGGCTGAAAGAATTTATAATTCGTATGGATCATGAATCCTTAAAGCATTTGAAAAGTTAACAAAAGCTGAACAAGAGACATGCTTGATAAATTGAATTTATCGAAACTTTTCCCTACATCATTCGATATAAACAATGTAAGGAAAATGTGGTCGCGGATGCACTTTCATGCAGATATGCCTTAATTTCTACTCTTAATGCTAAATTTCTTGGTTTTGAGCATTTTAAAGAACTTTATCCTGATGATCATAATTTTGGCAAATTTTATAGTATTTGTAAAAAATCTGCAAAGGGTAAACTCTATAAACACGAGAATTTTTTGTTTAGAGAAAATAAGTTATATGTGTCTAATTGTTCAATGAGAAATTTGTTAGTTCGGGAATCCCACGGTGAAGAGTTAATGAGACATTTTGGAGTCGCCCAAACCTTGACTATTTTACAGGAATCTTTTTGTTGGCCACACATGAAACGAGATGTTGAGAGACTTTGTAGTAAATGTATTACCTATAGGCAAGCTAAATCGAAGGTTCAATATAATGGTTTTTACACACCCTTACCTATTCTTAGTTCTCCTTGGATTGATATTTCAATGACTTTTGTTTTGGATTTGCCTAGGCGTAAATATAGACAATATTCGATCTTTGAGGTTCGATGACTTTTGTTTTGGATTTGCCTAGGAGTAAATATGGACAGTATTCGATCTTTGTGGTTATGGATAGATTCTCTAAGATGACTCATTTTATCCCTTGTCATAAATCTGATGATACTTTTCATATTGCGGATTTATTTTTTAGGAAGATTATGAAGTTACATGATATGCCTAAGATAATCATTTCAAATCGAGATGTTAAATTCTTAAGTTATTTTTGGAAGACATTATGGAAAAAGTTATGAACGAAACTTTTGTTTTTAACAACTTATCATTCTCAAATTGATAGTTAAACAGAAATAGTTAATAAGACATTATCCACTTTATTGAGAGCTATCATAAGTAAAAACATTAAGATTTAGGAGGATTGTTTGCCACATATTGAGTTTGCTTATAATCGTACTATTTATTCTACTACTAAATTTTCACTGTTTGAAATTATTTATGGTTTTAATCATTTAACTCCTTTGGATTTATTACCTTCACCTGTTTCTAATCAAGTGAATTTAAATGATAAGAAAAAGACAGAATTTGTGAACCAATTTCATGAGAAGGTATAGTTCAACATAAGGAGGAGGACCGAACAATACACCAAGCAAGCCAACAAGGGACTTCACAAGTTGGTTTTTAAACCCGGTGATTGGATTTGGTTACACATGCGAAAAGAATGATTTCTGGTGCAAAAACGTTCTAAGTTGTCCCGAGGAGATGGTCTTTTTCAAGTGGTAGAACGGATCAACGACAATACTTACAAACTTGATTTACTAGGTGAGTATAATGTTAGTGTTACTTTCAATGTTACTAACTTGAGTCATTTTGATGTAGATGACGATTTGAGGACAAATCTTTCACAAGAGGGGGAATGATGAGATCATTAAGGTTATAAAGAATTCGCATAATCCAATTCAAATTTCAATTAGGCCGATAATAAAAGATTGAGTTAGAAAGTTTTAAAAAATACTGAATAACTTAATTCAGAAGATTTTATATCAAAAAAATGGAGACCAAGTGAATGAAGAGTCAAAATTGGCCTTAATTATGTTTATACAAACTCAATTGAAAGAATAAAGGGTCCAAAACTATTTAAAACCAAGAGAAGATGAAAATAAAGAAAAAAAAATAGTAGCAAAGATTTGGTCAAAATAGTTTAGTTTTACTTTATTTAGTTTCCTAATTTTTATCTTTGTAATTTATATTTTAATTTCTTAATTTTTGATTATTAGAGAGTTACTAAATTTTAAGTTACCATTTTAGTATTTATCTCTAATTTATAAATAGGTCATTATATATTATGTAAAAAAAAACAATTTTGAGAGAATTAATAAAATTGTGAGATTTTTTCACACAAGTTTTGTTCTTTTGAGAACTTATGAATTTATTCAAAATAGAGATTTTGTTTATTTTTTGATTTATCAATCTAGATTTCAAACCACCTAAATTATGACGTCATTCATTCCATTTTTATATCAAAATTCTTGTTCTAATAAGAAATGAGTTTAAAATTATATACCTTAACTTCTTCCTCCTTTAAGGTAATAGTTGAGATCTTTAATTCTATTGGTTCAAATAATTCCCTAGGACGATTGTTGAACTATATTACTTGTTCATGAGTTTTAAGATTTTTATATCCATCAGATTGGCATCATGTAGGGTTCCCCGCGAATTGTGAGGACTCTATGTACACATAATCTCTATCACGGAGTACCCATTGGTGAGAGATTTGCTATTTATTGAAATGGATTCTTGTAAATTTTTAGAAGATTAAATAAAACAAAAAAGAGATTCATTGTTTATTAAACTCATTTTAAGCATTATTTTATTTTTTTTTTTGGTTACAAGCATTATTTTTATTATAGACACATATGAAAAACATTCAAGTAATTTGTAGAACATAGATAAATAATAGTGTCATTTTATTTAAAATATGCAACATCATACATGTTTCTATGATAAATTGTATTTTTTTGTCTAATAAAATCATTAATAATTATAATATATATATAGTTACGAATATTTTCATCATGATAAAAGAATAATTTATATCAAGAAAAAAAATACATCAATAAAAATATTATTAAAAAATTGAGAAAAAAGGAAGAAGAGGGGAGGAATGGATGAAAAATTTCCTCTCTTTATTTAGATAATAGAAAATTAGTGGGACAATTATGACAGCGACGGCTACTGCTGCATGAGAGAAGAGAGGAGAGCGATGAGACAATACGAGTCATACTTGATGTGGCACCACGTCAGCAAATCCCACAACCTCACGTGACATGTGCCACTTCGGCAAGTGGCTAGCATAGCGAGGCTATGGGATATGCTGACGTGGTGCAACATCAGTGAGTGACGTGCCATAGAAATTATGTCAATCCAATATAGTTTTTAAAAGTTTATATATCGTTATTACTGATAAAGAGATAATTTCATTTAATTTTTTAAAATTCGGGTTTTCAGATGTTATATTTTAAAATATAGGGATTAAAATATGTACTCATCCCATAATTCAAGGAGTGTAAATATAATTTTCTCAAATTTTAACCATAACTATAATTACAAAAATACTTTTAAAAAAGAGGGAAAGAGACAATACTTAGATTCAAAACAAAAATAATGTGAGTTGAGTGATTAACAAAAAGTCCTGCCTAAGGTTGCAAAATGAAAATGGTCCTCCACTGTCCTCTTCTTGACCCCCCAACTCGACAATTCCACGTGGCATTATATGGCTGGGTTGATCCATTAATAGACTAAGAGGATGAGAAGACAGTGCAATGCAATGCAATGCAGAGAAAGACTAAAGAAAATAATAACAATATTTAATTTTTATTTAAATTTAAAATTTTATTATATTATATTTATTAAAAATATTATATACATTACCCTTAAAAGAGTAATTATTGTTTAAATTGGTTACCTATTTTCATTAAAATAATAATAATAGTTGAAATTTATTTTATTAGCTTAATCATAAATATTAATTTTAATTTTAAGAGCTCTGAGTGATGGGTTTGTAGCAAAGAGAGGAGAGAGAGAGAGATCTGTGATTTGTTGGTAAGGTGGAAAGAACGTCTCATCGTTCAATTAAATGTTTGAATTTAAATTTTTTTTTATAAAAATAAATATTATTAAAAATTTCTTTCAATAATAAAGTTAAATCAATATAAATTAATCGAGATAAAATCTTAAATATCGATTGATCGACAAGCCGAGAAGAGAGAGAGGGAGAGGCAGAACTTGACATCAGTTATCTTCTTTGCTTTACCTTCGCCCCTATCCCTCACGGTTCTTTTGGTGTAGACCCCACCACTCAATCACTGTTCTGACTACCTCACGAGAAAAGTAGAAGGACAAGGAAAAGTCAAAGTAAACTTTGCCCAAACTCCACGGGACCAGCCAAGAGCCTGACAGAATATGGTAATAAGATCAGGCCATTTCTTTTTCTCTTTATTTAGGATGGAGAATAAAACAAGAATAAGAAATAATTTATGAAATTTTATCATAGATAAAAATTTAAAATCAATTAAAAATAAATAATCAATTTTTTTCAAAAAAAAAAAGGGCCCCAACAATTGAAAATTTGAATTTTATGTATCTTCTTGTTTTGTTTCTATAATTAACAGTTTCTTTTTGAGTAAAAGAACAGAAATTAAAGATCAAAACTAATGTGGGTACTAAAATTAACAAAAGTTTGAAGCCATAGGATCTAGAGACATAAAAGGTTGTGATCATTATATGTTAATAGCTTAATATCATTAACCAATCAAATAAAACTACAATTACATAATTTGAAACTATGCCATGCTTGATATCCATGGCCTAATGATACCATGCATTTCTTTTTTTGGATTGAAAGGAAGGGATTATGCATTTCCTTAAATATGAAAGAATTCCTTGCAGGGGGACCATTTCAGCTTTTAGGAGCACTGATTGTCAAAAAGGCTTTCATGGCAAAGATCATCACTTGTAGATAGAAAGTCAAATTTCTCAATCATTCATTGAAGGGACAAATATCGAGATTAAGACCCGTGTCCTGCTTTGGTTCCAAAGAATGGACATGAACAACAATGAATTAAACCATTCAAATTACATGATTTCAATAGAAACATGATCTCTAGCAACTTACAAGAAGAAAAGTGCTCCTTATTATAAATCCTAGAAATAAAATTGAGTGAAATGATGACAATTCAAACTCCTTTTTCAGCACCCCCCTCAATTGGTCACCAGATTCACCAGCTCAGGGACGGCGATCACCACCGTGTCCCACTTCTTTGCCACCGAGCAGTAGTGGCCCCTAAATATGGGAGAGAAAGAAAGACGAGAGAGAAAGAGGAATGCCCTAACAACAAAGATAAGAGCTTTTTCTCCAAGTGCACGTTAGCACATCTTGCCTCAAGACTCCACTCCTTTAATAAATAACTTTATTGATGGGGCTCTTCTTCTTAGGTGTAGAGTCCTTAGACAAAACATAAGAATAAAGAGAAACAAAGAGGCACAATGCTCTAGTGATTTATTCATAAACATCATGATCTTCATTTGTGAAACAGGTGCAAATTTGCCTCGGCAGTCTACATTGAAATTTGGATTTCTATAGGAAGAAAAGAAGAAAAACCAGAGATTGGATTATGATAAGCCCCCCTAATGAACAAAAAGAGGGAAAATAATCTGAGGGAAATCTTCATATCATTTATGTGAAGACGTCACAAAAGAATTAAAGGGAGGCAAAATCTGGCCCTAGCACATAAAAAGACTGTTTAAGAAAGGAGACCTAGAAGAGAAAGGCAATACTTAACTAAAGTGCTATTGGCACATGGAGTCTGTCATAACTCAACCACAAATCCAAACCTTCTGTCTCTCTTAGCTTTGTGAGAACTTCATTCACTTTTTCATGATCCATTAAATGCATCATACCTTCACAAGCATGAAAAAGATAATCAAAGGGTAGATATGAAGAAGTTGGATGAACAATGTGTGTTAGTTACTCCACTAATCGAAAGAAAAATAATGCTTATTTATGCAGAAACTCTATCGGTCATGATCAACACCAAATATTCTAAAAACAACAATCCCATGCCCAAATTTGGTCAAACTCTTTCAAGAAATCTAAGGAAAATGAGCATAGACCACTTAGAAAACTGTGGTACACACTGCACTACAGGATTGGAAGCTTCTGATTGGTGCTGCAAACTAAGGGAGTGGAGCTTGTCACGGTGCAAAGATGATGTAATTTGTTGGTCATGATAGCAGTGATGGGTGGCAGACTGGAAACGGTACTACTAGTGGTGGACAGATAGAAGTCTGTTGGAGTTTCTGAAGGAGCAGTATTTTAAAAATAGTGGTGCTGCCTAATATACATACGGCCTGTACCAGAGAGCACTAAATCTTTTCCGTTCATCTCAAGAGGTACCCAAACAGTACGCAGCTAATGTAACCATTTGCATCATTATGTCTTTTAAGCTTCTGAAGTCAAGAAACCACTTAAAAGATGTACCATCAATATTAAGAACAGTAACATATAATGTAAGATCCAACTTGAGGAAAAATTGGCACTTTCTTCAATGTACGTCAGTTGCACAATGCCTGATCATAGTTAACTACTAATTTAGGAAGAAAAATTGCGGATGAAACCAAAAGGAAATGCTGCAATTAAAGGGCCAACAGGTACCAGTGAAAAGTGTTCTCTTTGGTTGAATTTTCCAAACTTCCTCCAAAGCCTTGGAAAAAAAGTGAAGAGAAAATTTGTAAAATTTATGCGACAACTATCACCAGAAAGCAGAAAGTCTTTTCCCTTGGAAGTCCAAAGTGAGTTGAAAATGATCTGTCTGGCCTCAAAGCATCCTAAGGAGAATATTCAATGAATAAGCCTCAATACAAAACAATGCAGTGAATTCATATGGCATGACTACATGAGCTAAGGCATGAAAAAAAGGAAGAAAGAAAGCACGAACCAGAATAAGGAATTCACAGTCCATAAGAAGTGGGTATGTTTCCTCAGGTATTTCACTAACATCACCAGGAAAGCAAGGAGCAAAATTTAGGATTGGAACCAAGTAGAAGCTCAAGCATTACAATTTGTAGAAAATCTATCAAATCTAGAGGCATCACCTGATGTAGCATATATTACCAAATGAAAACCAAGGGACTGATAGCCACCACTGTGCCAAACAGGTAAGGGATTAATCTGGAGCAAGATATCAGAAGATATGAAAGAAACAACTATTAGAGACTACTAGGGAAAATTTTTATTCAGTATATTATGAACAAACTTCTGACGACTCAACAAAGAATCCAGATGCAAGAACAATTTATACAAACTGGGGCCCTGGGCAGCTCTTGCAAATGGTATTAAATTGCTTTGGTAATCTACAGAGGACGTATAATTGGTTAATCCAATCTGAAAGTACTTTTTTAAAGACCAAGACGCCCCTAAATGATCAGGTTTATCTCAAACATGCTGGGAAAAGTCACCCAGTCAAGTGGTTCATCCATGTGAACATTGCAGAAGGTTGTCACAACAATAGCTATGTGGGTGGCAAGTCAACTCTGTCCAGCATATGCAAAAGTAGTACTGCACCTTCAGTACTTAGACAAAGGCTTGTCACCATTCACCAATCAAATATGGTCATGGAAACCAAGCAGGTTACGTAACCAGTCAACCCAGAATTAGTTCTTGACAGTCAACCTAAAACTACCAGATTAGCATTTAGTTTATTCAAACGAAGGAGAACCATGGGGTCGGCAGGGCGATATATTAAGTTCAGGGAATAGTAGTTATATGATCAATTGAACAAAAAGGACTCACTTTCAGATCATGTACCATGAATGGCTCCTCATGTATGATGTTAAATTGCAACTCAGAAACCGCAGCACCAGGTATAATCCACTCATATCCACTAAATAGTAGTGAGTCTTCTTCATGACCTGAAAATTAATTCAGGTACCAGCATATAATCAGATACAATTAGATTAACAAATGTGATGTAAGTATTCCATGTTTAGATATAACCTAAGACATGGCCTCTAAAAGTTTGTCACTAATTAGACAGGAAGCAAAAACTATTAGGCAAGAGCATTACAAGATCAACCAACACGAGACAAAGTGAAACTTCATTATTTATTTATTTAGAAGCCTGAAACGCTGGATAGCAAATGTTGTTAAATCAACATTTCCAGCAATACGAAGACAGTGCCCATGTTAACACTTGCAGGCACATGTTTGGGCACTTAAAAATGCAACTTAGCATCTATTTTAAGTAAAGGTGGATGAAGGCGAGGAGCTCCAGGCTGTCCTGTTTAACAGTGCTACATGTTTCACTTCCTTTTGGTCATATTGTTCTTGTTACCAAGTTAATCAAATCAAGATTAAAAAAAAAAAAAGAAAGAAAAATTCACGTCTCTTGAAATGACCATGCATGGGAACGCACAGTCTTCATATATGTCTCCATAGCTCATGAGGTTTCAACCAACCAAATTGAAGATAAAAAATCACATCTCGTCTATACTTTGCGGATGTTTATCCATAGTACAGTATGGAGTAGAACTTGCAGTGATGGGACTCATCATTTTGGTGGGATTATATAATGGTTAGGCATCATGTTGGAGGAAGTAGTGATCATTAGCCATGGAGAACAAATAGTAGCACAGTTGGCAATGCTCATGATGATGGAATGCTCCCACTTCCTTTTATGTTGATTTTTGTCCAACAAGCAATACAGGGTGCATTTCTTTTTTCATTCATTTTCTTTTATAGTTGTTTTAAAAATGAATTATGAGGCCATGGGCCCCTATTCAATTTTACCATTTTTCACTTTTATTTCAATCTAATTTACAAGAAAAGTAAAAGTTGGTATGAGTAGGTACAAGTGTTGGAGTCACCTGGTGCATAATTTATCATGTGAAGCTCATTCTCCTTTTCCATTTATTGTACAGATTCAAAATACTTGGAAATACAGACATGAAGCTCTTTTCTGGGCAAATCCAAGCATAACTATTTACCAGAATGACAAACAGAGAGAATTCATATCTTGCTTAAATGCATCCTGCTTAAAAAAATAAAAAATAAAAAAATAAAAAATAAAAAATTGGACACATACGAGTATCAAAGATTGTGAAAATCCGACCAGCATCATGCAGCAAGAAAACAGCATATGGCATCTGGACAAGTGTTAAGACAACCTAAGGTCTAGCGCAAGGAATCACTAGGCTATTTAAACCTAGTAGACAGCTAAGTCTGCAGTTCAATAATGGTATCCTAGTGCCAAATTGCATCTCTTGGCATGTGACATGGACTAAAACTGAAAGGCAGCTTATACCAATTTTTTTTTCTTGGCAGGCCCAGAAGCCTTAGTGGATTACTAATCAACCATGAGAATATAGGAATAGAAATCGAAAGGTATGGAAAATGCAGCAAGAGCAATAAAATGGCAGAATCTATATGGACCTCAAAATCACACTTCGCCACATAAATCGGAACGTAGGGCTGCACATTGTTCGTCCAATCACGAAGGTCATCAAGACCTGAACAAAATAAACTTCACATTTAGATCATGCAAGTTCCTAGGGGAAGATGATTTAATGCAGACCTAGTTATTTATCATCCTATCAGCATTAGAAAGTGTCATGCCAGAGACATCCAATAACATCAGCATGAGAATGAGTGATAATAACTGCATCAAGTGTTCTTATCCTGACAGAAACAGAACTAGTTACACAAGAAAAACGATCTTCAAAAGAATAAGACATCTTATTTCAACCCTTTGACTAGTTTAAGCACCTTGAAATCTTGCTCAACATCGTCCTAGAAAGACTTTGATGTTTTAAACAGAAGATGATAGTACTCCTTAGAGAAGGCCTTAAGTTGAGATGATAGTACTTGACAAATACTTGACCACCACCATCAAACAATCATTGTAAGTAAGATGTCGAGAGTTCTTTAGGAAAATGATTCTATGACTTCTCATCGTTCAATGTCTTGTGTAAGTAAGATGATTGTCTTTCTAGAACTCATGATAAAGACATTGTGCCATGCAAAGAACCAAGCAAGCTATGTATTAAGAAATTAATAAGACCAGACCTATTTTCTACACTCTAGCAACTTGGTCAAGTATTAACACAACAGAAAATATTTGATACTATAATAATCAGGAATGAAAATCATCAGATATATTCTTACTCATAAGTAGCAAACCAACGGAGAGCAATCTGATAGAAACACCCGCACCAGGCCAGTGGAAAATAGGAAAGGCTCGATTAACATTTAAGACATACTGCAAATAAATCTTTTATACCAAGTTGAATAGTACTTAGTAGGAAGTACAAGCAGGAGAAACCTAAAACATTTACAAGAGAGTTAAAAGAGTAGAAGACATGATTAGATGATTGACAAATGAGATGCATTGTCCATGATGCAACAAATTCTCGTTGTAAGAGCTACTAATCATGTCTCATTTTCCCACTGCTACAAGCCAAAGCGGAATCATGTAGCTTTTCTTTTTCTTTCTTGGCGTGAGTGAGAGGGGAAGTATGATGATCAGGAGGTATGGAAAAGTACACAGGAGAATTGTTTAAAATTTCTTTTTTTTCAGAATAGAGCCATTTTGATTTCTTTTGTTTCCCTCCTCCGTTCTTTATTGAAAAAATTAGGAAATTTTGCACTTTGTGTTAGCTTGTCAAAGCCTCATAGACCAATACTGTGTGCTTAAAAACCATTCTTTTCATTGTCAGCATATCGAAATGCTCCCTTATATTATGTTGCAGCCGCATCTAGTAGTACTGCATATGAAAGATATTTAATGGCAAAATTACTTCATGGAATCTTCACAAGGATTACTCATTTGATTTATAAAGCAACGTAGGCCAACATTTTTGGAGCATTATATCACATACCATACCAAAACACTTATGAATTACTCAACACAAAGTTCTTATTTTAGGCCTTTAAGAATGGAAATGTAATTCATTAGAGACTAAGAGTAGATGGAGATGGAATAGCATATTCATCTCCATCTTCCATGTTACGATTGAAGGATCTAGTAACTTGTAGCTCCTTTCATTGGGACAATGTTTTGAGGAAGAAACGATCTTAGTGATAAGGGAATGAAACATGCAATGCAAGATAAATCCGCCAAAGCTAGAGACAACAAAATTTGCAAAACAAGACATAGGAATAAATATGCATAATATTTAGGGACAGATGTCAAATTAAAAATGGGCAGACAGAGACATGTAATAGCTTCTGCATACTTGCCAGGATCTATAAGGATGTTACATCTTCCAGATGGCTGAGGATAGCGGATAAGAATGATTGTGTTCATTCTTCTGTTCTTATTGCCCGGTTCTACAGCTTTTGAGCACAACTGCTTATGCCAGGTGCAACTCCATTAATTTTAGTTATAACCGGAAATAATCTTAAATAAAAAGAGGCAACTGAAAAGGAGTGACAGACCGGACATGTCTTTTGGGGATTAGTCAGGCAGCTCACATGGGGGATTCCTTCACTCGTTCTAGTACCCACAAAAATAATTTCAGAACGCTCTGCAGGTAACTGTACCCCAATATTATTCCCAGCAGAAGGACCAATAAAACCCTAATCCATGTCAGAGCCCACTTAAACAGTGCAGAATAATCAATTCACTCCATAAACAGCGCAGAATAATCAATTCACTCCACAAATTTATTCTATCACAATATGGCCTAAGCCATGTCAGAGCGACAGGGCCCACTTAAACAGTGCAGAATAATCAATTCACCCCATAAATTTATTCTATTTAAGAAATGAAAACCCCAAATTGTATCCAAATGAACAAACATTACTGAAAACCGCAGAAGACAAAGTAATCGTGATGATAAATCTAAAGCAAGGAAAGTTTGAAACCCGCAAAAACAGAACCCGTGGTCCATCAGAGGTGTACAAAATTATCACTTTTGGCATAAAGCGTATCAAGGAAATAGTATCCGAAAAAAAAGTGAACCCTAGTCTTCAATTCCAATAAACAAACTTTAGTCACAATCCCATCAGACGAAAATTGAGGTTCAGATAAATCAATAGCAAGCAAAATAAATGAAACCCACATGATGAATTCAGCCGTCCATTACAACGATGCAAGAAAATCACTCCATCAAAAATGAGAGAGAGAGAGAGAAGGTACTTGAATGAAGAGAAGCGTTGAGAATACGTTTGATCGAAGAAGACCATGTCTGGAAACGGAGAGATTTGAAAAATTGGAGAGAGATGCTGAATTCCTTCTGAGATTAAATTGGACTAAACCGATGAGAGAAGTGGACGAACCATAGCTTTGTACGGATTTAATAATAATTTTAAAAAAAATTGTCGATATATTTTAAAAAAAATATATATCGAATTTTAAAAATTCCATCTATTTTAAAAAATATATCAATAATATATATTGAATCTTCAACACGTAGGTCAATTTTAAAAACTTGACATATTTTAAAAAATACATAAATAATATATATTGAATTAAAAAAATATGAATAATATCTATTGAATTTTTTAAAATTTGACATATATAAATTAGTTTTAAAATTATTTTTTATATTGTATTATTAAATTTATTTTTTTATAATAATGTTAAATTCGTATAAGGCTCGAACAAACTATGCCCATTAACATTGTTTGAAAATCTTGTTCTTTACTACCATCCATTGTTTTCATTGTTTCAAAATCTTGTTCTTTACTACCATCCATTGTTTTCTTTTTTCATTAAATAAAATTTCAAAATTTTATAAAGGTCACTACTAGAGGAACATGTGATTTCAATTTGAAACTTTTTTTTTGTGTTACACGAGATTTGAACACGAGTTAGGGAGGAAAATTGTAACTATTAGACTGTGATTTTAGAAACTCAATTTGAAACTTAATGAACTTGGCTCATAAACCAAATGAGTGATGCATAGATCAGACTCACAAAAATATGAATCGAGCCTAAAGGGGTTCTCGACTAATTAGGTTCGTGAATTTATTAGTTATATATTTGCGTTGAACAATTTATGGATTTTGATTGTCCAGTTATTTGTCATTTGATACTTAATGGTTATTTTAATTTTCTTTTATAGTATTAATTTTATAATTATATATGAAGTTTTATCACTTCCTTAATTTGAATCTCTGATTTATAGCCTTTAATCCTTAAATTCTTTTGTATTTAATTAATATTATAAAAATATTACACACAAGTGTAATAATCAACTATACTCTTTTTCTTTTCTTTTCTTCTTTTAATTTACCATTCCAATACAACCCAACAATAAAATCTTTTCATGTTTTGAGCCCATTCAAAGGACCAATAAAACACTATTCTTAGTTTTTGACCCTTCGGCCTAAAGGCACCCCTATCGAAGGACCAATAAAAAAGGGAGAAGAAGTCTCTCAGATATAGTTTAAATGGTAGAATCTCTTTATTTTTTTTATTTAATTCTATTTGATCATATTTTTTTATATTAAAAAATAAAATAAAATAAAGAAGGGAGGAGAAAGTTGATCTGCTTTACAAGTCTTTAGTGGCAATGAAGGATGAAGCGCAGTCATATGGACCCAGAAAGGTGAAATGGAAACGGCCCCAAATTTTTCATTTAAATAGAAAAGAAAATCAAATCCAACCATACCATTTTATGACAATTTTCTTTTTCCCTTTTTTTGGGTTTGAAATATGTTATTAGAAAATATTAGAAGAATATTTGATTCTGTTAGAAAATATTATTAGAATATTTAATTTCTTTTATTTTTATATTTTTTATATTTATAATAATAAATTTTTTATTTAAATTCACTTTATTATTATAGTCTAGTGAATCATTAGGGGGTTTAAATTTTTATATAGCTTCTGTCACGTCTCCCGGGATCGTGAATAGCCGTCCATTGTCCTGGATATCGGCTGTATTTTTATAAAAAATCGGGTAGAACCTCCTAATAAATCGGAGGTCTCCCATGTACAATTTAACCTGTTTAAACCTTGATAATTTAAAATCGTCCTGTAAATAAACTAAAATGGTCATCCCGGCCTCAAAACAATCTACTAAATCTCACAACCGACGTCCAGACAACGCAAGGCTAACAAATCACCAATAGTCCTAGCCACAGACCTCTACGGTCATGCCCAACTAAAACATAAACAGCCGTCACACCGAACGGACCTAAATTTTATATAATATATAATAATTTTTCAAATAAAAAATTTAAATGTTTACAACCGAATCTCGTGAACAGCTTCCATCTTTGACACATGTAATAATAAATTTAAATTCTGATTCAGGTTTGTCAGAGGTAGAGCAATATTTATAGTTTATTCAGAGTTCGATGTTAGTCTGAAATGATTTGTCTTTTAATTCATTAGCCCACTCATACATTGCCAACTTTTTTTTTTTTTTTTTTTTCTCTTCGTTAAGAAGATAAATTATTGCATATGGCATACCCCCACATGAATTGATACCTTGCGGTGCCAAGTTGCTATATACAAATTGTTCCAAGTCTTTCCTTTATACCCTTTTCCTATAGAAGTTGGATATTAAAATGGGGGTATGGATCCATTTCAAAAACTTATAGCCCCTGAGAGAGGGAAATGGGGATAAGATATTCAATTGAAGACATTTTGACTCCAATTTGCTCCTCTCTCTCTCAATGGCACAGAGAATAGAAAATGCATTAAAACGTTGCACAAAAGGTACCACAAAGTTATGAATCGACGGTCGGTCTAATTCGATAGATTTTTTAATTAAATTTCAGATTCAGAACTTAACAATAGAAAAGAATATATTGAAAGAGTTTTTTTCCTAAATTGGATCTGACAGAACTCAAAACTGATTAATCAAAATATAACTATTAATATTAGTTAGTCAAAAAAAAAAAATTACCCACAAAATCATGGAAATACAAAAAAGTCTCGTTGTCTCATAGATGCCCTTCTTAACCATCTATCTCTCTCTCTCTCTCTCTCTCCCCCATTTCATATATTAAACTTTGAAATTTCTACTTAAAATAAAAACAGATCCCGCTGCTCAAATTATTGACAATTTTTTTGGGGAGCCAATTGCAATATGACTTAAAATATTTTGCATGGACCTCATTTATGTATCAAAAAGAAACACAATAAGAATTTTTTTTTTCCTCACCGAAAATGTGTATTGAATCACTATTTCTACATCTCTAAAGGGTTAATTTCTTATTTCGGGAAATCTATATTTTTGTAAAAAAATAAAATTTCAACATCTATTTCATAAGTTTATTAGCTTTTTCAAAAATTTAAGGATTAAAATTTAAAAAAGAGTTATGAAGTTGTTTACTAATGGATATTTTTCTTCATTTATTTTATTCTTTATAAAAAAAAACCTCTCCATTAAAAGATATTATGTATGAAAATCGGACCAATGATTAAATATTATTTTGTATTAATATAAATTAATAACTAATTTGATTTTTAAATATTTGATTTTCTTAATTTTTATATCTATAATAGTGAATTTTCTCTGTATATTCGTTCTATTATAATATTTTACTAAAATAATAGATCATTAGGGTTTTTTATATAAACACAGATTTTTATGTAACCCACAATTGCAAGCTACTTCTTTTTGCAGCATCACAATCCCCAATCCACCGCCCAAAATTCTTAGATTTCTCATTTAATCACATTAACATTAAATAATTATAAGCATTATTATTAAATTATTCTGTGGAAACTTTTTTTTTATTATTTTAAAATAAGGCTGAGTCAACCTACACATGGAGCAAAATATTTATGTATTTATTTATTCACTATCTCAGGGGAAGAGGTGGGGACTTATTAATGATATATATATATATTTATATATTGATGCTTTAGACTTAGTTCATTGCTTAGTATTCGGAGTTTCACTCTAATTAATCTAAACCGAGTCGCGATCGGATCCTTATTCAGAGGGGATTCTCTCAACATCGTTTTTATCACTCTCAAAACTCGAATCCGAACACTTAGTATCGACTCCTTATTAAAGATATATGCTAAAGCATATGCCCTCTGAATAAACTTATCAGCCATGACTTTGCCCCCCATCATGATTCTTCCAGCTCTCAGATATAGAACGTGATATGCTTTCAACTCAGGTGCTAATTTCCTACCAAAACGGATCATGCCTTATGAACTATTAATGACACATTAGGGATATGTTATTGAGAGAAGGGATTTTAATCTCATTGAAGATCATTTTATTATTTTACTTCATTATTTGATTATGAATGGAATGAATATCTATATTTATCAATATTTAGTTAGTTCAGTGATCGAATACTGGTATCTTTAATCAAGCTTTTGGGTTCAAATCTTATATATGGAGAAAATATGTAGTAAAAGAGTTTTGAATTTGACTCTTAAGAGACTAACCGACTCGAATTGGATTTGGTCGTGTTTAATATGATTATTAGATACTGATAATTTATATAAAAAAAATCAATATTTTAGGAATTATAGAAAATCATGAAAAAAGAAACTCGTGTAAGTATTAATGTTATGCATATTTTTAAATTGTAAGGGTAAGCAATATCTATCTAAAGGTAGTCGAGCTATTAAATAAGAGTGACTTTCATTTTATTCATAAATCTTTTTTAATTTTGACAAAAATAAGAAAAATATATTAATTTTAAATCTCTTAATTTTTTTATTAGAGTTATTTCTAATTGAATTAATTGACATTTACAACTAGTTAAGTGTTGATGTTGTCCATATGAATTACATCATTGGCACTTCAATAGTCTAATGGTATCTTTCAATTTTAATACACAAAAATTTCTCAATACTATCGTTTCGATTTTCAAAATGGCTGATTCATATTTATACAAAATTCTTTACATTATGTTTAATGAATTATTTATTTTTTTATTTATAATTTTATTTATTTTATAATTAATTATTACATATTTAATTATTTTATATTCTTAATTTAAAAGAGAACTGATCTATTATTCGTATAAATTAAATATTTTTCATAAAATTATTATATTTTTGATATTTTTATTTCTTAAATTCATACAAAATATCATTTTTATATATCATTTCGTATTCGTTTTTATTTTTTCATCTTCTTCCAACTACGCTTTCAACCCCTTAGGAAAGATACAAAAAAATAAGATGGGGGAAGAAAAGAAAAAAAAAATGAAAGTGACCTATAACAAAACTTGAAACGTGTGTTGAATGCTTATGTCCACCCCCACTTTTTTTGATTATTCATATCTTTCCTAACCAAAGCAAGTAAAGTCCAGTAGGGCACTTATTCAAATCATTCTAAAATTCAAAGGATCTTGGCACAGATTTTCATAATTCATTTTTCCATAAAAATATATCATAGCTTTTATAATCATCATTTTTATATATATTTTTTTAAAAAAATATAATCAATCGAATTAAAAAAAAATAAAGGACTCTATTATTTGAATTATTCCCGATAAACATATCTAATGTCGAGACTTTCATTATTCTTTTGGATAATATAAAATTTTATTTCTAAGTATGAGATATTGCACGCCTGTCATATATCCTTACAAATATGTGTCCCAAATCCAATGTTGACCTGACCATAGAGTTTGGATTGAGTTTATGAGTAGCTTTCTTAGTCGGAATAGGTTTAATTTTGAGATAAAATTGTATAATAAGATTTAGTTTATTTTAGCTTTCATAATTTTTTTAATAAAATTTTTATTTTTAATTATGAAATAAATTGTCTAATAAGATTTGATTTAGTTTAATTTTTGATTTATTTGATCTATCTTGTATTATTTTTAAAATCTAAACATTAATTGAGGAAAAAATAAGAGAAATTTTCATATCAAATCTAAATCAATGTATCAACTCACACAGGTTGAAAGAAATGCAACCTTTTTCTCAAACTCCTTCGGACTAAAGAAATATATTTCAAGTAATATTAATTTTTTTGAAATAAAAAAACGATATTCAATAATCATATTGACCAACTAAATTTAGTTCGAGTTAGATTATATTATTAATAGATAAAACTCTTTTTATATTTATTTTATAAATATATAAAATTTAAATATCAGATATGATAGTAAACCGTAGGTATCTTACTTATGATATACTGCTTTTAATGACCACCTGTATGGCAATTGCGTGTTCAAATCATTTGCAGCAAGAAAGATTAAAGCTGCAAAAGGGATTGCCTTAGCCTTCAATAGAAAGCAATGACCACATGGGCACTTATCTTCAACATATAAATATATATATATATATATATATATATATATGTATTTCTCTCTCTTCTATTTATCTTTCCTTATTTGAGAAAGTCATTTTAAGCGAAAAGTATTCATTTTAGTTACATTAGTTTAAGAAATATTTTTTATTTTTATAATACGTCTGGCCAAGATTTGATCAATTAACATATTTTTCTATATAAAAAACCATCTTAATAGTTATGCATTCCCTCTATAATTCTAGCTAGAAAAAAAAAAAAAAAAAAAAAACCATCTTAATAGTTAATCACAAATGGTATCTTTTAGTAAGGAGAAAAAAAAACAATGTCACCATGATTACTCGCTGAAAAATCAAATTTATCATTCTGTAATTGAATATTTAGTAAAAATAATAATAAAAAAAAAAAAACAGTGATAAAGCTAAAAAAAAATAATTATTAATTTCTTAATCTTCTAAAGTGGCACTAAAGCGAATTGAAAAAATTATTTAAAGTTGACATTTGAAGTAAAACAAAGGAAATAAAATATATACAAAACATAGACTAGTATCTATAAGTTGCTTGAAAAATAAGCATGTAAATAGGAATTAGGGTTTAGTCCATTTGGAACAAATGAAACTCTTGTGTAAGGTTACTCCTAAGGTTTGTATGTACCTCAATGACTTGATTTCTAGAAAATAATGAACATAGAATTTGTCTTGTAAATTTTGGTAAATAATATGTACTAAAAACAAATACCATATAAAATTTTCATGAATTTAATATTTATTTATTGCATAAATCATAATAGTTTATGATTAATGTTAATCATGAAATATAATATATTTTATTACAAATTAAATAATATTACATAAATCAAATTAATCAAAATTTCAAATAGATCAATATATATATATATATATAGACATATATATGTGTGTGATAATATGCATTTTTGATCAAAATACTTTTCAAATATTAGGACTTTTCAAAACAATCTTCAAATATAGCGAAAATATATTAAAATTCGGTTCATTTAATTTTTCTAGCATTAGCCAGTAAAATTATGATATTATTTGATAATATCTATTTATTTGATAAAAGGAGTATTATCTCACACAAATTAAAGTAATAAAAGAAAAAATAATTTATCTTAAAGGGTGTTCAACTATATATATAAATTATTCAAAATATTTTATAAGATGAAACTTGCGAGATTTTCGGTAAATCTTTTCTAAAAGAGTTTATAAGTTTTAAATTTTATTTTTAAAGTTTATAATCTGTTAAAAAAAGTAGCTTTACACTTATTTTTTTATGCAACTTAGAAGATACTTTATTTTCACTAATAAATTGACTAAATTATCTTTATTGATATTTTATTATTCTATGATTATATTTTCAATATTAATAAATAGTTATTTACATGATATTGGTGCTATTTTATTATTTTTTAATAATTTTAACATTGAAAAGAGTTTATAAATATTCATTATCAGCAAACACAAGTTATAAGCTAACTTATACAGAAATAGATATGAAACGATATAGAGAAATAACACTTTGCAAGAATAAATAAAACGCAAAAGTGAAAAAATACGTAAATATAAAAAATATAAGGATTTTTATGTAAATATTAATTATTTTATAAAAATAATAGTATAGTCATATTTTATAATAAAAATCTAAAATAATTATATATGTAATTATTAACCATAAACAATAATATAAAAATTAAAAATAATAATTAAATAAACAAATAATTCTTTAAATATGAAAAAATGTATAAATATAAAAATATAAAATTTTTATATAAATATTAATTAATTTAATGTGTTGATTTATTTTTGAAAATAATTCAAAAATTGAAAAATATTAATTAATTAATATTTTTATAAAAATTAAAAATAATAAAAATATTTTATCTTTATGAAATATTTGGATACACTAAATTAATTAATAAATATTTACACAAAAATTCTTATATTTTTTATATTTATATATTTTTGCATAATTAATTAATTAATTAATTAATTATAATTTTTATTTTCATATTTTATATCTTATAATTAATAATTACATATTTCATTATTTAAAATTTTTATTATAAAATATGATAATTCTATTATTTTTGTAACAAAAACTAAAAAATGTACCAGTCAGGAGAATTGAGAATTTAAATATAGGAGATTTAGTGAAATATTGAGATAGGCTATCGAAAATTTGAATGCAATGCATTCGTAAAGATATGATGGTTAAGAGATTAACTGATGAGATGAATTTAGATAAAAATGAATGGCATAAGAAAATTAAAATAAGTTAAATCATATCATTATAATTATAAATTTACATGATTAATTAGTTTTTTTTTTAATTTTTAACTAATCTATAGTTATCTTTTAAATACTTGATGTTAAAATTTAGAATTAGAACTCAGTTTATTTCCATTGTATTCTTATATTTATGTGTTTATCATTTTTTATCTTTTATATTTTTAAAAAATATTATTTTAATGTGGATTCGCATTTCCATTTCGGTTTCGCTGCAGCCTACGAGGCAATTAAGGAACCAAAGAGATAACAACATCTTAGAAGTAAACAAAACACATGGCGGAAATCAAGTGGAGGGAGATGGAGTTTTCAGAAAGCCAGGACAACTACCTAGTAATCCTCTTGTGCCAACACATATATTAGAAAATTTTATTAGTAAAAAATGACGTCTTGACCATTGACTTCAATATTTCCCCAGATTCAACAAAAGCAATCCAACCCCCCAACTTCCATCTTACTTCCTCTTTCATCATCATAAATAAATAAATAAATATATATATATAAATAAATCTGTCCGTTATTTAAAAAAAAAATCAATTTCCCATTGCTTTCAATTCAATTAAAATTAAAAAAACTTTTTTGCTAAACTCTTCTTCTATAAATTGTCAATTTGTACTCATTTTCTTCCACAACCACACCTCAACACAATGTCTGTGTCAGTGAGTTCTCTTTGGTTCATGGTTCTCTTTTCTTTTGTACTAAGCTATGGTGAAGCTTCTCATCAGATATACAGAAATCTTGAATCTATTCCGTCTTCTTCTTCACAAGATCAGCCTTATAGAACTGGGTATCATTTCCAACCTCCCAAGAATTGGATGAATGGTACGTTCTTGCAGAAGTGCTTTCCTTCTGATTTTTTGTTTTTTCTTTTCATGGGATTTGATCTTTTTTTCTAATTGGTGTGTTTTGTTTTTCTTGTTTTTGGTAATTGAAATGGTCCTGCTTGTGGAATTGGCAAAATGGGTATCTGGATTTCGGCAGATCCTAATGGTGAGTTTTCTCTGCTCCTTCATCTTCTTGTTTGACTTTGGCTGTCAGAATATTTTGACAATGAATTCCATTTCGAAAAACATGTTTTGGGTGTTGTGAGTACTTTTTCTGCTCACATTCTACAAGATTTAACTTATGGATTGTGCAGTATGTTTGAATTTATTCATATTGTATAGGGGTTTAGACATATTTTTGCGAACTATAATGTGAACAATTCTAGGAAATAGCAAGATTTGTCTGTGTAGGACATCCATACGCTAGATTCTATCCAACAAGAAAGAACAAAGAGCCCAAATTGGAAAATGTAAAGTTACTGACAGACAGACAGACTCAATAGTCTTTTCACATTAATTTTTTTATTTTTCTTAAAAGTATTTAACGGAATTGCGTGTTTAACCCAACAATTTCTTCAAATTGAATTTATCTTGTTGGTATAAGTAATTTTCATTTGGGGTCACTTTCAAATTATGAAAGGGATTTGGTCGATCATTTTAGTGCTGGGTAGGACCATCAAAACCCCTTTATGGGAAGCAGTACAGAAGTGGTGCACTATGTGGTGCTTCTGAGGCGGGACAAACCCAATTTTTCAAAATAAAAGTTTAAGTTTTTAACACCAAAATTAAGATTTTGTTGATTTTCTTTCCAAGTTTTTGCAGATAATGAGATCTTTGATGCCCCATCTTGTAATTGCAGTTCATTGATTCTAAGAACAAATATTTGTGCACTTGTAGGACCTATGATTTATAAGGGACTATACCATCTCTTCTACCAGTACAACCCATATGGTGCAGTGTGGGGCAACATAGTGTGGGCGCACTCTACTTCAAAGGATTTAATCAATTGGGTACCCCACCCGATTGCCATTTTTCCATCTCAGCCATCCGATATCAATGGGTGCTGGTCGGGTTCAGCAACATTAATTCCTATGGGCAAAGACATAGTGCCCCACATTTTATATACCGGTATCAACAAAGCAAACCAACAAGTCCAAAATTTAGCCTTGCCTAAAAACTTATCAGACCCGTATCTTATAGAATGGGTAAAAGTACCTCAAAATCCACTAATGGCACCAACTAGCGCTAACCAGATCAACGCAAGCTCATTTAGGGATCCAACCACAGCTTGGCGAGTCAGAGGAGAGTGGAGAGTGATTATAGGAAACAAGAAAAATCGTCGAGGGAAGGCAATTTTATACCGCAGTAAGGATTTTACAACATGGGCAGAAGCTAAACACCCGCTGCATTCATCACCAAAAACAGGAATGTGGGAGTGTCCTGATTTTTACCCTGTTTCAACTAGTTCCCAAGTTGGCCTTGACACATCATTTGTTGGTAAGGGCACTAAACATATCCTTAAAGTGAGTTTGGATGATAAGAAGCATGATTACTACTACATTGGAAATTATATCCCCAAAAATGATACCTTTATCCCCGATGGTGAAACCATCGAAAGCGTGCCGGGATTAAGGTATGATTATGGCAAGTATTATGCATCAAAGACATTCTATGACAGTGTGAAACATGCGAGGATTTTATGGGGTTGGGTTAATGAATCTTCATCCACTGCTGATGACATTAAGAAGGGTTGGTCTGGAATTCAGGTTAGTTTTTAGTATCATTTGCTTTTCTTTACGTACTATTTTGATTTCAGTTAATTTTATTAACTTGATCACCTTGAATCGCGGAAAAGCTAGAAATTTATAATTGGAAGCCAAATGTAATATACATTTTTTAATTTGTAATTTAAAAGGGGTAGAATTATAATTTTTCATTAAGCATTTTTAGTTATAGAATTTTGAAATTTTGATTATAATTTTTTCCTTATAATCTCAAGAAAGGGGCTATCCCTGCCCCCTCTCTTTGCCCATGATGGACAGTAGAGTTCTTGCTGCATGCCTTTGTGCAGATTCACTAAAAACTGATTTAACAAAATGCAGGCGATTCCAAGAACCGTATGGCTTGATAAATCAGGAAAACAAGTGATTCAATGGCCAATTCAAGAAGTTGAGGAACTGCGTGGAGAAAACCCATCTATCACCATGGGTCCAGATCTTGAAAGTGGATCGCGGATTGAGATTACTAGGATCACAAGTGCGCAGGTAAGTATTTTAGGCGCATTATACATTCACTAATCCTTGTAATCTATGTTGCAAACTTGGTTGAGGTTATAACTTTTGAAATAAGAGAATGGGTACCTATGTTACAAACATAGGTATCTTATTTTGAAAAGTTACCCATTACAAACATGGGAAACTTTTGAAATGCACTAATCTTTATAATCTTGTATATAACTTTTCTTATATGTAAAATACGAATCTGATATCTTAATTATTGGATATCAATGCCGATCAATTAGTCGTTGGTTCACAAATATCTTATATGGCTCTCCGGTGTTCAATTATTTTGAAGTGAATGTGATATGGAAATTACGCAAAATTGTGTAATGTATGATTTGGTAGTTGTATGCTATATTATTGAACAGGCAGATGTAGAGGCTGTATTTGGGATATCAGACTTTAAGATGGCAGAGGCATTTGACCCGAGTTGGACCGACCCGCAATTGCTATGTAGTCAAAAGGGTACAACAGTAAAGGGTGGATTAGGCCCATTTGGTTTGCTGGTTCTGGCCTCAGATAAATTGGAAGAGTACACTGCAGTCTTTTTCAGAGTGTTCAAAAGTCAAGAAAAATATGTAGTCCTCTTGTGCAGTGACCAAAGCAGGTAATATCTCTCTCTCTCTCTCTCTCTCTCGAGCATTTTTCTAATGCGACTATTTCACTCGAAAAAAAATTGTTTTTTTTTTCCTTTTTCAAAATGAAAAAGAGGAAGAAGAAGACTCCCTGAAGGTCTCTTTTGGAATTGTGAATAGATCTTCATTGAATGGAGACAATGACAAAACAACTTATGGAGCATTTGTGGATGTGGATCCTGTTCATGACAAATTGCACCTCAGAAGCTTGGTAAGTGTATTTTCAATTTTGAATTTCAACAAATTTAACTTGTATTTTTTTTTAATAAATCACTGATATCAGATAATCATATTGAATTTAATTAAATCTGATAAACTACTCGATTTATAAAAAATTATAAAATTAATGAGATTATTATTTTACTTTTTTTTTTTCTTTTGTAGATTGATCATTCTGTGGTAGAAAGCTTTGGAGGGCTTGGAAAAGCAGTGATAACAGCGAGAGTATACCCAACATTGGCAATAGGCGACAAGGCTCACTTATATGCCTTCAACTATGGATCTGAGACCGTCACAATCAATAGACTTTATGCTTGGAGCATGAAAAATGCTAAACTCCATTGAAAAACATGCAATGATGACTACCCATTTTCCATTATTTCTACCTTTGCATTAAAGTGAAGAAAATAAAATGAAGAGAATATATGTGCTCTTATATATATATATATAAACTCAGGCCACTCAGCTATATCTCCCAAGCCAAGCAGAGGATGCACGAAGGAGTCACATCTTTCTTCTATTCTTTTCCCTTGATGCAGTTGGTTCATCCTGGATTTGAACCAAGATCACGTATGTTTGAGAATATTTGAATTATTTTTATTTTTATATTTTCATATTTGTAATAATAAGTTTTTTTTATGTAAATTTAAATTATTGTAATAGTTAATTGAAATAATGAATTATTATGATTTTATATTATTATATTGTTTTTTATTTGTAGCACATTCTCAATGCAACATACAACTATATATATATATATATATATATATATATATATATATATATATATATATATATATATATGTGATGGAGGTGAGTTTTGGTTCCTCAGATATCAGCTCCTTATTGACTCGAACGGTTGCCGTCGATGGTGGATACACCTGTAAAAACCGTCGGATGGTGCTCTGACGGGGAGACTCCGACGCTCAAGTCAGTAAAGAGCGGTTTTCGTTTGAAAGAAACAGACTGAGAGTAGATGAAGAGTGGTTTCCTGTGATCAATGTGCTCCCTGTGTTAGTCTTAGAGAGCGTGCCTAATGTCGAAGGTTTTAAGATCCTTTATACCTGTGAGAGTTATGCGCCGTTGAGGGACTTCCACTCTACTTTCCTTATCGAACTGATTTCAGGAATCTCGGAAGTCAATATTACGAATTGATCATGATCCTCATATATCGGGAAACCTTCCTCTTCGGGTGGAATGCTTTCCTTATCTGAAAGATCTCGGAATTGCTGTTACGAAATCAAGGGAGTTCTGACCTTCCTTTTGTAATCGATGACGGTGTTGTCCGTCATTCGGTTGCTTGACCGATAAAAGGTCTTTCGAGACTCGCCGGGTTAAAGGACTGACATTTGCTTAATTAAAAGAGGAGACTATCGCTGATTGGTTAACGAAGAAACTGAAGCCTTATCATTCGGTAGACTCGGGTAACTAAGACCTTTCAGTAGAACGATTGGGGCGACTATGACCTTTCGATAGATTGTTATTGCGGATATTAGACATTGATCGACAGACCCACTTTTTGTGGGTCCTTTGGGAATTGACTCTTTTTGTCTGGGTCTTAGACTACATCCCATCATTTGCCCCCGACTTATGGATTTCTTGGAAAAGAAAAGTCATAAGTGAAGCGTGTTTCGTACGTTATGAATACATAGGAACATTTGGTCCATTCTGATTCGCCCGCCTTGTACATTAGGAATGCGAGCTTGTCTCTTCACATACGGTTTTCTTTATAGGGAACTGAAGGTAATTCACTCTCGGCATTTATGACTTGCTTTCGTGCTGATCCATTTTATCTTCTTCGAATTAATTGAGGCTTCTGCTTCTTACGACTATAAATAGCCATGACGCGCATTCATTTCCTTTCGTAGAGAACAACCTTCTTCCTTCTTAGTTGCTTGGTGGAGAATGATTCTTCCTGAGGGTCGATTTTTGAGGTGTCGTAGCGTGCGATGTTTCTTGGTTGGGATGACTTCGGCTGGAATGAGATCTCATTAAAGAAGAGGACTACTGGAATGAGATCTCATTATGTTGGCCATTCACCGGTGAGCGTAATCCGATTCCTTGCCACCGAGGGGATGTATCTTGTATCGTCTTGCATGATCTTCCCCAGTCAGTCCTCACCCTCTGAACGTGGTGGAGGGTGTTTCTCACACCGTCTTTGGATGGGTAAGTCGAGTCTGGGCTGCGTTGGGGGTGGCAAAACCTGGGCTCGTCTTCTCTTATCCCTAGCGCTATATTTTTGTACTCTCCAGTGTAGGGATTATGTTCTTCATCTTCAGGTGAATAAGGTGGACCTTTATGTATATTTTTCTTGGCGTAATCAGTCGGATCTAGCGGCTATCTTGATGTATTTCTTCACATGAAAACAAATAAGAGAATTACTTTTCGCTTATCTGGATCATATTTTTGTTTCTTTTTTATTTTCTGCATTGCATGGCAATTTCCTTCAGTCTTTGTCAAAGTAGATTGGTAGATACTGGGCGACTGAGACCTTTCGATAGGAAAATTTTAAGTTGTGGGCTGCGTCCACCTATCCGGGGAGTTACATCCCCTATTGACGACACGTACGATCGGTAGAGGCTGGGCGACTGAAGCCCTCCTAGCGATAGGAAAATTTTAAATTATGGGCCGCGTCCACTCTTCCGGGAAGTTACATCCCCTATTGACGACGCGTACGATCGATAAAGGCTGGGCTACTGAAACCCTCCTAGCGATAGAAAAATTTTAAGTTGTGGGCCGCGTCCACCCGTCCGGAGAGTTACATCCCCTATTAACGACACGTACGATCGGTAGAGGTTGGGCGACTGAGACCCTCCTAGCGATAGAAAATTTTAAGTTGTGGGCCGTATCTACCCGTCCGGTGAGTTACATCCCCTATTGACGATGCATACGATCGGTAGAGGCTGGGCGACTGAGGCCCTCCGGCTGGAGATCTTGAGTCGTGCTTAAGAAAAACCTCCCGGCTATTAGATAGCGCTGAGACTCATTGATAGTATATGAGCAAGTTTTTCGAGTTCTAAGTCCTAGGTATCATTGATCCGTCTAAGTTGTCGAGTCGGTACGTTCCTGGTCGTACTACGGAACGTACTTGATACAGTCCTTCCCAATTAGGGGCGAGCTTACCCCCGGGCTGCTGTTGGCCGGTTGCTTCCACTTTCTGTAGCACCAATTCTCCGGGTTTAAACGCTCGGCTTCTAACTCTTTCGTTATGATACTGGATCATTTGTTGTTGATAGGCCGCCATCCGTGCTGATGCAAATTCTCGTAGTTCTGGAAGTAGGTCTAACCTTTCTCGTAGGGTGCATTCATTTTGCCTGATATCATAGTGAGCTACTCGGAGCGAGTGAATACTTATTTCCACGGGTATGACTGCTTCACTTCTGTAAGTCAGACTGAAGAGTGTTTCTCTTATTGCCCTTCGAGAGGTAGTACGATACGACCAGAGGATGCCATAAAGTTCTTCAACCCATTGTCCCTTGGCGTCATCTAGCGTTGTTTTTAGTTCCTGTAGAATCGTTCGGTTGGTTACTTCGGCCAATCCGTTGGTTTGCGGGTGAGCGATTGATGAAAACCTATGTTGGATCTCCAACTTCTCGCAAAATTCCCGAAAACGCTGATTGTCGAATTGTTTTCCGTTATCCGTGATAAGGACACGTGGTATACCGAACCGGGTGATAATGTGAGTCCATACGAAAGATTGGACTTTAGCGGCCGTGATTTGGGCTAAAGGCTCGGCTTCTACCACTTCGTAAAGTAGTAGATTGTCACAATCAAGAATTTTTGTTGTCCCGTGGCCAGAGGAAATGGTCCGAGAATGTCCATGCCCCACTGAACAAACAGCTAACGGCTGGATATTGGATTAAGCTCGGTGGAGGGTAACCGAGGAACCGAAGAGAAGCGCTGACATCTGTCGCACCTTTTGACATAGTCGTTGGAATCGACCCTCATGGTTGGCCAGTAATATCCCTGTCGAAGGGCTTTATAGACTAGGTTTCGGGCACCTAGGTGATTGCCGCAGACTCATTCGTGAATTTCCCGAAGGACGTAATTCATTTCTTCGGGGGTCAGGCATCACAGATATGGGTGAGTGAATGACTTACGGTAGAGAACCCCATCAATTATGGCGTAATGCGCGACCTTTCATTTCAGTTTTATTGCTTCCCCTGGGGATTCCGGCAGACGATCGTGTCTCAGATAGTCTTCTATAGGGTCTTTCCAACTAGGCGGCTGATCGACTGGGAGGATCTCTTTAGGCTTGTCAATGCTGAGATACGGTAAGCTTTCAATATACATTGTTCGGCTGGAAGCGACTGAATCGGAACTAACCAACTTTAACAGGGTATACGCTCGCGCATTTTCCAAACGAGGGATCTGTTGAATATCTACTTTGCCTAACCGATCTATCGTCTCGCACAACTTACTTAGATATTTCGCCATGACCGAGTCTCTGGTCTCGTAAACCCCTTTGATTTGTTTCACGACCAACTGGCTATCCGTAAACACGTTGACATTTCGTGCTCCCATATTGGTGGTGATCCGGAGGCCCGTTAACAGAGTTTCATACTCGGCTTGGTTGTTTGTGGCTTGAAAATCAAAACGGATGGCTTACTCTGCCTTAAAATCGTTTGGTCCTACCAATATGAGTCTAGCGCCGCTTCCTGAAGAGTTTGACGATCCATCCACGTGGATAGTCCATTCGATGTCTGTCCATTCTTCTCGATGGCTAGGAGGTTGCTCTTCAGGCACTATGGGTAGAGTGCATTCAAGGATGAAATCTGCCGGTGCTTGGCCCTTTATAGTGGGTCGTGGTCGGTATTGGATATCAAATTCACCTAGCTCTACACTCCACTTGATGAGTCGTCCTGACGTATCCCTCTTCTGGAGGATTTGTTTTAACGACTGATCAGTGAGTACCACAATGGTATGGGTCTGAAAATATGGCCGAAGACACCTTGCTGAGATAACCAAAGCATAAGCTATCTTCTCGATCGGCCGGTAATTAATTTCAGAATCTTTCAATATCCTGCTGATATAGTAGACTGACTTCTGGGCGGTGAGCTCCTGTCTCACCATTACGGAACAGAGTGCTCGTTCAAAAACGGCCAAATACAGGTAAAGTTCCTCTTCGAGGACGGGCCGTGAGAACAGCGGGGGTTGCATCAAATATTCTTTCAGTCGTTCAAAAGCTGTTTGACATTCGGGCGTCCATCTGAACTGCCGAGACCTCTTCAACGCGTCAAATATAGGCTTATATTTTTCACCAACTCTGGACATGAATCGGCTTAAGCCCGCTATTCGACCAGTCAGGCGTTGCACTTCCTTGATTGTCTAGGGGGAGTCATAGTATCATTTCGGGGTTGACCTCTATCCCTCGATTAGTGATCATGAAACCCATGGACTTCCCGGAAGCGATTCCGAATGTGTATTTTTCTGGATTTAACGGCATATTATACCGTTTTAAAGTTTGGAAGGTCTCTTCAAGATCTGAAACGTGAGCTTCTGCTGTAACGCTCTTTACGAGCATATCGTCGACATAAGTTTCGACGTTCCTGCCTAATTGATCTTTGAAAACCGCATTGACCAGCCGTTAGAAAGTTGTTCCGACATTTTTCAAGTCGAAAGGCATGACCTGATAGCAATAGGTACCGAACTCGGTGATAAAGCTGGTTTTCTCTTCATCTTTCGGTGCCATTCTGATCTAGTTATAGCCGGAGTAGGCGTCCATGAAACTCAAAAGTTGGTGTCCCGAGGAATTATCCACAAACTTGTCAATGTTGGGGAGCGGATAACTGTCCTTCGGGCATGTTTTTTTTCACCAAGACTACGTTAACCAGCCATTTGGGATACTTGACCTCGCGGATAAATCCTGCTGTCAACCTCTGAACCTCTTCCTGGATGGCACGTTGGCGTTCAAGGGCGAATACCCTCTTATTCCGCTTAATCGGTTTGAAATCGGGATTAACGGTCAGTTTATGGGATATGACCGATGGGTCTATGCCAGGTATGTCTTCTGGAGTCCATGCGAAGACTTTCGAATGTCGTTGCAAACAGACGACTAAGGCCTCTCGTAAGGGGGTGATAGGTTGGCTCCTATCTCGACCGTTTGACTGGGGTCGTTTATTAGAAGGATTTCGGTAGTTTTTTCGCCTGGCTTAGACTTGGCTCTCGACTTGGTGTCCTCTCTGGGTTCCAGGGCGTCGATTGGGAAAACTCCTTGAACGCCTTGTGTCGCGAAAAGGATATAGGGATCGGAGTCGCTTCTGTTGGTTGCTACCCCCAGTGGTGTTATGAACTTCACTTTCATGTGTCTCGTGCTCGGTAGCGCCTCTAGATCGTCCAGGCTGGGTCTGCCGAGTATTGCATTGTAGGGGGAGTAGAGCTTTACTACATGAAAGAGGAAGGGAGCGGTCACGTGATTAGGGGGTCTCCCTAGGGTCCTAGGAAGATAAATGATACCCTCAGGATAAGTGGACTCATCCGAAAGCCCTTGGAGGGATCCGGTGGATGGCAACAGCTAAGATGGATCGAAGCTCATTATACAGAAGGCATTCCAAGTTAGGGGATCATAGTCAGCCCCCTGATCGACAAGGACCCTTTTCATAGTGTATGAGTTTATTTTGAGGGTGATGACTATGGGGTCATTTTGGAGAGGATCTGGCCTAGTTAGAAGGTCATCATCGTCAAGACCTATGACTGGCCTTTTTCTTTTGGCAGGTGCTGTGTCAGAGATAATCGCCATAAGATTTTAGATAATCAATCTATTTCTACGGACGGCGTCAATCTGATGGAGGTGGGTTTTGGCTCCTCAGATACCAGCTTCTTGTTGACTCCAACGGTTGCTGTCGATGGTGGATACACCTACAAAAATCGCCGGAGGGTGCTCCGGCGGAGAGATTCCGACGCTCAAATTAGTAAAGAGCGGTTTTCGTTTGAAAGAAACAGACTGAGAGTAGAGGGAGAGTGGTTCCCTGTGATCAATGTGCTCCCTGTGTTAGGCTTAGAGAGCGTACCTGATGTCGAGGGTTTTGAGATCTTTTATACCTGTGAGAGTTGTGCGCCGCTGAGGGACTTCCACCCTACTTTCCTTATCGAACTGATCTAGAAAATCTCGGAAGTCAATATTACGAATTGATCACGATCCTCATATATCGGAAAACATTCCTCTTCGGGTGGGATGCTTTCCTTATCTGAAAGATCTCGGAATTGCTGTTACGAAATCAATGGAGTTCTAACCTTCCTTTTTTAATCGATGATGGTGTTGTCCCTCGTTCGGTTGCTTGACCGATAACGGGTCTTTCGAGACTCGCCCGGTTAAAGGACTGACATTTGCTTAATTGGAAGAGGAGACTGTCTCTGATCAGTTAACGAGGCAACTGAGACCTTATCATTCAGTAGACTCGGGCGACTAAAATCTTTCAGTATAACGATCAGGGCAACATGGCATTTCGGTAGATTGTTGTTATGGATGTTAGACACTGATCGGCAAGCCCCTTTTTTGTGGGCCCTTTGAGAATTGACTCTTTTGGTCTGGATTTTGAACTACGTTCCATCAGTATGTATGTATGTATGTATGTATGATGCATGGATGCATGTATAACTTATTCCATGTTTTTTATGTTTGGTGTTTGCTTGTGATTGTGATTATATAGCTTAATGGGTAGGTATATCAAAGTTTATTTTGTTTATAAGTTTTATTTGAAATGCTAATAATTTAAATCAGACGTCATTAAATTTTATAATAAATCAGATTAAATTTAATTTTTTATGTATTATAAATCATAAATCCGCACAATAAACTTTTAATAAACTTTATCTGTTAAGATTTTAGCTTGGTTCGACGTTACTCACTTCTGCCCTAATTCCATAACCATACCTACGTGATTTTTATTTTGGTTGAACAAAAAAGGATGTAGCAAATGCTTTTATAATCACGCATAGGTTTCCCTTAAAAAACTAAAAATCTCACATGGTAATGCTGATGTCCATCAGGTGAGGTGAAACTACAGTTCAAAATTTTTCACTTTATCTTAATTTGTCTAAATTTAATATTAAAATTTGATTATTTTAATATTAAAACTTGATCTTAATTTGACTCTAATCAGATTTATCGGATCAAATTTTTTGGGTATCCATTGGATTTGATCGGATATTGTCATCCTTATTCAAGATTGGGGATGAGAAATGTATCACTTGAGATAAATCTCATTGAGAGACCCACATCATTTTACTTAGCAAAATCAACGTTCTCTCTTTTGATATTTATATTTTTTATTTATAAAATTTGAATTCAAAATTTTGGGTATCAATAATATTAGACCAATCAGAGGTTGATACCTTTCATTGGCGCTTGTCCACTTGGTTTTACGGTAAAATAAAATAAGTAAGAGTTAGAAAATTGAAAATGCTGTGAAATTTTTTTTAAAAAAAATACAGAAATCCTTAATTTAAAAACTTGATATTTAAGTTAGTCTAACAAGCCAATGTTTAGCGTTTAGCCTTAGCGGATATGTCAGAATTTACAAAAATAATAAATAAAAAAATAATAATTCTGACAAATCAATATTTAACTTTTAGCAGGGAAATCTAGTCAGACTCTTGGATTTTTTTTTTTCTTATCAAAACTTTTAAGTTTTACCTCTTGGGGATATACATACATATATATATATATATATATATATATATATGTAGAGAGAGAGAGAACTAAGTTCTTTTTCATGGATAAAAATATTCTTTCTTTTACCACTTTTTTATCTGATAGTTAATCAATTAAGAAACCTTTTTTTAATAATTTTTTTAAAAAATAATTTTAAAGAAATTCATAGTTATTAAGAGCAGGGACAAAGAAAAACTTTCAGGATGGATATCCGTCCTCGAAATTTTTGTAATTTTAAAATTTATAAGTTAAATATTGTTTAACTCCCTGAAAATTATAACTCTCTACCGTTAAGGTAATTTATATTCATGATTTTCAATAATAAACAAAAAAGAAATGTCACGTTTCTCATAGAGACAGGGGGGGCACTCATTCAGAAATATTCTCTCATAACAACACATAATTTAATCAAGTCTTTTGTATGATAAATAAAACAGACCCATCTTCCATGTTGCCTGCCTCCCTTTTGTCACATTTGCCTCAGATCCGAGGGAAATGATATCATTCAGAACAGTTCAAATGATAGAGTCTTTTCATTTTTATCTTTTTTTTTTATTTAATTTCGTTTAATTATATCTCTTTATATAAAAAAAATTATGAAACAAAACGGTGATAATAACATTATTTATAAATAATACGATATAATATAAAATCTCTCTTCTTTAGTTTATAAATAATATGATATAATAAATAATTGGCAATGAGTTCTATCGCGCATGAGTATCATCTACGATACTATGGAAAAAAGTTTAATTTTGTTAAAAAATATTATTAGAATATTTAACTTTTCTTATTTTCTATATTTTTATATTTGTAATGATAAATTTTTTAAATAAGTCAAATCTATTGTAATAGTTTATTTGAAATAATAAATCATTAGGGTTCATAATTTTATATTGTTTTCCGTTTTAATATCGTAACAATAAATTTACATTCTGATTCAGTTTTGTTAGAGATGGAGTAATTGTTATAGTTTATTTAGAGTCGATGTTAGTTGCCTTTTATTTTTAATTCATTAGCCCACATTATACATTGCTGCATCTATTTTTTTTTCTTCTTTTTTAAGAAGATATATTATTGCATATAGTATACCTATTAAGAGAATTAAGAAAATAATATTAATGAAGAGCTTGATCATAGGATCAAAATTTGATCTAATATATTTCCTGTCCCTTTTAGTTGGTTTTTAGTTGTCTAATTGACTTTCTCATTTTTAGTTGATTCTCTTTACTTTCTATTATTTAATCGACTCTTTTGTATTTCATAAATATGTATACTAATTTTGTATATATATATATATGTACCAAATAATGTAATGGTATGAAAAATTCATTTCCCTTCAAATCAAACTTTATCATGGTATTAGAGTAAGTTTTCGACTTGTAAAACCTAGTTTTTTTTTTTTTTCATTCTTCCTTGATAATATCAAATCCAATAACTCTTGAAACATATCCAACCTCACCATACTTCTTACACCATTCAGATAATTCAAGTATCATGTTAGTTTCCCAACCATTGATTAGAGATTACTATCCAACTTGGTGTCGTGCCATTACCATGGCTTTTGAGGCAAAGAACAAATTAGGATTCTTAGATAGGTCGATTGTGAAGCCAGAACCAAGTTCACCCATCTTCACCCTTTGGAGTCATTGCAATAGTATGACATAATCTTGACTTCTCAATGCAGTCAGCAAAGAAATTGCAAGCGGCGTCATCTTCATGAGAACAGCCCATGATGTATGGCATGACCTACGAGATCGTTTCTCTCAACAAAATACCCCATGAATATTTGAAATCCAGCGAACCATCGTCAATCATTTTCAGCAAAATAACTCCATCGCTATTTACAACACTGATTTGAAGGCTTTATGGGATGAACTCAATATTTATAACTCATCCACTACATGTACTTGTGGTGCTGCTTAACAACTCACAACTTTTCAGGAGCGTGATCGTCTTATCCAATTTTTTATGGGCTTGAATGATACATATGTATCCGTAAGAAGTCAAATCTTACTTATGAATCCTCTTCCATCTATCACTCAAGCATATGCGTTTGTGCAGCAAGAAGAACGACAAAGGTCAGTACTTATGACCAATTCTGTACCGAACCAATCTGCGTTCATGGCTCACCATGGAAGACAAAATTCTTCTTCTCCATAGCAAGATAAATCAAAACATTATAAACACTGTAATTATTGTGTAAGGGATGGACATATAGAGAAATGATGCCGCAAGAAACAAGCTGATATGCGTTCTGCTACATCTAACCAGTCGAAAAAGGATAAATCTCGGCGTGAGTAAAATTATACACCAAATCATAATCGATCAATTGTAGCTGTTGCGGATAGTGTTCCATTTTCTTCTCATAGCTTGCCTTCCACTGAGGAACAAATACAGCAACTCATCTCCTTAATTCAATCAAATAACACCACATCTTCTCATCCTTTAGCTAACTTGGCAGATATGGTTTCTTGTTTTTCTTCTCATTACGATAACACTTGGGTAATTGACTCTGGATGTAATGATCATATGACTCACGATTTAAATTCCATGCATGATGCCTCTTGTCATAATAGCCAATCTGTCAAACTCCCAAATGGTAGCATTGTTCTAGTAACTCATTTAGGCTCCATTAAATTTTCACCAAATTTTTCATCAGACAACGTTTTGTATGTACCTTCTTTTAAGTTTAATCTCCTATCTGTTAGTAAAATCACAAAAACTTTTAATTGTTCTGTCACTTTTTTCTCAGACTGTTATGTTTTTCAGGACCTGAAAACGAAGAGGATGATTGGATTGGACAGAAAACGTGATGGTCTTTACTACCTTGATTTAAAATTCAACCACACTACCTCTTTGTTATCCATTACTACAAAAGACAAACAAGACTTATGGCATTATCATCTGGGCATTATCATCTGGACCATCCCAGTTCAAGTATTTCACCTATGTTCTCTCGTTTAGATCCCAGTATCAATTTTTTATCTAAATGCACTTGTATGATTTGCCTTTTAGCAAAACAATCACGACTTCCTTTTTCACATGACTGTATTTCTTCTAAATCATATTTTGATTTAATTCATATTGATATTTGGGGACCATATTCTACTCCCACTATTACTGGAGTATATTATTTTCTCACAATAATGGATAATTTTTCACGCACTACCTAAACATATTTGATGCATTTTAAATTCCAAGCCTTTACACATATACGTCATTTCTTTTCTATGGTTAAAACACAATTTGATACCTCCATTCATTAAGTGCGTAGTGACAATGCACTTAAATTTTTTAATCATGACATCAATGAATTTTTTTAAATCTCTTGGTGTCCTTCATCAACATAGTTGTGTTTATACACCCCAACAAAATGGAGTTGTTGAATGTAAACACCGTCATCTACTAAATGTTGCACGAGCCTTGCGATTCCAAACTAATTATCTTTAACATTTTGGGGTGAATGTATTCTTACTGCAACTTATCTTATTAACAGAACCCCTACAGCTGTTCTTCATGGTAAAACCCCTTTTGAACTTTTGTTCAATAAAATACCTATATATCACCATTTACGTATTTTTGACTGTTTGGTTTTTGGTCAAAATAATGATCCCAAATATAAATTTGATTCACGTGCTTTACCAGGTATATTTCTTGGTTACTCATATGGCTAAAAGGGATTTAAGATTTTTGATATTAAATCTCAAACAATTTATATGAGTAGGGATGTCGTATTTCATGAAAATATTTTCCCATACAAATTGCAAGTGTCAATTGATACTACTACTATCCATGTTCTCCCCCTTCCATTAACTGACACCGGTGACTCAACTTATCCACTAACAAATTCCAATGTTGAACCCACCACTACGCATTCCATAGTACCCCTTCGTCCTTCACAACGAGTGACTCGTCCTCCTACAAAATACCAAGACTATCATTGCTCTCAAACCTTACATCATTCATCTTCAACTTTTTCAGGTATTCAATATCCTTTGGAAGATTATCTTTCTTTTTATCGTTTCTCTCATAGATACTGTGCTTTCTTGGTACCCTAACCTCTATTGCAGAACCCAAAACGTTCACCTAAGCTGTACGAGTACCTCAGTGGCAAGAAGTTATGAGAACAGAACTGAATGCCCTTAAAGCAACAAATACATGGTCTATTATGCCTCTTCCGCCGGAGAAGAAACCCATTGGATGTAAATGGGTTTATAAAATCAAAAGACATTCTGATGGTAGCATTGAACGCTACAAGGCACGTTTGGTAGCCAAAGGATGTACTCAAATTGAAGGGGTGGATTATCATGACACATTTGCTCCGGTGGCCAAATTGGCGACTGTCCGAGTTCTTTTAGCCATTGTTGTCATTCACCATTGGCCTCTTTATCAGTTTGATGTGCAAAATACCTTCTTACATGGCCCACTACAAGAGGAAGTATACATGTGTTTACCTCCGTGACATCTACAGCAAGGGAGAAACATCTGGTCTGCAAATTTTATAAATCTCTATATGGCTTGAAGCAAGCTGGAAGAAATTAGTTTACTACATTTTCTGTTGTCTTATTAGAAGTCGGTTTTACAAAGTCACATGCTGACAATTTTTTATTTTGTCTCCATCGTGGATCGTCTTCTATTTTCCTCCTGATTTATGTGGATTATATCGTCATGACTGGAAATGACCCAAAACTTTTATCACAAATCAAGGTCTTCTTATTACAACGCTTTTGCGTTAAGGACCTTGATCCTTTTAAGTATTTTCTTGGTATTGAGGTAGTTAGATCTTCTCATAGTATTTACCTATCACAACACAAATATGTCATGGATCTTCTTACAGATTCTAGCCTCACTGGTGCTCGTATTGCTCATACACCTATGGAGCAAAATCTCAAACTTACAAACTCTATTGGTGATTTACTAGAAGATCCCTCCTCTTATCGTCGCTTAGTTGGTTGTTTCATTTATTTGACGATTACTCGACCTAATATTACATTCGTTGTTAATGTTCTTAGCCAGTTTATGCATCAACCTCTTCAGCCGCACTTAAATGCTGCTCATCGGATGCTTCGCTACTTAAAGAAAACTCCGGGTCAAGGCATTTTATTGTCTTCTTCTAGCCCAATAGAGCTTATTACTTTTTCAGATTCTGATTGGGCAAACTATCCTTAAACTCATCGGTCAACCACAAGATACTGATCTTCCTTATTCATAGTTTGATATCTTGGAAAAGTAAAAAGCAACAGACTGTATCACATTCGTCGGCTGAGGCCAAATATCGTGCAATGGCTACCACTACACGGTAAATCATTTGGCTTCAATCTTTACTTAGTGATCTTGGCATTTTTTTTATCATCTGTCACTCCTCTATATTGCGACAACCAAACAGCACGCCATATTGCTGCTAATTCAGTCTTCCATGAGCGTACCAAGCATCTTGAAATTGATTATCATATTATTCGTGAAAAGTCTGAAGCTGGGATCATTCAACCTCTAGCCATCTCTACTACAAACCAACCGGCTGACATTCTCACCAAAACATTAAGCAAGGATCAGTTTTTGCTTCTTCAAAGCAAGTTGGGCATTACTGACCTCCATGCACCAGCTTGAGGAGGAGTATTAAGAGACTTAATGAAACAACATCAATGAAGAGCTTGATTATAGGATCAAAATTTGATCTAATATATTTCCTTTCCCTTTAGTTGGCTTTTAGTTATCTAATTGACTTTTTCATTTTTAATTGATTTTCTTTCCTTTCTATTATTTAATTGACTCTTTTATATTCCATAAATATGTATACTAATTTTGTATATATACATATGTACCAAACAATATAATGGTATAAAAAATTCATTTCCCTTCAAATCAAACTTTGTCAATATCACGTATGAGTTGATACTTTGCGGCGCCAAGTTGCTATTTACAAATCCTTCAAAGTCTTTTCTTCACACCCTTTTCCTATAAAATTTGGATATTAAAATGGGGGTATGGATCCATTTCAAAAACTTAATAGCCCCAGATAGAGAAATGGGGATAAGATGTTCAATCGAAGATATTATGGCTCTCTCTCTCTCTCTCTCTCTCTCTCTCCATTTCATATATTAAACTTTGAAATTGCTATTACAAATAAAAACAGATCCTTTTTTGGGGAGCCTATTGCAATATGACTTAAAATATTTTGCATTGACCTCATTTTGTATCAAAAAAAAAATAAAAACACAATAAGATTTTTTTTTTCTCACTGAAAACGTGTATAGTTAATAATTATAAATTTTATTATTTAATTATAATTTTTATATTCATATTATTTATATTATAATTAATAATTATATATTTGATCATTTTAAATTTTTATTATAAAATAATTTTATTATTTTTATAAAATAATTAATATTTATATAAAACTTCTTTAATTTATTTTATATATGTGTTTTTCACGTTTTTATTTTTTATATTTTTAGAAAATATCTTTTTTTTCATTTCAGTTTTGTGTTTTATTTTGTTTTTTTTTTTCAGCCCACGAGGAAATTGAGGAACCAAAGAGATAATTAAATCTTAAAGGTAATCAAAGCAGATGGCAGAAAGTAACTGGGTAGATGGGGTTTCCGAAAAGACAAGACTTCCATATTCCCACAGATCATCAAAAATAAATCCAAACCCCCATCTTCCATGTTACTTCCTCGCTCATTACATTGCCTTCAATCCATTTAAAATTCCTTAAAAAAACAACAAAGGGGGACAAACTTTTTGCTAAAGTCCTCTTTCATAAAATGTAAATTTGGGCTCATTTTCTTCCTCAATCACACCTCAACACAATGTCTGTGTCAGTGAGTTCTCTTTGCTTCGTAGTTCTCTTCTCGTTTGTACTGAGCTATGGTGAAGCTTCTCATAAGATTTACAGAAATATTGAATCTATTCCGTCTTCTTCTTCTTCTTCTTCTTCACAAGATCAGCCATATAGAACTGGGTATCATTTCCAACCTCCCAAGAATTGGATCAATGGTATGTTCTTGCAGAAGTGCTTTTTTTATAACTTTATGTTTTTTCTTTTCATGGAATTTGATATTTTTTTTTCTAATGGGTATGTTTTGTTTTTCTTGTTCTTGGTAACTGAAATGGTCCTGCTTTGTGGAATTGGCATCTGGATTTCGACAGATCCTAATGGTGAGTTCTTTTCTCTGCTCCTTTATCTTCTTGTTTGACTTTGGTTGTCAAAATATTTTGACAATAAATTCCATTTTGAAAAACATGTTTTGAGTGCTGTGGGTTCTTTCTCTCCCTACATTCTACAGGATTTAACTTATGGGTTGTGCAGTGCTTTTGAATTTATTCATATCATATAGGGGTTTAGACATATTTTTGCTACTTGTAATGTGAACAATTCAAGGAACTAGCAAGTTTTGTCCTTGTAGAACATCTATACGCTAGATTCTATCCAACAAGAAAGAACAAAGAGCCCAATTTGGAAAATGTAAAGTTACTGACAGACAGATTCAATAATCCCTTCACATTAATATTTTGTATTTTTCTTAAATGTATTTAACGGAATTGCGTGTTAAACCCAACAATTTGAATTTGTCTTGTTGGTAAAATTCTAAATATAGAGTTATTAATATAAGCAATTTTCAGTTGGGTCACTTTCAAATTATGAAAGGGATCTGGTCGATCATTTTAGGGCCGGGTAGGACCATCAAAACCCCTTGATGGGAAGGGGAACTAGTTTCGAAGTGGTGCACTGATGTGGTGTTTCTGAGGCCGATCAAATTCTTTTTCATGGAGGTGGGTTATAATTCCACAGATATCAGCTCCTTCTTGACTTGAGTAATAGTCGTCGACAGATGGATTCACCTGTAAAAATCATCGGAAGATGCTCCGACGGAGAAATTACGACGCTCAAATTAGTAAAAAACGGTTTTTGATTGAAAGAAACAGACTGAGAGTTGAGGGAATGTGGTTCCCTATGATTAGTGTGCTCCATGTGTTAGGTTTAAAAAGCGTATCTGATGTCGAGAGTTTTGAGATCTCTTATACCTATGAGAATCGTGTGTCGTTGAGAGACTTCTATCCTACCTTCTTTATAAAGCTGATCCGAGAATCTCGACGGTCAATATTCCGAATTGATCATGATTCTCATTTATCGGGAAAACTTTCATTTTCGGGAGGGATGTCTTCCTTATCCGGAAGATCCAAAATTTGCCGTTATGAAATAGAAGGCTGAAGTTGAGGAAATTCTGGCCTTCCTTTATAATCGCTTGGAGTACCGCGTACCAATCGGTCGGTCGACCGATAAGGGACCTTCGAAACTTATCCTGTTAGAAAGCTAACATTTGTTTAATTGATCGAGGTGACTGTCTCTGCTTCATGAGTCACGATCGGTAATCGGGGCGGTTGAACCCTTTCGTTCGGTAGATCCGAGCAACTAAGACCCTTCGGTAGATCGATCAGAGTGGTTATGGCCCATCGGTTGATTGTTGTTGTGGATATTAGATACTGATCAGCAGACCCCTTTAGTGGGCCTTTAAGGAGTTGATACTCTTGGTTTAGGCTTTTGGGTCACGTCCCATCATTTGTCCCTGACTCATGGTTTTCTTAGAAAGAGGCGCCATAAGTCATGATTTTAAATCGGAAGTTCGAGGGTCTTTTAATACAACCGCTGTCACTTTGGTCTTCGTAAACTACTTCTCGCCCACCACATAAGGACTTTTCTCATTATAGCTTTCTCCATCTTTTCCGTCTTTTCTCTTTTCCTATTAAAGAGTCATTTCCGGTGACGAAAATGTCTGTTCCTTAGGCTTTTCCAAACATTGGTGATATTACGAGTATCATGTCAGCACAAGAACTCCAAGAAGTGCAAACTGAGATGCTGTTGGGTGACGATTATTCTCTATTGTCCGCTGCAGAGGTCGATAGGGCTAACTGGACACCAGAAAACTGTGTGCTAATGTATTTTCAATTGGTTAACTACGGTTTGAAGGTTCTATATACGGGTCCTTTTTTTATGGTTTTACGTCAGTGGAACATATTCTCGACTCTCTTGATTCCCAGTACTTAGCGATTAGTAGTCGCGGTGGCTTCCCTATTAGGGTTTTGTCGTCTTCACTTTGATTTTGACATCTTGTCTTCAATTTTTATTCTGATGAGGTGTGGGAATAACGGGCCAACCAAGGGGTGGTACAAGTTACAGGACCGGCCTGAGTCCTGTTAGAGGTTTTTTTATAGAGAGTCCATCGATAAGAGTTAGATGCAAAAGTTCTTTTTTGTCGAGTTCTTGGATAGGGATCGCATGTCCCGGCTTCCCAAGGCTGATGGGGTGCCCAATGTAGGCCTGAAACCCTCGGCTACTTCGAGACACGACCGTTTCTTTTGGTCGATTAGTGGCTACTACAAGTCCACCGATTGGAGCATATGAGTCGAGTCCTTGCTGGATGATCAGATGCTATCCCTGGCTGGTTTGTTATTTGGGGAAAAAAGAAAAGTTGATCGGCCCCTTCTGTTGGGGAGAGCGAAAATCGAGTTGGTCGATTCTTTCAGTCATTTTGATGACGCCTTGTTGAAGAATGCCACTATTGATAGGACAACTCGACATAAGGTGGCTAAGCCTCTCCAGGAGGGTCCCGAGGTGTCTGAGGCCCTACTTAAGTCTCCTTCAAGGGTGACTGAAGCCCTCCGCGAGTTGTCACCCTCTTTGGTAAAAAGGAGGGGGATTTCTTTGCCCATGTCTGCGCTGGGGACTTTGTCTAAATACCCGGAGTCGACAGTTGCTATACCGATAGAGGGAGCCATCCTAAACGAAGGTAATCCGTCGAGCGGAGCAAATGACAATGCATACAAGTTAGGAGGATTCGGAGGTCTTCCTTTACTTGATACCGGAGCGAGAACGGATGTTTCTCAAGCTGTAAGGGACAGAATGGCGGGACCTTTTTCTGATGTTTCACTTTGGCCTTTGCACAAAGGGAAACGCAAAGTTCCTGAAAAAGCGTCCTCTTCATCCTCTATACATGTTCGGTCCTTCAATGGAAAGAAAGGCTCAAAAGAGCGCGGAACTGTTGCCGTTTGTGTTGGAGATATGCATTATAGCTATATAGATCTGGCAGAAGCGGAGCATATTGTTAAGCAATTTGACTTCTATCGCTGTGAACTTGACCTTCATAGAATGTCTTACAAACAGGTTGGCGGAGCCCTTGAGTCCTTAGGCTTGATGGTATTATTCTCCTTGCATCTCTCGAATTCTTCTCCCTCTTTTATCATTTGTTAATTCGGTTTTCCTTGCAGACCATGGCCCTTGCTCGATTTTGGGGACAATAGGGAAGACATGTAATAAGCCACTTAGAGGGACGGCTCTTTGAGTTGTCCCATCCACGGGAATCAGTCTCCCTTCGGGGAGGAGAGTCTTTGGCCACTAAAAACATACCCGGTGCCCCTGCTCAGTCAGAATGAAGAGGAGTTGAGATCCCTTCGATCGGAATTGGTCCAATGCCAAGGGCAATGCGAGAGGCTGAAGTCAGAAACTCTGGTGTACAAGAAGTTGGCTCAGCTTCGTGAGGAGTCTCTTCGAACAACGGAACGTAAGATAGCAGAGCTTGAGGAGTCCTGTGCAAGGGGGCTATCGTCTAGAAGGATTCCCACCGTAAATTAGCCGAGAGATTAAAATGCGTCGAAGAGATAATCCATAGTATGGGTCTAAGTGAGGCTCTGTCTTTGATCGAAGAAGAGATCGATATTCAAAATCCGACTGGATAACTTCTGTTCGAGATTTTGTACTAAGTGGCCTCTATTCATTTAATGAGAAATTCTTGTATTTTTTCCAATAGAAGTCATCTTCTTTGTTTCTCACTACATTGTCTCAGTAGAATTAAAGGGACTTCGATCTTTCGTCTGACTCAGAACTCTTACACGGGATGACCATACTTGTTGGTTCTAAAGGTAGTATCATTCGTCAGTGAAGTACATGATCAGCAGGGGCCGAGTGGTTGAGACCTTTTGTATGATAGGAAATCTTCAAATAGTTTGGCTGCGTCCGCTCATCCATTGAACGATAGATCCTGGACAACTGAGACCCTCCGAGTGATAGGAATTTTTAAAATAGTTGGGTCGCGTCCACTAATCCAGGGAGTTACATCCCCTATTGACGATGCGTATGAGCAGTAGATCCTAGGCGACTGAGGCCCTCCGAGCGATAGGAATTTTTAAAATAGTTGGGCCGCGTTCACCCGTCCGGGGAGTTACATCCTCTATTGATGACGCGTACGAGCGGTAGATCCTAGGCGACTGAGACCCTCCGAGCGATAGGAATTTTTAAAATAGTTGGGCCGTGTCCACCCCTCCAGGGAGTTACATCCCCTATTGACGACACGTACGAGCGGTAGATTTTGGGCGACTGAGACCCTCTGAGTGATAGGAATTTTTAAAATAGTTGGACCGCGTCCACCCGTCCGGGGAGTTACATCCCCTATTGATGACGCGTACGAGCGGTAGATTCTGGGCGACTGAGGCCCTCCGAGTGATAGGAATTTTTAAAATAGTTAGGTCACGTCCACTCGTCCGGGAAATTACATCTCCTATCGACGACGCGTACAAGCGGTAGATCCTGGGAGACTGAGGCCCTCCGATCGATCGGAATTTTTAAAATAGTTGAACCGCGTCCACCCGTCCGGTAAGTTACATCCCCTATTGACGACGCATACGAGCGGTACAACATGGGCGATTGAGTCCCTCCGAGCGATAGGAATTTTTAAAATAGTTGAGTCGCGTCCACCCGTCTGGGGAGTTACATCCCCTTTTGACAACGCATACAAGCGGTAGATCCTGGGCAACTAAGGCACTCCGAGCAACGGGATCAAGACATGGAGATGTAAGAGATTTGTTGATAAGTGACTTCAAAAACATGAGAAATACCCTTGTAGTTTAGAAAAATACCAGCAATAAAATCCAATGACTATTTAGGAACGGAAGTAGAAGGTTCCAACTCACATGATAGAGTCCCAATCCCAGACGATGTTCTAAACTTGATATTTATATGCTTAGTGCTAGGCAAAACCTCCAAGGTGTTCAGACCTGGTCTGCCCAAGATGGCGTTGTAGAGCGAATGGAGGTTTACCACATTAAACGTAACGGGAGCCGTCACATGATTAGGAGGTGTTCCATGGATGATCATGAGAGAGATAATACCTTCGGGATATATCCACTCACCCGAGAGCCCTTTAACTGGGCCCGCGTAGAGCTAAAAGTCGGCAGGAGTGAATCTCATTCATCCAAAAGCATCCTGATATAGGAGATCATAGCTGGTTCCTTGATCGACAAAGATTCTTCAAACCTCAAATTGTCCAATTTTGATGGTTATCACAAGGGGGTCATGCCGGTTCGGGTCGATCCTAATGAGATTTTCGTCGATGAAACCAATGACTAGTCTTTTTTCACTTTGTTGTTTATTGATGCTCGCTGCTAGGATTTCTTGTGGTACAGGAGAAATTGCCTTCAGGCAATAGAAAATTGGTTAATTAGGCGCCTGGCCTCATCTTCTGTTGATCCATTGTGGACCTGGAGAATCACCCGATCCTTTCGATCCGTTAGAGGCCGAGCAGCTTGGCGTTCTTCCTCTTGGTTGCGTTGTGGCGGTTCACGCCAGTGATCGACGGGAGGGCCTCTTTCCCTCCCGGCGACGAACTCCCATAGTCTTCCTTCACGTACTAGGAATTCCAATTCGTCTTTTAATTTTTTGCAATCATCAGTTGTGTGACCGTATTCACGATAGAAGTGACAGTATTTCATTCTGTCCTTACTGGAATCATCATCGGTTGATCGTGGGGGCCATCGAACGTATGGTTTGTCTCTGATAAGGGCTAAGACCCGGCCAGGGGTCTTACTCAGTGGGGTGTAGTTGTATCTTCTTGAAGGATGAGGTTTTGCCCGATTTCTCCTGGGCGGAGGCCTCCAGGGTGACTGGTTCCATTCTTTATGGGCAGTCCGATCTCTTCTATGATCGGACACTTCGGCGTCCTTGGCAGCAATGTACTTTTCAACTCGAATGTAAAATTCTTGGATGATAGCAGGGAGTTTCTTTGTGATAGACACCTTCATATCAGAGGGCCGTAGGCCTATTAATAGTGCAGCCAATGCGATTGAATGATTCAAAGAAGGGACCCTCATCACCTCCACCTTGAACCTTTTCAGGAAGTTCCTTAGGGATTTTTCTTTACCTTGGTGTAACGATAACAAGGCAGTGGACTTCCTTTTGACTCCCATGCTTATCACAAAATGTGACTCGAACTGTTCACGTAACTGAGAGAATGTCTTTATACTCAACGGAGGGAGAGAATTAAACCAAGTAAGTGCATTTCCTGAGAGTAATGGGAAAGTATTTACACATGGCAGCGTCGGGCATGTCCCTGGAGATCATTATGGTTATAAAATATGTCATATGATCTCGGGGGTCCGTTGTCCCATTGTATCTCTCCATGGGAGGTAGGAGCACGTTGCGAGGCATAGGCTCTGAGGAGATCTTGGAGTCGAACGACGAGGCATAAGAATAAGAGGGGATCTGGTCTCCCTGAGGGTTGGCCCGCTTTAGTTCCTCGGCTACCAGTTGCTCGACCTACTTTCGGAGGTCATCAAGGACTGGTCTGGAATTTTCAGATGCTTTCCCACATGGAGGTGACGGTCGCCGCTGGGGACGTCTAGATCCCCCAACAAATGATTGGACTTCAGGTCTAAGAGCGCGACTAAGATCCTCCAGTTGTCTGCTTACATCTTGAAGTTTGGATTCCAATCTTTCCATCTGGGGGCGATTGGCTTGCTCTGGAATAGGGTCGGCCATGGGTTGGACAGGGAGTGCGGGTTGTAGGGCCCGTTCCTGATGAGGTGATCTCATGGGAGTCGTCTGATCGCAAGTGGCTGGATCAGGCGCCACAAGAGGAGCGGCTTCAGAAAGCGTGGCAATTCGCCCTTCAATAGGAGAGACGGCTCTTGAGGACGTTCTGGTTCTCGGAGGCATAATTGTTGAAACAACAGAAACTACTCTAATCCGTTTCCCACGGACGACATCAATCTGATGGAGGTGGGTTATGGCTCCATAGATATCAGCTCTTTCTTGACTTGAACAATAGCCGTCGATGGATGGATTCACCTGCAAAAACCGCCTGAGGGTGCTCCAGCAGGGAAACTCTGACGTTCAAGTCAGTAAAGAGCTGTTTTCGATTGAAAGAAACAGACTGAGAGTTGAAGGAATATGGTTTCCTATGATCAGTGTGTCCCATATGTTAGGCTTAGAGAGCATACCGATGTCGAGAGTTTTGAGATCTCTTATACCTGTGAGAGTCGTGCGCCGCTGATGGACTTCTACCCTACCTTCCTTATAGAGCTGATCCGAGAATCTCGAGGGTCAATATTCCAAATTGATCATGATCCTCATTTATCGGGAAAACTTTCATCTTCGGGATGGATGTCTTTCTTATCCGGAAGATCCAAAATTTGCCGTTATGAAATAGAATGCTGAAATTGAGGAAATTCTGACATTCCTTTAGAATTGCTTGGAGTACCGCGTACCAATCGGTCGCTCGACCGATAAAGGACCTTCAAAACTTATCCGGTTGGAAAGCTAACATTTGTTTAATTGATCGAGATGATTCTCTACTTGATGAGTCACGATCGGTTATCGGAGCAACTGAGGCCCTTTCGTTCGGAAGACTCGGACGACTAAGACCTTTCGATAGATCGATCGGGGTGGCTATGGCCCCTCGATTGATTGTTATTGTAAACGTTAAATACTAATCGGCAGACTCCTTTAGTGTGCCTTTAAGAAGTTAACTCTCTTAGTTTGGGCTTTTGGATCACGTCCTGAGAAATAGTTGGAAAATATTCGTTGATTTTCTTTCCAAGTTTTTACAGATTATGAGATATTTGATGCCTCATCTTGTAATTGCACTTCATTGATTCTAAGAACAAAATTTTGTGCCCTTGTAGGACCTATGATTTATAAGGGACTATACCATCTCTTCTACCAGTACAACCCATATGGTGCAGTGTGGGGCAACATAGTGTGGGCGCACTCAACTTCAAAGGATTTAATCAACTGGGTACCCCACCCGGTTGCCATTTTTCCATCTCAGCCGTATGATATCAACGGTTGCTGGTCGGGTTCAGCAACATTAGTCCCTAAGGGCAAAGACATAGTACCCCACATTTTATATACCGGTAACAATGAAGCAAACCAACAAGTCCAAAATTTAGCCTTGCCTAAAAACTTATCAGACCCGTATCTTATAGAATGGATAAAAGTACCTCAAAATCCATTAATGGCGCCAACTAGCACTAACCAGATCAATGCAAGCTCATTTAGGGATCCAACCACAGCTTGGCGAGTCAGAGGAGAGTGGAGAGTGATCATTGGAAACAGGAAAAATCATCGAGGACAGGCAATTTTATACCGCAGTAAGGATTTTATAACATGGGAAGAAGCTAAACACCCACTGCATTCATCACCAAAAACAGGAATGTGGGAGTGTCCTGATTTTTACCCTGTTTCAACTAGTTCCCAAGTTGGCCTTGACACATCATTTATTGGTAAGGGCACTAAACATATCCTTAAAGTGAGTTTGGGTGATAAGGGGCATGATTACTTCTACATTGGAAAGTATATCCCTAAAAATGATACCTTTATCCCGGATGGTGAAAGCGTTGACAGCGTGCTGGGATTAAGGTATGATTATGGCAAGTATTATGCATCAAAGACATTCTATGACAGTGTCAAACATGCGAGGATTTTGTGGGGTTGGGTTAGTGAATCTTCATCCACCACCGATGACATTAAGAAGGGATGGTCTGGAATTCAGGTTAGTTTTTAGTATCATTTGCTTTACTTTATATACTATTTTGATTTCTGTTAATTTTTATTAACTCGATCACCCTGAATTGGGGAAAAGTTAGAAATTTATAATTGGAAGCCAAATATATTATACATTTTCTAATTTGTAATTTTAAAGGGGGTAGAATTTTAATTTTTCATGAAGTATTTTTACTTAATAATATTTTGAATTTTGTATATAAATTTTTTCCTTGTAATTTCAAGAAAGGGGCTATCCCTCTCTTTGCCCATGATGGACAATGGAGTTCCTGTTGCATTAGCAGAATAGCAAAAGAGTAGCAAATTGGTAGTGCCTTTGGGCAAATTCGCTAAAAACTGGTTTAACAAAATACAGGCGATTCCGAGAACTGTATGGCTTGATAAATCAGGAAAACAAGTGATTCAATGGCCAATTCGAGAAGTTGAGGCACTGCATGGAGAAACCCCGTCTCTCACCATTGGTGCAGATCTTGGAAGTGGATCGCGGATTGAGATTACCAGAATCACAACTGTGCAGGTAAGTATTTTAGACCTAATCTTTATGATCTATGTTACAAACATGGTTGAGCTTATAACATTTGAAATTATATACTAAAAAACTGTTTGAACCCTTCACGGGTATGTTATATTTTTTTGTATAAGTCATCTATATTCGTTAATTACGTTGAATCTGACTAAATCTGCTGGTAAGGTGAGTTGGACGCCGGGTAAAACTCTGTTGACACCTATTTTCGTTTTATAAAAGATTTTAATCTGATATCTTGATTAATGGCTACCAATGCACAGCTAGGACCAATTAGGTGTTGGTTCACGAGTACCTCATATGGCTCTCCGGTGTTCAATTATTTTGAAGTGATTGTTATATGGAAATTATGCAAAATTGTGTAATGTATGATTTGGTGGTTGTATTCTATATTATTGAACAGGCAGATGTAGAGGCTGTATTTGAGATATCAGACTTTAGGAAGGCAGAGGTATTTGACCCGAGTTGGACCAACCCGCAATTGCTATGTAGTCAAAAGGGTACAACAGCAAAGGGAACATTAGGCCCATTTGGTTTGCTAGTTTTGGCCTCAGATAAGTTGGAAGAGTACACCGCAGTCTTTTTCAGAGTTTTCAAAAGTCAAGAAAAATATGTAGTCCTCTTGTGCAGTGACCAAAGCAGGTCATATCTCTCTCTCTCTCTCCCTCCCACCCTACCTCCCTCCCTTCAGCATTTTTCTAATGCGACTATTTCACTGGAATTTTTTTTCTCCTTTTTCAAAATGAAAAAGAGGAAGAAGAAGACTCCCTGAAGGTCTCTTTTGGAATTGTGAACAGATCTTCATTGAATGGAGACAATGACAAAACAACTTATGGAGCATTTGTGGATGTGGATCCTGTTCATGACAAATTGCACCTCAGAAGCTTGGTAAGTGTATTTTCAATTTTGAATTTCGACAAATTTAACTTGTATTTTTTTTTTAATAAACCACTGATATCAGATAATCATATTGAATTCAATTAAATCTGATAAATTACTCGATTTATAAAGAATTATAAAATTAATGAGACTATTATTTTATTTTATTTTTCTTTTGTAGATTGATCATTCTGTGGTAGAAAGCTTTGGAGGGCTTGGAAAAGCAGTGATTACAGCGAGAGTATACCCAACCTTGGCAATAGGCGACAAGGCTCACTTATATGCCTTCAACTATGGATCTGAGACCGTCACAATCAATAGACTTTATGCTTGGAGCATGAAAAATGCTAAACTCCATTGAAAAACATGCAATGATGACCGATATGACATAAATTGATATAATAATTATGATTTATTTTATTTTATTTTTGAATGAATATTACACTAATTATTATATTTTGTAATAATTGATATAATAGGAATAATGAAGTAGCATTTTAAAGAAAAATGAAGAAAAAGAAGATAAATTTGGAAGTATAGAAGATTTATAAATATTTAGATATTCCTAAATATTTGGGAAATAAGAATTTTAGAAATTTTAAATTCTTTGTAATTTGTTATTCAGTAATTACCTAAAATTTAAGAGAATTTTCTCTTTAAAAATTAGGTTAACTCACTCCTATATATAGAAGGTTACATTGTGCAATTAAAAGAGAAGATAGTAAAGGCCCAAAAAGGGCAGCCACCCGATGTTCCTACAGTCTCCACGTCCAACGAACAAATTTTAGTTTAGGTTATATTTTTTTTGTTGTTTCAAATTCACTCTTTTTCGACAGTCAGAGAGTTTTCATCGTAAAAAGTCACATATTCATAGTTCATACTCTCCTTTGGTTGTTGTTGGGAATAAGCAGGAGGCTGCAGGAGGCACTTTATTTTTCTCTTCATTGACACAGGGCGCGGCTTCTTTTCTTACTTCCAAGTATTGTAGCACTTTTGATAATTTCAATAAAATTTTAGTGAGTTTTTATTTTTATATGTTTTCATTTTAATTTATTTTTTAGTTGAAAGGTATTGAAATCTTAATTTTTAATGATTGTGAGATTTAATTAGAATTATTAAATCAATATCTCATAGATATTTATTTGATTCATGTACTTCATGGATCATGATTTTTTAGAGTTTATTGAATAGTGGCCGATATTTAATAGATCTAGAATAGTTTACAACTAATTAAAACGATAAATTCGTAATTTTTTGTTAGTTTTAATAAAGTGATAAATGACATTCGTGTCATGGGAATGACATTCATATCATGGGATTAAATAATCTAATTTAAATGAATCCGCTGTTTGTTTGTTAATTAGAATTGGATCTCTCTAAATCTTAATGCTTTGAGACTTTCAATCCTAAGAGTTTCTCTAAAGTTGACTTTCAATTAGACAAATAGTTAATGAGCTTTTCTTAATTATTGATGAAGTAATAAGATATTGGTTGTTAGACGATTGTTGACGACTATAACCAATTTATTTATAGGTGTTGAAATATTTAGATAAATCAATGATCAATCACATGAAATCAATGTGGATATAAATCATTTGACTAGAAAAATTGATTTCACATTAACTTTTATTCTTTTATTTTTGAGTTCTTTATTTTTTGTTAATTAATTTAGTTAATTTTTTAAACCTCACATTTTTATTTTATTTTATTTTTTCTTTAAAAGAAGTAAATCTATCGTTCCCTGTGGAGATGATCATATTCATTCTATACTAGTATTTTGTGATGTGGGTATTTTATTTTTGGTTGTTTGATGACACACCAAATTTTGACGCGGTTGCCGAGGAACAGTTTTAAGTGATTTATTTCTTTTAAGTTTTGTTTTCTTTTTATTTTTGGGGACTAACCTTTGTAGTGAACTTATTGAGATTTGACGGTGACATAGAAGAGAAAGATCTAATGAAAATATGGCCACATAAAAGACTTTAAAGGAGTTGTTATTTTCTGAGTTTAATGAATATACCTTTTGCAATGATTTTCCTAATATTGGGACTTCCCAACAATTTGGAATATGACAAGATGTTCTAAAGAGGGTTAACAAGGTAAGTAATTTTTCCCTTCGTCAAGAATTGAAAGAACTAATTTCTCTTATGCGTAATTTTATTATAGGACAAATACAATCGGTACAAATTTGTAGAATTCGTTCAGAGATTGATCATCCAATCGATAAGTGTCTCATTCTTTATGATGATCCATATTCGAATATCTACAACCAAGAATGGTGGGATCGAGCAAACTTCAGTTATGAAAATTGGCAACAAAAGTTCCCACAACAATCACAATACAGTAACCCTCTTTGAATCAAGGTACATCTTTAGAAAAGATTGTTAAAAGTTTGGCTAACAGCACTCTGTTAATTCAACAGGAAAATCAACAATTTCAATAAGAAAGCCAACGATTTCAACAAGAGACAAAAGCCAGTATCCAAAATTTGGAGAATCAAATGTCATAATTGATAGCAACCATGAGTAGATTGGAAAAATCATCAAAAAAAGTGGAAGTCAATTCATCAAAAGTCAAAAAAAATATGAAAATCGAATAAATGGAGAAATCATCAATAACGAATGAATCCACCAAGGAGGTAAGTAACGAGGCCGACACTTTCAAGACAAAAATTTTGATTTTACCATATTTTCCTAGCAGGTTAGCACAACCAAAAGAAGAGGAAGAGAAAGAGATTTTGGAAACTTCTCCAAAAGAAGAATTCAACATTCCTCTCTTAGAAGTAATAAAGTAAATGCCAGAACCATTCATGAAAGAAGTTAAGACAAAAATTGATACTGATTTGGGTACTTTAACTATTGAATTTAATGGTAAAGTTGTTACTTTTAATATTTTTGATATCATGAAGTATCCAAATAATTTTAAATCTATTTTTCATGATAGCACGGTGGATTTCATTGTTCATGATAATTTTGTGCAAGATGAATTGGATTTTATATTTAAGGAAAACATGATAGATAAGGTTGCATAATGGGACAAATTTCTTGATGACAAGCTCCCACATTGGAAACAATCATTGGTAGGCCATAAAATCCTTCACTTCAATTCAAAATTGAAATTCATGTCAGATATGTTGAAGTCAAAATGGACCAGACCGGTCTTTGAACGAGGTTGAAATAAGGAGGTAATGAGTAGCCAAAGACATTAAACAAAGGCGCTTGTTGGGAGGCAATCCAATATTTTCTTTTATGATTTTTATTTCATATTTAATTGGTTTGATTTGGATTTGATTCTTAGGTAAATAAGTGCTGGAAAATTCGGTGACCAGAAGTGTTCTACTATTAAGCCATGCACACGCCTTAACAAGCCTTCATTACTGTCCAGTTTTGCTATTGTTCTCAAGTGATCAGAATTGCACATGAGTTAGGTGTTCACGCCCCAAGAAGGGGTCTATTGCTGTCATCATAATTTTTTCTTCAAAATTTGTTGAATTTGACCCTCCATTTATCACTCCACCCTCGGAAAGTCTTGTTCTTATTTTATCTTTTTATTTTTGATTTTATTTGATACAATAGTTATTTATTTATTTTTTTTTCTCTCTCTCATTTGGCATACATTGGGGACAATGTATGATTTAGGTATGGGGAGATATTTCATGTTTTTATTTTTAGTTTGTTTGTTTTCCTACGATAGATTGAGTTTTGTTTCATGTTATTTAATTTAAAAAAAAAAACAAAAAAATAAAAAAATAAAAAATTCAAATTTTCTAAATTGATATGTGTTATTTGGTTGGTTAGAATTTATGAAAAATGATTCGTATTAATGGTTTTTGTGCTTGTAATGACCGTTCATATCTTTAATAGTTTTCTTTGAATGATAAATATGCAAAATTCGACACAAACTCTATTTAAAAGTGAGATTTTGAGGTTAAAGCGAGCAAATTCATTCTTTGTGTTTGGAATTTCTTTTTTTCTTAAGTGAATATCACACTTGAATTGGTTATTCTAGAATTTGCAATATTATGCATTTCGAGAATACATCTAGAGTTTTATGCATTGAAATGATAAAACCATCTAGATTTTACTCCCTTTGGCTTTCGTAAAAATCTTTACCCTGATTTTTATTTCCCTTAGTGAACCAAGTTAAGGCCGAAACCTTTTCTTTCTTCATAACCCCTCAGTACAACATTATAACCCTATTTTGGCTTGCGTTTCAACCCTTGTACTAAGGATTTATGTAGTTAATTGCATGATATTAGTTATATGATTGCCTCATGAGATATGTATTGATTAGAGATTTGATGATGATATTTGTTACATATGAAAAATGAAGAAAAATGTTTAATTTTGTTTATCTTTTATACTGAGAAATTCTTCATGAAAAAAAAAAGAACAAAACAAAAAAAAAAGAGAGAGGAAAAGATAAAAAAGGCGACAGCAAAAAAAAAGGAAGAAAAAAAAAAGAAAAAAAATGCTACATCTCTGAGAATTTCATTTCAGTCATGGATCGTAGAGAAAAAATCTGATATTTTTATATATTCTTGACTGTTGGCTATGTTGAGCACATATGGATAGCGAGATTATATATTTTTGACGTACTATTTGTGTAGGGTAAATGTGTTATCGCAGAAAAATTGTGTTGTTAGTTGTATATTTTCTTTGGTACATTTTAAACCCTTGATATATCACTTTTATCCTACCCTTAAATCCAATCACGTTATAACCAAAAGAAAGACTTTTTGATTTATGCATGAAATTCTAAATTTTTAAGTAGTGGAGATTTGATATATTTGTAAAAATATAATAATGGTAATTTCAATGTGTTGATTTGAGTGTTATTGATATATTTTTCATCTCATTTTGAGTGAACCCTTGGAGAGGAATATTGAATTTTGTAGTTTTGATTTCACAAGAGATTGTTGGGATTTGTAATAGTTATTCTCGTATGAAAATACTGTGAAATACTTGTTGTTTTGATTATTTTTCTGGTTCAATTTTTATGACACATGTTGGCTTAGTAATTCGAAAGAAAAATATGTTGATTTCAGTAGTTTTAGTTTTATTTGAGATATTCATGCTTGAGGATAAGCATCATTTAGGTGTGTGAGAATTTGATAGGATATAAATTGGTGTAATAATTATGGTTTATTTTGTTTTATTTTTGAATGAATATTATACTAATTGTTATATTTTATGGTAATTGATATAATAGGAATGATGGAGGAGGATTTTGAAGAAAAATGAAGGAAAATAAGACAAATTTGGAAACATGAAAGATTTGCAAATATTTAGATATTCCTAAATATTTTGGGAATAAGAATTTTGAAAATTTCAAATCCGTTGTAATTTATTATTTAGTAGTTACCTAATATTTAGGAGAGATTTCTCCTTAAAAATTAGATTAATTCACTCATATATATAGATGATTACATTGTGTAATTAAAAGAGAAGATAGTGGAGACCCGAAAAGGGGCAGCCGCCCCATGTTCCTATAGTCTCCACGTCCAGTGAACAAATTTTAGTTTAGGTTATATTTTTTTGGTTGCTTCAAATTCACTCTTTTCTGGCGACTCGAGAGTTTTCATTATGAAAAGTCACATATTCATAGTTCAAACTCTCCTTTGGTTGCTATTGGGAACAAGCAGGAGGCTGCAGTAGGGACATTATTTTCCTCTTCATTCACACAAGGCTGCGGCTCCTTTTCTTGCTTCCAAGTATTGTATCACTTTGATAATTTTAATAAAATTTTAGTGAGTTTTTATTTTTATATATCTTTATTTTAATTTCTTTTTTAGTTGAAGGGTATTGAAATCTTAATTTTTAATGATTGTGAGATTTAATTAGAATTATTAAATCAATATCTTATAGGTATTTATTCGATTCATGCACTTCATGGATCATGATTTTCTAGAGTTTATTGAATAGTGACCAATATTTAATAGAATAGAATAGTCAAATCCATAATTGTTTGTTAATTTTAATAAAGTGGTAAATGATATTTGTGTCATGGGAATGACATTCATGTCATAGGATTAAATAATCTAATTTAAATGAACCCACTGTGTGTTTGTTAATTAGAATTGGGTCTCTCTAAATATTAATGTTGTTGAGACTTTCAATTCTAAGAGTTTCTCTAGAATTGACTCTCGATTAGGGAAATAGTTAATGAGTTTCTCTTAATTATCGATAAAGTAATGAGAGATTGGTCGTTAGGCGATTGTCGATGACTATAACCAATTTATTTATAGGTGTTGAAATTTTTAGATAAATCAATGATCAATCACATGAAATCAAGGTGGATATAAATCCTTTGACTAGAAAAAACTTTTATTCTTTTATTTTTGAGTTCTTTATTTTTGATTAATTAGTTTAGTTAATTTTTCAAACCCTCGTATTTTTATTTTATTTTATTTTTTTCTTTAAAAGAAGTAAATCTAGCATTTTTTGTGAAGATGATCATATTCACTCTATACTAATATTTTGTGAGATAAATATTTTATTTTTGATTGTTTGAGAACACACCAATCACCGTCCATTTTCCATTATTTCTTCCATTTCTTTTTAAGCCGTTGAACCACTTTGCATTCAAGTGAAGAAAATAAAATGAAGAGAATATATGCGCTCTTATGGTATGTACACATACGTATGTATGTATGTATGTATCAACTCAGGCTACTCCGCTCTATCTCCCAAGCCAAGCAGAGCACGCATGAAGGAATCACATCTCTTTTCTTTTCCCTTGTTGCAGTTGGGTCATGCCAGATTTGAACCAATATCATATAACTTGAATTATTTTTATTTTTATATTTTCACATATGTAATAATAAATTTTCTATAGAAATTTGAATTATTGTAATAATTAAAACAAAGGATTATTAAAATTTCATATTATTATATTGTTTCTTATTCTTAATACTTTCTGAATGCAGCCTAGATGTTTTTTATATTTGGTATTTACCTGTGATTGTGATTGTGATCGTATATATCAAAGTTTAATTTGTTTATAAGTTTTATTTTAAATGCTAAACTTAATTTTTTTTGTGTGTATTATAAATTAGAAGCCAACACAATAAACTTTTAATAAGTTTTATCTATTAAGATTTTAGTTTGGCTCAATGTTACTCGCTTCTGTCCCTAATTTCATAACTACACCTATGAGATTTTTATTTTGGTTGAACATAAAGGGTGTAGCAAATGCTTTTAAAATCACACCTAGCTTTCCCTTAAAACATAACAATCACACATAGTGATGCAGATGTCAATCAGGTGAGATGAAACTAAAGTTCATCTACAAATAGTTGGTAGAGTCGATAGGTCACTCAATCATTCATAGGTAATTGATAGAATGGATAGATCACTCGACCTCTTAATGAAAGTCATAAGTTCAACTCACGATTTGGGTATGGAGCAATCATATTGAGGAGACCCTTATCCTCCAAAGGGAGACATCAAACGGGTTGATTCAGATTAATTATGACAAAACCTTGAATGGTCAGGGAAGTGTCCCACGTAGACAAAAAAAAATGCAACTAAAGTTCAAGAACTTTCTCATTATCTTAATTTGTCTAAATTTATTTTATTTATAATAATTTTAATTACATGAAAGTTCTTAACAAAGTATTTAGAATTTTAAAAATAAAAGTTAAAGGTTTTAAAATTATTTTTACATTAGTAAATCTTTGTAAAGGTCTTACCTTATCCTTCTTTGCCCGCAGACGCGCTCGCCTCTTTTATCCTCTCAGATAGGACTGCCATTGTTGGTTCATTTTTCATTTGTTTATTTATTTTTCCTGGACTTTTGGTTGGCAAATCAAAAACCCAGAAATCTTTGATGCTCCCATGAGGCCCACATGGCTTTGTTTGGTTCCACCTTCTATTGGGCTTCTTTTAAAAAAATAAAAATAAATAAATAAATAAATCATAACTATCCAATTAAATTCGATTTGAATCGAATCAGTGACGAAACTACATATACAGAAGGTTGGGCATTTGTCCTCATTAGATTAAAATAATTCTATTAATTTTTATATGTTAAATAAATATTAATTCTATTCAATCCAAAATATTACCTCCACTAAGATCATAGGTCGACTCACTAAGATTATCATTTTATTCTATAAAAATATTTTATTCCCACTACAATTGGATCCTAAATCTGTCACTGAATTAAATTGAATGGGACAATTCTCTCTTGACATCTGTTTTCTCCATTTACAATACTTAAACATGAGATTTTATTTAAATAGTATCCATTCTCTTAGATAAAGTAGATATTTGACTTTTTGTTTTTATGGTAAAATAAAATAAATGGGAGTTAGAAAATTTAAATGTTATGAAATTAAAAAAATATAGAAATCCTTAATTTAAAAAATTGATATTTAAATTAGTCTAACAAGCCAATGTTTAACGTTTAGCGGATTCGTCAGACTTTACAGTAATAATAACCAAAAAGTTAATCTCTTGACAAATCAATATTTAACTTTTAGTAGGGAAGTCTAGTCAGACTCTTGGATTTTTTCTCTTAAATCAAATTAAAAAAAAAAAAAAAAAAAAACTTTTTAGTTATACCTCCTTGAGGATATTATATATATATAGAGAGAGAGAGAGAGAGAATTAAGTTGTTTTTCATGGATAGAAAATATTCTCTTTTTTTTCAACTTTTTTATTTAATAGTCAATCAATTAAGAAAATTCTTTTAATAATTTTATAAAAAATAACTTTAAATAAATTCATAGCCGTTGAGAGGGGGAGAAGGAAACTTTCACAACAGATAGCCGTCATCGAAATTTTAAGGAAAAAAAATCATTTAAAGTTTGTAAGTTTGATTGGGGTATAAGGTGGTAGGAAAATAAGAAGAGAAGTAAATATGGGATAAAATAGGAGATTACTCCTTTTGATTTGGAATAAAAAGGGGAATGAAAGTAAAAGAGAGGTGAAATAGATGATTGGGGTTGTAATGAAAATTTGTAGACAAAATTATTTTTTTCTTTTTTTAATTTTACATGACTTAGGGAGAGTAATACTAATTTCTTTCTCTTTTACTCATACCAAATAAAATAAAAATATATATATATTTATTTTCGCCAGGTGAAATAAATTTCTCCATTCTCTTCTCCCTCCCTCTCCATCTCCCTCTCCCCTTCCACGAACCAAAGTTACCCTTAAAAATTGCTTAGCTAAAATTATAACTTTGGACCGTTAAAATTATAATTCTAAATGCATGGTGTATTTTACTGTCTAATATAAATTTTTGGCTTTACTTTTAATTAAGAGCCATAAAAATATATATGTTAAAGAAAAGGTCATATTCATAATTTTCAATAATAAACACAAAAAGAAATGTCACGTTTCTCATAGGGACAAGGGGGCACTCATTTAGAAATATTCTGTCATAGGAACACATGATTTAATCCAAAGTCTTTGTATAATAAATAAAACAGACCCCATCTTCCATGTTACTGGCCCCCCTTTGCTTCAACTCCATTATTTAAATTACTCAAAATTTACTCTCTCTCTCTCTCTCTCTCCCCTTTACTTGCTTCCCTTTTGTCACTAATAAATATAAAATTAAAATGAAAACAGATAAACATGACTTGGGATATCATATTAGAGAGATGAAAAGTAATACAATAATATGAATATTAATGATTCATTGTCTCAATGAATTATTATAATAAATTAGATTTATATAGAAAATTCATTGTTACGAATATAGAAACAGTTATTTTAAATATAGAAATATAAAAATCAAATTAATATTTGATTTAATTTTGATATATAATTTATTTTCTAACACTAACCCATTATTTCAATTACCCAAAATCCACACCGTGCTCTAAAGCCACCATCTTAAGCTCTCTCTCTCTCTCTCTCTCTCTCTCTCTCTCTCTCACACACAATGACAATATTGTCAAAAAATTATGCTCGTTTCCTAATCTTTTTCTCTATTGTGATAAGCTATGTTGTTTACAAGAATCTTGAGTCTCTTCAATCTTCTCCAAATAACCAGCCTTACAGAACTGGTTATCACTTTCAACCTATCAAGAATTGGATGAATGGTATTTCTTCTCCTTGTAATCTACTTTTGTTTCTCTTTTTTTTTTTTTTTTTTGCTTTTGCTTTTGCTAGATGCATATTTTGATCCTTTTCCTCTTTTGGGCAATTGATCACATGATCTTTCAATGTGAACTTTGGCAAATGGGTGTGCATGCTTGGACTTCACAGACCCTAATGGTGAGTTCTTTTCTCTCTCTACTTGTTCTCTTGTTCGAATTGAATGATTACTGGGCTTTGCTTTCTATTTCAAATTTTTATTTTTATTTATCATTATTCATTATTTTAAATATAATTTTTACTAAAAATTTGTCATACAAAAGTTAAGGATGTGATAAGATTTGCAAGTTACTTATTAATGAGGAAAATTATTTGCCCACATTTATTACTTATTTCAATTTCCATAATTTTGTGATAAATATTTTACCGGCTCTTTTTACTTTTATTTTTGTCTGTTAGGAAATATCATGAGAACATTCGATTTTTTTTTTTATATTTCCATATTTGAAATAATAAATTTTCTATATAAACTTAACATATTACAATATTTCATTGAAACAATAAATTATCAGAGTTTAATATTATAATTGTTTCATCTTCTGCAACACAATATCAGAACTATATTCATCTATCTTTTAATACGGTATCAAAATCTATATTCAAATTTATTTTTAATTTAGTGCAGTACATCTCCAACCTAGTGGAAATTATGTACCAAACTTGTTCGAAACTTGGTATTTTGATGAACTATGTTTAATTTTTACTTACTAAAACTTATGTTTCTTATAAAGAATTTTTTATTTTAATTGAAAAATATTATAAGTAAAATAAAATAAAAATAAATTTAGACAAAATTGAGAGAAGTGGAAGTTCACAAATACTAACAATATCAAAATTTAAGTGCCTATGCTTCCTTTTTTTGTGGCAAAGGGATACTCATTCTTTTGTTGATTCTAACAGCAAAGGTTTGTGCATATTCTAATATAGGACCTATGATTTACAAGGGAATATACCATCTCTTCTACCAGCACAACCCCAATGCTGCAGTTTGGAATGAACTCATCGTATGGGGCCACTCCACATCAACGGATATGATCAACTGGGTCCATCAACCAGTTGCCATGTTTCCATCTCAGCCATCTGATATCAACGGCTGCTGGTCTGGGTCCGCCACAATCCTCCCTGAGGGCAAACCAGTGATTTTATATACTGGCCACAACGAAGAGAGCCAAGAAGTCCAAAATTTGGCCATACCCAAAAATTTAGAAGACCCTTATCTAATAGAATGGGTAAAAGTACCTCAAAATCCACTAATGGCACCAACTAGCATAAACAAGATCAATCCAAACTCATTCAGAGACCCAAGCACGGCTTGGCTTGGTATTGATGGGGAGTGGAGAGTGATCATTGGAAGCCAAAATGATAGTCAAGGGATGGCAATTATGTACCATAGCAAAGACTTCATTAATTGGGAACAGACAAAACGCCATCTATGTTCATCACCAAAAACAGGAATATGGGAGTGCCCAGATTTTTTTCCTGTTTCATCTAAATCCCCAATTGGTCTTGACACATCAATGGTTGGTGATGGTATTAGACATGTACTTAAGGTGAGTTTATTTGACAAACACCATGATTACTACTACATTGGGGACTATAACCTGGAGACGGATACCTTTATCCCGGATTGGGAATCTGTGGATAGCATACCGGGTTTAAGGTTTGATTATGGGAAGTTTTATGCATCAAAGACATTCTTTGATAGTGAAAAGAATAGGAGGATTTTGTGGGGTTGGATTAATGAATCTTCAAGCACTCACGATGACATTAAGAAGGGTTGGTCCGGAATTCAGGTTGGTTTTGTTTCCTCTACTTGTCTTTATATACTTTCTGTTATGTGGTTAACATGTATCTATGCACATTTTAGTGTTAAGACTTTGCACTTGGTATAAATTTCTGACTACGCTCTTCTGGTTATTGCCCCTAATATATTCTTAGTAGATTGACTTAAAATGTGTCGAACACCTTTGCAGGCAATTCCAAGAACAATATGGCTTGACAAATCAGGAAAACAAGTGATGCAATGGCCAATTCCAGAAGTTGAATCCCTCCGTATAGACCCACCTATCACATTTCGTCAAGGTCAAGTACTTAAAAGTGGGTCTGTTTTTGAACTTATTGGGGTCACAGCTGCACAGGTTAGGCCTATCTCTCATGAGATTTTTTACTGTTAGAGATGAACTGTTTTAATGCAATTACAAGAACTCTAGTCTAACGAAAAAATAGAGAAAATGGATAGAATTCACTCAGAAAAATGTTTAATTAATGTAAATTTTTCTGAGGTCCCTCTCTCTCTCTCTCTCTCTCTCTCTCTCTCTCTCTCTCTCTTCAGGCGGATGTAGAGATTTCCTTTGAAATATCAGGACTAGGAAAAGCAGAGGTATTTGATCCGAGTTGGACTGACCCACAATTGCTATGTAGCCAAAAGGGTAGCAAAGTTAAAGGTGGTGTAGGCCCATTTGGGTTGCTAGTCTTGGCTTCAGACGTTTTACAAGAGAACACTGCAGTCTTCTTTAGAGTATTCAAAAGTGAGAACAAATTTGTGGTTCTTATGTGCAGTGATCAGAGCAGGTCATCTTCCTCCCTCCCTCCATATCTCTCTCTCCCTTTTCTCTCATATATTTGAACTTTCTAAAAAAGTGGGTGTTTGGAACCATGACAGCTCTTCACTAAATGGAGATAATGACAAAACATCTTACGGAGCTTATGTGGATGTGGATCCAGCGCATGAGAAACTGGCATTGAGAAGCTTGGTAAGTCAGGTTCACAAAAATTTTGTGAAAAAAAAAAAAGAAAAAATCCTAATTATAAGGTCAAAATATAAATAATTTCTATTTTAGGGTCATTTGCAAAATGTTTTCTCATTACTATGTCGGTTTCCCACAAAATCTTGAAACCTTTTACCAAAACTTTTAAGCGGTTAGGCTCATTAGGTTTTTGGATTTGAAAATGTAAACGAATTTTCTAAAGAGGTATAAGCCAGACTTGCAGATCTAGCTTGACGTATGCTCAAATCTTTGTATGACTGCACTTAATTCAGGTGCACATTCAAATCTTGTTGCACCAAGGGATAAACTTGTTAGGTCCCTTAATAAAGTCTGAATTTGAAATTTGAGAATGGAAAAAATTACATAGATAGAGCTATCCTAAAAAGGCCCGGCAATGTTCGAATCGGATTAGTTTGAGTATGGCTCCAGACACCAGTTGGTAATATACCACCAAAAAAAAAGAAAAAAAAAATCTTGTTGCACAAACTTCTTAGACTAGGCAGGCTTGCTTTTTACTTGGACCAGGTAGAAGTTACAATGAGAATTCATGGGACCTTTTAATTTTAAATGTTTTTTGCAGATTGATCATTCTGTGGTGGAGAGTTTTGGAGGGCATGGAAAAACTTGCATAACAGCCAGAGTTTACCCAACATTGGCCATTGATGACAGGGCTCACTTGTATGTTTTCAATTATGGAACTGAGACTGTCACAATCTCTGGACTCGATGCTTGGAGCATGAAAAAAGCTCAATTCAGTTGAAAGAGGAGCAAGATTGAGAAGCAAGCCTTGACAGATATTTTGTCTCATACAACAACTGATAATTACTATATTTGTGACTTTTGTGCCAGCTTTTGGCCTCATTGAACCATCTTGTTGAAGTAAACAACACAAAAGGAGGGTGGGGTTGGAGGAATACTCGATCTTAAATTCATGCATGGAATAATACTTTTTCCACTGCTTTATGTGGATATGGGGAGAGTGGGAAACCCCTATCCACCCTCAAGACCATGGCAAGTATATATACTTGAAATGTTCCATTTTGGGGACTAAATCCAACATTTATGAAACATTTATGTTATATGAAACAAAGATGGTAATAAATAGCAAGGCAATGGAAGTATCAAAGAGACACATTGCATTGAGGACTTTCATTAATGATTCAAACAATTCTGAAAAACTGAATCCAGAAAGATCTAACACCCCCATTTGCATGTCCTACTAAATCCAGAAGGATCTGACACCCCCATTTGCATATCCTACTAACACTAACTATTTTATGCTTATAGAGGGGCAGGGGAAGTTGCCAACTTTAGAAACTGAGTCCAAGTAGGTGTCGAGTAAAGTCTGACACACTCCTCTACGTGCCCTCCTAACACGAAGTATATCTCGTGAAAAACACCATAAACATCTTCACCCTATCCTCTCTCTCTCTCTCTCTCTATTAGTTTACCAAGAACAGTGGCTATGGCTTCTGTTCACTACATAGTTCTCTTGTGTGTTTTGATAAGCCATGGTGTCGTTGAAGTTAAAGCTTCTCATAACATCTACAAAAATCTTCAGTCTTCTTCTTCTTCCTTTTCTTTTCCAAATCATCAACCTTATAGAACTAGTTATCATTTTCAACCTCGTAAGAATTGGATGAATGGTATGTTTTTCATTACTATCTTTTTCTTGTTCTTTTTTCATGCAACTAGATTTTCTTCCTTGACCACATCAAGTGTTTTTTGTTATTGTGTTTTGTGTCATTTTGGCAATCGACATGCTCAACTCGTGGAATGGACTAATGTGTGTGTTTGAATTTCACAGATCCCAATGGTGAGTTGATTTTGTTTTCTGAGTTTTTTTTTTTTTTTTTTTTCTCATTTAAATGTTTCACATGAGCCTAATTTTGAAAGTAATTGCTTCAAGTTACTTCTATTTTTATGCCTTTGTCCTTGTTTGCTGCACATTGATGTTAGCAGAGCATTTTGGTACCAGGACCTATGATCTACATGGGAGTATACCATCTCTTCTATCAGTACAACCCAAGAGGTGCAGTGTGGGGCAACATAGTATGGGCCCACTCCACATCAACAGATCTGATCAACTGGATCCCCCAACCCGAAGCCTTTTCTCCATCTCATCCGTTCGATGCAGCTGGTTGCTGGTCCGGGTCTACTACTATCCTCTCAAATACCAAACCTGTCATATTATATACTGGTATCAACAGACTTAACCAACAAGTCCAAAATTTAGCCATACCCAAAAATTTATCAGACCCGTACCTTAGAGAATGGACTAAAATACCACAAAATCCACTAATGTCACCCACTATCCTAAACCAAATCAACTCAAGCTCATTTAGAGACCCTACCACTGCTTGGCTGGGGCACGACGGTAGATGGAGAGTAATCATAGGAAGCAAAATAGATCGTCAAGGAATGGCAATCCTTTACCACAGTAATGACTTTTTAAATTGGACCTTGAGTAAAAATTCATTACATTCATCAAACAATACTGGGATGTGGGAGTGTCCAGATTTTTTTCCTGTTTCCACTAAATCATCAAATGGACTTCCCACATCAACCGTTGGTGATGGAGTTAAACATGTGCTTAAAGTGAGTATAGATGATAATAAACATGATTACTACTATGTTGGGAACTATATCCTTGAAAATGATACCTTTGTCCCTGATGAAGAAACCGTGGATAGCGTACCAGGATTAAGATATGATTATGGGAAGTATTATGGATCAAAAACATTTTTTGACAGTGTTAAGCAAAGGAGGATTTTGTGGGGTTGGATTAATGAATCCTCTTCCACTGCTGATGACATTATCAAGGGGTGGTCTGGAATTATGGTAAACTCCTATCGAACAGATTTTTCTTATGTTATATATTTCGTTAGAGGTGTGGCGAGAATCTTAGTAAAAAGCTAAAGTGGGGATCAATTTGCAGGCAATTCCAAGAACAATTTGGCTAGATAAATCTGGGAAACAGTTGATTCAGTGGCCAGTTGCAGAAGTCGAAACACTACGTGGTAAACAAGTTGACATGGCCAATAAAGCGCTTGCAGGTGGAACAATGCTTGAGATTTCTGGCATCACAGCTACACAAGTAAACATTCTTATTATGAAAATTTTGGTGTGTTATCACTTATGTGTGCTTAGATTTATAAGAAAAGTTCTTTATGTTTTGCAGGCAGATGTGGAGACTACATTTGAAGTATCAGAGCTTGAGAAAGCAGAGGTTTTTGACCCAAGTTGGACTGACCCACAATTGTTATGTTGTCAAAAGGGTACAAAAGTTAAAGGTGGAGTAGGCCCATTTGGATTGCTAGTCTTGGCTTCAGATGGATTGAAGGAGTACACTGCAGTATACTATAGAGTATTCAGAAGTGAGCAAAACTTTATAGTTCTCATGTGCAGTGAGCAAAGCAGGTCATCTCCCTCAGTCTCTCTCTCTCTCTCTCTCTCTCTCTAACTTTATAGTTCTCATCGTTTATTTCTGGACTTTTAGATTTCTAAAGGTGGTTTTGGAAATTTAACAGCTCCTCTCTAAATCAAGACAATGACAAAACAACTTATGGAGCATTTTTGGATGTAGATCCTGTTCATGAGAAATTATCACTGAGAACCTTGGTAAGTTGTTTGTAAGGAAGACTGAATTTTTCTTGCACCAACTTCCTTAAATTAATCTCAATTTTCATAGGAACATTATTATTTCCTTGCAGATTGATCATTCAGTGATTGAAAGCTTTGGAGGGTACGGGAAGACTTGCATTACAGCAAGAGTATATCCAACCTTGGCCATTGATGATAAAGCTCACTTGTATAAGTTCAATCATGGAAATCAAACTGTCACAATCTCCAGACTGAGTGCTTGGAGCATGAAGAGAGCTCATATCAATTGAGACAGCAATGACAGGAAAAAGATAGTAATAATAATAATAAATGATACCCAAAGAAGATTATCATTGTGCTTTTCTTACTCAACCACATGTTCTTCGGAATAACCTTATTATGTCTCATCTTTTCTTAAGGTCCTTTTCTTCCCCAAAAATAATGTTAAATTAGAATATGAGAATTTCCGACCGGCGAAGGTCCATCAATAGGAATGTCAATGGGCGAGGGCGGTGTAAACCTACATATTGTAAACCTATATATAAACCTACATATTGGGAGAGACCATGGAAGGCTGTGTTATAGCGGTCATGATTAGTACTAATCATGATCGTGAATTAGACTCCCCATGGGTACGAAAAAAATCACTTTGAGAGTCAGGACAGAACAGAACCTGACAATAGGTCGATTCGGAGTAAAACTCCAATTCGGGTGGGAAACCAAAAAAAAAGAAAAAAATAGCGGTCATAGTCTCCTAGAGATGGTGTTGGGTCGGGAACGCAGTCCTGGATAGGATAACCATTAGAGTGGGATCGAGATTGAAGCTTTTGCTGCTCCATGTCTCGAGTTGGCCGATTTTTCTTCAGAAGTTTGAACTATGGTCCTCGCGCTAAAGTCTAGTTTTTTGATGGTTTGGTAATCCCTCCTGTGTCTCTTGTTGTCTTGCGATATGTTGTTTGAGGGGGTTTTTTTTTTTTTTCTTTTAACTTGGAGGTAAAGAGTTATATTCTGACTGATTTAAGAACTGTTATCGGATTTACTTTAAAGATGAAGGTTTTCTAACATAATTTTTTTTTCTTAAAATTTTAACTCGAGTTTTGATTAAGGGATTTAGTGTTTTTTTTCTTTCTGCTAAGCCAACTGTTCATTCATGTCGTTTGAGGTTTCGGTCCATGCCTCGTTTTTGTTTTCTTAAATTTGTGCTCTTTCTGGGTCTTGGTAGTTACGTCTAGTTGGTGCTCTGTTCCGGGCCACATGGTGTTTGTCCGAGATCCCTTGTTTGGGCTCTAAACCCTGTTTAAACGACGACAATTATCTTGCTAAATGGGGTTAGCTACATAGATAATTCAAGCGAGGGTTAACCAAAGAGTTACTACTAGGTTAACCAGAGAGGGTTGTCAGTCAATCTAGTCCAATGGATGGTTTCTCAAGTTTTTATTTACAATGTAGAAACAGTCAAGGAAATTCTTCATTTCTCACACATTTTAAGAGAGCCAAGGAATGTCCTTAATGAGCCACTACTAGGTTAACCAAAGAGACTTGGGTCGTTCAAGTAAACCACAGAGTTAATCAATCTAGTCCAATTTCAATTTCGCAAGCTCGGATGGCACCATCCCCCTCCCCTTTCCTAGAGGACTCAAGTTCGAGTCTCACCAATGTACCAAAAAAAAAAAAAAAAAACCTAGTCAATTTCTCAAGTTCTTATCATGAATGTAGAAACAGTTCAAAATAATCTTTCCTTCTCACACACTTCACAGAACATAGCATGCGTTAACAAGCCACATTTAAATTAACCAAAGAGGATTATACATTAATGAGTCACTACAAGGTTAACCGAAGACAGTTTGGCTCGTCCAAGTGAATCACAGAGCCAAATCATGGCACAATCTCACACCACCATTACACAATCCCACAGCACCATGTCTTGACCATGCGTGGGTTTATACGAAAGTTGGGCCCTTCTCTTTGATTCTTTAAGAACCACAAACGTCACAGATGAGAAAATATCATAATGCCAACCAATATACAACCACATTGAATTCTTTCAACCAACAAATATAGGAAAACCTGAACGAATTAGTACAACCATTCATGGAAAAAGAACAAAGCCATTGATATATTGTGTCCAACAACACAAAGGCTACCAACCAATCATGTTCCTCACCAACTAGAAAAAAGGGATAGCTTACACTAAATATAACTTTAAGAATATGAAGGATAAACTGAAAAGATCCAAAACTATCAACAATCCAGGACACCATCAATCCATGCACTCATATGGTCTCCGTTCGCTGTTGTCTATATTTTCACCACCTACTGTTGCTTGCACTCTGGAGGACGCTCACCCGGCTGACCTTCACCACCTGTTTTTGGTGCTCTTCCACTCTTCTGCAATTCATCAGAGAAAATTTCAGATTTATTTCACCAAACTAACTGTTCATGCCAAGCAAAAAATGCTGTCAAATTATCTCACCTTGTGACTAGCAGATCCCTGTGACCAAATTTCACAAACAAGCAAATTACATTAGCATCTTCCAACTTCAAATGCATAGACAAAAAAATATACATGGAAACCAATGAAGGAAAGTTCAATGTACAGCAACTCATTCATTGCAGATTACCTTCTTCTTCGTCTTGCCTTCATCTTCATCTTCATCTTCATCTTCGTCATCATCTTCCTCATCTTCATCTTCGTCATCATCCTCCTCTTCATCTTCATCAAGTTCATCATCATCATCATCATCTATATCTTCAAATTCATCCCCTTGAACAGCCTCCCCAGTAAACCACGACACAGCATGAGGGACAATTTTGTCCCGAATAGTTGATCTGCAAAAGGCAAAGCAAAGCCCGGTTTAATTCATTTCAAACCACATGATGGTAATCGGGATAAATAGCATTACTGATTTTATCATCCCAATAATTGGATAATAGCTCAGTGAGGATTGACACGACATTACATGATATGACTTGGCCTATGCTCTTGCGGATGAAAAAATATTATCATAATTCACGCATGGCACATGGGGATGACAATTAGGATCAACCCCCCCCCCAAAATAAAAAGCAAATGTTAAACAAAAATATTGCCTCTATCCAGGTCAAAAGGCAACCTACTCTCTGTCTCCTATAAGAGATGTAATGACTTACCCAATGTCATAGTCTTGTTCCATTTGGTTTTGAAGTTCTTCAGCCTGTCAAGACATACAAATACAGAAATATTAACAAAATAAATTATCTTACCACAGCAACAACCAAGGTGTATATGACAATAGAAATTACCAAATCTTCATCAATATCCTCATCATCCTCAGGAACCTGCGGAGGATTGAAGAAGTTGAAGAAACTTTCACAATCTTCAGTCTTGGTGATGGGTTTAGCATTCTTCGATCCCTTTCTTGGCTTCTTCTTCAAAACCTTTTGTGTCAAGCATTTTCCAGGAAGCCACGCAATCTGAGTCCTAGAAAGTAATCAACATAGGTCAAGCCAAACTGAGAAGCTACAAACATCTCAGCAAAACTTTAAAGTAGACTAGTCAATTACCCTATTGCTTTCTCCAAAATAGGTTCAACATCATCAATCATATGATACATTTTTGTCAGAACAGTGTTCTCAAAGTAAGGATTAGGATCAAAGAAGAACTCAAGCTTGAAGCCCTTAGGGTCATCAATCCTACACCACTTGATATCTTTGAGATATTTCAGAGCCTCTTCATCACGCGCTGAGATCTACATTCCAAACATGAGCCTGTGAGAAATTCAACAAAGCAAACATTAAGAATAGGGGAGGCGGTAACACTAACTTCCTCAGCAAGAACTTCATTTGTCTTCATTGCAGTGAGCCAGAAGTTAGGCACTCCTTTCTCTGCATTAAACAAAATCCACTATCAATCTAAGGGAATCTGATAATGCTGCAACCTTTTGACCCTGGTAAAATACCTTCAGGGGCTTTATCATCCTGATCCTTAGAACCTACTTTTGTCACTCCTTCGACTTCAACAACACCATTCACAATTTCAAACCTCTACAAGCAGCAAAAGATAACTGTAATTGATCAACCACAGGGAACATAGAATCAAAAGATGGAACAATAGGCAACCAGATTCCCTCCTACAACCACATACCTTAGTATAGAGCGGTTCATAGAGCTTCTGGTACTTGGCCTCCAGCGCTGCTCTCTCTTCAAAAAATTTCTTCTCGAGTTCATCATGTTGACTCTGCAAATTGGATGACTTTCAGAAAATTTCACCATGGAGATAGAACTTCACATTCATAAACTAAACTGTTCTGCTTTCAGAAGGGTAAAGTGAAGCTCTAACTCTTCAACCACAATGAAAGATAACAGCACAACCCACAGTTAGAAGTCTAAACGTCCACATCACAAGCAAAACCAACAATATTTGCTTTAGAATAATTCATTGAGATGCCCAATTATTATTCAAGTACATGTGGACTGGACAAAATACGCAAGTTACAAGTTACGAGGGAATGAGGGCAGCCCTCTGAGACAGTCAAGAAAATACAGAGTGCTATCTTGTTGGGGTTTGCTAATGTGTTGTTTGAACTGTATTCACAAAATGTGGCAACCACGCTTGCATATTGGGAAATAGGGCGAATTGGACCATAGAGTGTATTATTTCTGATGCCAAGAGTGCTCTGGAACCCTTGTTAACTGGAAGGTATCTTGTGTTTCAAGAAAATAAGTTAGCCAACATAATTAGTGAATGGCCAGCATCTGCTAGCAGATCTTGTAGTGGGTTTGCCCATAGCTCTCTGGGCATGTTGTTGATGTGGCTAAGCAGGAAGCAGGATCAAAATAGTCTTTGCTTCCTCTTGTCCTTGCTCTTTCACAGTTATATTGTATTTATAGCAAATTTTACTTTAAAAAAGGTGAATAAAGAAGGTAAATATGAACACGTATAGTATCAACCACCAACTGAAGGATATCAAAAACTTTAACAAGTTCACTAATACACACTTTATCACTAAAACCAGAAAAAGTAAAGCACAGGTCAAGTTCTCAGACGTCAATTACTTGTCTAGGTTGAGTGAGAAGAATCACTTGCCTACATTCAGAACAATAATACCTAGGATCCAATTTCAATTAATTCCGTTCTCAGACACCAACTAGTAGTCAATCATGAATCATAACACAAAATAGCCTACGGCAAAATTCAATCAATGGAACCACACAAAACCCACATAGTAGATAATGATAAAAACAAAAATAAACACATTAAATCTAAGTACCTCAGAAACATCATCTCACAATGCCATAACAATAAAAAATACGATAGTGGATCAAAACAACTCAAACCTGAATCTCCCTCAGATACTCAACACGCTTCCTCACATTTGGAGATAGTGATTCAAGCACATCACTATGTTGCCCAGCTAAACTCTGCAGCTTATTCTACATAGAAAACATCAAATTTCACAAAATCAAGACACCAAAAAAAAAAAAAAAAGAAACAAAGAAAGAAAGAAAAACTCATAAAAAAGCAACAATAAGATAAATTCAAAAATTCACACTCACACACACACACACACACACACACACACACAAAACCATAAAAAAGAGCACAAACCCAGAAACCAAATTCAAAAATTCAACAGACCCAACAAGGGAAATCAAAAACCAATAAAAATATAAAAAAGAAACCCTAACCTTGAGAGCATTAACAAGGTCTGCACGATCCTCAGCACTTAAAGCTACACACAAAAAATTAAAATTAAAATTAAAATTAAAAAATTAAAAAAATTAAAAAAAAATCAGAAGTAAAAACGATTGGAGAGAGAGAAAGAAATAAAGAAAGAAAGGGATAGAGAGAAGAGAGGAGATGAGAGGAGAAAGTGAGAGAACCGGCAGCAGCGGCAGGGAGAGAGGCGCCGAGATCAGACATGTTGAATTGATCTTCTTTGTTGTTAGTCATCGTCTGCCTCCTATGCAATTTATAATGAAATCCCGACTTGCCAATTGAGAGATAGACCGAGAGATAAATCGAAATGAAAAACCCTAGAGAGAGGGAGGAAACAGAATGCTTCTTCTCTCTCTATCTTTCTTTTTTTGGGTTACACCGGAAATTGTACCCGGATCACTGGGATCTCTCTCTCTCTCTCTCTCTCCTCTCTCTCTTCTCTCTCTCTCCCCCCCTGTATAGTGAGAGAAAAACCTAAAACAAATATGCTTTTAGATTTACGCGTATGGACTGGTTGTGTCACGAGCGAGTTGCTTGCGTGAAGAACACGAACCAATGGGATGTCATGTTAGGGTTGGTGTCAGTGATCGTACACGTAACCACCTGATGATAGGGCGGTGCCATCTCAAAATTTTTCGAAAAATATTTAATTTTCAAAAAATTTCACCGAACTGAGTAAAATCGTTCCCATCCGATTACTTATTATTATTATTATTATTATTATTATTTTAACTCGAGATGTTTACGATAAAAAACATAATCATACCCATTGAATTATAAATTATTGAACTAATTATTTATTATTCACGTGTATTTATTTAACTACAACAAATTAAGATTAAATAAGTTAAAAATTAAATAAATTAAATTTTCATAATAATTTATCTCAGTATATTTTAAAATTTTTTTATTAATTTCTTTTTAATATAAATTATCATACAAAATATTATAAAAAATATTTAATAATCATATTGAATCTCATTAAATTCTATTTAAGTCAGATTGAACCCATCTATTTGTATTTGACATTTTTTTTCTTGGCCAACCAATTTTCAAATTATTTAATTACTTCAATTTGAGCACTGTATGTTCAATTTAAGGATTGACTTTATTCGTATCAATTTTTTTCTTTTTAAAATTTGAATTTAAAATTTTAATTAAAATAATTTAATATTCAAATTTATAACCCGAATTTGTATATTATATTGTAATCACTAATGAGTTGTCTAATTGTAAAGTTAGGGGTGGGGGATTCAAATGGAATTTTGGGAGCTTAACTTAGGGGGTTTTTTTTAAAAAGGGGGTTTTTTAAAAATTTTTAAGTGTTTTTTTTAAAGTTAAAAAAATTTTTAATTAAAAATTAATTTTATTAATTATATTCAAATTTTATCGGAGAAGAAATTTTATTATTAATATTTTAATTAAATATTTTTAATAATTAAATTAATAAGTGTAAACTATTTTTAATCAAAATAATAGTAGAGAAAGTAGTCATTCAAATGGAATTTTGTGACTTTAGTCATCTTAACTTAGATTGAAGTATAGGTTATGTTGTCTCAAAAGTAGGGAAAAAAATGATTTTTGCTTCAATTATGGAATAATTTTATAATCAGATTATATTTTCTTTATTTGTTTGACACCTGAAAAATGTGAGATTTTATCTACCAAATCTCATAGATTTTTAGTTTTTTTAATGATTTTTTTATTCGATGAGGTTTACTATTATCGAAGGTGGCGTTATACAATGCAAAATGATTATATTAAGGCCAAAAAAGAATTAATTATTTGTATTTATTCGAATAAAAAATGCTCTTGGAGAACAAAAACAAGTTTTCCAAAATTAAATGAAATAGCTTTAATTTCGTTAAAAAAATATTTTTGTTTCTCCTTTTGTATGAATGAAACTTGTCATTTTCACATATATCACGCATATAATACCATTATTCTATAAATAAATTTAAATTCAAATTATTTAACTAGCTAAATTAATCAAGTTAAATATGAAAATAATACAAATTAAAGTTATTTCATGAAAACTTCACACTTTAATTCTTTGCAATTTAAAAAAAAAAAGAAGCCCTTGGTAGATTTGTAGCTCTATTCTTCTCTCCACTCTCCATATACTACAAATTAATGCTGGTAAATGTCGATAGCTCAAGCAGTAGAGTCTCTCCACTTTTATTTTTTTTTCTCGATTCCATGTTGTTTAATTATATTGTCTTGTACCAAAAATAATAATAATAATAATAATGTAGGCAAATGTGAAAAGAAAAAACAGCCTATAATGATTTTCATGTTAAAAAAAGAAAAAACAAAAATCACTTTGTATTTATAATTCTAATGAATAATATTAATGCATGGCATTCTCCTACTCATGGTGGAAATGGTGCAAAAATATTTTACAACATTGTTCTCTAAATTATTAGGGTATTTTCTTCTTCATATAAGAAAAATACAGAGGAGTTTAGTTTTTCCTTTAGGGTTCAGTTTTTTTCTTTTTTCTCCCTCCGAAAAACAAATAAAATTCCAACCAAGTCATCTTATTCAAAACTATAGATGATAGCTCATGGAGTGGAGTATATTCGTCTTATTGAGGTATGATAATTCTTCTATTATAAAAATAATATATAAATACTCCAAATTTATATAACTAATAATTTCATAACAAATGTCGAAATTTTTGCATAGTCCCAAATTGGTAGGGGTGTTCATCGGTTCGATTTTTAAATTTTTCGATTAATTCGGTTCGGTTAATTCGGTTTAATATTTTTTAATTCCAAACTGAAAACCGAACCAAATTTGTTTAAATTTAAAATTTGGTTTTCGGTTTGAATTCGAATTGAATCGAATAAACCAAATAAATCGATTTTGATTTTTGAGATCTAAATTTTCATGTAAATCCAATTTAACCAAATTCGAATTGATAAAATAATGAATTTTTTAACTACTATTTTATTGCTTGCTTAAAAAAAATTATCAATCAAAATTTACATAAAAAGAAAAGAAAATAAATAAAAAATAATCAAAATAAATAAAAAATGACATAATTAAAAACCCTAATTCGGTTTTCGTTTTGAAATCGTATTAAAAATTTCAATTCGAAACTCGAATCGAAAACCAAATTTAAAATTCGATTCTATTTGAAAACCGATTCGAATCTAAAAATCGAATTTAAATTTAATTCGATTCGATCGGATATTCGGTTATCACCAAATATTGTACACCCCTACAAATTGATATACATTTAGATTACTTAAATTGAAAACGAATTTTCAAAATAATTGATTGAATGATAAATTTTATCATAATTGATTTTAAATTCAAATAAAAGAGAATAACTACTATAAGTTGATAGTTAACCTAAAATTCATATCAAAATCAAAATAAAAGATTAATATAAAAAATCAAGCTATTCTCACTGGGAGTTTTTAAAGAAGTAAAGAATTCTCCAAATAATGCTCATATAATTGTTCATTTCTTTTTTCTTTTTTATATTATTTTAAAGAAGTAAAGAATTTTATAGGAGTTTTGTCTGCCCAAAGACAACCTTGCTTTGTTCTTTGGGAGAACCTTTTCAGTAGATTGGCAGTTTTTAATGTTAATTTTTGTAGATTGACAGTGCTATAATGATCAATTAATGTCATTTGCCTTCCAATGGTACCATTTTTTTTATATATATATAAAGATTTGAATCCGAAAATTCAAAATTGAAAAAAGAGATTAAGGCCATTGAAGTGTTACCTTGGGACCCTATGGTACCACTTTACAATCAACATGAGAGGTCCCTCTGTACAGACTGTTGAGGCTTAAATAGGGGCAGACTCTGGCTGTGAATATAAATGCCCTTTTCTCTTTTATTAACATTTCTTTCTATTTTGGCCCTAACATTGCAATAGAATTTTAATTTTGTTTTATGCCCTCTTTTAATTTGTAATCCAAAATAAAAATCTGGCACCAACCTGATCAAATAAATTTATTAAACATATATTATAATTCATACCCCGTAATGGGTAGAAAACTTTAATATAATATGAATTTTGTAACTTGTTATTTGGCTCGAGAAAATTTTAAATTATTTTGGAAGAATATTTGAGTCAAAAATCTTAATCCAAATAATTACTATAATTATAATTTTACAGAAAAAAAAAAGCTACAATAATTAGAGATGGTCCACACGCCAGATTGCCATAATAGTTTGAATTTTGATTTTGAATGTAGAAGGTCTATTGTTGGAGATATTTTGGCAAAAGAAAAAAGAAAAATAAAGAGTATATGAAAAGCTTGTGATCTCTTTACAACCTTCCATGGTACCATGAAATGTTGCTTTATTTTGTTATGAAGGATTAATAATTAATACCAACAAAGATCTCTCATGTCTTGAGAATGAAAAAACAAACGTCGAAAAAGTCAGTCCTTAAGTTGAGTTTATTGTTACTCAAATTGAATTAATCAGATTTTCAAATAATGAAGTTCAAGTCAAAAAAAAAAAAAGAAAGAGATTAATAATTATTTCTATAAAATATAATAATGTGCCATATTTGAGATTCAATCCTTAAAACAAAGATGATGTTGGCCAAGCACAAATGTCTTATCATTTTGTTTTTGTCTAATTTAAATTTCAAAGTTCATAGAAACCCCACAAAAGGGTGGCAATCCTTTGAACACAAAGTAGACACCCTTCAAAATGAGCCCTAATTATTATGGTTAAAACCATCAAGAATCCATATACCTCACTGCATATTCATATAGACTATGGAGGGCATCAGAAAATACAGAGAAGCATCTAACATAAGCATGGGCAAAGCCCCCACAGGGTGAGGAAGGAGGGGAAGGGAGTTTTGGTGCATCTTGCAAATGTTGCTGAATGTCTCAGAAATGCCATTAAAAGATCTAAAAATATCACTCAAATTCTTAAAAATACTGTTAAAATCTTTTAAAATGTTGTTTGTAACTTGAAGCTTACAACCTCTACTCCTTGAGTGTTATAATTCACCCCTTATAAATTTTTGAAGTTTTGGGGTTTAGATATGCAAAAATGTGTGGGGTATTAGTTGATTGATGAGTGACCTACAAACAGCCAGAAGAGGACGAGGCCACATAAGATGTACAATGTAGACACTCATCTCACCAAAGTCCAATTCATGCCCAGCAACATTTGCAGCAACACACTGATGAGTGTTTGTCGATGATTTCATCAAACTTGCCGACACCAAAGTGAAGGGCATCTTCAAGAAAAGCACGAGTACTTTTCATGATCCATAGACCCCTCACCAATCAATAACTTGTACTTAAACTGGGAGGGAGGGAAAGAGAGAGAGAGAGAGAGAGGGAGGGAGGGAATTAATCTTGCAGGTCAGGGTAAACATCCATTCAATTTCACAAAGATGATTATTCTCTCACCCCCCACCCAAAAAAAAAGCCCAATGCTGTAATATCTACTCACTGTGCTTTCCATATTCAGCAAGTGATCCAAGAGGCGTGGTCAAAATGAAAGACGAGTTCTACACTCACTCGGCTGACTGTTGGAATTTTACTTTCAATGCCTCAATAACTGCAGAGAAATCACTGTCACCAAGACCATGAGATTTTGCCACCTTGTATAGTTCATTTGCAGCTGCTGCAATCGGAGTTGATTGAGAAACAGATTCTGCCAATGCGAGGGCAAGCCTCAAATCCTGTCACAATTATGTTCGCTTTTAGGATGACATAAGGGGATTCATGATAGGGCAACACAAAGAAAGTTAAATACCTTTTGCTGATGCTTTAGAGGAAATGCAGTTGGATAAAGAGCCTTGACCATGGAAGGACCTTTCATTGAGAACATTGGTGCACTAATAGCACCTTGCGACACTACCTAATCAATAGATTAGATGGAAAAATGTCAGATATACTTCACCAAAGAAGGCGCAACAAAAATAGGTTCATGAAGTAAAATACAAGATGAAAAGGGATTTCCTCTGATCAAACCAGGATGGCAAGTCTGTCGAATTGAGAAACATAAAGCACATATTGTGATATGCGTTTGCTTGATTTGGACAGTACCTCGACTAGCACACTAGTATCCAGCCCCACTTTCTCACTGAGAAGCAACCCCTCAGCAAAAGTCACCATCATACTGCATATTATGAGATGAGAAGGTCAAACTATGTCTGAGCAATAATAAGAAGAGAGAATTGAACAAATTAAAATGGAGATGAAGTGAGAGGAATTCTCTAAAGTCTTGACCTGCCCATGATCATGTTGACAACTAGTTTCATTGCAGCTCCATTGCCAACATCTCCAAGGTAAAATCTCGACTACAATAAATGGCATGTGTGAGTTATGTTGTCACAGAAGACAATATGTCACAAAATCTCAACTACAATCAAGTTATGAAGGTTATACACCTTTCCCATGATGTCTAGTAGTGGAGCTATAGTGTCATACAAGGGCTTGTCACCTGAAATAATGGAGCTGTAATTTCAGTTCCCATATTAGAGTTCCAGTAGAGTCTCTTGCAATGTTTTAAGTGAACACACACAACTTTAAGTGTTACCCAACTGCAAACAATTTCGTACTTAACGGCTAGATATAGAACTAGACACTAATCCAAGAATCCTCCAAAAGGAATTTATAGACAACAAAAAGTTGGAAGATGTCGAAAGAAGATGAAAGTTTGAAGTTACCTGCAGTAAGAAAAATTAGGCTCCCATCTTCTGCTGGTTTTTTGGAACCAGACACTGGTGCCTGATAGGAAAACAGGAAATCTGAACCCATCTTGCCAAAATATGCCAAAATATATCTAATTGAAGTATAGACCGACGAAGTAGTTCTATCCCAAAAATACCTCCAAAAATGATGCTCCAGTAGCTTTAATTTGCCTGTTGATCAATTTAGAAGTGCTGCTATCAACAGTGGAAACATCAACATACCTAACAATGCCAAAATAGAGAGGTAAATTCAACAGGCATGCATGCAAATACGTTGAAGAGATTAACAAGAACTAAATGCTACCTATATTTTAACTGGAAAATAAAGCATTTTGCAAGTATGGCAAACCAAAAACAACATTGTCAACAAAACAACCATAAACATGAAAAGGGTCGGTGCATGAGTATGATATTGATAACCATACTCCATTTTATACATATTTGGTAAACTAGTGCTTGCTTCTGAATTGATGTACTAAATATTCAGCAATATATTAGAAAAGAGATATTTATGTAGCCAGCCATGGCCAGTCCTAAGCCCGGATAAAGGAGGAGGGTTGCATTAAGTAGCCAACAAGCATAATACTAAGGCAAAATTTATGTATGGATCCTTTACAATATTGTTGTTGTCGTTGTTGTAGTTATTGTTGTATATTAGAAAAGCGATATGTTAGAAGAACATTAAAAGTGATACCCTTTTCCAGGCCTCATTCCGCTCATGGCTCCATGCTTTCCACAAGCAACCTCTACCTGATATCAAGCAACTAAAACTGTTAAATGGTTGGTACTGAGTAAGGCAATTACAAAATATGATTTTGAAAAACATACGCACTGCACTTTGAGGATCAGCAAGCATAGCAAATGTGACATCACAAGATGCAGCTACTTCCTCTGGAGAGGGTTTGTATCTGCATGAACAAACTGTAATACTAAGACTTTTACTTTTGAATATTCAAGTATCTATCTCTTCAAAGAGCCCATTTCCCAAAATTAGATTTTCTCAAAGGTTAAATTTGAGTGTTAATATATTGCCACAACAATTCATAGAGCTGAATTTCAAAAATTGGACATCATAAAGCTTCATTCACAGAAAATCTATTAAGAGGTACCAATGATCAACGTCAAAGAATAAATAATAGAAGCTTACTTTGCACCCAAGCTGATGAGAGGATCACATTTGCTCTTGGTTCTATTCCAGACAGTCACGTCACATCTGCAAGCATGTTGATCAACAATCAGAACACTGCACTGCCCAATCCATTCGGAAAGCATTTTACAGAAAAGAAAATTCTGGTATTTGTTCACAACACTAAACAAAATTTGCAATGGAGTTGCCCCCAGTACTTGAAAAGCATGTATCTCTGCCATGATTGAATAAAATAAGCATGGAACGAAGACTTTCAAAAACTTGTGATGAATTATTTCTTCCTGTGAGACCATACCCAGCTTTTATGAGATTTTGCGCCATAGGAGTGCCCATGATTCCAAGACCTAGAAAGCCAACATTCTTTGGAATCTTTTCTTCTGAAAATTTGGAGAGGATAAGAAAGTGAATATTAAGTGGCCATAATGATAGAAGATCATGTAAGCTAAAATCTACTATCAAGCATAATGCAAATTACAACAACAGCCTACCAATAGAAGATTATTCTTACACTGCAATTATGGCCTTTAGCCTGTTGTTCTGCACTGACTATCCAAGTCATTAATAAGTGTGAACTTTTAGCCTTTACATATTTCCTCACTTAGATTTCTCCAAAATTAAGGAATCAGCTAGCATCTGACAAAATTTGACCCTATTTCACAAATCCCAAATACATTGTAATGAACTATGAATTTATGTAACTTGGATATAAACAATTAAATAGCAACCCTATCCACCACAAAGGATTGAGATTAAATGCCGGAACCCACCTCGATGCCACCAACTATTTAAGTAAGCCCAGCAACTTCAGACAACTGCAGTCACTCACCTTTCAACGGACAGGATATTTATAAGTTACAGATGTATAAAGAAAGATTCATCCGAGATTACCAATTTTCACATGGACAAAATTCTAATCTTCCTTCACTTGTCCACACAAGTTTACAACCTTAGGGGAAGGAGTACCAAAAGATCTATCAATCTGCATAAATCAGCCATAGTCCTTACAAGTATCTACACTGTACCAGTCACTCTTATACTACAATACAATAACAACAACAACAACCAGAGCCTTAATCCCAAAAAAATTGGGGTCAGCTGCAAGAGAAAAATATAAGATACTTCAAAAGATACTTGAGAAAACGTGAGAAACTGTTGATTCACCTAGTCCCACAGACTGCAATATGCATGCCAAACACCATTCAAGAACCAACACCAATCTAGCAGATCAATTTGACAGCTCAATTAGGACATGCTGAAACGCCACTTTCACCTCCAAGGAAATCAGATGTATCACATTTTGTAAAAACGTCAAGTATTACAGAATGACCTTTATGTAATCAGTTCAGAGTCTATTAGTAATTCAAAGCTGTAGGCCTCTCTCATTTGAAATTTTCGGATAATTCCCAACAAAAGAGAAAACTAAAACAACCAAACCAACCAGGCTATTCCACCATAGACAAATTGAACAGCCGAAAATCATAAATTGTGTGAAACAACCTTAATTATGACATTTTTAAATCAGGTTATAGGTAGCATCCTAAAATTATAACAATTTGAGCAATGTGCAATAAGACCCACATAATAAACACAAGCAAATTTGGAAAAAGAAAAAGGGAGAGGAAAAAATGGGAACATGAATATTGAAAAGGAGATTATTTAAAAAAAAAAAAAAAAAAAGATTCAAAACAGGTAAAAATTTGCACCTTTGGGATTGGAAGTGGAGCAGAAAGTGTAGAAGCGAAAAGACGAAGATGGGTTTGGCGGGAATAACAAGAGGGCATGTCTTTGTACCCTAAAATGATTTGGAATTTGAGGGCAAAAGCTTGTAGACCACGTCATCGCCATAGCACTGCAATTAGACTTCACTACTGAAAATGCCATCTTGCTTTCTCTCGCTCTAGCTACGGTATAAGCAGAAGATTGGATGAGAGAGAGAGAGTCGATGGAATGGGGTCTTCTCTCTTTTCAGATTACCGCCCAAGGCTCTGGATAAAAAACCAGATGGACAGCAGCAGCAGAGCGGACAACCCTCTCGGCCCGTGGTTTTGTGGGCCAGACACTTGTGCTAGGCCATGGGCTTAATTAAACAAGGCGTCTTTGTAATGCAATTGCATCGATGTTTGTTAACGTGGTGAAAATAGTAACTCATCTTTTAATTAAATATTTAAATTTGAATCTTTTTAAAAAATATTATTGAGAGATCTTTCTTTTTTAAAGGTCCAATAATAAATTAATTTAGATTAATCGAGATAAAATCTAAGATATCTGGTGGTCAAGCCATGATATTAAAGAAAAGAAAAAAGAAAAAAGTAATAATCGCAAGTCATACGGGCCATCTTTGTAACGCTTATGGGCCACATAAGTCCGTTTCAAGCGGGGGTCTAAAGTTTATAAGTCAAAATCACAAAAATCTTTGTACCCAAAAAAATAAAATAAAATCACAAAAATCTCCTCAAACTTTGAAGTATTTACAAATATTTCTCAAATTTTAATTAAATCAAATATCTTGCTAAACTTTTAAAATTGTTTGCATCCAACTCCCTTCCTTACCCCTTTTTTCCTCATGAACTGCCCTTGAGAGAGAGAGTGAGAGAGAGCTCTTTTTTATTTAAATAATTATAATTTTTTTTTTTTGAGATATAATGTGTTCAAAATCAAAATGTGTTGATATGAAAACATATTATTTTCTTATTAGATTAACGTTCTTATGGAAATATTATAAATTATCATTCTTTTTTACTACTTTTTTATAAAATACTAGCTAATATATATTTTTTTAACTTGTGATAATGTGGGTTATGATTGACTATAAATCTATGACATCCATGATCCAAATATATAATAATATAAAAATAATTGTACATAAATCAATAGAAAAAGGTTTAGAGAATTGGGCTTGCTGGTTGCCTTTTAAGGGCGATCAAGTGCGAAGAATTGCATATTGGAGTTGGGGTTGAAGATGAACCAAAATTCCAATTACCAGACAGAGGGGGAGAGGGTGGAACTAGCCCACGTGGCTCTGGTCTACTTATGGTCACAGTTGCCAAAGACTGTGAACCACAAGGGATAAAACCTCCCCACTTCCATCATTCCTTATCTGATTTAATCCCACTTGGCTACATTGCCAATAAAAAAAAAAAAAGGGGGGAACAAAACTGAGTCAATAGTCAATTCTAATTTTGATAGGGCCGGTTCCAGCTGGTCCCTGGCTGAACCAGCTCCGCAGCCAGGTCGAATATAAAAAGTATAGCTCACTTAAGTCATCCCACATATAAATGAATCACCTTGCTATTAACCAAGTTCTTGGTAATTGACTTCATAATCATCAGAATTATCCTTCGTACCGGTGAACCATATTGAATCTAACATCATGGATTTAGCAGGCAAGAGATGAATGCGAGAATAATACACACGAATTATCCTCAATCAAATCCATAAAGAACAACCTTTCAGACAACAACCATCCTCATCCTACCTCAAGAGTTAATACAACCTTGAAGCTGCAGGATTCCTGCCAACATTGCTTCGTTGTTCACATATACAATGGTCCATCTACTCTTAACAATTGGTTGCCACAAGCTAACTAACTAATATGGCAACATAATATGGACCCACTAAAAAAGGAAGAATAAAAAGCATAATTGAGTTCTTAATCTTGCCAACCAAAATTGCCAACAAATAGTTTTCATACAGGGATACCAGCAGTTCCGCAGTTGCTTGAATCTGATTATGTTTTCATGTCAAGCAACAAGATCAATCCAACAGCAGAAAGAATATAGAACTTGAGTCCATTAACTACATCTTTATCTTCATTTTTCCCCAAAAAAGGTGTGAGAAAGCGAAGCAACCTCTCAAAACAATCTTTCGTTGTGAAGGAAATTACCCTGCATCAATGGCTAAAATCGGGTATCTTAAATGCCAATCAGATTTTAGCAACCTAACTGCATCTAAAATCCTATCTTGCTTGCTCTATTTTCCATAAGGATGATACCTCCCAGTTGCAGCACCACCCCTCCCACCTCTACCTCCACCACGCCCACCGCTGTTGCCTCCATAGCCTTTTCCTCCGCTGTTCCCTGCAGCAGCAGCAGCACCACCACCACCACCACCATAGCCTCCCGGGTTTCCATAACTACTAGCACCATAACCAGCACCACCATATATTGGGCCACCAAATCCAAAACCATAGCCATAGCCACCATAGCCCCCATAAAAGCTTGCAGCACCTCCAGCATAATTTCCACCATAATCACCATAACCACCATAACCACCATAATTGCCATAACCACCATAGCTGGTGTAACCACCACCATACCCTTTGCCTGATTTCCCATAATACCCTCCTCCAGAATTATAACCACCACCATACATGCCTACACCCTTGCCAAAGTTCTCATATGAGTTTGCACCACCTCCTCCTCCTCCTCCTCCTCCACCACCACCATAACGCGACCAAAAGTCTCCACCAGCTCTTTTTGGTTCAGCCTTCTTGATTTCCACCTAATTTTTGCATTAAATACTTGTCTAATAAGCATTAGACTTTCAAAATAATCAAGGGCAACATAAAATTTTTCGTAACCAAACATAATTACCTGTTTGCCTCCAAGTTCATGTATTTTTCCCTCCAGAAAAACCTTTTCAACAGTATCTTCGCTCTCAAACGTGACGAATCCAAAGCCCCTTGACCTTCCTGTTTTGTGATCCAACATAATTTGGTGCTCCACAACATTGCCATAAGAAGAGAAGTACTCTCTCAACTCATCTGTGAGTACAAAATAACAGAAAAGAAAATCAGTTCATTTAATCAGAATGAAATGAAACTAGAGCTTTTGACTAGTGGACCAATCTCAGATAGCAATTCCAAAGATGCGGATATTGAGTTCCACATTCTGATTCAGCCATGCAAAACTCATTCAAGCACCACTTACGAGCTAGACATACCGCCTCATCAGATAGCAGAACCCAAAAACCAAGCACCAATGGAACAGCTTATATTAAACCTTTAGCTATACTACCTTCAGTCAAAGATGGTGGTATTCCACCAACAAAGATTTTCTTGGTTTTTGATACCCCTCTAACCTGCATATCCTCCCTAGGGACTGTCCTCTTCACTTCCACCTGATGTAAGAAATATACCAAATTTATCTCCATAGGGTATAAGTTTTTCCTGAACTAACAAGAGGGAGATATTCCTGAGGTAAAGATGTCTCCGGCTATCAAATGTCATCTACAAGTATAGAACACAACAATCTTACCGCTCTGCCATCTATAACATGTTCCTCCTCCAGAACCTTATCAGCAACAGCAACATCAGCAAATGTTACAAAGCCAAATCCCCGAGGCCTTCCCGTATGTCTATCCATCATTATCACCGAGTCGGTAATCTCCCCATACTTGCTGAAGTAATTAGTGAATGTCTCTGCAACAAAATCAGTCAACAAAATGACCTTAAAAAAAATAATGGGCAAAACAATTTCCTAAAGAATGGATGTGTGAGTCATACAGCAGATGGACAACCACAGAAGCAAATCATCTAATTGGCACCAACAGTAGTTACATAGTTGCAGTTAGTCAACAACATTATGGCAACTTGATTCCCAGATAGGATTTTTCAAGAATGAAAGAACAATTATCATATTCTTCTTTTCTCCCCCTTCATCACAATTATCATATTCTTCTTTTCTCCACCTTCATCCTTTGTTGTACCTCAGATTTCTTTCTAAAAGATAAGGTAGATTGATATCCATCACATGCTACATGAGTCATACTATCTGACCTTTGGTTTTGCAGCCGACTAGAAAGTCATGAACACAACCACGATACAATACAATGAACTACGGCATCTTGGAAAACAAAAGAACAAACAAAAGGACAAAGCATCTTCGTTCATTCATACTGCAATCAAGAGTAAATATTTTATTTTCTCATGGCAGCTTAAAAATAATTCTAATATGCATGAAGTCTGTACGCCTGATTTTTCTAACAGTGACTTCATCCCAGATGGTGCAAAGCGATCACAATTCCCCAATTAGTGTGGAGTGACTATGAAGAGCCCATCAAACATGTACAATTTTGAATTAATAAAGAGCAATAAAACAGTCTAATAAAGGTACTCACACAGTGTGGGAAATTTGGGATTAAACAGAAAGCTGATTTTAATATCATCCCCTACATCGCCAGGCAATATATACTATTTCGCATCCTACTCAGAACATAGCATATTTATGCCAACTCCAATACCATTAAATAATACTATTATATATGAAACAAAAAACAATTTGAGGACTTAAAAGTTAAATATCAAAACAAGTTTGGTATGGGAGTTACAGATTCGCATAGTGGTCAGAAATAGCATAGTGGTCATTCTATAAATATCAAACAGTCACCACATAGAAAAGGCCAGAATAAACCAAGTGGGGATTGAATGTAAAAAATAAATAAATAAATAAATAATAAATAAATAAAAAAATTGCAAACCCAAGACAACCTTCCACTGTTGAAATGCAGGCCTAGCCAACATCTAAGAATGAAAGTAATATGCATCTAGCCTTCTCATTATATTACTATAGGTTCACTTGTTCTAGTCCTAGAAAGAGAGAAAGGATGCTTCAGAGTGAAAGTCATATTCATATCAATCATGTACTGGATATGAGATTCAACAGATACATATTGAATATTCCCTGTGGCATATCCTTTTTCATTATTATTTTTAAATACCAGATACTTAAAGGATATTTAACATAGACCTCCTTTTTAGGGACAATTATATTTGCTAATAAATGATTCAATTATCGGAAGCTCATTGGGAAGAAATCATTTGACTATGAGTAGCTTGTTGGTGGTTGTATGCCCAATCTCTAGCTGTATCTAAGGGGTTTATGGAATCCCAAATGATTCAATTACTCTATCATCAGCCCAAGATGGAGAAATCGAAAGGAGAACAGGGGCTCACCCAGAGAACATTATACAGGAGGAAAACTAGTAGCCTTGGCTACAAATTGATGGCCCCAAATGTTCCAAAAAGGCAGAACCTAAAAATACATCCCATGTCCATAGGAACTAAGGAAGGGCTTTGGAAACAAGATTCATAGGTGCATCCCTTGATACGCACAGTTCCACACCCTTCTCTATACGTTCATCCATCAAATATAATGCTTTTTCATGTCATATGGAAATCCAGGGCCTTCAGGGTCTGCAATGTTTAAGTCAAACAAGGTAACAAATTAGGTATTGCTCCGTTAGCTATAGAGATTGCACATGGAGGCAATTCGCCAACCTAAGTCCTCCATATGCAGGTGGATAAGGATATCTAAGAACAGGTTGAAGCAGGGTTTCTTATGAAGAAGTTTGAAAACCACATAGAGAAATGGTAAACAGAGTGTTCTTTCTCATCCTTGCCTATGAAGGATCAATATTGGTGATGGGGAGTTGAAAATCTTTTTAGCCCAACTATATGATTACTAAAAACTTAAGATGCAGATCGAAGCACATGGAGCACAACAGAAAACGACTGGGGCATAATGACAAGACAAAGTCATAAAAATTTTATAACACTACAAGTTACAAAATATTGTGTCTGTGTGGTGTTGAAAAACAGTGTCAACTTTGAAGTGTGGAGGCAACAGAGCTAAAAAGAACTTATAACTCATCATGTAAAAGCTAAGCATGCATTGGTACATAAATTGAGTCACCAAAAATAGAAGGGTTTTTAATTAGTGCATCCAATTATTTTTTTTTTTTCTTCTTTATGGAGGGGGGGCATCTTTCATCAAGAAATTCCAGAATAGCCTAGCAAAACCTTGGAATATAAAACTTAAATAGTATACCCATGTCTGGCTCTGAAAAATCCCAATATATTACTACCCTTAGATGGTTTCTTATCTAGGAAAATATGCTAGAAGTAAAATTGAAAATATAATCAGAAGTAAGCAGAGTACGATCACACAACAACCATAATTAGTACCCCATGTGATGAAAAATGCAAGAAGATTAATACTTGTCTAACATTCATCATTTGTGTCATGCCCGTGAACACCCATTTGTAAAAGCACCAAAAGTAAGCAAATGTTAATGCATATAAAGTTTGTAGACTCAAACCAATCTCTTGAATACAGCTAATGGAAGCACAGAAATCACTTCCTCATGTGACCCACCAAAAATAAAATAATATAAAATTGCGCAATTTAATCGTTTTAAACAACACCCCTTTGGCATTAAAGAAACTAAAATTTTCAATGACATAATACCTTCTGTTGTCTCCCAAGAAATGCCTCCAACAAATAGTTTCCTACAATAAAACGAATCAAAATTCCCAACATAATTAGATTTTTACCCATCCAAATCACTGAAAAGAAAACCCAAAAAAAACCCTAATTTACACAAACCCCGCAGAATCTAGATGATCATCAAGCAAGTGATGTTTCGTCTCTCTCATCCCTCCCCCTCCTCCTCCTCCATCAACATCCTCTGAATACTGTTGTTGATGTTGTTGTTCATGCTGTTGGAGCTGATTTTGTTGTTGAAACTGTCTCTCTTCATAGTGCAATTCCTCTTCACCGTCATGCTCTTGTTGTTCGTGATATTGATAACCCTCATCCTCTTCTTCACCATTAATGCCATATTCATTCCCAAAATGCCCTTGCTCTGAAAAACCATCCATTTAACCTCTCGTCTATTGCCTCAACCTGCAAACGAATGAATATCTAATTATTAACCCAAACCTGATTTGAAGGGTAGAGAGAGTGAAGAGAAACCCTAGAGAACGCACCTCCACCTTATCTAATTATTAACCCTAAGATTGAAAGAGAATAAACCCTTGTTTCTGAATACCCAAGCAAGATAGCGATTTCAAGGATAGAGAGAGCGAAGAAATTGATTGTCAAAAGCGAAACCCTAAAGACAACGCGGCTGTGCAATGGTTTGGATTCAGGAAAAATGTTCGAATCAAATGGGATGCGACTGACCGTAACCCAAACGGCGTCGTTTTTATTTTTACACTATCTTGTGTGATATGTCCTATTTACGTGCGATTGTATGGCAATAACACAATTGCATGTATATATATATTTTTTAATTCTGAAAATCAATGAAAAATACCTTATATTTATTTTAAAATCTACTAATTATTTCAAACTCAAATTAGTTTTAATAATATCTTTTATATTAAAAAAATTATAACATAAATTTTGTAAATTTGGGTGTCAATTTTATAGAAATCGAACGAGCTAAGAATCAAAAATTTTATATGACAATTTTTATTTATAAAAAATTATATCACAATTCTTGTTTATCATGCTATCTTCTTCTTCTTCTTTACCTCCATGTTCATTCCCAAAATGCAAAAACCATTCATTTAACCTTTCATCTATGTAGCTCATGTTGCATCCTTCAGAAACCGCTCAAACAGTAGAAACTCTATACTTCTATTCTCTTCTTTCCGATTTAATCTTATTTGGTTACATCTCCTTATAAACAAAAATATATATATATATATATACCTCAAGTTGCAAATGAATGAATATCTAATTATTAGCCCTAAAATTAAAATCAAATAATGGTTTGGATTGAGAAAAATATGTTCCAATCAACTTGGATTTATTTTTTATTTTTTATTTTTTTTGAAGTTTACTATGCGAATTGACCATAACGCGTTGATATGTACAATTTATGTGCTATGTTTAAGCAATAATAGCATGATTTTTTTATGTTGAAAATCGTGTTCAATTTTGAAGCTTGAAAAATATTTATATTTATTTTAAAAATTTACTAATTATATTATTTATGTTTCAAATTTGCACCACAAAAAATTTCAAATTAATTTTAATAATATCTTTTGTGTTAGAAAATTGAATCAAAAAATTTTGTAAATTTAAATGTCTCGCAAATGCATGAATAATTTCATATAAACCAAATGAGTTAGTTGTCTATAAAAAAAAAATGGAATCGTTGTATATGAAATATGGAAAAGAGAGGAACTGCATAATGGTGCAAACCAATGTAAGAAGCAGACATTGTAAGGCTTAAGCATTTAGGGACCATATGGGAGTCTTGAAAAGTATGCAACCTATCTTGACTGTGCATTTCGATGGAAAGATTAGGGGAAAAAAAAGAAGAAGAAAGAATTAAAAAAAATCATGATTTTTCTTTTCTTCAGAGTTTAAATATAATAGAAAATGAAAGATTTAGATAAATTTAAAGTCTTTCAAAATTAAAATTTAAAAAAAATCAGAAAGGAATGAAAATGTTAGAATTAAATATTTTTTTATATTTTAAAAATACCTTTTAAAAATTAAAAGTAGAACTTTTTATTTTCAATGAATTAGTTAAACAATCATTTTTTTTTTTCTTTTGGAGGAGATTGTTCATGCCCGGAAATGTAAGCAAGCTTTGGCCAAGAGGGATCGCGTGTTCCAACACTCGACCATTTTTGGAATTTTATTTTCATGAGTTTTTTTAAGAATTATTTTTAAATTTTGAGTTATTTCCGTACATGGCTCAAAGATTAAAGACATACAACATTCTCTATGGTGGATAGAGTAACCTGATCCAGAAACAACGGAATAGGGGACTGAATTGAAAAACAACTCAAGCAACGGCACCCAACTTTGGCACTGCCTGTACACATCATTCATCACCACTGTCTTTCTTACATTGGGCGGATGCGGTTCTTGTCTAAGAAGTGAAAACAGATTCAGGATACATACCGAAGATTCTGATTAGGTTCCTAGTTCAAAACTTGGCGATTCAGAGTTTGAACCTGGGAAGCTTCTCCCCGGAACAACGTACAAAAGCTTGATCTGTATTTCTGTTATTGTGAAGTGCCTGAAAGCCCAAACAATCACTTCTTTGGTATTAGGAGGAAGGTGCAGCCCAAGTCCTGGTAATGTAATCAAACTTCATCTTCTGTCTCTTGAATTTGTTGAGGGGTGTGAATGACTTGACTATTTCTTCCAGAAGCCTTTCTCAAATTGCCCATTAATTGAGTTCATCAAGGTCAGTAATTGCAATGACTTGGAAAGTTTGCGAGTTCCAGCTCATCCTGCACTTGGCATTGCTGAAGCTCTATGCTGTTGTGAGCTCAAGAGGATTAGAATCGAGGCATTAAATCTTCAGACTCTCACGTGTTTCTGCAACTTCATGCGATGTTCACTTGGCCCCCTGTAAATCTCCCAAGATCAACACAAGATGGATGAGCAATTCCAAGACTTGCTGAGTTTCGCAACATTGAGATCTTGCTGAGTTTCTAGTTCCCAACACATGATGGATGAGCAATTAACCTCGACTGAATGCACTAATCTGGTGCAGGAGAACTAGCTTTGCTTTGAAATGGCATTCCTCGAACAACAAGCTACTTTTAAAGCAGAGGACAAGAGCCCAGCTTGAGAATCAAGCAGCACGCCATCTGAAACGGTATAAGAAGAATCGATTTCAGACATTTGTTCTGTTGAGGCTGAGGATTGGGAAGGTTTTAATTTGTGCAGAGAAGGTTTGTTTTATTTTATTTCTTGTTTTCTTTTAAATATACATGGCTAATCCAATGCTTAAGTTGGTAATGGATGACATTCAAACCTCATCTAATTCTCAAATAATTGACTATTATATTAAAAATAGTTTATTTTTAGAACCTATGCAATTATTAAGGGCATAATCATTATTTTCCTAGTGAAATTTTTGTTTCATATGTTAATACTAAAAGGAAATCATAGTAAAAAGGTAATGATGTAATACCAATTGTTTTCATACTAATACAAGTTGTATAAGCTAGTCAACGAGATGGCACCATCCCCCTCCCATTTCTAAGAGAACTCGAGTTTGAGACTCGTCAATGTATAAAAAAAAAAGTTGTATAAGCTAATGTGAGAGTCCATTATAACAAAAATTCAGCTATTAAACTTTCTTCCCAGGATTAAGAGGGGATTTTATGGGAAAATTAATTACAATGTGACATTCAAATTACTTTATAAAAAGAAAGAAAAAAGGAGGGAGAGAGAGAAGTATGCTGAAGAAGATTTTTCTATGGCTGACTGAATACTCTCATCTGTTTGCACTTCCCGCATACATACATACATTAATACATATATATATATATATATATTTATTTCATGGTACACTTTTTCACCAATCGGTATCTACAGTCATGTTCCGACTAATTTAGTTTGAGTCGCGATCAGGCCTCTTTTCAAGATGAACTCTCTTAATATAGTTTTTTTTTATTCTTAAAATTCAAACTCGAATTTTAATATAGTGCCCGTTTGGCATGGTTTTCTTTTATTTATTTTTTCTTACAAGGAGAGTAAAAATTAATAATTTTTGAAATAAATTTAAATTTTTTTTGATATTTTTAAATTTTAAAAATAAATTTATTTCATAACTTTTGAAATAAAATTAAAAATTAAAATTAAAGTGGAATAGAAGACATAAGAGTAAATAAATTTATAGCATAGATATATTTAAAATTTCATATCTTTTAGAATATAAATGGAATAAAAAGAAATATATTTCTTAAAAATATGAAATATATATATATATATATATATATAAAACTACTTTTTAAGGAGAAAAAAAATTATTTGATAAGATTTCTCCTAAAAAAAGTGAAGCCCAAAAAAAAAATCCTACACTAAGGAACCTAACACTATTCCCACCAGGACAATTGTCCATTGGTGTTTGCACTACATATATAATCTTAAAGATCCGAGAATTCTTTCTGCTCATCATCTTTGCCAAGGGGCAACTTCTCCCCCAGTCCCTTTTGTGGGATGGGTTGCTTGGGATAACGTTCCCGTCTTTAGGGTGACCTGTGAGGATGCTGGTCTTGCTTAAGTTTCTTTGTTTCTCTTGTGTTCGCTGTATTTTTTTTTTGCCAGCAAAAAACCCAACACTAATCTTTCCGGGGGGAAAATGATTAACAATTGTTACAATAGAAGATCTAACATGCCAATGAGTTTTAGATCAAGTCATACCTCCCCTCTCCCCCTCTTCTTGTAATAAGTTCGGATTCGAATATCAATATACATAAAAAAAAAAAAATAGAAGATCTAACATGGTACAGACCATTACAGAAGGTACAAAGGGTTTGAACATGTGACAGGCCACAAAAGTCTGTCAGTCAATCATCTAGTTCCTCGTCATCTTCTTCATCGAATTCTTCCTCCTCTTCTTCCTCGTCCTCTGTTTCCTGCTCTCCTTCCTCCTCATCATCATTAACAATGAAGCCTCCTAAGGTGTCCTCATCTTCATCATCAGGGTCACTTTCATCTTGGGGAAGAGTTTTCTTCTGCATGAAATTCTTACCCCCTTTTGCATCCTTCTGGGATTTTTTAGGATTCTTTGATCTGGTAGAGTACTCAAGCCTACGAGATTGTTTTGATTTTGCAATTACCTTTTTATCATCCTTGCTCTCCCCAGTCCAATTGTCATTGTCATCGTCATTTTCATCTTTCTTCCTTTTTCTCTTTCCAGCTCTTGTCCCGGTATCATCAAAATCCTCAGTTTCCTCGCTATCTTTATCAGCATCCTCAAGAAACCAGTCCCATTTATTGATGTCACGACTCATCTGCTTGGGATAGCCGTCAAACTCATGCCCCAATGCAAGGAACCCAAACTCTGCATTTTGAATTCATGTTAAAAGAATTTGTCAGAAAATGTCATGATATACAATAACTGCATGCAGCAAAACAAATTCCTCCATGGAACCTTGAGTCATTCAAAGGAAGCACATCTGGAGTGTTCAGACATTACACCGAAGGGACAATTTCACAATGGAACAAAAGGTTAGATGCATACATGTAGATAAGTGTATGCATATGCCTCCACAGCATGTCATATGCGGAAGCAGCTAAAGCTAATGAACGACTTGTGCTGTAATAAACTCATCCACGTGGTCTCAGTGTCTGACATATGAAAATGAATGTAAAATGAAGAAAAAGATCATTCAATGAGAGGGTAAAAGTCAAAAAGACTTGAGAGGAAGGTAATATGTGCAATCTGGGGATAGCAAAATTTCAAAATGACAAAAGAAAAGGTATTTACTATGATAAAAGGAAGAATGCCCAAAAAACTGGGCAAAGTGCAGAATAACAGCAATTAAACAGGATGTAAAATGCAGAATATATGCCCAAGCATCTTAATAATGCTGCCCTAACACAACTGAGTGGCTATGTGCAAAACACGTCCGTAGAAACTTATGACCAGCCCAACTCTGCAACTAATTGAAGTAGAAATGCAGGAAATGGTAAAATTAACAAAAAAATGCTGGTGAAACTGCACCAGCATCAGAATGCAAGCTGCAACTCAGAGAAGAAAAAACAAATACAGCCCTTCATAATGCATTTAACATACTATCCGCAGTGGAGTGACAGCATGAATCAAACGTATGCCAATTCGAGTGGAAAAATATGCATGTAGGTGTCTTGAGGGGTGGGATGGTGGCAACAAAGTTCTTCTATCTTCCAATTTTATAAACTACAGAACTTCAAAGACCACATCAGAGTGAACCAATTATGAACAAGGGAGCGAAAAAACGAAGGATGCCACAAAACTAGCAGATAAGCTCGGAACAAACCTTTCACAGGATCAATATCTGAAACACTGATACTGTCAAACTCAAAATTTCCATCCCCTTCAACACTCTCTAAGCTTTCAGTCAATTCATCCTCATTTTCCAATAACCTCCCACTCCCCTCCGCCATTTCCCTCAAGGAAAACCAAACTGGATTCTTCCCAGAAACGCAAAACATATCATCATCTCCCATTTCGCCACTCTCCAACCTCCTTAAACACTTAACATCCCCGTCACCTCTTCTGCATACCCAAATGGGATTTTTCCCAATTACTTGAAACAAAACCCTAAACCCAGAATCCTCCTTAAGTTCTAGTACTATGTGATGTCGAGAAACGGTTCGATCATCGGATGGAAACCCTAGGCCTCTTCCCAACTCCCTCTTGGTACCCTTTAGGATTTCAAATTTGCTACCATCTTGGCCTTGAATCTCCATTGACCTGCTAGACATTGTCAAGTTGACCAAGGTTTAAGATTTTTCTTAATTGGGCAGCAGAAAAAAAGGAAAAGAAATATAAGCAAGTGAATGAGACCATTTCAACCTAGTACAAGTTTGGGAACAAACGGCATTAATTCTGCAAAATTAATATGTTAAATAATAATAAAAAAACAAGCTTTCAAAAGGTGAAATGGGTTGTCAGTAAACACAATTTATAGGACATCCATGTGTAAGTAGGGGGGAGAGAGAGAGAGAGGGAGAGATAACTGTACCATCAAAACGTTGGAGAGAATTTGCTGAGTCAGGAACGGGTTAAGGTTATGTAAATTCTGGTCTGGGTTCGTTTTGATGGTCTCTTCCCCTGGTCTTGCTTCAGAAATTCGAAGCGCAGAGTGAGAGAGAGAGAGAGGGAGGGAGGCAGGGGGAGAGAGAGAAGAATATATCAAACGGCATCGTTTCACCGCCTTAAGGAAAGGTTGCTGTCTGTTCTTTCCGTCGTCTTGTTTAAAGCCGAGGGATTTTTGGTGGGAAGTATTCAACGTTACTTCTTCTTCTTCTTCTTCTTCTTGGTTCTGGTTAAGTTAGATTTAAATTGTGATGGATATTAAATAAAACTCTGTGAACGTATATTTTTTCTATATATAATATTTAAATTTAAAATTTTATTTAAAAAATATCAATATTCAACTATTAGACTGATAAAATATTGATACATATATATTTTTTTATATAGTGAGACTTAAATCTAAATTTATTATAACGGAAGAGAGAAGATGTTAATTAAACTAAAACTCCTTCGGCACAAAATGTTGATATTCTTATTTAGTTAATTATTTTTAAATTTCTTGATTAAATAGTATAAAATAATAATTGAGAAATAAAAGTTATGTGAGCCTGATAAACTCTTATCGAGTTTATTTGTAAATTTTTCTTTATTGATTTGAAAATTTATAATTTTTGTGAAATTAAAAATTAATATCAATTTTGATCTTTAGTTTCATACAAAAAAATTTTGGATTTGGAAATAATTTATTATTTTTTAAATATAAAATTCTTTTGATTTTAACCACTTAAAACAGTTTAATAATCACAATCTCCTTTTTAAAATCAATTTAGGATTCAAACCACTGCATTAAAAAAAAAAAAACCGTAACCTTATCTTATGGGACTAGTGCTTTTGGATCTTTTCCATTTTTATTTGGTTTTGATGTATATTTAGTATTTTCTCTTTCTATCAAGGGTTATTTATTTTACTTTAGTATGAATGAATATCACACTGACTCGTCTCATCGATAATTTTCTAAAGAAGAAATAGTGATGACCTAAAAAAAAAAAAAATGGCACCATTTCGGTGAGAGAGAAAGAGACAAATGATGTTCTCAAAAGCAAATATATTAAAAATTAATTTAATTGAATTTTATATATCAACTTAAAATGTTTTAAAATTTTTTTACTCAATTTAAAATATATCTAAAATAATTTAAAATTACTTAATTATTTATACATTAATTTTGATCTATTTATTATTGAGTTACTTACCAACAAGAGAGATTAAACCTCGAAACCCTAGCCCTATTCCCCCCCCCCCAAAAAACAAACCAATATTAAAACGACGTCGTTGGGTCATAGTGATCTGAAACAACTTTTGCTCTTTATACGACGTCGTAAAGAAGAGAGGCGGATGGACAGACGCGTCGTTTATCTGCGCGTCATGTAGGGCTTCCGTTTTGGGCAAAGACGGCTCAGGAAGAGAGAGAGAGAGAGAGAGAGAGAGAGAGGCGAGAGGGAAAGAGAGGAGAGAGAGAAAGAGAGAAACGAAACGTATCCCTAGAAGAAGAAGAGGATTTTTCCCATTTTCACAGAACGACGAGGAGTTCCAAAATCCAATTCCTCCCCAAAACGCAAACGTTTGAATTCTCCTCCTTTGGTAAGGATTTTTTTTTTTCGTTTACCGTTGATTCTCTCTCTCTCTCTCTCTCCTCTCTCTTTCTCTCTTCCCTCTCAAAATTTCAAGCTCTTCGCTCGGGAATTCGATTCTGTTGCGGCCGGATTCATTTCACGCTCCGTCTCTCTCAATGACTCCATAGGTAAACACCCGCTCTCTCTCCCCCCCCCCCCGCAATTTGCTAGATTGAAGCAAACGTTCTCCTGTTGTAAATTTAGTTTACTTGGGTGTCGTTCCCAAAATTGATTACAAGACCTAAATTGTGACATCTTCATGGCGCATAAGCTTAGTGTGCTTGTGGGTCTATGTTGGCTTGAAAATTATGGTGAATTTGGAGTGTGATTGAGGAATTAAATAAATAATTAAAAATGGTTAGAGTTACTTGACAAGTGTTTTAAGGTTTTAGAGCTTTTGCAGTGCATTTAGGGTTTTCCCTGTATAAGAGCTGAGTAATGACAATGGAATTGTTGTTTCAAGGTTTGATATTCAAATATTAGGTTGGTTCGAGCAGAGAAAGCAATTTCTTTTATATTGAGTTCATTGATTTGTCCATACAATTTGGTTTATTCTTATTATTTGATTATCACCAAAAATCATAGGACTGTAAGCCACATAGAAGCTGTCATTCTTGAATTTTTTTTTTTTTTTGGTGTCCTTGTGTTGAGTTGTGTTTGATGTAGATCTGTGTTACACTAACACCGGTAGAAATGCGGTGTCTTTGTCATGTCATGTCCCATGTCGTCGGCCCTGCATCATTGATAAGACTTATTATAAAAGCTTATACTCATTGCCTCTCTATTGGAAACAGTTTTTACAATTTTCTCACCGAGGATGGATCCACTATTATACAATCCCGGACCAGTTGACTATTCTGTGCTTTATGAACAAGACAAGCATATATCTTCAGCAATCTGGGATGGAGAGGTGCACATTAACTTTTGAATTTTTCTATGATTTATGACTTTAAAAAGATCTGTCCCTGCTTTAATTGGTCACTTAACTAGTAGTTATATTTTTGGTTGTTACAGGACCGTGGCGTGCTTAGGTGTCATGATCGTACTGTTAAAGTTGGTGAATGGACTCTAAACAAGACACAGATTGAATTAGTAGAGAGGGCTGGATTTGGGCACCTGAGATCAATTTCCTCAACTTGGATAGATAAACCACTTATATCAGCATTAGTGGAGCGGTGGAGGAGAGAAACAAATACGTTTCACATGACTGTTGGAGAAATGACAATCACACTCGAGGATGTTGCACTTATTCTAGGATTAGGAATTGATGGTGAACCTGTCGTTGGAGTCACTTATGCTACATCTAATACATTATGTGAAAAATTACTTGGTAAAGCACCAAGTGCAGAGCATGCTAGTGGTGGAATGGTAAAACTCAGTTGGCTTAGAAGTAGTTTCTCCAATTGTCCTGAAGATGCAAGCATTGAAGTGATGTTGCAGCACACACGTGCTTACATTCTTTACCTAATGGGTAGCACTATATTTTCAACAACCACAGGTAACAAGGTACCTGTTATGTACCTTCAATTTTTGGAAGATTTCGATACTATTGGAAACTATGCTTGGGGTGCAGCAGCATTGTCATATTTATATAGAGCTCTTGGAAATGCTTCCCTCAAGGGTCAGAGTAATATTTGTGGGAGTCTAACACTCTTACAGGTTATCTAAAGTTCAAACTCTCTCTCCCCCTTTGCAATTTCATGCATGGACAGATGCTATAGGCACTCAACAGTGTTTAATGCATTGATATTATATCATACTCACAGATATTTATTTTCTTTCTAGTGTTGGAGCTGTGAACATTTGAAAGTTGGTAGACCAGAGTTTGTAGAAGCAGGCGATTACTTCCCACTTGCTCTAAGATGGAAAAGGAAATCCAACTCTCAGCTTCATGATCTTGCTCATTATCGTCATGCACTGGATACATTACATATATCAGATGTGAGTACACGACACATAAAGGTTACCTGAAAAGAATCATTTCTTAAAATGTTGAACTAACTTTTTTTTCTTTATATATTATTTCTTGCACATAGGTTTCTTTTGTTCCGTACCTACACGTCAATGCCAGTATTATTCCTGAGAATATAAGATGTAAATTAGCTCTTGGAAGATCAAAAACAATGTTGATTTGCTTTGATAAGGCTGAAAGACATCTTCCAGATCGTTGCTTAAGGCAGTTTGGAATGCTTCAATCAATTCCAGCTTTTGTAAAGCCATGGGTGAGAAAAACTCGTGGGGGTGGCGATAATATAAATTTGGTTGATAAGATGCAGTTGGAGATCAAAGAATGGGCTACACGTGAACAACATATTGTTGAAGGTGATGAGCATGTGGATGAAAGTGAGTACATGGCCTGGTATATGAACATCACACGCAAGTTTATAGGGCGGGCCTCTCCTCTTCCATCAGATATTATCAAAATGGTGATTCATATTTCTATATTTAGTCAGCTACTCTCTTGTTAAATTTGTTGATCTATGATTTCTTGATTGAGTGGTTTGATTTCTTCAGTGTGAAACAATAAAAGAGATATGCCAACTGACTGATATTATGTCAACGGAAGGCTTGGATTCATTACAATTTGAATCAATGATGAAAATCAGACAATTAGCGCATGGATATTCGGATAGCCAAGACGAAGGTGCCTCATTGACGTCTATCCCCCAAATGGAACTCGGGGAAAGGGTATTGAAATTTTAATTCATTCTAAAGATTTTGAAAGCATTAAATGCAGCTTGCGCAGATCATTGAGTTTTATGCTTTTCTTTGTTTGTATTCTTATTTGTCTTCCAATTGTTCTAGGTGAGCTCTCCTACTCATGCAGGTTTGACTGAAAACGAGCTGGTAAGGGAGGGAGAGCTGGGTTTGCTGATTGATGTGGAAAATGAAGAAAAGGAGGAGGGCAGAGAGATCGAGGGAGAGAATGAAGAGCAAATTGAAGAAGTCACTGAAATTGAGAATGGGGATCAGGTTGAAGTGACTTGCAGTTGTGTCAACTAAGTTTGAGATTTTGTTAGCATGTTTGTTTGTACCATCTTCTCAATGTGCATATTCCTTATTTTTACTATATGTTTGTTTTAACATCTGCTTCTCTCCTCATGCAAAGGCTGCTGAGACCAGGCTACATGATGAACAGTCAGGAGTGCTAATGGAGATTGAAATTGAGGAAGCACTGGATGGGGTGGAGAGAGTGGCTGTGATTGAGGAGCAAGTAAATGCAACCTCCTCAGGTAGGAAGGATCAGCAGGTTGAAGTAGATAATCTCGATAAAGCTCAAACGGGCAATGCTGAGAGTGAGCTGGTCTGGGAAGGAGAATCAAGGTTGGCAACCACAACAGAAAATGAGGAAGAGCAAGAAGAAATGGGATTATCTAGTGGAAATGAGCAGCAAAATAACACAATTCCCTCGATTCAGAATGTGGAGCAGGTTATGTATAGATGTCATGAAAGTTGTTGCACATTATGGCTTCTGGTATCCAAGATCATCCTTCTACACATTCTTTATTCATAGTGTTGCTTATCTATCTGATTTGATTAATAACATAGGTGAATGGCCTTACACTCAAAAATATTGAGAGCAAACCTGCTGCGGAAGGACAACTAGGGCTGCCAATTGAAATAGGAAGTGGGAACGGGGCCATAGGATGGGAAGGTTTGGTGAAAAATGAGGAGCAAGTTCAAGTGGCTGACTCAGCCACAAATGCATCTCAATCACCTTGTGGGATTTCTCTGACATGGCCTTCTTCTGGAACTTTATCATTGGAATGGATTCAAGATCTCATGTCCGCTTTTGAACGATCATCATGGAACATGCCTCCATCAAAATTTGCATCTATTTTCCCTGTTTCTTTGTTGGACCGCCTCATTGATACAGCATCAAATATCCTGCACAAAGAACCAAATTGTTTGAGGGTTCATTGTAGCGGGGAGCACTCAAGGGTCATGGTTGTTGGTGACATACATGGCCAGCTCCATGATCTTATGTCTATCCTCAGAGAAGCTGGCTGCCCTGCGGAGAACCGGTACTATGTGTTCAATGGTGACTATGTAGATAGAGGAGCTTGGGGTGTTGAGACATTTCTGCTTTTGCTGGCATGGAAGGTAATCTTCGAAGAGTGGGACCCTCTTTCTCTAACTTCTAGCTGAAAATGTCCATTGTTGTTTTTCATGTGTTTTTCTCGTCTGCTCTAAATGATAGATTTTGTTTGATATATGCTCTTGGCATGAGATGAAATTCAAATCAACTTGTAAAAAGGGGATAATGGAGATCATGCGGAGCAACATGCAAGCTAGGGCATGGATCTGGTTGAAAAAATTTGCATTTGCAACTACATCCTGTGTTCTATTTTTTTCTTTTCTAGCTTGTTTAAGAACTTTCGAATTTCAATCACAGCGCAAGGCCAGAGGCATTGGGAGTATTTTGGACTGGGAAGGAGAAAATTCGGAGGAAACTCCTAGGTTCTCCAGAGACTTCAGTAATTGCTGTGTAGGGTCAAAGTATGGCAAATGTCTCTGCTATTATATAGGACTAATTTCATTCTATTTTACATTTTACTTTCACACAGGTGCTTCTAGTGGCTTCTAGGCTACATGTCTAACCTTGAAAAGCATGAATCTACATTTTTTTTTTTGATCTGTACCAGGACAGATCACTTAAATTTCTTTACTAATGTTCATGCAACCTTTTCAGGTTCTGCTGCCACATAGAGTGTATTTGCTTCGAGGAAATCACGAGTCAAGATATTGCACAACAGTTTATGGTTTTAAGGTTGAGGTGATGATGAAGTATGGAGATCAAGGAGCACATGTATATGATAAATTTTTAAACTGCTTTGAGGTACTTCCTTTAGCTGCAGTTATAGCTGAAAATGTTTACACAGCCCATGGGGGTCTTTTTCGGCGCAAACCAGTTTCTTCGTCTAAAAGGTCCAGAAGAAAGAAAAAGCGCAAGCTGGATTCCAATTCCAATGGGAGCTTTCTATCTCTTGGAACCCTGGAAGAACTGTCAGAAGTGAGAAGATTTGTGCTGGATCCCCCAAGTAAGGGCTTGAATTTGATTCCCGGTGATATCATGTGGTCAGATCCCTCAATGAGCTCAGGTCTCTCTGTAAATAAAAAGAGAGGCATTGGTCTGTTGTGGGGTCCGGATTGTACTCAGGAATTCTTGCAAAGTTCACATTTAAAGGTTATCATCATGGCTTATAGCTTCTTTATCTAACATTTAGCAAACCTTACTGTAACTTTTAAGTTTCACAATTTTAAGATGAAATTTCTTGTACTTTGTTGCTGTTGTAGTTGATAATTAGATCACATGAAGGCCCTGATGCAAGGGAGATACGTCCAGGTCTCGCAGGAATGGGAGAAGGATACACCATAGACCATGTAGTAGAATCAGGGAAGCTGATTACCCTTTTCAGTGCTCCAGATTACCCACAATTTCAGGTTCTATTGTTGTCTATTATAGTTTTTTGCAAATCATGCTGTTTGCTTGTTTCCATGACTGTCCTTTTCAAATTGTTTTTATTCAAATTGTTTTTACGATTGATGGATAAAGTCACTACTTCACCATGTTCTTGATAAAGTTGAGCCGCAAATAACTGCTCCAAGCCAAAAGGGAGAACGTTTGTGTTTACTTTTCTACTTACAGAGTCCTTTGCTTCAGCTTGTTTTCATGCAAGACTTTTAAACAGCTCCTGGTTTCAAATTCATTTAGGTTATGTTCGGAATCAAGTGAATCCTAATTTCCATTTTTGTTGTTCAGAACTAATAAAGAAGTTTGGAGTCTAATTCAGACCCTACAAAAAGTATGGATTGGTAAACATTCAAGAGAAAAGAGAGAGAGATTTTTGTGCTCTGGTGGAGTTTGTGGGTCCCACATAATTACTTTGTTAATGCTGTAAATTAACGAATCAGAATTGAATTCCTAGACTATTTTGGTTGTTTTGAGCAATGGAATTTAATTTTGTTTCATGTTTTACACCTTTCCTTTAAAAAAAAATAAATAAAGTGAATTAAAAAATTCTTGGAACTAAATTGAAATTCTTTTTCATTTGGTCGCACGCACTATCTTATAGACTTACTAAATTCTTTGACATTTAAAGTATCTAGCGAATGTTTTCAAAAGGCAAGGAAAGGACAGGGCAAAAGAGTTCTTTATTCAACAACAACAACAACGTGAACTTTAATCCAAATAATTGTGTTCGCCCATTTGAGAAACAAATATGTAAAAAAAACAATGTATTGGTTTAATTTGTGTGGATTCTTCTACGCTACTCATTCCTATCCAAGGTTATCTCTTCATCTAAACCCTTAACTACCATATCTTTATGGATAACTTGCATCTAATCTTTCAATGGTCTACCTCTATATTTTACTAAATCTCTTATATTTAAGTTCTCGATCCTCCTAAACGGTGCGTCTATTTTCTTTGCACATACCCGAACCACTTCAGATGATATTCTCGTATTTTATCCATAATTGAACTAACTCCTAATTTATTACGAATTTTTTCATTTCTAATTCTCTCTTCTATGTGCGGGCATTTTTCCAAGGGGTTTTTATTGTATCAATCTACTCTTGTATGATTCCTGTTGAAACATATAATTTTACCACATATCCATCTAAATATCTTCATTTCTGCTGCAGTCATTTTCTACTCTTGTTGTTGTTTAATAACCAAATACTCAATGCATATAATAATACAAATCTTACTGTAATTTTATAAAACTTTCCCTTCAAATGTAGTGGTATCGTGCAATCGCAAAGAACTCCAAATACTCTTTTCAATTTCATCCAACCTGCTTGAATCCTATGATTCACATTCTCATCTATATGTTCATCATCTTGAATGATGGAATCAAAATATTTAAAGCGTTCACTTTTTGGTATATATTTTCTTTCTAAGTTAATCGTTTCTTCATCATCCTCATTATTGTCGCTAAATCTACATTTCTTATATTCAGTTTTCGACTTGCTCAGTCTAAATTCTATGGATTCCAATGTGACCCTCCATAATTCTAATTTAGTACTAATACACTCTCTAGTTTTATCAATCAACACTATATCATCTGCAAAAAGCATATACCATGATATTTCATTTTGAATACTTTTTGTGATTTCATCTATCACTATTGCAAAAAGAATAGAACTTAATACCGAATTTTGAAGGAGTTCAATATTAATAGGAAAGCTATCGCTAAGACGTTCGCAAGTTTTTACATTGATTACAATTTTCTCGTACATATCTCTAATAAAATTAAAGTATTTTAAGTAAATCTCTTTCTTTATCGGTGTCCATCACAATACATCTCTAAGAACCTTATTATATGCTTTTTTTAGGTCGGTGAATACCATATGTAGATCTCTCTTCTGTGTTCTATATGTCCCAATCAAATGTCTTAACAAGTGAATTGTTTCTATGATGGATCTTTCTGACCCTGACATAAATCTAAATTGATTCTGAGACACACTTATTTCCAATCTCAACCTTTGCTCTATCACTCTCTCCCATGACTTATAAGTTTAATTTCTCTGTAGTTGGAGCAATCTTGGTATGACTCAAAGGAGTTCATGGTTTGACTCAAAGGAGTTATTTATTCAAAGAGAAATAATAAAAAATTATAAAAATAACAGGCATAAGCGAACTTCTGCAACAACAAAAAATGATCAGGAAATAGAACAGATTTTAACTTAGGATAAGCTTAAGTTACTCGCTACAAATCATTTTGCCTTCTCTCTTTGCAGTTTGGTGTAACCCATTAGATTCAATGCTTTTATGTACTTATTGAAGATGTCCTTCTTTCCTCCAGCAGCTTGTTGGTCCTTACTGAGTTGGATACTAAAATTAGTAAAAAAGTTTTCTGCATCAAATGTGAGAATAGAGTCTGCCTATCATCATCATTCTTATTCTGTCTATAATGCAGGCCAAGGAGGAGAGATACAACAATAAAGGCGCATATGTAATTTTGGAGCCTCCTGATTTTCATAATCCAGTGTTTCGCTCTTTTAGTGCAGCAGAGAGACCAAAGGTATGGCATCCAGGCAAGGACACTATCAGATTTTCAAGTTTCTGCATCTTTAGCAAAGGGTGAATATAAGCATGGTAACCAGAATACAAGTGATATCATGTTTACAACAAGAGGCAGACTACACTGTCTTGTAACATGTTTCTGTTACTCCTGTTATGGATTTATACATGAATCTAGATGGAGGGATGAGTAAGAAATATCCATAAATGTTTCCTACTTCTTGTGCATCATCAACATTGAAATAATCGACTCCTCCATGAAAATTGAGCAAGCTTGATAATTGGACGCTACTTTTGTTACAGGTCAATCCTTACTATGACTACCAAGATACAGCACTTGAAGATGAAAATTTTGAATATGATTCTATTGTAAGTAATGTTATTGAAGTAATTTTCACCTACCATCTGTTCCCTTTTATATATGCATTAATCATTTCTACAATAGCTACTAGGAAATTCAATGCAGTATAGGTAATTTTAAATTTATTGGATAATTAATTCATGTTCTAAACATTTATTTGCTCACTTAATCTCTGTGGGGACAATTAACTCTAAAACTTTGGATGTGCAAGGAACATTGTGATGCAGATCTAATTTTTGTTGATCCTCAAATCGAAGTTTCAAAATTAATGACTTGACATCATTTTCTCTGCTTATTGATGAATAGCGTATGCGAACCTCAATAGAAGCCACATCTTCAGATCAACAGTCTCATAATTCTGGATCGGTTTCTGCAGTAAGACCTGAAGAACAAAAGACTCCCCAATTACCATCTTGGAGCATTTTATTACCAGACAATACAGGCTGTATCCGCCCTGTGAAAGTAGAGGAGGCCACTGAGGTGGAAGGGTTGCCCTTGGATCCTAGCATTCAACAAGTAGTAACTGGATCCGCTCTGCTTTATGATGTTCTTTTATTCACAAAATCTTGTATTAAATTGATAATTTGAATGCAGGTGTGCCGTGAGGATCTGGAGTCTAGTTTTAGGCTCATTGCAGGACTCAAGGTTATGCTTCAAAAAGCTCACATGAAGGTGGGTTCATTTTGCTCCTTATGTATTACTTATGAAAAAGGAAATACTTGACCTTTTCACGTGCTTGCAAGCAATTTGCTTCCTCCTAAGCTATAAAATTTTCTTTATCATAATTAGCATTTCTCATTTCTTATACAGTAAAGTCACTTCACTTATCTTCGACAGATTCATGATCTCACAATTTGCAATGAACAAGGCAAGGCTCGGGAGCATGAGTTGGTGAGCACAATGAGATCTATCTCTTATCTGATAAAAGAATGATCTCTGGAACCTGATAGATTCACATGTTTTTGCCTTTTCTTGTCCTATTAGATGAACCGCATTACACAGATCGAACTTGCTCATGTCGCCAGCTCCGCTGGTGCCGCTACCAAATCAGCAAAAGAGAGGATGTCTTCCACACAAGCGACACCAGCGGAGGATGAGAAGGAGGACATTATGGAGGACACTGAGGAACCCGAGTCGATGCCAAAAACTGAGGTATTGACTCCAACTGTTCCCACAGAACCTCCCATCCAAAAGAGGACTAGAAGCAAGAGAGTTAGACAAAATTAGAACCCTCTGAAGCTATTGTGCAGTACTTAACCGTTCATGCATTCACTATCTGTATGTACTAACCTTCTAGTCTAGCATCATCGCATCTTCACATACTGTGCTCAGGATCAAGCTAGGTCACTAGGAAATAGCAAAGTGTGATATATATTGTCTGATGTATTATTCATGTCTTCATGTCAAAACCCAGATAGACTCAGACCAATGTAGGCAAAAATGATCCTTCTAGGATCGTCTATATAGACCGGATATGCCGTACTTGCATCTCACTGTTTGTCAATAAAAGATCAGACTGATCTAAAATAAATTAAACGAAAAATTATTCAATTTATGACAATATAAAGTTGCAAATGTCATTTAATTGTGGCAGTCATTTTCCACACCAGAAAGATGAAGTTCATTTACTAGCACCGACACAGAATGCCATCTTCTTCAGAGGGTCAAGTTGGCTTTTGAATTGCTGTGAATGGATAAAACTGCTTCGAAACTTAATGGCATCCAAGACTGAAGCTTGTGACTGTGATAAAGCCAATTGATGTCACAACTTACCAACAACTTTTGAGCTACTCTATGGAAAATATATAAATGAAAACTATGTCAAATGAAGAGAGGTGTTTGTTTTCAGATATCTAGTCTTGTGTCATCATTCAACCAATGCTCACCAACTCCTTTTTCTTTCTTCTTAGTCAATGAAATGATGCCCTGCTAGCCTTTTCAGCTCATGGTAATTTTTTTTTTCCTTATGGGTGGACCGTAAAAGTCCTACTTGAAGAACATGAAGGGTTTTCCAAAACTTGAATCACACAATGCTTGAATCACACAATGCTTCTTTATTATAAAGAACATGGAGGGTCTTCCAAAACTTGCAGTGAGCCTAATCTGCAAGCAATTCTCACTTGGAAGTCATGTGACATTTATTGAATCTTCATGTGGTTGCAACTAAATGGCTGCAAAAATTCAAGCATTGCCCTATTTGTTTTCTAGGGCTAAAGCCCTCTAATACTATACATGTCAAGCCACTTTTAGGGAATAATGAATTGTATTATACTATACACAATCCTTTGACAAAGAAATTTCCCTACCCTACCTTATGCTTGCTACATCACCCATTGTTGAAATTTGCATCTATGACTCATTCAAATTGAAAAGATAATTTACTTTAAAGTTAGTATAATATTTCATCTAAGATTTGTTAGACTTAGAATAAAAAAATTCATAGATGAGAGAGAGAGAGACTTCACAAACAAACAATCAGCCTAATGGATAAATGTTCTAAATCTCTTAATTAAGTCTCGAATTTGAAATTTAGAAATGAAAAAAATTATATTTAGAGAATTTTTCCTAAATTGGATTCGTGAATACTCCAACTAAATTAATCCGAATATAATTTCAAATAACAGTTGACTATTAAAAAAAAGAGAGAGAGAGACTCCAAAAGCAAGCTATGCCTTGGGCGGCATGCATGTTCATTCCCTTTTACAATTATTTATTTAACAAAACTAGGGTTCTTTCTCTCATCCATAAGAATCAGATCTTGATCCAAAAGTATTCTCAAAATTTAAGGTAATAATAGATACTTCATCACATGCTTGGAAAGCATGTGACAGGTCAAAAATGCCAAGACAACCTGACACAATTCATGAATTTTCACTTGTCTCTGTTGATGTGCGTGATGCATCAACCATACAAAAATATATTTTTAGCGATGAATTTTATGACAAAAAAAAAAATTATTGCCAATTAACAATAAATTTTTCAACAATAAATTTTTCAACAAAAAAGAGTTCATCACAAATTTCCAATGAATTCACCGATAAAAAAAATTCGTTGCTAAGGTTCGTGACAAAATTTATAACGAACCTACAATTCGTCGTAAAATTTACAACGAAACATGAGTTTATTGCAAAATTTGCAACGAACCATAGGGTTCGTTGCAAAATTTGTGTCGAACTTTGGTTTCGTCGCAAAATTTGCAACGAAATTTGGATTCGTCACAAAATTTGCAATGAACAATAGGGTTCGTCGCAAAATTTGCAACGAACGTTGGGTTCATCACAAAATTTGGAACGAACCCTGGGTTCGTTGTAAAATTTGGAACGAACCCTGGATTCATCGCAAAATTTACAACGAACCTTAGCGTTCGTCTTAAAATTTGCGACGAACCTTTGAGTTTGTCGCAAAATTTGTTACAAATTTTCTATATTTAGAAATCTTTGCTTCCTTCCTTTCCATTGTTTTGTTTCTATAGTTAGAATTTTTTCTTTTCTTCGAACGGATTCCTTTGCTCCACTCCTCTGGTAAGCTCTCTCTCTCTCTCCCTCTCTCTCTCTCTTTCTCTCTTATGCAGAACCGGCGGCAGAGCCGTCGAATCTGGTGCTGCGGCCCTCCTAGGGCTGTGACGGCCACGAGGGCCACTGCGATCGCCGCCTCTCGCGGCCGCCGCGGGAGGGAGGGGCAACACCCCCTCCCCTCTATATTTTTTTCAGTAAAATGGCAATATGTGTAAATTTTTTTTTTCAATTTTAGGTATTTTTTTTAATTGCTATCTCTTTTTTTTTTCAGTAAAATGGCAATATTTGTAAAATGTCAATTTCATTTTGTGACAGGTTGTTTGAGCCTTTGAGAGTCAGTTGGTCGAGTCTATCTTTGATGACGGGTAAGTCTTGTTTTCTTAATATATTGAATTTTATCTTATAATATTTATTATACAACATTTAATATCTTAATATCTGTTTTTATTATAAAATATGATTTTTTTTCCCTTAGTCGTTTGACAACGAAAATACATTAAAATCTAAATGATGTGATATAAAATTAGTTTTGTTTTTCTTTTAAAAATCATGGTGGTAGAGGACAAATTGACAGAGGTGACTGTGCTTGTGCTTTTCGACTAATTTCTGACTCTCGTACGCCTACTCCGACTTTTTTTGGTAAACATCATAATTTACATTTTCGTTGAATTTTTTCGTTTATTTATTATTGATTTTACTTATTTCAATTCTCAATTTGTTTCATATTTAGTGGCTCATGTTTCATTTTTTTGTATTTTGCTTGTTAATACACTGGTTTTTTTTATAGATAATTTGAAACGAATTTTTTAGTTTTGGTAGTTTGCGATAAACTATTATTACGTTAATTTAAATATGGTAAGTACTTTTATGTACTCCATTTTATTTTTTTTAAGTTCACAATTTTTATTTTGTTTATTATCTTAACATTTATATTTGACAATTTCGACGTGGGGGGCATAGATGAAGTAGTGATGGAAGAGTAGACTCTTCAAGGTCACAGTTCATTTCAACTGGACCTTCTTATTCCCCTTTACCTACTAGTGCTGCACATTCATCGTCCCCTTCGGTTGTACCTTCGGTGCAACATTCGCATGTCGAGGGGAAAGACACGCGAGAGGTAATTGTCTCATGTGGAGATTCATAAGTATTAAATTTGGTTCTATCATCACTTTTGATTCTTTTATTTATGTAGCATTTAAATTTTTTAACTATCTTATTTACTTATCAATTTTTGTTTGTAATTTTATAACAGATTCACAAATCCTGTACATGTTGTTCATGAACTTAATCAAATAGTGAACAACCATTGGGGAAGAGAGTGACTATCTTACACAAGCACTCCAGATGAAACGTAAGAGTTATGGTGGAGAGAGTTTAAGGTAAATTACGTCTTTTAGTTCAAATTTAAAATTAACTTTATAATTTTAATATAACTAATTGTTTTTTTATTTATTACAGCGACATTTCACTTGGGACGAGACGGAGGAGCTTGAAATAAGAAGAATTTTTAACAAGAAATGTGGTCATCACATTCGAGGCATAAGTCATGCAAAGACTTGTAGAATGAAGCAAAACTGCATAACCAATGAAAATTGGCGCAAGATTTTGAATTTCTGGGAATTTGATGAGGGCCGAAGGAGGAGTGAGCAGAATAAGAAGAATCACTCTTTTAATTCTGGGGAAACGTCTGCTATTTATGCAGGAGGCTCAATCAATATTGATGAGTATAGAAATAGATTGGTAATATTTATTAAAACACTAATTTTTTAAATTAATTTATTTATTTTATAACTGTTTCATTATATTTAACAATGTTTTTTTTAAGCCAAGGAAATGGGATCCCAACCATCATTTATAGACACTTTCACGCGAACATTCCAAAAAAAAAAGAGACAAGAGCTGGAGTGGGGATAGAGTTAGAGTTGTTGTGGTATTTAATTTGAAAACTTTCCTTTATTTTAATATTAATCTCTTTTAATTTTGAATTTATAAACACTTTCAGTATTGATATTATATATGTTGTTACTCTAATTTCATTTGAAATTATGTAATGACAATACAGGAGAGATATGATGAGCTACAACGGAATTCAATCGGTTATGAAGATGCTGGTTCATCTGAGCCATCTGTTGATAGTGTAGTTTTATGGGTCGAGACAAGTGGTGGTATAAAAAAGAGAGAAATAATATTTGGGATTGACTATTTGAACAGGACTTGTAGAATCACCGGTTAATCTTTTTTCACTCCAGTTGTTGTAAGGGAAGAAATGATGTAAATGAACAACTGGATGAGCCAGATGCAGGAGCTACTAGTACAAAAAGATAATCAAATTGAAAAATTACGCGTACAGCAAAGGCAAAATAAGGGCGTAATTAATGAGTTATGCGCAAATCAGGATTTCATCATGCGACATCTTCACTTAACTTCCGTTTTAAGTCAGATGACCCCATTTCTATTTTCCTCTGATAATCCTCCTGATGGTGATAATGGTGATGATGGTGATGACGGTGATAATTTATTTGATGATGATGGTGGTGATGGTGTTTCTTGAATGTGGTTTTTACTTTTGAATGTGGTTTCATAATGCAGTATCTTTGAATATGTGACTTTGTATTGTATTTATTGTTGGCATTATTTTTGAATGTGATTTGTGTTTGTATCATATTGTATTTGTGACTTTGTATTGTAGTTTCTTGATGAGATTAATATTGGATGGTTGGTTGATGGTGGTATTGTTTGATAGTTGATTGATGCTACTAAATGACTGGTTTATTGATATTGGATGAGAGACAGGAACATGGTATACACGAAAAAGATCAAATTTGTCAAATTTTTTACCAAAATATCCAGATTCGTTATAAAATTCGTTGCTAAATATGTTTGTAAAGAAATTTACGACCAAAAGGTTCGTTGCAAATTAGTGACGAACCCCGGTTCTTCGCACATTAGGGACGAAATGAGGTTTGTCACAAATTAACGACGAATTTTAATTTTTGATCGTTAAAATTTGCGACGAGTTGATAGCGATAAAAAATTATTTGTCGCTAAATTTATCGTAAATTGTTTTTTTAATAAATTTTTCTTAAAAATCACGGTAAAATTTGTTATAAAAAGAATAGTGATCAATCAAAGAGAATAGCTACACTAGACCTAGGTAATGGGATCAGATCCTATTTTTGTTTTACATGACTAGCAGGGTTGAGCTCCTGCAAAAGAGTACAACATCAAACATTGGACAACTGGTTATTGTCTTGTTTTCTTATTATAAAATGGTGTTGTTATTTTATATATATGAGTTAGGACACCCAATAGACATGACCAAGTATGCTTCTAGAGTTGTAAATGAGTTATGCTTATTAATAATTGTTGAAGTAATAAAGTTAAGACAAAATAAATTTGAAGTATATTAGAAGTGAGTAGCTATGGTTCTTTCAGATCTTGGTGTGTTCATGGTGATAAGATCGCCCTAAAAATCATAATTATATCTTAAATTAAATATTTTACGGTATAAGAAAACACCTATAACCATGTTCAAAGGGTAATAACTTTAGTTTACTTTATCTTTTTTCATCAATAAAAAATAAGTAATAAATTAGAAGTGAGTAAATTAAGCCTATTTAGAAAATCTCAACTTGTCTCTATCTCAATTTCTCTTTATTTTGTTAATTTTTATTTTATTTATTAATTTAAAAAATTTGCAAAAATATAAAATATAAGTAAATGGATTTCGTATTAAATATTTTACTTAATGTAATATCTACTTTTATCTCAAATTGAATATAGAGTAGTGAAGCTGATTGAAGCTGATTGCCTCCATTTTCTTTTGCTAATAAAAACAAAGCAATAAATCAGAAATGAGTAAATAAAGTTTATTTAGAAAATCTCAAGTTGTCTCGATCTCGCTTAATTTTCTATTTATTTTGTTAGTTTTTGTTTTATTTTTTGAATAAAAAATTGTAAAAAAATATAAAATTTATAAGTAAATGAATTTCATATTAAATATTTTACCTAATGTAATCTATAACTTTAAAATAAATGTAAAAATGTGTGGAAAAATGTGTGGTATGGTCTGCATGAAGAGACATTATGTTGTACCACAAATTTGTGGGCCTTATATGTCAACATGACAGCCATGAGCTTTTGAGTTGTTCATTCATCATTGGGACCCAATACTTTGAATAAAAGTTCATTTAGGGCATCAGATCACCACTTGTACAAAAATGACCAAAATTGAAAAAAAAAAAAAAGAAAATAAAAGGAAAGTAACCCATGTAGTACACTTGCTTTATGATTTTTTTATATATATATCTATAAATTATAATTTTGTGGTAAGGTCAAAATTATAGAAGAAAACATCCCAAAGTCTTGGGATTTGATGGATAGGTGAGGCTCTGCCTGTCCAATCACTCAAAAAAGTCTTACCTGATGCAAAAACATGACATGTTTGCATGTGAGTGCAATCAAAAAAGATCTTAATAGTATAGTAGGGCATGGTTGCAATTCAAATATGGCTATGGTCCATTTTTGTGGTTTTACCTAATGTAATTAATGATGCAGTAATTTTTTCATAAACTAACTAATTTATACTTATCGATATCTAATTAGTTTAATAGTTAAATATTGATATTTCTTAAATAAAATTTTAAATTCGATTTTTATAAATAAAGAAAATAGATATTGAGAGAGACTTATCTATTAAAAGTTCAATCTAATTCGAATCAGATTTAATTAAATTTAACATAATTATTAATCAAAAATACACACGTCCATGAAAATTTGAATACGAAATTTTAGAAAAAATACTTGAATAAAAGATTTTTACCACTTGAGTGTAAGGACATTGGAACTTTATTAAGTAATCAACAAAATTACTTTTCAAAATGATTTAATCCAAATCTAATTTACTAAAACTTCATGTCCGAAGATCTTTAAGGCAATAAGATTAAAGAATTTTGTAATGGGCTAGGGTTAATTAAGAAAAAGGTGAGATTAATAAAATCTAATCCAAGTTGGGAGGTTGAGTAGCACAATAAATGTTTCATTTATTGTGCTACTCATCCTCCCAACTTTGTGTCCAAGATTAAATCTCAAACCTCATGTCCTAAGAACTTCAATGAAAAAGGGTTAGAGAAATTTGAAAGGGCCCATTTGAAATTAAAAGTGGGGTTATTTAGAAGAAGGCGAGCTTAATAAATTCTAATCCCAAATTAAATCCCATCTATGGTGCTACTCAACCTCCAAACTTTATAATCCATTTAATTCAAGATAAATTGGAAAACATTTAAGCTTATCATTAATGTGGGTTAAGAAGTATTTTTACCAAAATTTAGTTGATTTAGTAACTGGATACTGATATCCCTTAAATGAGGTTTCAGATTCGAATCTTATGTATAGTAAAAACAAACGTCTGAAAAGTTTTGCTCCTTAAAAATCAAACACGTCTCAAATCAGATTTGACAATGGTTTTTTTGGAAAAAAAAAAAAGAAAATACATATAATTAGTCATATTTTTAAGTTTTGAGTTAAAATAATTATTTATTTAGAGAAAAATGACAATGTTGTTTATATTAGACATTTAATATAGTTGCATACTCTTAATATTATTATAAATGTCTTTACTAATATCTGAAATGTCCACTTTAAACCTCTATTCATAATAAGTTTGAAATTTTCGATCTTAATTAAATAGTTTTAAAAAATTATTGATATATTAAAAAATTATAAATAATAAATAATTAAAAGAGCTTTCATTACTAGGATTTTGTAACGGGTAAAAAGGGGTTTGTCTCAAAATTTTATTTATATATAATTTTAAAATTTGTAATTTTAAACTTTTATCTACTCGATGAGAAATTATAATTTCTATTTTATAAAATAAAAAATTTAATTACTTTTATTATATTTCACTTTGAATATGCTTTTTTATTATATTCCTAATTAATTAAGCTTTAGCTTGGGCGCCCTATTGCAGACCGGAAAGGGGGAAACCAATGTCCATTATCCATATTTTTTCATTCGTCCACGTGTACATGGTCCCGTCCTAATAGCAAATAAGAATATGACACGTGTAAATAATAAGCAGCCCTTGGAGGAAAAATTATCCTCAAATAATAATAAAATAAAATGGTACTCCCGCAGAGGGCAAGGGGGGAACAGGACCCTAGTCCCTGCAAGTGTCCCTACACGCAATTGCCCAAAACTTGTGGGGTTACAAGAGCAATCTAATAAAAAAGATATTAATATTTTATATTAAAATTTAAGATTTAAATTTTGATAGTAATAAAAATAATATTAAAAAATTTTTTATAATAAATTTAATAATAATTTAGATTAATAAGAATAAAACGACGGAAAAAAAAAACTTTTGTAGGGCTATCCTACCCCACAAGTTTCTTTTGACCAACGCATTGGGAGTTGAAAAGATAAAATACCAATGCTATGGTTAAAATTTTAATAATTTAGAGTAATTTTTAAATTATTTATATTTAATGGAGTTCTATGTTAATTTAAAATTATTTTTAATTAAAAGAATTTTTGTGCATAGTGTTAAATATTAAAATTTTTAATGAAAATAGTTTATAATTGATTTAAAATAAATTTTATTTGTATTTTTAACCTTATAATTTAAGTTTTTATCTGTAAATATTTTAAAGCAAAAAAAATTAAATTAGTTTCATTAAAATTGAAAATAATCTTTTAACATTACTCGTAAATATTTATTCTAACAAAACGAAAAATTTGTCAGAATTTGAGAAAATTACGTATCGTTTGAGATTTTCTAAACACTACTTTTTATTAAGATTTCTCTTGATAAAAATTATATTTATTATTTATATATATTAATATAATTTTTTGAAGGTGTAATTGTTCTCGTAATGTATTTGATTTGTAGAACGAGAGTTAAAGGATAAAAAATATCATATTTAATTTATGAAGAAGATAAAAGAAAAAACTATCTCTATAATCACGATAAAAAAATATTAAAATTCTGTTTTCACGATGGAAATAAGTTACTTTGCCTATTTCCGTGCAAAGCACGCGAAAGAAACCGAGCGTCGTGCTCCCGAAAATAACCCTCCAAACGCAGCAGCATATATAATTCCCCACAAACCGTTGTTCCTTTCCTCCCTTTCCCGTATGGTCTCCATTCCCACAAGTAATCCTCTCTCTCTTTCTCTCTCTTGTCCGTAGGCGAGCGTTTGAATCGCTCTCTCTCTCTCTCTCTCTCAGCATCAATCACATTTTTCTTCTCTCTCATTCTTTTCGGGACTTTTATCGCTCTTTCTTTTTCTCAGAACTAGCTTTTCCCCTCTCTTTCTCTCTAGGGTTTTTGAATCTTCAAACAGACCCCATTTTTTTTGTGTCTCATGACGACTTCGGTGAAGAACAATTTCATGCCTCCGGGCTTGGTTTCAAATCTGGAAGAGGTATTAATGAGAAGAAAAGGAGGAGAAGAGGATAAACGAAGGGATGAATCAGTTGAACCCTCGTCTCCTTCTAATGAAAATAAAGAGGATGATACAGAGGAGTGTTCGAACCCTATCATTTTGGTCACAAATGGAGATGGGATTGAATCTTCTGGACTTATTTGTCTTGTTGAAGCTTTGGTTTCTAATGGCAGATATAATGTTCACGTTTGCGCTCCTCAATCGTGGGTTCTTCTTCTTAGCTTTTTTGGTTGCTTCTTTTGTTATTGAAATTTGAAATTCATTTCGGTTTTAGTTTCCTTATGTGGCAATCTTTAATTCTTCTATCTGGGAAGGTTTTCTTTGGATTGATTTTTGTTGTCTGTTATTCTGAATGGAGGGTTCTTAGTAATTTTTCGAGGTTTTTGGTTCGTAGTCTAGTTTCCTTATCTGGGTATTTTGTGTTGTGTTTGATTTTGGCTAATTATGATTTTTTTTCCTTTGGTTTTGTTTATGTGGATTTTGTCATCTGTTTTTAAGAGGGTTCTCATTAATTTTTTTTTTGAAGTTTTGTTCGTTTCTATTAGTTTTCTTATCTGGGTATGCTTGAATAAATTGTGGGCTGTCTTTGGTCTTGTGTCTTGAGAATCTAATATAGTGGCCGTGTAATATGTGGTGTGCTAGATTCCTATATCCGAGTATGCATTTGTAAAGTATGGAATGTATTTGATTTTGAGAGTTGGGAATTTTCGGATTCACCTTTTCTTGATACTGTTATCTGTTCGTATGATATTTATGGTGGCTCATAATATTCCTGAGAGGTTGTCATTAACTATTTGAAATTGTTTTTTTATTTTTATTTTTATTTTTTGAAGTTGTTCATCTGTTGTTTTCCTTGACCGAGTACTGTTGGTTATCTTCGATTATGGGAGTTGGAGATTTATTTTTTTCTTTCGTTTTTGGTTGAGTTTTATTTTGAGATTGTTTTAATTTTGTGCTTATGTGTGTTGATTTTTGACAGCGGTTGTTGGTTAAGTTTGGCTTTAGTTTTAATTTGTGGAGTTTTGTGGAGTTTTGTGATATTTGGCATGGTGGGTTTGCAGGGACAAATCATTGTCAGGCCACTCGGTCACGACCCCGGAGACCATTGCTGTGACTTCTGCTGAAATTAATGGTGCAACTGCCTTTGAAGTTTGCGGTATAACTATACATTCTCTGCCTAATGTATAGTTGTATTTTCTTTCCATTAAATTGGTATTGCAGTGTCAGTGGTGGTGATTATGGATCATTTTCCTCAGACACTTTGGTACAAGGCATGTAGTTTGAAACAATTGCATGGTTACTTCCTGAGCCTTCTCTACTGATTCTTGTATTTAGGGACTCCTGCGGATTGCGTCTCACTAGCATTATCTGGGGCACTATTCTCCTGGTCAAAACCTTTGCTGGTAAACCTTTTTTGTTGTAATCACAGTTTGGACGCATTCATTGTTAATTTTATATTAATATCAACAAGGAAATCATTTTTCTCTCTTGTTCATATAATTAGGTTATTAGTGGGGTCAATAAGGGGTCAAGTTGCGGGAATCACATGTAAGTTCATTTGTATCCTCATGGCATCTGAACCTATTCAGTTTCTCAGTTTCCATACTGCACCTTGCGACGTTTCCCTCCGTCTAGAGTATTCTTCACCTTTTTATTAATGTCTTTTTGGGTTCAAATTTGTTTAATTGGGTTAATTTCTTTTATTAGCACTCTGGTATGTGTAAAGGCTAATCACCTGAAAAGATCCTCAGGTTATACTCAGGTGTTATTGCTGGTGCTAGGGAAGCACTTATTTCTGGTGTAGCTTCTCTATCCATATCACTTAACTGGTTAGTAGCTGGTCATTCTTTTTCCCTTTCAGCACAGCACTCTTGCTTCATCTTTCTCCTCAAGGTATTCATGGCTATGTAATTTCTTTCAGGAAGAAAGATGAAAGCAAGGAAAGTGATTTCAAGGATGCAGTCACTGTGTGTCTACCACTAATTCATGCAGCTGTAAGGGATATAGAAAAGAATATGTTCCCCAAAAGCTGCTCACTGAAGATTGAAATTCCGACATCTCCTTCCACCAACAAGGTTTAGATTTTCAAGTGTTTTTGGTCATAGTCCATTTTGTTTTATTATATTCTGTTAATAAATGACAGATATAATGTCTAACCATTATGGAATTCACCATGTGTTTAATTGTAGAAATTCTCTTTATGGGAATGGATGTGCACTTTAATCTGAGTGTGAATTTGCAGGCTTAAGTTGCTCTCTTAGTGGTGTGGTCAAGGAGAACTTGCTTTGGTTCAAACATGAGATAAACTAGGGAAACTGGAAGGTCCTATTTGGGAAGGATGGAATTGTTTTTTCAGTTAAAAAGACGCTCATGCTTGTGGATGTTGGTGCTACTGTCGCTTGAATTGTAATTTACTTCACATAATTTGACTATTGGAAATAAAATTGCTATTCAAATAGCAGTAGCTCCAATGTCGAGAAAGCATAAGCATTGTTCCAACTGGAAAAGCAATTCCATCTTTCCCAATAGCACTTTTGAGGGAGTTAACTTAATACTGATAGGAGCTAAAATTTCATCTTGCACTTTTGGTTTGAATTTGAGTGGTCTACTGGTCTACAGAACACTTTTTGTATTTGGTTTTTGTAGAAACTATTTTGTGTATGCATAAATTCTCTACTTAGGCTAATTTGGATTACTTCATGTGTCTTGGGGCTTCTTTCTTGTTTCTAGTGGGATTTTCTGGCCTTAAGAATAACAAAATGTTCTTGAATAGTAAGTGGTAGACTGGTTTTCAAACAAGTTCAATTGATCATTTAACTTCCGAGCAATGATCAGGAAAGTTACTTGTGAAGAGCCTTAGTTGGATATCAAGTAGAAAGTAGGAGCCAGTTGTAGAAGAGAAGGAAATGAAAGGAGGGAGATAGATTGTAAATTGTCTAGAAAGACCAAAAAAATAGTGTTGAACTGCAAACAAGAATATCAAGAAGGAATCAATTAATATTAGGGGTGTTATGACACTCGACTCGAGTCGGGTAGTGTCAATAACCGAGTTCGGTTCGAGTGTTGGTTCGGTGAGCTCGAGCTCGTCGAGCTCGCATTTCTTGAGCTCAAGCTTGGCTCGAAGTGTCATCGAGTAGTGTTATGAACTCGGTTAAATTACATTTTCTCTTAAGTAATCGATCTCGGATAATAGATTCAAAAGATAGATTCAAAAGAGTATATCTATAAATATAATTTCACATGTAAAAATTATTTAAAAAATATATATATAATTAATTGATCTTGGGTAGCTCGACGAGCCTTCGAGCTCGACACATATGGGCTCAAGAGTGAGCATGATGCCGAACTACCCGAGCCCGAGCTTTGACCGGGTAGTGTCATAACACCCCTAATTATTATTCGTACAATTAGAAAGCATTAATTCTCTGCCAAATAATGAAAGTAAGCCTTCTCTGTTGCTCGGTGAGACCTAAGCCTATATTTAGACATTAGAGCCTAATGGTCCTTAAAAGTCTAGAAGCCAATTTATATCATACCCTAAACAAAGATAAAAAACTAAATATTTTCTAAATTCTAAGAAGTAAATAATTTAAGACAAAATCTTCTAAAAGATTCTTCCTAATATTAATATAAATTATTCCTAATCTCGTTCTGCATTAAAGAGTTTAGGGAAATGACAGTTTTGTCCTCTGCGTCAGCATTTTCAATTAGATAACCATGTATAGATTTCACAGAGGCACAATGAATAGGTTTCCAATTTTTGAAGTCCTTTTCTTTACATTCTCTTTTATATTTTACTAGGTATGCTCATTGTATCCCAAGTCACTCCAGAATTTTACCTTTTGCACATTCTCTCTTAACAGCTTCGATGTGAACTAGTCTGGTATAAGGTGCAATTGGATTGGGTTTTACCCTTACAGGTTTCTTCTCGTCTAGAGTTATCCAATAATTCCCCTAGAAAATCACAAACAGGATTTCCAAACTGTATGATCTGTCAAATGTATGATTAGTTTCTACGGATAGCTTTTTTTTCCCCCCTTTTTTTCTTTCCCCCTCTCCTTTCTCTTATATTGGTCTCAAATGGCCGACCCCAAAATTTTGGATTAAGGTTCAGTTTGTAATTGTAATGATCAACACCTATCCAATCTTTTAGGATGTCGCTGTCAATAATAGTAGTTGCAGTACTGATTTTTATCTTTTTGTTTGCACCTTTCCAGTTCTATTTTGCTGCTTATATTTGTGCCTCGTGCCTTTTTGTCTGACAGGGCTTTAAAATCACCAAGCAAAGCATGTGGAGATGTACTCCAAGCTGGCAAGCGGTTTCAGCCACAAGGCACCCATCTGCTAGCCATTTTATGGGCAATCAGCAAAGCCTTGGAATTCAGCTTGCACAGCTTAGTCGAGATGCGTCTGCTGCTGTGAGTACCGAGAATCCTCTTCGATAAACATTGAATCTTTGGCTAATTTGTCCTTTTGACAGCACTGTCCTAGCATCCTGTTAATCATCCTGAACTTCTTTTTATCTTCTCCTTTGTTGGGCCAGGGTGCAGCACGCCGTATAACAACTCAGAGAAAAAATGTGGAGATTGAATCTGTTGGTGTTGCAGGCAAAAATGATTCTAAGGCAGTGAAGAAGTTCTTCCGTCTTGAGGTATGAGAGAGGATACCTATTTGTTAATTATAGGAAAGTGACCGTTGTTTGTCTGTTATTTATAGGAGAGATATATTGAGGTTTTAGTGTTTGTGGTGATCTTGTATGTGGGAAAAAGGCTAGACAAGCCTGTGAAGTATAATTAGGATGATAGCAGTTTTAAGATGCTACAAAGGTCTAAAAAGATTTCAGAAGCCAAATACCAGCCCAGGCTAGTGAAGCCTCTAAGATAATGCTTGAATAGTTATCTTTCCCATTATTTTCTTTAGATTCTAAGAGCTTAAATTCTTAAGAGACCAAGGTAGTAGATGCGAGTGCCAGAGAAAGAAACCTGGAGTTTCTGGCTTGTTTCATGTGAAAACAAACATGTAATGTCTTGAGAATGAATTATTGGAGGTTACAGGTTATACGAGGTTTTAGATTTTTTTTTAATATGGTGAAATTGCTTTTAAGTACCATATTGACATATCATTGTTTCGTGTTGTACTTCACCATTTAATCCATTGAGCTCCCTTATTTTGTTATAATATTTTTCTTATGTACTGGTTTTTCAGTTAATGGGTGACTTACAATTTACCAATATATATTTGACCCATTGCAGTTTGTAGACAAAGAGCAAGAAGATATTGACGAGGATCTAGATTTCAGAGCACTTGAAAGTGGATTTGTAAGTCAATCAACTTCCTAAATATGAATGGATATTCTGTTTCAACATTTTACATATGTTTTTGCTGACCAATTGCTATGTAAACTGGAGTCATCTTCCTGGTAATTGGCTTGCTACTGACCTTACATATAAGTTATTATTCTTTAAAATCTTTGATTGTTTCATTCTATGAGGAATGCAAGCCAAATATATGGATTGCAAAATAATAATTCGGGATGTATATAACGCCTTTTATCACTCACTATGCTTGCATGTCAGCAATAACAAAAAGATTTGTGCATATGTTGAAAAACACCCCCCTTTTCCTTGTCTGCTGCTTATTCAACCTCAAAATGAACCAGGTTGCTGTCACTCCCCTCACACTTAATTCAAAAATTGATTCCGACAGTCAAACAGCTGCCTCAGATTGGATTTCTTCTGCACTTGAAGGAAGTGAGCAATAAAAAGCATATAAATCCATCATTCTAATTTTCTGTATATCTGGAAGTGCAGTTCAGTGGCTCTTTTTTCCACTCAACACTCCATGTTGATCCTGGCTTGTGCTGTCCTTTATTTTTTTAGCTGTATTTATTTTCATTCTTTCGATTTCCTTTTACTTTGTATTTCATCCTTTTTTTTATTAAAAAAAAAAAATCATTTGTGGGGCAAAAGCTTCCCTCCCACCCAAGTTGTATGATTGGCGCACTATAAGTTGCCTGCCAGTGTTGTAACTTTCTTCTTGTAGTGTCAGAAACCTTGGATCAGTCATGTCCTTGAGATAGAAATGTGGGTTTTGTTGCATCATCTTCGCTCTCATGTTGGCAAGCTGTGTTGGCTGGATCTGCTTCTTGTGGTGTTCCCCCTGGCGGGTCTGAATTTATTGATCCTGTGCTTCCACAAATGAATTTCTAGTTTAATAGCTTGGGTCACTCATTCTTGCAAGTGCAGGTTAATGGTCTTGGTTCATAACCCTTTCATGATTTGCTTGTTAATAATGCTTGTAGATTTTTTTCCGCTAATAAACTTGACAAACATTTTGAATTTGATTAAATGTCGTTGGAATAGTGTTTAGTCTTTAAAGGGTAAAATTCTTTTGATATTTATTTTCTTCATTTACAAAATTTGAACATAAAATTTTATTTAAAAAATATCAGTGTTAATTCACTCAATCTGTTAGTCGTTCGGTATTGATTTCATAAAATATCATGTGAACTAAAATATGTACAGTTTGTTGGATTATTAATCCAGTATTGGGTTTATATGTTTAAATAATTATGTAATTGTATATTGTCAAACTCATTAGTTAGGTCTATATGAAAGTGATCTGGTAAATTTGAAAATTTTGATAATTTGGGTTTAAGTATTTTAAAGGATATGGAAATAAATTAATATGTAGATATCAATGGACATTTGTTATTTTGTGATGGGTTAAATAGATAATGTCGAAGGGTGATTTGTAGATAACGAGAAAGTTACCTAAATTCATGTTAATTCGGTAAGATAATTGAAATAAGTTAAATTGACAAATTCTGTTGTGAATTTAGAAGTAAAAGTTATCCCTACAGTTATAAATAGGGTTATGGTCCTCAGATCAAGGGATTACTTTTCTCCTTAATATCTCATTATATAGAGAGATTCTGTGAGAATATTTTTGACCTGGAAGGTCATACCCAGATTCTGTCCAGATGAAGGTTGAATCAAGACTTCAATTTTCGGCTATGAAACAGGTATAATTTTGATCCATTTATCTTTTAATTTCAATTTAATTAAACCTTTAATTCCAATAAATCAACACGATGATTGATATATATATTTTTTTATATCAAATTATTTTCCCAACACAGTTTAGTCATAAGTTAATCTGACTTACTTTAAAAGTAAGAAGTCATTGAATTATAAATAAATCAAATAACTTAAAATTGGTCAAAAATAAGATTTTCTTCACTTTTATCAGTGACTTATAACTTTGCTTACTATAATTTTTTTAACTAAGTAAAAAATTTTATAATGCCCATATAAATATAAAATGCTAAAACTATATTCATTCTAATTTATATTAAAAAAGTTGTAATAATATGTTATTTATTTATTTATTTTTACATTCTCTTCATGATTTATTTTTTTTTACTTTTAAAAATTAAAAAATTTTTAATCAAATTTAATTGGTGATATATTTTTACCTTTATAAAAAATAATTACATATTATTTTTGTCATTTTAACATATGAATTATTCGTCAACTCCTTCAAACAAACATTTCAAACTATTTGAAAGTATATTTTAGTAGTTTCATTAAACTGTTGAATTAATTATTTTCAAATATACTTAAAATTTAAAAATTACTTAAGTCAAAGGTAAAAAATAAGTAACCAAGTCAAACATATCAAAAGATGTAATAAAGTTATATTTGTTTGATGTCTATTTGTATATATGCTTATGGAGAATAGTTAATTAAAAGGCTAATTGTTCGGTTTTAATTTTAATAAGAAATTGTTTGATAATTTTATGAAATATTGAAAATAAAAGAGTTAGACTTCAATTTATATTTTTAAACACAACACATATATTAGCAATAATATTTTCATGTATTTTAATAAAAGATGGTTTGTTTTTAGGATATGGTTTTTTTTTTTTTTCCTTTTCTTTTTTTTGCTTGACCAACTAGTATCTATAATCTGGTTGGAGTATTGAGACCATTTATAGATTGACTCTTCCGATACCTATTTTTATTTTCAAGATTCAAACTTAATATCTTGATTAAAGAAATTTAGTGTCTTATCACTATACCCACAGAATGTTGGTTTTTAGGATATAATGTATTTTTTTTTTAGTTTTATCGTGATTTAAATCCAAAATCAACCGATTAAAGGTGAAAAGTTATGACCACTAGGTTGGACCTTTAGGACATGGTGTATGTTGGATCCAATAATGTGTTTTGAGTCCTATACGTAACATTATGCGGATCAAATGAGTTATAATATTTGATTGATCATATTAATAAAAAAAAAATTAGATTTTTAAATTTTAAATAATTTTGAAGTAGTTAAAATAACTTTCAAGTTAAAAAAAATTAAAAATATATAAAAATTAATTGATACATAAAATTTATTCTATTTGATTTCTAAATTTCCAAAAAAAAAAAAAAAAAAATTACCTCCATGGCCCAACTAGTACGTTGGGCTAGAAATCTGGTTCGGACATACGAATCTTTTGTTCAGGCCTGATTAGGCCCATTTTCTAGCCGGTCAACCCCGCTCGGCTCCGGTCCCAACACTCGTTTCTCTATCTCTCTCTCTCTCTCCACCGGAGCGCGAGCAGTGGTTTTTAGGGTTTAGCAAATCATCCGGTTCTCACTCTCTCTCTCTCGAAATGTCGTTGAAAACCCTAGCTCGTACAGGAGTACCCATGATCAATCGATTATTCAATCAACTGATTCAACAAACTTCCAAGTCCGGCACTAGTTGTCTCATCTCCCGCAGCTTCGAGATTTCGTCTCCTCAGCTCTTTCCTTCTCTCTCCCAGTTTCAGAAGTCGCTCAATTTGAAGGATCATGATTCTCAAATCCGAAAATTCGTTGCTTCTGATGCTTTCTTCAACCCCTCTTGTGGCCTTCCTTCTCTCCGGTTCTTCTTGCCTGCAGGTTCTCTCTCTCTCTCTCTCTCTGTATGCTTACAGTTACAGTTGTTGTAGCTTAGCTTCAGATAATTGGTTGACAAATTTGGGTTTTGAGGAGATAATCGATAACATAGTATGTAAACTTTGGACATTCTTATACTTGGATCGGTAGAACCATGTCAAAGGTAAGCATATGCATGACCGGAAAGGAAGATGGAAATATTAAAAAAATGGGTGCAATGAATCCAGCTAAATTTGAGGATCATTAAGCCCCATGATATCATTATTGTCGTTGTATTTGAACTATTTAGTTCATCTCTCTTATGTTTTAGAAAATATTTGGTTTTTTCAGCTGATCAGAAAGTATTTTCCAGTGACCTCAGCATCCAAATGAAGGAAAAATGGGGAAAATGTTTCCCTGGAAGTTATTTCTGTGGAACAAACTGAACCTTAGTTTCTTTCTCGAGTGATTCTTGAGATGGCTGGGCTTAAGTTTACATCAACCTTTCTAGAGTGCCTAGATTTTCCTCTACTACCTGTTGCACATGCCCAGATACCAAAAGCTTTGTCTTGCTTTTGTGACTTATGATATCCTTAGTTAGGAATCAAAAAGATTGAGAACAAGATCTTGGAGACCTATTGCTACAGTTGGGAGCTAGCTTATCCTTGCCATACCAAAATTTTTCCTCTCAACCATGCCCCGTTGAACCCTCCCATAGTGGAAGTGGAAGAGAATTTACTAAACCAATCCTTGGAAGAAATAGGCCCAAATATACATGATGCTCAAAACTTGGTTTCTATGTTTTATGGATACTTCCAAAAATGTGTGTCCTTGACCTTTCGTGTCCATGTTGGACATGTCCTTACCATATGAGACTTAACGTAGTGTAAGCTTTTTTTTTTCATTAATAATTTTGTCATGTCTGTGTCTGGTTCTGTTGTGTCCATGTTTGTGCTACTTGCTTTCTATGCTCTCTGGATAGTGCTTTTAACAATCAAAATAGAGAGCTTGTGACTCACAGGGCAATGACTCAAACCATGCTTGCACTTACTCAGCTCCATATATGAGCATCTTATTTGCTCCCACTGACAATGCGTGCCATGTAGAGTGCACATATTCTTGCCCTATCACTGATTTTTGCTACTCGTGACTGTTGCTCACTCCTTGACTAGGATGTGACATCAGCCACATCCTGGATTGGCCCCAAATTAAAACCCTATCTCAATGAATGCAACCTTTGTCTTTGGTAGCTCCTTTCTGCAACAAACCAAACACCTGAATTGCTCTGGCACATCAATTCCTCTGCATTGCTCTCTTTTCAACTTGTCAATTCCCTGAACTACAAACTTTCTCATTAGAAACATGGTGCAGAGAAATAATAAATAATACATGGCTGGACATTGTTTACTTCTTTTGTGAGGCAAAATTTGGATTTCACTTGAATTCAGATCAGAGTCTAAGTGATGAGATAACCAAGGCTGACTAGTTATTTGAGGCGATGATGCTGCCATATTTTTCATAGATAGCAAGAGGAGGTTCTGATGTTTACCGATAATAAAGTAGCTGATCTGTATCTATCCACACTGTCTGCCAACATTTTGTGGTAATAAGATACGTGGCTGCTTCTTAGGAGAACCCTAATTTCATTTTGGGGAAATCTTATTTTCAGTTGGGCAGGAGATCACTACTTGGTATGAGGAATGGCACACATATAGAAAAAGTGAACTAAAAGATTTGCGGACTCTTAGTTGTCCTTGCTTTGTCGGTAGACACTTTTTATTCTGTACTATATGTGCTTTTTAGTGACTAATAAACCTATGCCACATCAGAGTTGGTTTTTTCTGATAAGTGAACTTTTCTATACATAGCATTATTCATTTGGTATGCTTTAATGTATTCTATAGTGCCCTTCCCGATCTAAGGCTGAAAGACCTTTTATAGGTAGGCCATGTCCTCGTGTGCCTCATGATTATTGAGTGTGTTAATAACATGCTCTAATGGATAATAAGATTGAAAGGTTTCTGAAGTTTCTAAGCAATACAAAGCTTTTGGTGTGTGTGTGTGTAAATACAAGTTTCCTTTATTATCATCTACTTCTGATTAACTACCATTCTGTTTGGCAGGTGATGTTTCAACATCAAGCGAGCCAATGCTCTTACTTCCTAAACGAACTTACCAACCTAGCCATATTAGGCGAAAGAGGACACATGGATTCTTTGCTCGGTACATCTCACTGCCCTTTTCCATTCTGACTGCTTGCTCCTTATTCATTCTCACCATTCCAGAAAGAAATACTGATATGGAGGGTAGTGCACTCTTCTTGCACTCTACACTAGTAAGAACTGTGGTAACTTACAAATATCCCATCTGCTAATGCGGACAGACATTTACGCCGTAGCATCTATGACAGTAATAAGTCTCTCTATCCCCAAAAGAAGTAAACTAAGATTAAAAAATGGTACGGTTTAAGAACCAAACAAATCCCCTCTCTCTCTCTCTCTAATTTTTCCATCGGTAAGTGAGTAGCCTGAGGGCGCGTTCTTTTAAACAGTTTTTGGGGTTGCTGACTCATGTATCCCTTTGCAGCAAGGCAACCAAAGGTGGCAGGAAAGTCATTGCGAGGAGAATAGCCAAGGGACGGCAAAGAATCACAGCTTAGCCGTCTAGGTCTTCCTTCTATTCCAAAATTTTACTTGCTTAGGAGCTTTGTGGTGAGATTGTGCAAACCTGAAGAAGCGCCGGGAAGAGACCAAACGGGTGTAATTCATTTCAAGTACTGAAACTTTTTCTGTATTGCAGATCTCTTCATTTTAGTGAAGCTGGTCTGTTCTTGGAAGCTATATGGCATGTACTTGGGTTTTTGGTTGCTTACAAATAAAGAGATTAGCTTAGGCTGGAACTATAATGGAAAATAATTTTAGTGAAAACTTCAAATAGAGAGAGAGGGAGAGTCCAGATAGGGAACTTGTCTTGTGGACATAAATAGATTCCAACCAGAGTGTCTTTTTGCCCAAAAAACAAGGCCAACATTTTTCTGAGAAAATTATAATCGAATTGTAAAGTACACATTTTTGTCGTATCATCATGGAGATACTACATGCGACAAAACAAAATAATGCAACTAAACTGGACCTTAATATCCTTAATATTAATATTAATATTAATATTATTTTTAAAAAAAAAAGCTTCATGACGAGGGTTTGTCCTGCTCTCTCTCTCTCTCTCTCTCCTGACGTACACAGTCCAAGTGTAGCAAAAAAACTGTACGCTCAATCCGAGAAAACTAATCAAACTATTAACGTGGTATGCTTTCATGCCTTCATGATCCAACTCTTTTGGGTGATGATTTTTTTTTTTCTATAAATAGATGTAATTAAGAAAAATCGAATTAATAAAAAAAAATTAGAAAGAGAAGATAGAAATAAAAGATTCTACTGCTTGATCTATCTCTAAAAAACTTTTGAATAATGAATTTTGTTTAAACCTTGAATTACTTTTAGCTCAACTGCAAAATAAGCTTTCTTTCTCGTTACAACAATCTTTGAGAAACATATAGAATGAGATGTAATCAAACAGTATCGAATCAAAAAAATAAAAATGAAAGTGGAGAAATTCTATCGTTTAAACTGTCTCTAAAGCATTTTAAAAGCATATACTTTGACAATAGTTAGTTGCTTTTTTTCCCCCTCTTTTTAATAACCGTAGCAATTTAAATTATTACTGAATAAATTCATCAAGTCTGCGTAATGGTTTATGAGGTGGATACATTTGATAAACATGATGGTAAATTAACTCAAATTTATTAGTGGAATTTTGAAAATTGAATCTTGAAGCTCTCCGAAAAGAGCTTCTCCTCTTCATCAGATGCATGCTATTGGCATTCTGTGCTACTTAATTCTTTTTTTCTACTATTGATTTCTAGAGTAATATTTCAACTAATATGATTTGAATATATGTGGAAATTCAATTTAGGAAGTGGATCTCTTAGCGTAGTTTTTTTTATTTTTTTTTAATTTGTAAATTTTAAATTCGAAAATTGATTAAAAAGTTTAATATCTCATCCCGGATTGTCCATTGGTATTCTTTGCCACTTTATTTATTTTTTATTTTTTGGGTAAACATTCTTTGCTACTTAATGAACCTTCTCCATGATTATATACTCTCGTCAAATTCCTTTGCTATTGAACTTGCCCATCTCAAGAGTAGTTTGATTGGAGTGAAAAGTGGAAGGAAAAAGGGGAAGTAAAAGTAGAAAAAAATGATATATTTACTCGTTTGGTAAGGAAAGAAATGTGGAGGGGAAATAAAAATGGGGTATAATTTCTTTTACTCTCTCTTAAAAAATTATTTATCTTAAAGTGAATGAAAATAGAAGAAAATGAGATTTTTGGATAAATTTGTCATTGTCTTTCTTTAATATTTACGAAATTATCCATTTTTTTCTATTTTAATTTTACTTAATATAAACTAACAAAATATAATTTTCTTTATTAATTTTATTGGAAAAGTTATTTTTTCTAATTTTACTTTTTTTTTACCATTTTTTACACCAATATTTCTAATTTTATTTAATATAAAATAATAATAAAAATAATTTATAAAAATAAGAAAAATATATTAAATAAATATTTTTTGGAAAAAATTATATTTTTAGAAAAATATATTAAATTAAAAAATAAAAAAATGTGATAAAAAATATTAAAAATATTATTTTATAAGGATATAATAGTAAAATTGATGATATTTCTTTTCTTTTTTATTTTAACCAAATAAAAAAATACCATCTATTTTTGTTTTCTTTCATTTCTATCAAATAAAAAAAAATTTATTTAATTCTATCGAATAAAATAAATTTTTCTTCTTCTCCTCTTCTTCTCTCTATCCCACTCCCTTCCCCTCCCTTAGATAGCCAAACTTACCCTTTGAGAGGGATCATATTTATTGCATAATTATCCTCGTATTCATACAGCAGAGATCTTGTGAGAGAGAGATGAAGATTAATTAATGAGAATGACTGTAATGTCACTCATTTATCTTGTCATGACATGAATAGACATGCATGAAAATTTGTTTGGTGTCACACCTTATCAGCCTTCATTGTTTTGTTCCCATTTTGGCCGTAACTAATTAACCCTTCATGATTAATATAGAACAAAAGTGATTAATTACCATAGGGGCAGTACCATCCAAAGGGGCTCCATCTAGGTTTCCCATGGGTATTGTTCTTGGGTTGTGGGTCTTGTGGTGGGTCAGCTGTTGTATTACAGACAATTGACATAACATTCAGTTAAAACAAATCCGTACAAACCAACGGACAACCAATCTAATAAAATAAGATATTAAATCTTTTAATTAAATTTTAAATTCAAAATATAAAAAAAAAAACTAAGTTTAGTGAGTTGTCTTTCAATAATTTTAATAGACGTTCAAAATGAATTAATCAGAATAGTGACGGGTTTATGATTCAAGAATAGTTGGGACAAAATATTTTTATAATAATTTTAGTGGATCAACTGATAATTTTAGTAAGTATTGAATAGGATAATATTAATTTGATATATAAAAATTAATATAATTATTTTGATTGGGTCAATTATCCACCCTCTTCTGTATACGTAGCCTCGTCACTGAGCCAGAATATACTTCGGAATAGCGGTGATAATATAAAGAAAAAAAATCAAACAAAAATGAGAGAGAGAGAGAGAGAGAGGATGTACATAGATAGCAAAACACAGGCTACCAATTAAACCAGTGGTGGAGACCTCATAAATATTGCCATAGTAATAGAAAAGATTTATATAAGTAAATGAGAACCAAGTGATGCATTAGGTTCTATTGAGAGAGAGAGAGAGAGAGAGAGAGGATGGACATAGATAGCAAAACACAGGCTACCAATTAAACCAGTGGTGGAGACCTTGTATTGCCATAGCAATAGAAAAGATTTATATAAGTAAATGAGAACCAATGATGCGTTGGGTTTTATTTAGCTAACAAACATATGAGAACCAGCAACGTCACTCTTTTATTGCAACTAATTCAATAAAACATTACTCACTAGAGAGCCTGAGCAGGCAACATCCAGGTTTCCCTCCATAGAATTCCACTAGCCTTTTACGTAAAAGTATTTAACATCAAAACTGCATACGGTATTAAATTTGTCCACAAATAGCAACCATAAATGGTCTAGGGCTCCCAGATAGAAGAAAAATCAGGGTTTATACCCAATTGGCTACATGACATTGGGGACATTGATGATGGTGGTGATGGAATTGATGACAATATTGCATCTACCTCATCCGTATGATTGGTGGATGTGTCTTGATTTTCCGAAGAGGGAAAGATTGAGATACCGCCTATCGGATTGAGTACTAAATCATTAGAAGTGTATGAAGCTTTCACATTGCATTCATTTCCCTCTTCAAGAAATTCCAAGAGCTTAGGCAGCATGAGAGACATCGATTGCTCTTCATCGAATTCAAGCTCCATTGCCTTTGAATCCGTTAGGCTATCTTGAAGGGTGTAGTATGGAGCTCCTTCGCAGGCATTGGTGGTAAAATCAACTTGAGAATTAAGGTCATTTTGATTATTATGATGGTGATCATGATCATGTGTAGGGTGAAATCCTGTTGACCATGTTGAAGCACAAGATGGTGAGTTCAAGTGAGGAGAAATAGGAAGAGGAGGAGGCATGCAGACTTGACGATCATGATCATCTATAGCTTCGAGTCCATGATGATCATGATCATCAAAACTCTGTAGCATTAACGGGGTTGGAGTTAGAGACATGTAAACTTGACGATGATGATGATGATCATGTGGTGGTGGTGGTGGTGGTGGAGTAAGCATCATGTAATGATGATGATCAGGGTCAGAATTATTTCCTATGATAAAGCCTTCATGCGAATTAGGCGAAACTGATTTAGGGTTTGAGCAATAATGGAAGGTAGCATTTGATGATCCATTAAAAGCACTTTGTTGTTGAGACATGAACTTCCTTTTTATGCTTGAATTCCAAAAGTTCTTCACTTCATTGTCTGTTCTTCCGGGCAAGTGTTTTGCTATTTGAGCCCATCTATACATAAAAAAAAGACAAGTTAACAAAGAAAAATATGATCATATTTTATAGTAGAAACAAAAATAAGGGTATATCCAAAAAAAAAAGAAAGAAAAAGGAAAGAGAGAGAGAGAGAGAGAGTAGATACAAACAAAAGAGAAAAGAACCTGTTGCCAAGAATCTTATGTAGTTCGATAATGAGAGCAGCTTCTTGCGGAGAAAAGCTCCCACGTTTTAAGTCTGGTCTTAGATAATTTATCCACCTAAGTCTGCAACTCTTACCACATCTCTGCAATCCTGCATTAATCATCCAAACATTTCTTTTTCTTAATGGAGTTAAAGAAAGAAAAAAAAAGATTTCGTCTGTATGGAGAGAGAGAGACCTGCAAGCCTAGGAACTGAGCTCCAACATCCATGACCGTAGGTGGTAATGTAGTTGACAAGCTTCTCATCTTCCTCTGGTGACCACAGTCCCCTCTTCACCTGTTCTTTGTTGCAACATGAATGATGTCCCATCTCTCTCTCTCTCTCTCTCTCTCTCTCTCTCTCTCTCTCTTCCTAGCTCGCCACTGCTACAACTGAATTAAAAATGACAAGCAGAAGAAGAAGGAAAACTCGATAAATGTCTTAAAAACTTTTTTAAAACATAAAAAAAAAAAGAAACCCACAAAAAATATAGCAATTCCCAAGATGATTTTAAATGTAAAGATAAAAATAAAAAAGGGGGTTTTAAATGGGAAAAAGGAGAAAGAATACAAGAGAGAAGTGATGAATGCAGATGATGATGATGAGTGTAATAAATGTGAAGAAGAGCACCATGTTGAATGAAGTAATTAGGGTTTACGGAAAGACTTGCAGTGTGTGAGTGGAAGAAGGCTGTATGGCTTATAATGGACTCATTCAAGAAATGGGGGCTTTGGGAGCACTGACACGTGCCACACATGCACCACTGTGGACCCTTGTTTTTGACAGGTCCCACCTTGGTCATATCGACTTCAATATTCTCTTTCATCTCAATACCGTTCGATTGATTGATGATGGATCCTAGCCCTTATTTTTTTGGGGTATGAATCCTAGCCCTTGATTATCATCCCCATGATTGGATTTTGGGTGTGATCATGTGTTAGAAAATCACACAAGATCTTGAATTCATATTAAAGGTTTTGATTGTTGGAAATGAGAATTGTGATTTCAATCCATGGGCGAAGCAAAAGGTGTAGGGGGAGATATCCCATCAATTTTTTTAAAAAGTAAAATTGATAAACATAAGTTTAATAATTTTTTAGGGTAAATTTTTTTAAAAAAATATTGTTTTTTTAATTGTAACTTCTATCTTTATTCATTACGATATATTTCCTCATCTTAACAAAAGTTGGTTAAAGTGAATCGGATTGAATGAAATTAAAATTTATATAATTTATTCACATTAATAGAATATGAATAAAACTCTCAAATTATGAGATTTTTGAAATTAAGTGAAAATATGGATTTTTAAAACTCATTTTTAAATTTTTTGACTTTAAATCCAATTCATTTTTTTTTTCACACAGCGATTTGAATTTTAAATTTTATAATTAAAGGAGGAAAATTGTAACCACTAGACTGCTCTCTTGAAAATCCAATTCCCTTATTCTCTATTTCATTCTTAATCGGCTCAATTACTGAATATATAACTTATTTAGTTTTTATTTGAACTAGTTGGAGATAATTTCAATTAGCAATTTTCCTTTTTTTTTTTTTTCAGAAAAAGGATCGACATTTATTTAGTTGAGTGAATTCATAACCACACTTATGCCTGCACACAAAGGACGAGTCTATCATAAGAAGTGGTGAGTCCTATGTTGTCTCCAAAATGCACAACTATAATGACATATCAACAAATTTTCATGATTTAAGTAATAAATTATTATTTTTTGGGTAACTACAAAATTGTTTGGAACCTTCTGGACACCTCCTCATAAAAATATGTGAGTATTTTTCTCATGACAAATACTATTTTTATAAGAAATGAAAAATACTATTTATTTATGTTTTTATAATAAATAGGATTTATTGATAGATAGTCAGTTTAATGGGATGGAGTGTTAAGTTTTTTAATCAAATTTTAGATTTGAAATTTAGAAAAAAATATATATATTAGAAGAATTGTCTCTTAAATAGAGTTCATATAAATGATCGAATCGAATTAATTAGAATATGATTTTCAATATTAATATTATAAAATAAAAGAATACGATTTAGGATTTCTAAAACAAATAAGCTCTATTGCAACTATTCGGTCGCAATATATACAAATAGCAACCAATATTTAAGCATCGGGAGGTTAGTGGTTGCTACCAAGTATACTCATGCTAGTAATAATAGATATAGTGGTCGTTTTTTGGCAAAATTTTTTGGTTGGAAAAGTATATTGCGAGCAATTTTTACTTTGGTGTGGTTAATATCATGAATCAGAAGTAACATAATTTATGTTTGTGTAATACTCATAATATTTTTTTTCCAATTTAAAAATCTTAATTCAAATGTCAGTATTAAAAAAAGTAACATAATTTAATTATTTAAGTTCCATACGTTGTAAGCTGTAAGAATCAGCAAGAAAACATCTGTCCAATCATTACTTTCTGAATGATTCCTCTTTTTTCTTTTTCAAAAAAAAAAAAAAATGTGTCTAATCTGTCACATTCGAGTTTGACTTTTTTGTTTCTTTGCGTATTATTTTGATTAATGCAGCCAATTCATTTATTATCTACGTCCCTTCATTTCAAAGGGTTAAAATTTTATTTTATTCTATTTTTAATTTTATTTATCAACCTAAATTGATATAATTTAAAGATTAATATATATATGATAATTTTCTTTTAAAGAATAGATTAAGTATCATTAGTAAATCTGGTTCATTTGGTAATCGTATTGACTAAAGTTATTTTTATTATATAACTTCACGTGTTTCTTCCTGAACTAGAAAAAAAAATCATTTTTTATCTTGATTAATCGGTATTTAAATTATCAGATTAATTTGATTTGAGTATTGTAGAGTTCAATTTATAAAAAAAAATCTCTCAATATTTGTTTTTTCATTTTAAAAACTCGAATTCAAAATTTTAATCAAGAGAATTTAATATTTATCACTAAACTCATAAGATGTTAATAGAGGAAAAAAAAGACCTTTTAATTTCTACTATACAATTCTAGCTTTGTGCATATAATAGATAGTTTATGTGATTTTGATTCTCTTACAAGCAGGATATATCAAAAAATTATATTAGGAGAGGAAGTATGATATCTTGGGAAAATGACAAAAGTTTTGATTTTTAAGAAACAAATAGCACTTTATAAATTTTTATTAATATTTAAAAAAATTTTAACCATATTTTATAGAATTTCACTAAAAGACTTTTGTACTTGCCCATAATAATTTTTTTTCGTTTTTTTTAATTTTTACGTAATATGAAAATACATAAAACAACAACTAATTATTAAGTGTCATATCTAACCAACCTGGCCAAGATAAATAACGTTGTCATGATAAAATTTTCATAGAAGCTTTTTGGGATTCCTTTGTTCCAAAGCTTTTAATCATTTATTCATGTTTTCCATGTTAAGGAATCTTTCACACTTCTTTTTTTAATTTTTAAAAGATATAATCAAATAAAATTAAATTATAAAAAAATATATAAAAATAAAGAGATTTTACCATTTAAATTATCTAAAAGAGACCATATTAAAAAGTCTTAGGTCTCAAAGTTTTTTCATGCATGACCAAACACATCAAAACCAAAATCTTATTACAATGATTTTGGTTATTTTTGTTGTTTCCAACTAGGGTTTTACTATTTTTCCATTACAATCTTTTTTGGGGTCCTGTCCATCTCAACAATCACAAGCCAAAAAATTAAAATTCAAATTAAAATTAAAAAAAAAATGAAGACAAAAAAAAAATTGTCCTTTTGATGGTACAAATGAATATAGACAATTTTTATACCTTAAGGAGCACTTAAAGCTTTGATAGCAACATTTTTGAATTGGGGTGTAAAGTGAAGTACAAGTAAACTGTGATTTTGACAAACATTGAGTGACTTGACTTTGTGTTTGCCAAAGAGATGAAAAGTCCAAGGCCTATGATGCCATGACATTCTTAACAGAATACTTCTTCATCACAAAAAACAATTTAAAAGCTTGAATATTTTTCATTAAAACTATGGTACATACGATACGATGTTTTAATAAAAAAAATTAATTTTGGGTAACTATTGCATTGTCATCCAAAAAGACAATATGTATCTTTTATAAATCATTGATATTTAATAATTATATTAAATTTGATAAAATTCTGTTTGAATTAAATTGAATTTTTGAAAGATAAATCTCTACTGATATCTATTATCTCTATATAAAAAATTTGAATTTAAAAATTTATTTAAAAATTATCAATGATCAGAATCAATTAAACGTTGATGCGATCAAAAGATGTTGATACTCATTTCTGTCTGGGTTAGGGCTGGAAGGCAGGAAAAATGCCAACTCCAAATTGTGTAAATTGGGGGGAAAAATGAGATTGTGGTAGGAGTCCTCCTGACATGAGAGAATATTACATGAAAAAAGCTAGATTCCTTAGGGGTTTCTTACCAATTTAATCATCTTACCTTTAGCTGTGGAAACGTTGAAAATATGAAATATTTTAATTGAATTTAATGGAAAATACCTAAAAAAGAAATGAAAGTTATGGTACAACTTATGATTAAAAAGAAAAAAAAAAAGATTCTTGACAATGAGAAAAGGAAGACAAGATTAGAAATGTCATGACAAGCTCTGCGCCTCCTGGACCCTTCACATTTCGTTGCATTGTGATTAATGATTAGATTTAATTAAGAAATAAATAGGTGGAGTGAGATTCCAGCCTCTATTTCTTGTCTTGGAAAATTCCTTGAAAAAGAAATTTGTCCCCCACTACATTTGTTTATTTATTTCTGATTATGCATCTCTCCCTCTCTCTCTCTCTCTCTCAATACTAGTAACTAGCCTATTGCTGAATAATGAGAGCAATTTTCCATATTGGTGATTTTTTTTTATAAGAAAATACAATCAAATGAGATTGAATTGAATAAAAGATTATGAAAATGAGAAAATTCTATCACTTGATCTGTTCATAAGGAACCATATTGGTGATTATAAAATTTATATTCCCCTCTTTTTCAACATTCAATGCATATAATCTGTCAATTTGTTTTCAACTCTAAATAATATATATATATATTCAAGCCTTTGGGCCTAGAAGTTTGTTTTCACATGTTTTGCAATTGCTTAAGAACCAATTATTAAAAAGGAATATTTAAAGTGTGCAAAAAGCATTTTTTTTCCAAAAAAAAAAAAAAGCTCACAGTGAAAAGGCATTGTGAAAAATGGGGGAAATATGATGTTGAAAAGTTTGTGCTTTCTTGATGGGCAAAAAACACAAGAAAAGATTGAATTTTATTCTTTGCTTTGCCAAGAAAATAATGGAAAATTTGAGGGGTTGAAGGAAATGCTTGAGATAGAAGAAATGAAATCAAAAAAAGATATTCTTTGATTATGGGGTTGCACATGCAACAATTAATAGCTTCAGACTTCTTTACTTCATTTGGTAGGGCTATAGGGGGTCACTAAGCTTGTGGGGTATCTGTTTTTATTCCCAAAATTATATGAAGGAAATGAATAGAAGTACATGAAGGCTTGATCAATGAAAGTCTTGGCCTTTCTCCATAGAAAGTAAGGTTTTGGTATGAGTCACTTTCATGGACATTTTCAAAAGGGTAATATCTCTTTCATAATTTTTTCCCAAATTGAAATGGGAATAAATGGGGCCTTCTAATCACTTTGCACCATGATTAATGCCTTAATAGCAATGTTATTTATACTTTTTTAGTATCTACCATCTCCGACTAATCTGATTCGAGCATTTACAGGGTCCTATTTAGAAGACAGCTCTCTCAATATAGTCTTTTTTATTCTATTTTTCGAACCTGAGATTTGATTAAGCGATTTAATACCACATCTTACTAGACCGACTGTTCGTTGGTGCAATATTTACTTATATGATGAAACAATGGTTTGGCTCAAAGAATATAGTGTAACAAATTTTCATGAGTTCGGTCATTTCCCTCTATGGGTAGCCTATGGCGCAAACAAATCCCCCGCTCATGCAGAAAAATAAAATCTGGTATGATATAATTTCTTTAATTAAAAGATACTGTCGTGTGTTTCTCGATAGCATCTGATAACATAATAGACTGTATCGTATGAAATTTAATTATTTCGACTATTGGGTTTTCTTGGGTCTGTGTAGCATCTTTCACACTTTCATCCCTAAGGAAGTTGGATGTGGGTAAGAGTAATCACTTGCAAAGATGGTCTTTAAGGGCTCAAAATCATAATGATCACCATAACAAATGAGATCACTTGGACGTAGAAATGGACATATCATACGAAAATGAGATCAACATTTTGATTATTGTACCATGTCAAATTTAAACATTATGAGTATTGGGTTTTTCCAATCTTTGCAGCATCTTTCACATTTTCACACATAAGTAAGTTTGATCAACTTGTATCCGGATTATTCTATCAATTCGGTTTGAGTATTGTAGGATAATTTTTTATTTTCTAAACCTGAACTCGAGATCTTAATTAAGAGTCACTAGACCTCTAAGACGTTGATGACGTTCTCTGTTAACAAAACACTATAAAATACAAATGATATTTTCATATATTCGGAATTCGGGTTTAGAAATAGGGCTTTTGCTTGCGAAGATATATCCAAAAACTATTCGGCATTATCATAGTATTGTTATAAATTTTTGACAATTTGAGTGAAGTAGATTAATAACAATGATTATTGTTCAAATCAGATATGTCACAAACACTTGATAATAATTTTCAAAGTAAATAACAACTTTACTCGTCCTATCAACCCTAATGTCCCCACAACATGTAGGGTACATCTGCCCCCACATTGCCTTTTTCCTTCTTCTCATGACAACCTTCATTCATGTACCAAAAGGACCACTCTTAGTTTACTCAATTACGACGAAAGCTTTGGCTTTATGTCCTTTCAAATCATTATTCTATTTTCACCCAAAACTTCATAGCTTTTGCCAGCATCTTTGACTCCTTGCCTGTGTTAGTTGCATGGTTCTTACGTAAGAAAGGAATCCTCTGAACAAAAATAATAGAAGTCAACCTATATATGAGGAATTTTGAGACAACTGTTGCTTGATCTTAGCCAAAAGGTCGAGAAAGGTATTGAGACCATTGTTACTGAACTATTCAAAATCTATCCCACATGCTGCTATTTATTATATTTGGATGGAGTGAAATAAGAAGAATAAGAGAAGAATTAGTCGATAACACCTTCCATCGCGTGTCATTACGGTTTCTATTGCTGTAGTATTACACTCTGTTTAACATAGTATTTAGATCAATTTGTATGGATTATATATAATGGCCTATCAATTTTTCGGATATCTCAGAACTTATCCTGAAGTATGTATATTTATATATTTTTTTAATATATATATATTTATATATATATTCTTTTATATATATAATAATAATAATAAATCCGTCCTACGCCTTGCAATTGACCCCTGAGCTATTTAGTCGCACCCGCGCATGCGTGTGTGCGGTCCTTACTTCCACCCGGGACACATGATGACAACAGAGACATTCCCATTATCTCAACGAAAAAAAAGTAAGTCTGCAAGATGATATCGATTTTAGAATTATTGCCATTCCACAATTTTTAAATTTTTTTTTTATAACAAGAATCAAATTCAAATCACGAAATAAAAAAAGAAAATTATTATGACTGTCGTTAGGGACACAATTTTTACAATATTTCTAATCAAAGGGATTCAACCATCATGCATGGCATCGGTCAAAATCCCTTAACTCGAAATTGTTTGATAGTGATCTTAAAATAAGGATCATTTAGTTCCCAATGCGCGACAATTTAATAATCATAATCTTCTTCTCTAATTCTGTGATCCATAATTCAAATCTCGCATAAAAAAAAAAAGTATCATTATATTTTTAACTTTATGAATAAAATTTTGGTAAAATTGGTTCACAAGTTAGCATTGAATTGAAAGTTAACTTTCTTTCATAAGGTATAATCCAAAAAATATATTTTTTGAGATAGAAAAAATGGTTTTTTCAGGGGGGAGATGGGTGCAAAAAAAATAGGGGGGGATGGGGGGGGGGGGAGGGGGGGGGGTAAATATAAAAAATATAATAATTTTATATAAATATTAATTATTTTATGAAAATAATAAAATAATCATTTTTTATAATAAAAAATTAAAATAATTAATTATAAAAAAAATAATATAAAAAAAATATAAATATAAATAAATAAATAAATAATTTATTAAATATGAAAAAAAATATAAATATAAAAAATTTAAGAATTTTTTATAAAAATATTAAATAATATAATATATTAAAATATTTTAAAAATATTTCAAAGATGAAAAATATTTCTAGGAGGAAAAAATATTAATATTAAAAAATTTTCACGATGACTATAGCAAGGTTGCACTCCCAGATAGTGTTACGCATTTTTGCTTCCCGAGGTGATATTTCTTTGGTTTGCACCCCTTAATAAGAGGGGAAAAGGAGATCGTACAATCGAAATATTTTTTTAAATTTTCATTCGTCCAAATTTAAATTTTATTTGATTAATTTAATTTATATCGTAAAAATTTATATGAAATTAATTTTTTTAAATCTTATTTTTTTATTTTTATAAATTAAATTTAAAACTTATGTTTAAAGAAGGGTAACGTACTACCTATTCGCACCCATGGGAGTTTGGTTGTAATGGAAATATTGGCCTTCTCAGGTCTGGCACAGCTAGGTAAAAAACAAGTTCACTTGATTTTCCCTTTTTCCCCCGGGGGGGGGGGGGGGTTAAAAGTTCACCTTAATTTTCACTTTTCAGTGGGAGAGTTTAAGACAGAAGATGTCCTGTCCAAAACAAAGACAGGCCCAAACAGGTGTAAAACCCAATCTTGTTTTATGTGTAGATACAACCATTCATTGCCCGGCATAACATTGTCGGAAAAAAGACTATTTATGAATTGAATTTGAGATCTAAATCACAACAAAACTTTGAAATTGAAAGGAGATAATAAAACCCACAATTTCTAAAATAAAAAAAAAAAAAAATAACCCATTTGAGAAAAAATTTAGTCAAGACTCAGTTCTCTCTCTCTCTCTCTCTAATAGCATCAAAATTTGGAAAATCCCATTAGAAAAGGCTGAGATACGCTCATAAACATGAATGCCTTTTTCACAAACACATTTTTGAAGTTAAATAAAGAAAAGCTAATTAAAATAAAAGGATCGGCCCCAATTGTTAAAGAAAAAAAAGAAAAAAGTGCAAATTGATTAATATTCTCTCTCTGTTTCACCACATTGCCTTTGCAGGCACAAAAATTTCGTTTTATTCTGATAGAGTTTTTGCAGTAACTGAGTCGTATCCGATAGTTTTAAATATTTGTCAATATCTTTTGAAAGTACTTGAAATTTTCACATTATTTTTGTGACTATTATCTTTATTTTGTTTATATTTTGTGCATATTTGATAGGAGTTTTGCGGCATATTAACAAAACTGGGGTTCCAAACTATAGAAACCCAGAAAAAATGGTATCATTTGAAACAACAAAAATGTAGAAGTATCATTTGAAACGTCACTATTATGACGAGCAAAACCACACAACCTGAAAATTGCAAGTCAAGTATCCTGTCACCCTAAGCACAAAATCAACCCTGTATCAACCATCCTGTAAACTTCTGTTATTTTTTCTATTTGACACAGCATCTCCACCAAATGTCCCAAATCATGAAGACCAACAAGCTGTTGAACTCAGGCTTTACAGATTGTCTAACTGTCATTTCTCAAGCTTATCTACCCATTGGTATAGGAGGGTAGAGATCTCTACACATATCAGAGCTAGAACTGATGCTCGATTCACCATTTGAGTGCCTCGGTGTACCATAAGGAGAGCTCTTTCTACCTTTTTGCTTAGCCTTGATTGATTCAGTAAGATTCATGTAGCATGGTTTCCTACCACCTATGTCATCAATTCTTTTCACCAAGTAAATGTTTCTAGGCAAAGGAGTTCCAGAACCAGATGATGTTGAAGTAGACTTCTCATCGTATAGAAACTCAGAACTTGGCTCAGAAGAGGAGCGAGTAAGTTGTTCAGAAAAAGGAGGTCTTGCAGAAATCCTGGTTGACCAATTGTTCCTCTTGATCTTCCCAGTGTCAATTTCAGATGAATTTGACAACCCAAGAACAATATGTTCTACACCTCTCTTGGAAAAAGGAGTCACATCTATAGAGTCAAAATCCCATTGCTTGTTCGCCATCCACCGTTCTAACCACCTCAAGTCATTGCTAGTTTTGTCTAGATTGTGATGCTTGAAGGGACTTCTTAGTTTATGCTGCCTCTGGTTTGGGCTAGACCGCAATTGCTAAGCACAAAATGAAAATTAATTTAGAATCATTCAACAAAAACAATATAAGATCAGTTTGGTAGGCTTTTCAATACCTGTTGAGTTAGAGAGTATGCTAATGCTCTCTCCCTCTTAATAGCTGCTTCTTGCTTGATTTGTAATTTTGCTTTTTCTTCATCCAATGATCCTCTACTTCCACACCATCCCTCCTATAATTTGCCATGACATCAAATTTTGACTAAACAGACCTTTAGGAATCAAATCCTAAAATTTTGGATATTTGAATTTAACCCCCCATTTAACATTATTGTTCTAAATAAAAAATTCATAAGAATTCTGAATTCCAAAATTTTACTCCAAACATCAACATTACTTGCCGGAGAATAGATTTTTTGTACTATTTTCCAATTTCATGATATACGACACATTGTAAACAAGAAGTTAAGAATTGTTTCATACCTCTACTTTTTTGACAAGGTTATATTCATCTGGTAGCTTTTGTGAAGTATGATCCTCAGATGTACTAATAGCTTGAGCCCTAACTCGGGTTTGAGCACGAACAAGAGCTTGCATGCACCGTAATGTCACTGTTGCCTGATTTCTCACTCTCCGGCCACGAAATATTGCCTGAAGTCTCACTATAGCTTTCAATGCCCTCAATGCTCTTTTTGCCTGTAATTGATCAGTTAATTCCATTAACAGGAAATCCAGAAGTTTAATCCAATATGATACAATGCCCTCAAGGATATTCTTGCCTGTACTTAATTGAAACATCCAACTTGTTATACTACTCCAAAACAAATAGTAAAGCTTAGCAGGAAAAGTCCACTCATCCAGCGTCATACGATGCATATCAAAAGCTAAATAAATTTGTAAAATCAATGCAACCCTTTCATACAACGCTTAATTAGCAAAATGTACTAGTCCAAGATCAAACAAAGCATCACTAAGGTTTTAATGCTGTTAAAGCTTTGCCTACAAATCCATATCACTCAATGATTTAACCTATCCTCAGTGGCATCGACTTTCCACTCGCATATGAATTTTAGCATAATCTCGGCCCTCTCAAGAAGGTCCACTATCCTCTCCCTCCAACTACAATTCTTGAGTCCATAAGGATTCAAGAATTATTTTAACTATTGAGCCACTTTTTTGGTCCAATGGTGATTCAGCCACACAATGGCTTTCTTCTACCCACAAACTCAGCGACATTTGATCTTAGAACCTATTAATACCACCTTGACAAAGGGTCTTTATTAGTTGAACAAGCTACTCTGGTAATATATTGGAAGTACCCTTATGTGCAAAAGGAAAAACGTGGGTAGCTGACCAATCTGCCTTCAAAGCTCTTCCAGTCTATAATTAATCTGCTAATCTCTTAACTAGCAACCTTAAAAAACAAAATTCTGAAACTTATACAAAATTCAACATTAAACAAATTATATTAAGCTTGTCAATAATCACGACGCTTTTAATGACCTAAAAGCACTTCTTACCTGTAATTAACCCAAGACCTCGTTAAAAACAACCCAATCCCATAATAATACTTTCTCAAAACAAATTTGAAAAACCTAATCTGCTCCAACCACTCTAATTCGACCTGAAATGTTGCATAATAACACTGAAAAGCTCAATGAACCAATACCCACTAATCCAACCTCAAAGAATGCATGTAAAAAGGTAATAGAATTTAAAAATCAAAACTTAATTGTTTGGATCTGGAAGTGAAACAAAGTTTAGCACTTTGTTGATAGCAATTCAGATTGTACTGTCGAAATCAACTAAAATCAAGAGCAACCCATTTTACCAGGAAGCCTCTAAAGGCAGTTTGAATGTGAATTGCGGCCCATTCTTTCTTGACCATCATGAAATCTTTTGGAGGAGCCCGAACAACAGCAGCCATCGCTGCAGAAAATCCATCAGCAGCGTACAAAGACAAAGAAGATGAACAATCGGATGCTTCCGACGTTTCCACGTGTGCATCTCGGTAATCCTTGGTCATATATCCGTGATCCGCTGATGTACTTCTCCAAAGCTTCCATTTCTTTGTCTTACTGTTCAACTTTTCCTAAATTTGAAAATAAGATTAAAATCAGTGCAAGCAGCAAAACCGAAAAAATAAGAAAACCCCAATAATTTTTACTCACAGCTTCGTCCTTTTTAGGTTTTTTGAGACCCAAGAATGATTTAATCCATTTTCCGGAAGCACCCATTTGTGTAAAAAAGACCTTTAGAACAGAGCAAATGACAGAGTAACTCTACTTTCTTCAGAGTTGGTGCAGAGAGAATGCTCAACTGTGATTCAGAAGAGATGGATGGGTTTCTCAAGGAAGTTCTCTTTTGTAAGAGAGAGAGAGAGAGAGCCGTTTGAATTTTGAAATTCGAAAAAAAGGAGAGCGACAGCTTTGCCGAAGACTTTTTTTTTTGGACAAAGAAAGAGGGTTTAATGGGAGCGTTAATTACGAGGTTTCGGTGGGTCTGTCTCCGTTTCTCCTCACTTCTATTTAAATCTCTCTATAAATTTTTCTTTTTCCACTTTAAGTATTATTTTAAAAAATAAAAAATATATATTAATTATTTTTCCAAACTTTAATAATTTTTTCTAACTTTATTACTATCTCTTGTTATCTCTGCTTAATATTCAATTATAAAATAATAGATTTGACATTTTAAAGACTAATTTCATCAATTAAAACTGATTTTTGTTTAAAATTATGATTGTTTAATTAATATCTTAATTTTATGTATTAATTTTAATATTTAAAATAAAACAGAGGGAGTATTTAAGTAATAATTTTAAAATTTCCCTTCCTCTCTGTCTCTCCCTCTTTCCTTGTACACTCACCCTTCAACCTCTGCCTTCCTCTCCCTCTCTTTTGCCCTCACGCATTCTCTCTATGGTTGAAGTTTGTCATCAGAATTAATGGCGGAGAAGCATGAAGAGATGAAATCTAATATTTGGGAAATTATGTTTTGATATTATTTAGGTTGCATCACTGTGTATTCAAGTAAACTCCATCATACCTACCTATGACAAGTCCAACGATTAGAACAGGAGGAGGAGAGGAGCTACATTGATTTGTGAGTATTAGAAATGATATCAAATGCCTTGTAATTTCTATTTGGTATTAACTTCTATAATTGGAATAATTTTTCGACCCAAAAGCAAGCCTAACACAACAATGGGGGCCGACCCCTGTCGAGGTCCGGCGATGATAGGGAAGCCGGCAATCGAAATCCTAGTGAACGGCAGCTATAACTATAACGGTTTTAAAATAATAAAACTTTTGTTTGTTTTGTAAAATTTTTTAAAAACTATAATTATTTTTCTTGAAAAAATAAATTAGAAGCACAAGAACTTATTTCAGGCCAAAAGAGTATAGAAAAACCCTTTATGATTTAGTACCACAAGAATGTCATTTTGACAAAGTCATATGCCCTACAAAAAATGAAAAGAAAATTGGTACTTGGTTCCCAGATTCAATGACATAGTTTAAAATATATTATCTTCTTCTTTTCAAAACCTTCTTGACAATATATATACATATAGGTGTTATATTGATCAATATTTAGAATCATATTTTGATTAATTTGAATCGAGCATTTGTCAAGCTCATTTTAGAAGGATAAACCTCTCGTTATAATTTTTTTATTCTTAAATTTTAAATTTAAAATTTAATTAAAAATTTAACATTCTTATCCGATTAGATCAATCGTACGTCGTTTCTAGACAAAGATCGACAAGGTTATAACGCCCAAGATGTGGGTTGGCAATCTTGACCACCTGTTCTTTATCCTGATCTCTCGTGGAAGATTGACCACCTACCTTTGAACAAGATTAAATCCCATTCACAAGCAGCATTTTCTTGTTTTAAGGAAAGAGACTTCAATAAAAGGTATTGTTCGATTTGTAAGTCAAATCTTAATTTTGAGCTAAAAAAATTTAATAAATCTCATTTTAACCCTGATTTCAAACTATTTTTAATTAATGAGGTTTTACTATTCTGTCTGACACTAATAAGACCGGTTATATTTTCAAAACAAAAATCTAGATCTTTTATCTCAAAATTTGGGATCGATCAACCGATTATATTTTTAAAATTAGAAATAATTTCTATAATTTAAAATAGAAATCATTTTAATTTTTAATTATATAATTAGAATTTAGTTCCGCTAATCACTAGATAATTTAGCTTGTATATCTGATGTATTATGAGATGGAATATCATTAAATATAAAATTCATAAATTTATATTAAATTTGGAGAGATATGTTTTATCCTCAACAAGAGAGAGCACTTTGCTTTATTGTTCCCATTCTATAAGAATTGCTTACATTACAATGTACAAACAACTCAAAGGCATGTTTTAGGCAGCCCAAGAATTCAGAAGAACAAAAAGAATGCTCTATCTCAAGTTACATTGACCTATAAACCATGGAAGGAGAAAAAGTATAGATATATATCAACAAAAAGAATAAAAGAAAAAAGGAATGTTGGGTTAGTCTCGCCAACTCCTTCACAACAAATTTCAGACTTCCAACACCAGGTTTGAATTCAGACCCTAGGGCTAGGGAGTCCCAAATGAACAAGGCTAGGTGACAAGTGAATTCTTGGACTGGGTCTTGGCGAAGGGATAGGACCGCAACTTGTGAAGGGTGCTGGCATGGACCTCGGTGACAGATGGACTTGCTCAAGCGCTTGGCACTGCAGCTGCTGAGGGTATTCTCTTACACAACTTATCCTAGGGCCTGCTCCAGTAGTCCATTTGGAAGATAGTCTGTTTCGAAGTTTTGTTTTCGGCACATCCATGTCGATTTTAATGGTGTCCAAATTGTTCTTCTCAGGACTGATGACACTAATTCCTTTACCTTTTATGGGTTCACCAAAATCAGCTATCCTAGGAGATGAGATTTCATCATGAGGACTTGACATGGAGTCCGTGCTTAGTTCGTCGTAGCCTGTCTTGTAGGATGGAACATCATCGTCTATCGCACATCTCTGTATCAATATAAAGGGTGTCAATGAAGGGAGAAAATGGATTGATGTAACCAATTCCTGGGCCTAATTGATATAAGTACCTTAACATTGGTTAAATCCACATGATGCTCCTCTAGGAAGTTGATGAATCCCATGAAATTCTCTTCAGTAGGGCGATAGTGCCCACTATAAGGCCATATTGCCTATAAAAATCACAAAACAATCAATTTAGTCTTGAGCCTAACCTAACACAACTATGAATAGCTTTATACAGAATCCCACATATCACACCTCAAGAATTCCATTATGTGCAACCAATCTTCCTGCAGCAGTAGTAGCGCCGCCAGCCAGAAAACTAGAATGTTGAAATAGGCCTTTCTTCTTCTGTCCAACATACAACACCTTCATGGTGCTAAGAACAAAAATCCACTTCGAACGTCCACTAGTATTCACAAGCTCTCCGCTTTGTCTATATACAAGCTTCCCATTTTCTATCACAACTTTATATGCCTCTCGCTCTTTCTGCAAAAGTTAAGATATCAATGAATATTGATGCTCATTAATGATCAATTCCTCTGTTTTGCTCTGTTCATACTTACTGGTGTAAGATACATGATGCATTGGCGTTGCAGGACAGTTCGAGGACACTTTTCAAGGTTCACTTCTTTTCCATCTCCAACATCCAGCCTACAAAATCATGCAAGATTTAGGTCAAGTCATAATAATGTTTTTTTTTTCAAGGACAAGTTCACGACTAGTCGTACTGAAGTGCTCCTTTACCAGTAGAAGAAAGGTTGGGTGCTTTCACTTGCGAACCATACATTATAGTACATGTGTAGATTATGTCCATAGCGATGGCGCGGATCAATCTGTTTAGAACAAAAAACAAATGTGAATAAACAAGAGATGCCCGCAAAAGGTCAGACCATTTTCAGATTCTTAGTAAAAGGATGTTGAGGCTGCTTGAATTTTAAAATGGCAATTGAAGTTTTGAAAGGTAGGTTGGGTGGGACTCACAGCTTCAAGCCAGTGTCTTAGGGCTAGTTTCTGAGCCTTCTCATCCTTAGACAAGCCCTTTCCAACCTAAAAGGTTTGAAAAACATCAAAATCACAATCATTAATTTAAGATAGCAACAGTTAATGCAATAAGTGTCATAAAGTCTGATTCAATGCATCAATTCATCAGTCTGAGTCAACAATCAACTTGTGAAAGCAAAAAATCTAGGGAAGACCGGTGGAAGTTACTAAAAATAGTGGACTGAGAAAAAACGGGGGGGTCCACATTTTTGAATGGTCAAATGAAAAATGCAAGAGAAATGAGTGATGTGGTGCATACATCTAAGGAGTGCATTGTATACCTTGGCTGCTCTGGTCCTTGCTCGTGCCCAACGCGAAATTGCACTTTCTTGCTTATCAATTTTGAAGAACGATACTGAACTTCGTTTGAGCGCAGCAAAATCTAATGCTTTCCACCTATAACGTTCAAAATCATGGTTAAAATCAGTAAAGCAGAAAGGAGAGGAAAAAAGGTCTACTTCTTAACAAGGGACAGGCAAGATAGCACATACCAAAGCTCCTCAACGACGACTGCACAATCTGCAAGGTTTCTACGGGTGCGGTAACTCTTGTAAAACTTCTGCAGCTTAACTGCAGCTGCCTCAAGCTCATTATCAGGTTTTGGAGGGAACAAAATTGCCGAATCAAGAACTGGGGTCGATGAATTTAGGCCATAAAATGAGTGATCTACCTTATCTATTTCACCCAAATCTTTGCAGTTCAAAACAAAATCCTTGAATGAAACACTTGTTTCTAGCCTTAGCTTTCCAGATTCCCATCTCTTGAAGCTTAAACACTCTTCAAGAACCAGTTTCTCTGAGCCATCAGATTTGTGGGCATTGTGTGATTCAGAATCCTTGTTCTTGAAACTAATAGTTCTGGGTGTGGACTTGCAATCCTTGGAGTCAAAGCTCAGTGATCGCAATATGACTTTCTCTACATTTTCCGTCAAACCAAAAGGAACGCGATTCAGAATTCCTCTTAAGGATGATAAAAACAATGAAACGCACAATCCCATTGATTTTTCCAGCAAATAATCAAGTATAAACCTGTGCAAAAACATAACCTTATTCATCAAATTCCCAAACCTATGCTACCTCACCATGCACATGATGTCTTTCTAAGTAGAAGCTCAACGCCATTACCCAATTTCCTCAGAAAACTAGGTTTCATTGGATTATTACACAAAGAAACAAGCACAGATAAATAATAGCATTACCATTTCATCTAAAACAATACGCAATAAAATTATCATGAATTTAACTTCTAAAACCTTGAATTTTTTTTTCAAAAAGTTGATCACCCACAATTGCAAAAACATAACCTTTTTCACCCCCAATCACTCAAATCCTAAAATGATCAGTATTTGACAAATCACATGATTTAGATGCAAAATTTCAAACGAGTCAATCAAATGAAACATAAAAACCAACAAGCATTGAAAGGCAAAGAAAGAAAAGGTACAATCTTTTAGTACCTGAGAACTTAAGAGCTAAGTCTCCAAAATCTTCCTGTGTCTGAAAAAAAGGACCACAGAACTCATTCTAATAACCCAATTGACCAGAACGAAACCTTTATATACTCAAAGACTTTAGTGGGAAAAAATAGAAAAAACAAATTAAATCCAAAACATGGAAAAACCAAGTTCATACCTTCGAACACGAGTGAGACAACGAGTGGAAAATAAACTACGCAAGCTTTGAAAACCTTGTTCCCATTAAATGGGTTATTTGAATTTAGAAAAATCATCAAATCAACCAAAAGTGGGAAATCAACAATAAATCCTTTTGCTACTTTTTGAAAACCACAAGGGTTTGGAACTTGAAGTGTTCAAAGGTCTTGTTATTTATACATATACATACATTAGAGAGAGAGAGAGAATGAGAATTTGGATATTATCCGTGCGGACAGAATTCTTTGTGAATCAAATTGTAGGTTGTTTAATGAAATATGAAACTTCCTTCATGAGATTGCATATCAAATGTTGGGCCGTCAGGAACTTGTGGATTTTGGGGATTATTTTTACTTTTTATTTTTTGTCAAAATCATGGAGGTTCGTTCTTAGATCAAACCCTTGTTCACGTTACCCAAGTAAGCCATTTATCTGAGGACAAACTTCTTAGAAAATGATTTTGATTCAGACCAACCAAAACAGTGCTTCAAATCATTCTGATCCGATCAGGGGAAATTATTTTTTGTTTGGTATTACTCTAAATTACAAATTGGTATGAAAATGATTGAGTTCCTCTGTTCATCTCTGCTTCTTATTGCAGCCATGAATCCCTTTAAACCCATTGCTGCACAAAATATATTGTTCTTTTTTTCTTTTTATTTTCTTGTTGAGGTTAGTAAAATGGGACCAAAAATATTAGGACCAGTTTCGCTCACAACGTTATTAAGCAATCACCAAGTCAGCTAATAATTTAGCTATGAAAAAGGGAATATAAGGTTTCAAACTCTGATTAAGGCATGAATCATAGTACCATTTGATTAAATAGTCTATAATTCTCTTTTATTTTTCGTATAAATCAACGATATAATATAATTATGTTGAATTCGTTTGAATTCAATTCAAGTTAAATCGGGAGACAAAAGTTTTTTACTAATTATTTTCGTTATATACAAAATTTGAAATCAAAATTATGTTTAAAAGGGTTTGACGTTTTTTGAGTGACAAAAATTTCGTACATGAAACTAATTTTTATATCGAAGCAATCATCTTTCTCTTGGCCCATTATCAAACATCATGTTCTATCAGAATGTAAATGAAGTTCACATATCTTCTCTAAATATTCAAGGACAAGGCTCAATTTCCATACAATAGGACAAGACGACAATCTGTTGGTAAAAAAATAAAATAAAATAAGTAAATTTAATATCGAATTATAACATTATACTCTGATTGAATTTCAATTAAACATACTTCAATAATGCAAAGTCGGTTCATCCATGACACTCGAGATTGGCTAGTTCCATTGTAGACATCAACATCTTCTTGATGTACACCATGGTTCACCATCCTTCCAAATTGTTCCCCAAAACCCAAGCAAATTGTGTCACTATTGAACCATGTCCTAAGTTGCATACCATTGACGTTTTCTATACGGACTTTGAAGAATAATGAACATAACTTTCAAAGAAATATGCAGGGACTAACGGATTGTCATCTTAATAGAAAAAATATTAGATCTTTTAACTAAATTTTATATTCAAATCTTGAAAATAAAAAAAATTATATTGAAAAAATTTTTCTTTAAAGAGAAGGGTCTAACAACAAATCGGATCGAATTAGTCAGAATATGATTCTGAATACCGATTAATCTAAATAAAATATGTAGAGGATGACATTTCCACGAAGGAAGTGACCTTAGAAAGGGCAAGAGTTTTAGCACTAGCTATCCTAATTTGACTACTCTAATTGAATGCTCCATTTTTCCTAATCAAAAGGCCATAATTTGTCATTAAATGCATAACATTTTCTCTAACCCTAACTTGAAGCATGCCGACGTGCAACCATAGTTTGTCACTTGTTATATAAAGTGGATAATACCATACACATATACACACAAATATATATATATATATATATATTATATATAATGCAATGGTCAATCTTAACCTACCACATATTCTACTTGTACGTCTTCTTTTTCTTTCCTTCTTGTGCGAGCTTGTTTTTTCTGCGTTGGCGGCAAATCATACTCATACGTAGAGACAACTTTTCACACATTTTGTCTCTTGGCGTCCAGGGCGAAGAGACGGAGCAAAATTTTATAATTATACATACAATCTTAAAATTAGAATTTCATATATATATATATATATATATATTTTTTTTGGTTACATAAATATCATAAAAATTATAAAAATATATGTGCCTTTGAAATTTCAAATACTAAACCTTAATCTTGTGAAAGATACTTAAAGCAAGAACTCTGATCGAATATTTATTCTTAATCTTATGGTAAACACTTACAATGTATTTGGATTGAGAGTTTTGGTGGGAAATTGAGGGTTTTTAAAGAGTCCACTCACGTTTGGCAAAACAATTAATTGGAGAAGAGAGAAACGGAGAGTTTCAACCTAATTTTTTAATTTCACCAGGCCGTTGAGTTTTGGAGGGGGATTCCCTTTTAAAATTATAAATACTAAATTTATTTTTATATTTTCTATTTTAAAACTTTAATAAAAAACAAAGATGATAAAATAATAAATTTATGTATTTTTTTATTATATTCCTTCTTTTTCCCTCGTCTAACTAAATATGATTTTTTATTTTACTTTTCTTTTATTCCTTTTTCCCATCATATATTTTATTGCCAAACATGATACTTTCATTTCCCTCCTTTTCCCTTTCTTTACCTCCCTTTCCCATGAAATTGCCAAACACACTATTAAGCAAGAGCTCTTTATTACATAGGTATCCCAACAAGGACGAATTTCATATAACATTTATTCCCTAAAAATTGTAATCTAAATTGTATTCTTGTTTTATATAAATATATATAAAATTTTTACAAACTATTAATATTCAGTAATCACATTAAATTTGATTCAATTCGATTTGAATTTGATTAGACCTTTAAACAGTAAAACTCACTCGATACCTATTTTTATCATCCACAAAATTCAAACCTGAGAATTTGATTAAGAGATAATAGTAATCAATTACTAAATCAAAAAGTCATCGGTGTATATATATATATATATATATATATATATATATATATATATATATATATATAGATATATATATATATATATATATATATTTGTAGTTTTAGCCATGGACGTAATTTTTTTGGTTGTTTGAGGATGGGGAAGGTTCTATGTGGGACATAATGTGAATAACTACATTGGAATCATAAAATTTGATTCCCAAAGATGTGGTGGAAATTCGATGATAACCATGATCTTTTGATTTGTACTCACATTTCATTTTTAGAGAATTAAGGATTTGAAATACCTAAGTGAGAGTGCAGGATTGGTAGAAACAATTCACACACATACATCTAAAAGAATGCAACGTGTATGATTGAGAATGTTGATTTGAGATCAAAGACAAAGGAAAAATCATATAAAATGAAGCAGTGATAGTTTGTTAATTTGACTGATAATGACATAGCGAGAGAGAATCAAGGAATTAGAGAATTGAAAGCTAGAGTTGTTTCTCTCTCTACCAATTGTATTTATAGAGGGAAGTTAAAATAACAATATTTAAACCAATGATTGGATAATGTAATTTGTTTTGTATTTTTTAATGTAAAATTTGTTTTGTATTTTTTAATGTAAAAATTATGTACCTGGTACCATCTTAGAACCTTCTTCCAATTCCTAGGAATATATTAAGATTTTAAGATAAGAATTGTTTTTTATCAATTGAATGACATAAAATATTAAATCAATTAATTAAGTTTAATATTCAAAATTTAAGAGTGAAAATAATTATACTAACAAAATTATATTTTAAATCGAATTAATCAAAATATAATTTTAAATATATATATATATATATATATATGATAAAAAGAGAAGAAAAAAAAATGGAGAGAGTAGTTTTTTGGAATTGGGGAAGTGGTCTCTCACCTAACAAGTGTGCCAGATGGTTTGGATGGGCTTCTAGAAATTGTTATATAGCCGACAAATACTATTTTGAATTAATAATAATTTTAAATTCAATATAATAAAATGATTAGAATAAAATTTTTTATTTTAATTAAAATATTAAATAAGACAAAAATGCATTTCATCATGAATATTTCCTAGGAAGCTAAATCAAGTTCTAAGAGAGAGAATGGAATGCAACTTCTTCTTGAAATTTAAATGAGAAAAAATTTTAATATGTATATCGTTTGATTTATTTTAATAAATATAATTAAAATTTTTTAAAATTTATAATAATATTTTTAAAATATTATTTATTTATTTTTAAATTACAATCTTTGCTATTGCATATTGTATTTTACCTTTTTACTATTAAATTCTTAATCTTATCTGGCAAGCAAAGTAAACAAATTTACTTATATGACAAACAAATTATATAAATTTATTTATAAAAAATAAGTGAGAAATCGATAATTAATTGATATAATAACAAATAATAAATTTAAATTTAATTTCAAATTTTAAAATCGATCATTTAAGAGATTAATATAAGAGAGACAGAGAAAATTTCCTATATTTGGAGTTGATCATTTGATAAAAATTTAACATTGATCATCAACGTTTCGTAATCATTTTTTTATATTCGGTTTTGTGATTGATAATGTGAAAAAAGTACAAACAGAGAAGTTATTGATAATTATTTGTTATTGTTCTAAAATTATAATAATATATTTATTTAAAATAGTAATTATAGTTTAAATTAAATATTTTTTATAGTGAGTACGAGTCATTATAATAATTTTGGCAGATAATTACCATTTTTTATTTTATCAAGAAAAATAAAAGAGCAATGCATTTCATTTTGTCAATTACTCTTTTCTAGACAGCCAGAGGATCACGAGGATCACGAGTTATGTAGGGATTTGATTTTTTCTTTTTAAATTTAAAACGAATCATGAAAAAAAAATTTATAAAATAATTCTCATTTATCGTATATTGAATATGCGATATGTTTTGTTACATGTTTAATATGTAACAAAATTTAAAATATATAAAATAGGAGAAGAAAATAAAATAAAATAAACTAAAAAATATATATATCGCGTATTGAATATATAACATATGTATTTTTCTTTTTTTTCTTTTTCTGTCTGTTACGATTTTAGTTTTGTTATATATCGAATATGTGATAAAGAATGTCACATATTTAATATGTAATAAATGAGAAATATTTTATGATTTTTTTTTTCGTGATATTTTAGAATTTTTTTTTAAAATACAGGTAAAATCTGTACATAACTCGAGGATCACATTCCTTCTAGTTCTCAACGGCCATGATTTCGCCTTCAAGTGGGGCCACGTGGCCCGACCCCATTTGCTTACATGTTCATCATCATCCATCAATCTCCTCTAGGTGTCCACCGAACAGCTAAGATCAGAAGCAAAAATCAAGAAGAATCTGATAAAATTTTGGGCAAAACCCCACGAAATTTCCTCCACGAATTTACCATGGCAGAGTCAAAACACTCTCTTTCAGGTACCAATTTTTTCAGACTTCCCCTTCTCAGAAGCTTCAATTTCATATATCTTTCATGTCTACTGTGCAGATTACATTGTTTATGAATTCTATGTCGACAAAAATTTCTTAGTGGATGATATTTAAGAAGTCAATTCATTATTCTAAATGGGTCTCATTCTAAATCTCCATTTGGGTACTTTGAATGTCATTTTGTCTTTGTCCTATGTTGTCTCTGATTGTGATTGGATGTGATAAATTTTGTTTCCGATTGATTTAAGATTTATAAGTTTGGCTTCTTTTGGGTGGCTCTGGTTTTACCTTCCGTCTTAATTGGGTTTTCTGCCCCCTCCCCCCAAAAATTAATTTCCTTTTGTCGAGAAAAAGTTTGAACGTTCTTTGGGGGAACGGGGGGATTACTTCTGGACAGTTCTTTAGGTTAGGTGCATACTAGGAAATGGACCCGGCCCCGGGTGGGGTGGTCTTCTACCGTACGTGGTCTTCTACCGTACGTGGCATGCTAAAACTATGTGCAAGAAGGGAAGCCAAAAGCTTATCTCAAGATAGGAAAGTATAATATGTATTTGCAGTTATAATTTCAACTTTCAAGGGACATGGTTACAGTTTTAGGGGGACAAACAACATTGTTTGTTATAATTTTTATGATTATATGTAATTTTTCCTTAAAATTTCGGAAGACCAGCTGCCCCTGCCCCACCAATACTATTTTGATGAGGAATGCTGTCGATGTTAAGAGCAAGTCAATGATTGAATTTACAGCACACTTTGTATGACTCCACTTGTTCTTTTTTTGTTTGGGGGGGGGGGGGTGAATATTTTTCACACTACACTAGGTTAATTTAGTAATGGACCTTTTTGGAACAGGAAACATTATTCCTTGGAGATTGATAAGGTCTCCTTGTACCCTGGCTGGCTAATTCTGGGGCGGGTTTTAAGCTGTTGTTGCTTATACTAATTGTGATTCTATGCAGAAATGAGATATATACACACAAATATATATTTCTTAATTTATGGGATTCTAGCCCGCCATATCCATAACCAATTGTTTTGTTCTGCAATTGAGTTATAAATACAAGGACACACACACTCTTTTTGTTTAATACGTACAATGCACGTGTGAATGGCCAAAGTCATGAGACATTGATTATTGGTTGGAGTGTAATTTGGTTAGCCAAAATTACATCTTTTACCGAAGCTAACATCCAATTCTTCTGATAGTTGTGCTTTTCAAGCATTTTATTCTGGATAATTGACTTGCTTGTTTGGAGGTAAAGAACAATTTGATCTATATTAACCATGATTAAGACAATATACAGAGAGAATTGAGCAACGGCAGGCTGAGAATATCCTTAAGAGTCCATACAAATAGGTAATCTTTTGGAGTGAAGCAATCAAATTGTCCCAAATCACCATCATTATTAATTTTTTATAGCTTGTTATTGTCTGGAAATATTTTTCAAGATTTCCTCCCACGACCAATTACCCTCGTTTGGGTTACATGTGTTAGCCTTACATAAACATGATCATTCCTTGGTCAACGTCTTCAATGTACAATCTTATGTTTTGGTGCAGCAATCTCTATATGACCATATACAAGGTTTACCCTTTTCTTGATTGTTTTTACAGAAAGAAGAGCAAGAATTCTGGTGCAAAATCTAACTCAAATTCCAACATAGGTTTCCTTCCAACAAAAAGTAAGAATAATGTAGGTCCCAAGTTTCAAGATAGACATTCTTTCCACAGCCTAGATAGGATGACTAATTCATGATTCCAATATTAGAATGTTGAGGACATATTTTCCGCTGAACCGTTATCCAATTATTTGACCCGTCTTTGTCCTAATACTTGAGTTTTGTTAGCCTTAATTTGAAGAATATATGTTATAATATGGATCAACCAATGCTAGGGTAATATATATATATATATATATATATTTCAGTTTCTGCTTTCTTATTTAACTTGGTTTACCATATATTTCTGGGGTCCTATGTTATAGAATCGTAGGAAAATTCTAATAGCATATCATAATGTGCAATAGTGATGGGGGACCAAACAGGAAGTTGTTGAATATGATTTGTAGAGGTTTTGTGGTGTCATTGTTGGTTTCATGTATCACAAAACCTGTGAGACACGTTCCATACCTTGTTTAACTTTCTAGGATGCGGGGGCCATAATGATTTGAGTCAAATGCAAGTAGAACATAATGTAGGAAAGTATGCTGTGTTGAAAAAACGATCGCTTTTAGATTATTAAAAGCGTGGAAAACCACGTCAGAGAACATGGTTGGTCAGTATGCTGACCATTAGAGAGACAAATCTTTTGTTTGCTATTCTTCATTGGACCCAAAACATGTAAGTTGCACAAATCTGAAAGAAGCTCAGGAGATTTGGTTCAGGTGAACCACTATTTGCTCCTGGCTCATCAAGTTGACTAGTTTATAATTATATAGGTGGGAAAGGGCCTAATTATTGACTAAAGATAACTCATTCATTCACAAAGAGTGAATGCGAAAAGAGGAAACAGTTAGGTAGAGGTTGGAGCAATCATCTGATAATCCCTAGTTAGTATATACAAGTACTAATGTTTCACCAAATTTTATTTTAATAAGTAGCCTTACCAAAAGAGCATGCTGAGTCATGTTGAGCTGGTTTTCAAAGTCTTGCTTTTGTGAGAAACATTTTTCCAGATTTGACTGGATTTTATAGGTCTCTTGCCCAATTAGGACGAAAGTGTTTGCAAAGGAATTTTTCCCTTTTTTCTAAGAAGTACAGTTAAGAATGCCTGAGATTTTCTGTTAGGTGGAAGGTCATCATAGTCTACTTTGTCTACCTTTTACATGTTCAAAGAGTGTCTGTTTCATTTTCTGATTTCTTCTCTCAATTTTCATTTATCATGATCTAGTTTCAAGGACTATGTTAAAAAATTTCATTTTGTGATTTTCTGGTAGTTTCACTCGTGTCAAGCGTGCCCAAGTTATGTAGACATACCACATCATTCATCTGAGTATTAATCTGTAATGTGGATTGGATCTAAAATTGACTTCAGCAAGGAAAATTAGAAGAAGAGCCAAAATTTGTCATCTTTAAGCAAAAAAGCTACCAAGTTACAAACCTGTCTTCCCTGAGTTAAAGCTCAAAATAAAAGGGTCTTTTTCAAGTACAGCTCATTTGGGATTATCTCATTTGAGATACATTTCATTCTTCAGAGAAATGAACACTTCATTCTTCAGTTAGAGCTCTACTTGTTCATTATTGTTTCTGCTTGGATTTAAGCTAGCTAAATTTGACTGTCTAGGGAATGCGGATGTGCTGGAATTATACTATTTGATCTCCAGGGCATGAAAATTTTTGGGACTTCCTTCCCTGCTCCAACATTCCGGGTTTGTGCCTATTGTCTGCTGTGGTCTTATCTATGCGTCCCCTTCTGACTTATTGAATTGCAATTCTTTGTAGGGCCTTGCCATTTATTAATGAAAAACTTTCTTTTCATGGGATGTAAGCCCACCAAAGCTATGCAAGTTTTACATGTAACCTATTTCATAATTTAGTAGGATTGATTCAATTGCCAACCCCAAATTTTTAGGACTAAGGTTCTGGTTGTTGTTGTAGTAGGATTGATTCAATTGAACTTTGGTCTTTATGATAGGTCAGATTAATGTACTTCTTCTAGTGATGGATGATACCTGCACTTCTTATAAAATTTTATGGAAGTCGTGGTGTAGTGTCAAGTAGATATGTGTGTGTGGTGGGTGACGCCTGTGGTCAGTGGATGGGTGAATGCCATAGTATTCATTGTTATGGTTGATGCATTTCTTGGACATTATCGTATGTAACTTCTAAATTTACATATTAGTATTGATAATAGTATTAGCATATTGTATTTTGGTGGACTCATGGATACATTGCTCTACTCAAAGTTGTTGATCTGTAGAATTTACCATTTTGGAAAGAAAATTATATCGATTGTCTGTACTGATCTTATTTGATAATTTGTTGGCAGAAAAAGATGTACTCAACAGATCTAAGGAAGGCGAGCCACACCATCACCATGAAACTCATGGGAGGAGTGATGACATTGACAAGAGCACTCCAGTCGATGAAGTGAAGGGGCCAAATGTGTTTGAACGAGTGAAGGAAGAGGTTGAGGCCATTGTTGGAGCAATTCTTCCTAAGAAAGATCATGACAATAACAAAAACTAGTCCTCAAAACTGTAAGAGTTTCATTGAATGCTCATTGGAGACATTTCAAACAAAATGCAGCATTGGATAACAAAATTTTTGTTCATTTGTTATTTACCTATCGAGTGATTGGGCTTCACCTTTTGATGACAATAAATTTTTCTTTGGATCCATTTGAAGTGCATAAATTGCAAAAATACGGTTACTTGAATTGTAATTTTTTTTTTTGGGGGGGGTTGAGGCTCTTTCTCCTTCTGGTCTCGTGGGACTCCTTGCAACCAAAAAAGAAAGAGAGGGAAGGAGATGTTATGGCTTAACTAGCTAATATTCCTACGATTGAAAGTCGATTGAATGGGTTAAACATTTTTGAGTTCTTGCATTTGTAAGACGGAACATGAGATTTTAGCTAATGTAGAACATACCACCAAAAAAAAAAATCATGGTATTTGTTGTTAATGTTTAATTTTGAGTGAGGTTAACTACATAAAACCTCTGTTCTCTACCTCCTTTTTTCATTGCAAAGGTCATTCTGTGTAAAGACACAATAGTTGTCGGTATGGCGTTGATGTCTTGTTCTAATCAAGTCTTCTCTTTCATCTTCTTTTTATTCTTCAGCATATGAAAAATGCTGTTTCTACTGGGTTTTGCAGCTGTTGATGGACCAAGTGATATTAGTGCTGTTGTACCCTCGTCCAAGCAAAATGAAAAAAATCTCTCTCTCTCTCTCTCTCTGTGTTCTATGGGGAAGAGAGAGATACACAGTGGAGAGAGAAGCAAAATGAATGATCAAATCACTCAGATCACACCACCCAAGAATTCCCTAATAAAATTCAGAGTTGGGACTCCAATTTTATAGATGACTACAACTGTTGCTTGCTTCCATCCTCTGCTCATGAGACGTACCATTCTGATCGTCCTGATGCCTATAGCCCTTGATTTGATCTGTTGTACTAAATCCAACGGCTGCAGATTGAAACTTCAAAGGGTTCATCTCACAGAATCAAAATTAATATCTTCTGTACAAAGCACACATACCAAATTAGCCAGCTTTACCATTAGCTAGACCTCAAATAGCTCCAGGGACAGAAACAACCAATTGAATGTTTTGTTTGGAGTACACAATCATACGCAGAGAGAGAGAGAGAGAGAGAGAGAGAGAGAGACTAAAAGGAGAGCTAAATTAATGCTAATTTGGATTACACAATGATATGCGAGAGAGAGGGAGGGAACCAATGCATGCTTGATGTCGCAGTTGAAGATTCCTTGTATAAAAGCTTGGTCTACAGGTTCTTAATTATCTTTTCTGCGTTTGAACAGCGGAAATGGAATTATGGGGTGCCATTTTCTTTAATGATTTTCTACCACACACAAGCTTGCATCACTGTCTTCTACTTTTTCACCATATAGATTAGTAACGTTTGTTAGCTTGAAATGGCAACAATACATGGACTCATGCAATCTAGTAACTCAGTGTTGGAGAGAGAGAAAGATTTTTTTGGAATATCAATAGATAGTTGATTTAATAAGATAAAATATTAGATTTTTTAATCAAGTTTTGAATTCAAAATTTGAAAATGAAAAAAAAAAAAACTATGTTAGAAAAGTCATCTTTAAATAAGATTTCAAATTGTATTAACCAGAATATGAATTCAGATCAAAAAAATAAAAAAAGAAAAATTTCCTTAGGGTAACAGTGTTTTGAACTAGTAATTATGGGCTTGCAACCAGGGGAGATTTTAATAGTAAGGAGAGAGATTAATATCGAAAGGTAAACTGCAGTATGCAAGACTATTAAAGGGATTAAACAGTAAGTATTTTAATGATATTTTTAAAATTTTTGGTGATATTTTTGAGATTTGGTAAATATGGAATAACCCATGATTTGTTAAATATGATCTTGGTTTAATAGTCGTGACTCGTGATCATTAAAATCTTGTATTAAATTTTTTAATTAAATTTTTTATTTTAAATTTAAAAAATAAAAAAGAATAGATATAAAAAAATTCATTCTTTAACAATTTTAATAATCAGGTCAAATAAAAAGTGGTCATGATCATTTTGAAGTTTTCCATACGAAGAAAATAACCACACGTTATGAGCTGTCCCTAGACGAAGATCTCATTGTACCAAAAAATAAGGGGTACCCACCAAGACCACATTTGTGCTTTGGAGAGACAGAGAGAGAGAGAGGACATTTGTTTGTTATATATCTCATGTGTTGGCTGCACTCAGCGATAAATCACACAAAAGAAAATTTGATGGGATCAGATCATAATGGACGGCAAAGATTGAAAACAAGGTACAAGAGCTCTGTTGTTCCCCCCACCAACCAGCCTTTAAAAAGTTGACTCCATGAATAGGATACGTATGCTGCATTCAATGCGTATCATATATTAACTAACTCATTAAATCTTTTTGCAGTACTGAAAACTTTCAGATAGAGAGAGAGAGAGAGAGAGAGCATTTATGTCTTTTGAAATTGGGTCTCTGCCATTGTGGATCTTCGTTACTTTTTTTGGAATAAAAGTTTTGAAACAGAAAAATTTACAGGCTCAGCAGTCTAGGCTCTACTAACATGAAAAAGAAAAAAAAAGGTTCTTTTATCTTCTTGTGTGAACTATGAGAGAGAGAGATGGCTTGTGTTTAAAGTTATGAGAGGAAAGCAAGCACGAATAATCATCAGGATTTCAAGTGTTGTTGCTGTTATTTTTAAACTGTTTTGACAAGAAAGTGAAGTGGATCACTTGTGGGTGAAGCAAACTGTTGTTTTTCCCTACCAATCCAAGATAAATCAGATCAGACCCCAGCTTGTTATCTTTGGGAAATGGGTTCTTTTGGGGGTTAGCTTTTAGAGTTTGGTAGACCTCTTGGCTACCTTTACATATATTCATAGTAATTGTTAATGGTTTCCAAGTTTTGCGTCTAGTAGTGCTCTCTCTCTCTCTCTCATTAGCGTTGTAATTAGTAGAGTAGAGTTTGTGAAGAGATCATGAAGCTAAGTTTGTGTTATTTTGTAATAGCTGCACAAGTGCTTCTTAGTGCAGTTGTTGCAACTAGTAGGCCTCTTGCTTATGATGCTCCGACTCTTCATCCAACTGGTAAGCTTCTCTCTCTCTCTCTCTCTCTCTGTCTCTCTCAATATCAGTTTGCGAATCACTGAGAAACACCATGGTAAAAATTCTAAACCGAAGAAACTGTATAACATCAAATTTTGTTTTCTGGATCTCATTTTAATTACATGACTAATACTGATTACTCCTATAATTGTCAATATTTGTGTACTAACTTATGTTGTTCATCACAGATAAAACCAAAATCCCAATGTCCTCATCCTCACAACATGCCTTGATCAGCCCAAATGAGGTCTCCTCTCTCTCTCTCTCTCTCTCTCTCTCATAACCCAAGGTTTTTGTTATTAGCAAAAGCTCTCTCTCTCTCTCTCTCTCTCTCTCTCTCTCTGACTTTACTTTTCTTTTCTACAATTCATAAGGCACACAAAAACATGTCGGGTGCAGACGAAAAAGTGAATGAAGAAGCATTTCACAAAGGGGTTAGCAAGATAGGGTCAAGACCACCAAGTTGTGACCATAAGTGCTATGGATGCACCCCATGTGAAGCAATCCAAGTTCCCACCATCACAAGCCATTTGGGTGTTCTCTACACAAACTATGAGCCTGAAGGTTGGAAATGCAAGTGTGGGCCTGCCTTGTACAGCCCATAAACACAAACTGGCTCACTCTCCTACCCTCTCATCCATCACTGGGCCTTTTCATTTTTTTTTTTTTTGGTACAAGCACTGGGCCTCTTCATGTTACTATAGGATTGGTCGAGTCAAATTTCCTTTTCTAATTACCTTTCTGGGGATTAGTGATTGTAAATAAACCCTGTAATTAATGAATTAATGGATACTAGAATTATTATGTGACCATGTTTTCTTGTTCAAATTTGGAGAAATAAAACTCTTCTTCGTTTTTTCATCGTTTATATCTAAAATTATATTTTAATTAATACGATTTAAATATGTATAATATCCTATTTGAAAAATAACTAAAATGATCTTTTTTATTATTAAATTTTAAATAAAAAATCTAATTAAAAAATTTAATTCTCTAATTCTAATAATCGACTATCTGTAAATCATAAAACTCTCTTTAAAATCACATTTAAAAGAGAACGGAGGGAGTATTGTTTACTTCAAATGGGAATCACTTGGACATGGGGCAATAGACCCAAATTGCAAGCATGCGCCTCTCTAATGACACCATGCTTTTCCATGGCAGTCCCATGGCAGCCTCCCGGCGGATGCAGACCATGAAAAGTATGATCATGGAGTTCCAAGACAAGAAGGACAATAACTCAATCATAAATCACCAAAGCAACATTTGGACCAATACTAGGAGAAGCGTTCTCCATGTGCGTGCCCTCACTCTCTAGACATCTCTTACACAGATGTAACAAGAAATTTTGAATTGGAGGTAAAATATAATTTCTAGAGAATAAACAGTATTTAGTGACATTTCAGATGAATGTGAATAAAAACTATAAATATAATTATTAGAGCATAATTTTTTTAATGCTTGATCACCAATATCTAAAAATTCGATTAATTCATTTTGAGTCGTTGTGAAGTTTAATTAAAAGGTTAGCTCTCTTTGATTTGTTTCTCCATTCACAATTAAGGGAGGAACTGACCATCCCAAGAGAATATTTAATAATTACAATCTCTCTCTTCGATTCTGAGATTTAGAATTCAAATTATTGTCTAATCAAAAAAAATTTAAGGGTCTAGCCGAATAAACAATATCCTAGATTGGTGGCCAATTTATTATATTCGAGTATGCTCTAATAAAAATATATATCTACTTTTGATGTGCAGAAAATTCTCAATACTAACGTTTTTTATTTCTAAAATGTTTTTTTATTTGTGAAATATTTCAACAAGTTAAATTAATTACGATTTATATAAAAATTTTTATATTTTTTATATTTACATAATTTTCTTATTTAATGAATTATTTTCTTTATTTAATTATATTTCTTATTTTTATGATTAATAATTATATATTTGACAATTTTAAATTTTTATCATAAAATATATATATTATTTTATTTTTATTAAATAATTAATATTTGCAAAAAATCATTATTTTTTTTATATTTCCGCATTTTTCATATTTTTATTTTTTATATTCATACAAATATCATTTCCCTGTATCATTTGATATACATTTCCATTTTCCGTTTTCGTGCAATTAATGTATCCATTCTGCAACACATCTCTTAAGATAACAACTTTGTTTAAAAAATTATTAAGATGATATGAGGGCTCTAAATTAGGATTTTATTAGAATTTATTATATATTGTCAAATCAAATGGAGTATTTTTATGAAAAATGAAATTCTTACAATAACACACTATTTAGTTAAAAAAGAGTTTGTATAAAATACTTATTAATTTAATATAAGAATAGAGAAAGAGTGGATAAATATATAATTTTTCTTTTGTATTTTTGTAAAAAAATTATTTTCATGTTTCGAATAGGGATGACAATATCTGATTCGATCCGAAGGATACTCAAAAAATCCAATCCGATGGATCAAGTTTTTTTTCTCAAAAATCAGGTTAGGATCGGGTTATAATATTAAAGTAATCTGATCGGTTCGAATTTATATTATAAATAATCCGATCCAATCAGATAATAATTTATAATAAAATAAAATTTTATTTTAACATAATATTATTAAATAAAATAAAAAAGATTTTTATAGTTTGTTATAATTTATAAATTTCATTTTTATTATTAAAAAAATATTATTAAATTAAAAAATGTATTAGATTATAGTTTAGATCGGGTATGAGTCGGATACAAGTTGATTTAATATCGGATCGGATCGATTTTTTTAACATATGTAGTAGATCGGGTCGGATCAAATTTTTTAAAAAATTCATAGATCGGATATAGTTTTTTATTTTTTAACCCAAATTGGGTTAGAATCAGATATGGATATTATAGTTAAGATTTATGGTCGGATATAGTATTAGTATGAATCGAATCATAACCGATTCATTGTCATCCCTGATCTCAAATTCATAATCTCAAGATCACTAATGAAACAACTCTATCATTATACTAAAATTCACTTTCAATAGCATATTATTTGGTAGGGGAAAAAAAATTACTTCACCATATGGAATTATGATTTTCTCTTATCGTTCAAAAGTGTAATATCTCTATATTTAGAGGTGGGAAAACCAGAAATTCTAATAATGTTGGGTCGGATCCTTTGAAAATTGAGCAAAGTGACACCATTTTCTCTCTCCTCTGTCTGCAGCTTAGAGCGCCAAAACAACAACACGAGCTACGCGAACGCGAAAGATTCATCAGAAAGAATGGCGAATTATCAGGTCTCTCTCTCTCTCTCTCTCTCTCTACGTTTGGATCAATCTGACAGTATTCCGTGTCAAATTGTTCGAACTGATTGAAATGCAACGATGTTTCGCTTCCTTTCTTCGTTTTTACTACCTTCGATCTGGTCGAAATCCATGTAATCATATGCATTTTTGGTTTCTGGGGTTACGTAAATGAACGTAAACAGACTGGAATAACAGATCTTGATTTGTCTGCTGCGGATAGCCCCAATTTGTTGTGTCTCTAATTTGTTGGGCATTATGGAATGTGATGGTTCTCTTGTAGTATTTAGATCCGTGTTCGTTGGAAATTTATTACATCTAACTCCAAGCTTTCGATTTCATAATATTATTCGAAATTGCTTTTTAAATGAACTCTAAATCGCATGATTCGGTTACACAAGTGGGTTTTGATTCTTTTTTTTTTTGGGCAAAATATTGAGTTTCAGTAGTTTGCAATATTAGATTCAGTTGTGTTGATTTACATTGAGTAGAAAAGTGATTGAGTTGTAAGTTAAGAGTTCAGAATCAAATAACTTCTGGGGTTGGATGAATTTCAAGTTTCTGACATTAAAAACACGACGAAGTGACAAGAATTTCAAGTTTTTGCATGATGTTGATTCAGTTGTGTTGATTTACATCGAGTAGAGAAATGATTGAGTTGTGAGTTAAGAGTGGAGAATCAAATAACTAGTGTGGTGGATGAACTTCAAGAAGGGTCTATGTTGCTTGGACATTTCTAAAAATAAGTGTGTTCAGACGCGATACCATACGACACTTAGTAATTTAGAATAGTGTAAAACTTTTTTAACTTTGTTCAAGTCACCATGTCGTTTTTGTAGTAAACACATAGAAAACTAGTTGCTACATTTGAACCATAAAGGAGCAAAGTGGTTTTAGGGCAGTTCACCTTACATTTAAATGACATTTTTCCCTTAAACTCTATAAAGATGAGATTAAAGCCGGAAAAATACATTGCCTTGATGTATTACCCGTTTGGAGTCCCACTTGTTCAAGTATTTTGGCATTGTGTTGTGCATGATAACAATTTTTATTATTATTATTATTATTATTGTTGGATCTGTGCATGTAATTAGTTCTTGAATGGCTGTTCACAGGATTTAGACTTGTGATCTTATTCAAATCCTTTGAAGAAGGCATTTTTCAACTTTGTTGTAGGATTTATGCCCTTCAGTGAAAAACATCCTTCTTTTGGATTCTGAAGGAAAGCGTGTTGCTGTCAAGTATTACACAGATGATTGGCCAACAAACAGTGCAAAGTTGGCTTTTGAAAAGTCGGTGTTCACTAAGACACAGAAGACAAATGCTCGGACTGAAGGTATGATCCATATATAAAGTTTTTATAGTTTCTTGATTGGAGATGGTAGAAAAATGACCTTAAGTTCAAGTAGTGTAGAGATGTTTTCTTGGGGTTTTTAAAAGAGTTGCATCATGTATTTCATCAGATGCTTATGCTCTAAATGATGATGTAATTGGTTGAACACCTATTTTTCATAATGCAGCATTACTCAGCTTCACCTTCTCAATTATACTGATTCTTTTGAAAGAGTTGATTAGAGTATACACATGGTAATTGAGGATAATATGGCTGTCAAATTGGATGAAGTGTTAAAGAATTCATGATGTGGTTGTAACTGTAAGTTGCAAAAGTGAAACAAAAAAAAATTAATTAAGTAGCTTTTGTTGCACTACAGTATTTTACATTATTAAGGGAGAATATTGGGTGGTCAACATGTAATCCATCCATGTGTGGGGAGGATGTTGAGATGCATGAATTGGTTTTGCTAAAGTAGTTCAGATGGGAAACAACAACAAAGCTTGTGGAAAGGGCTTTAGTGAAATATGCAACTGGGAATACAAAATAGGACATGACTTCAGCTACAACAGAATGGCTGGAAAAAGATCATGTATCCTACACAGTGAGAAGCATAATTCAGTGGTTAGATCTCATATGATGTTCCTTGTGACAAAGCATTAGCAACTAGCCATATGGTAATTGTTCCCCCTCCCCCTAATTTATCCATAGAAACAATAAGAACCATTATAATGATCACATACGACAACATTTTCTATTTCTAATCTAATGTTACAATTTTAATCTCCTGTGTGGTATATTGTATGAGAGAGGAGTACATTGAAAAACATGCAAATTGAAAAAGTTTACATGTTTTTTGATAGGCTATGAAGTATTTACATGGGCGTGGGTCTGTTTGTTTGTGTGGAATAACAACAGAATGAAATTATTAACATTGCATATGCTAGGGACAGGGTGACAAGTAGCTAAGAGCATGTTCATGGAAACAATGATTTTCTGTTTCTTCTGTTCTTGAACTGAGGGAGAAAAATTTTGGACAGCTTAACTGGCTATGCATTACATGGAGTATCTCTTAGTGCAAATTGCATGGCTGGCTGGACTCATGACCCCTGATAATCTTTATTTATTTATTTATTTTCAACCTGAAAATTCAGAAATTGCTGGATTCAAGAATGTGCACACAATAGAGTCAGAAATATTGTTTTTGACAAAAAAGTGGCAGTCGACTGGTTTAAATTTGTTGTTGTCAACTAGTTTATAACATTGCATATGCTAGGGACAGGGTGATGAGTAGCTAAGAGCATTTTCAAGAAACAAGGATTTTCTGTTAATTCCGTTATTGTACTGAGGCTTCTAATTTTGGACAGCTTTACTGGCCATGCATGATATGGAGTACCTCTTAGTGCAGATTGCATGGCTAGGTGGACTGATGACCCTTGATAGTCTTTATTTATTCATTTATTTATAGTCAACCTAAAAATTCAGAAATTGCTGGATTCAAAAATTTGCCCATAATAGATGTCAGAAATATTGTTTTTGACAAAAAGGTGGCAGTCAGCTAGTTTAAATTTGTTGTTGTCAACTGATTAAGAGGCTTTGTTTCTCTCTTTCTATTGTTGATCTGCAGCGGAGATAACATTGTTTGAGAACAACATTATTATCTATAAGTTTGTTCAGGATTTGCATCTCTTTGTGACTGGTAGTGAAGATGAAAATGAGCTAATTTTGTCCACCGTACTTCAGGGTTTCTTTGATGCAGTTGCTCTTCTTCTCAGGTTAGTGATAAATTCTTGAGCATTTTCAATTTTGGCATTTATGATCTCTTTCTTTTATGTCATGTAGCCTATTCATCTTGCAGAAACAATGTTGACAAAAGGGAGGCACTTGAGAACTTAGATCTCATTCTTCTATGCCTTGATGAGATTGTTGATGGAGGGTATGTAACTATGCAAACAACATATGTTTAAAAATCTTTATATTCTCTTTGAAAGACAAATATGCGATGAATATCAGAAGTGGGACAGAGCAGTTAGATACCTAAGCTATTTATTATTGGACTGGTTTATATTGTTTCACTGCACATTCAACGCAAAAGAGTGGAAATATTGTTCTGGAAAATTAGAATAATCAATCACTATTAGGTGACTTTGAATGTTGTTTGGTTGACAAGAGGCTTCCATATCTTCATTGATTGTGATAAATGCATTGTGGCAGGATGATCCTCGAAACAGATGCGAGTGTTATTGCAGGAAAAGTAGCAACCAATATCTTGGATGCTGGGGCACCCTTGTCAGAGCAGGTGAGAACTCTCCTGCCTTAATGTGTGTGATTTTATGGAGACTCATATGATTTCCACGTCTATTGGTCCTCTTGGAAAGTCTTATATTGTCTTCCATCTTTCCAGACTATATCTCAAGCATTGGCAACTGCAAGGGAACACTTGACTCGGTCTCTTCTTAAATGAGGAAACCAGATGCATCACTCAGAGAAAATGAATTGGCCTGTCACCCCCTGATATCTCTTCTCATTTTGCAATTAGATCTCTCTCTCTCTCTCTCTCTCTCTCTGTTGAAAATTAGATTTTTTGGGGAAGTGCCTGTTGCATTGAAAGTGATTGCAAGAATTCTATCCAACAACATTTATCCTTGTGACATGTTCTCCTCCTAGTCAATAAATGAATTGGCTTTAGAGATATGCCATTTTGGGGCTATGCCTACACGATTCGGTGAATGGTTAAGGGTAGAATTTTTATTTAATTGGTTCTTCTTGCAAACCATTACTGAAGAAGTCATCAGATTTGCACTTTCAAGTTACAGTGAGGTCAGAAAAGATGAGCATCCACATCTTTTACCCACCTTGTGTCATTTTTCATGATCTTAATTTGAGGGTGACAAGGGTGAGGAGCATTCTCGGAGAGGGCCATATGCCCTACAACTTCGAAGAAAGTTGGAGAGAATGTATCATAAATGCTTTAAACCATTGAGAAAAGAACTGTACAAAAAATTGTATCTCTTTTTCTGTGGCACAAAAGTGATTCTTATTAAAGGGTATGTGTCTATTTGCAGGAAATATCTTATTACAATTGAGACTAGATACTTTTCTTCCTCTAATAGAAAGGTTTATAAAGAAAAGCAAATTATTTGATTCAAAAGGGCCAAGGGACAAAAGCATTTCTTTCCAGGACCATCTTCATCCTTGTCCTCACCAGAGGACACATTCCATAAAAAAGTCCCAGGGGACAGAAAGTCCACAATAAGCATATAAAAACCCAAAAATTTATATCATCTTTTATGTAAGAATTACATAAAAATATAATATATATATATATATATTTTGAGTAAGTGTATAACTTGCCACCGATCGATATTTGAGTTTTGTCTGACTAATCTGATTCGAGCGTTATGGAGCCCATTATTTTCTCTGCTCGAACTTGAGATCTCTGGTTAAAGAAGTAGAATACCCGACTACTCAACCCAAAGGAGTTTGGTAAAATATATTCTTGTCTTATAAAATATCAAAGCGCCTCTTCGATGAAAATGTAGAGAAGATCCTATTGAGTATGTCTCCCTTGAAAGCCATTGATAGAAACTAAATTATTTATTTACGAAATCGAAAATAATACTATGTGAATCAAATAGGATAGGAATCTTATATTAGATCAGTATGTTCACATGCTGTTTACATGAGAGAAGCATTTTTTCCCCTTTTTCTCTCTCGAAATAATCTAATTTCAAATAAAATAAAATTACATATTACCAATTTAAATTTACGTTAATTTTTTAACAAAAATAATTTTTTAAATCTGTTTTTATTTAATATGAATAATAAAATACAAACAAAATTTGAACCATGGTGTATGATATCTTTTTGTTCAATAACTAGGATGGGTATATGACAACATTATATCTTCCTATTAGGGAACTTGATCTATGCTTTAAATTCCAATTGCTAAGGAATGTGGTGTATAATATTGCCTTTTTTTTAGTATTTTCTATCTCGATTCATATATTATATATTCTTACAAGGAAACTCAATGATGTATAACTTGAACATATACTATATTCCCATTAGAAAATTTTATTCTTATATTATACTTTTTTATTAGGAAACTATGATAACTAACTCTACATGCCTATGGAAATAGATTGAACGAGCGGAGCATGACGAATTCAGACAGTTTCTAATACTATATTAGATTGAACGATCTTTGAGAATATAGAAAAATGATTTAGAAGAACCAACCTCTAAAGTGGGCTTCACAATGCTCGAACCGGATTACCCAGACGAAACCTAGATACCAAATAGTGTAAACCAAAAAAGAAAAAAAAACTTGATTTTTATTTTACAAATTAATTATAAGGTTAATAGTTTCTAAATTTATAAATTGCACCTTAAGAGTTGGTCAATATAATCGTAAATACTCAATTATCGCTTGACGTAGTTATATACTCCATTATTAATTATTAAATAATAATTGCAAATTCCAACCTATATTTAAAAAAAAAGAAAGAAAAAAAGAAAAAAAGAAGACATTTCAAGGTCAAAATGTCACCATTAATTTTGTGGTTCAAAGATAAGATTATCAGCTAGGCGGCACTAAAAAAAAAATGTTGTCATAATTGATTTTTTTTTTCATTTTCTACTTATTAATATTGTTTATTTTGGTTAAAACATTAATTAAGAATTAACAAAAGACATTTCATGAACAGATCTAGTCACTCAAGAAAGGCTATTCTGAAAGTGTCAGCAAGCAAAGAGACTTTGGTAGGATTACAACCATAGGGTGCTGGCTCAGTTCCAGTTTGGTAATGAACCTTCAACGTTTAGCTCAAACAATGGTAAGATTTCATTTTAATCTCTGAAAGCAAGCTGAACTAAAGGCTTCTGAGAAATTTATTTGCAAAACATTCTACCTCGGAATCACAACTGAGCCCAGCAAAGAAATCACCAGAAACATTACATCAGAAACATTAACATACACTAACAGTCAGCCAAATGGTTAAGAATACTAGATTTCTTAACCAAATCCTGAATTCAAAACTTAAAAAATGAAAAAAACTATATTGGAAGAACTCTCATTCAATTAGATCCGACAATATTCAAATGGAATTACGGAATTAATCGAAACATAACTCAAGATACCAATTGATTATACCTAAAAAAAAAAAAAAAAAAGAAAAAAGAAAAAGAAACATTAACATATGATCAAATAGAGCTATGGGTCTACCTAAATTTTGCTTTGCATGCCGGGAAAGTGTCCACATCTATCGATTGGCCAAAAAGAAAACCAATTCAGCAATTTATGTCAATTGGAAAAAGCAATAATCGCCATTGAAAGACATAGCTTGTGACAGCTTTATCAGTCCCAAACAACAGAGAATGAGCATTTCATCTGCCAGGGTTCAAACAAGCAAATGAACCAAGGGAAAGTTGCAGAACTCAAGGGCAAACCACACTTGTCGTTCCTATTAAAATAGACAGCTCATATATCGCATCTAACACTGTTCTTTAACTCAACATACAACCCCAAAGAACCCTACACAGTGTACCAAAATTATTTTGAAGCAAAATAATCACTCTGCTAATCCTCATCTTCATCCAACAACTTCTCCTTCACAGCGGCTGATTCAGCCTCTAACGCAACCGTTTTACCTTCTTCAACAGCTTGAGAACCTGTTAATCTTGCCAACATCACAAATGATACACCTCCAAGAACATTATTCAAGCATCTCAAAACAAGCACCGAGGTCTTAAATACTGCAGGAGAAAGCGCCCTGGCCAGCAGAAACTCAATCCCGTTCAGAGTCTGGTATCTGAAATTACTGCTCAAGCCCATGTGAAGGGCCCAAGTGAGAGAATTCAATAGGGTAGGCGGAGGTTTGTTTGGCGTCTCAAAATTTGGATCCATCTTCTTCCGTATCTTTATCAGGCTATTTGAGATAGCTGTCCCAACAAGCCCAGCACCAAAACCGACAGCAGCAAAGACAGTTCCTTTGTAGACAAAGGTCCCCAAGCGTTCTAAAATACTGTATGCTCCTGTTTCAAACATGTGGCCCTGGGGACAACCCGCAAAGATTGCAGGAACATTGGCAGCTGAAGTGGCTGCAGTTGGTGCTAATAGGTACATGAGTACAAAATTTAAAATGGATCCAACAATGAGAGTTGAGAACACAAAGTCAAGTTCATTAAGTCCAAAATTAGGACGAGATGCCATATCACCTAAAACACATGCACTTACACCCACTAATTCCTCCATTAAAACCTTGAAAGGAAACTGTGGATCTGCCGCAACCCTAGATCTCCATCCACTTAGAAAAAGACCTAAGATTCCAAAGCTATCAGATGTTGATTTATCGGGCTCCCCAGAATTCCAATCAGGATCCCTGCCTCCACTGTCACCACCACCACCACTTCCGGCACCTACACCGCTGCTACCACTGCCCCCACCACATGCGAATTCAAACCTCTCTAGGTAGCAAACATTTTTATGGAGCGGACAGAGGGAAAGGCTTTGGGAAGAAGATGATAAAGTAGAAGGAAAAGATATAGCGGCAAGCACATCACCAGAACTGTTCCGGTTGGATGCAACTTGATACCGCCTAGGCAATGGAGAATAATGGAGCTGAGTCACAGTTGCCATGTTCTTTTTTCTTCCTTCCCTTTCCTGGTTGGATTAGAGACACCCTGTGAACAAAATAATGACCGAAAATTAAGAACAACACAATATGTCAGCAAAGAAAGTAACATACATCATCACATCACTGAATTCCTACAAAGTCAATAAGAAAAGTTCAATCTTATAAACAAAAGGGATAGCAAGAAAGTAGCAGAACAGATATGCAGGATCTCTAAAGACCACAAGCTTCAACGAAGGATAATCTGAAAAAGAAACTAACATCAAGAAATTTCATCTTCGAACTAATCAACATTAGGGTTTTTTTTAACTAATAAAAAAAATAAGGTAGTGCAAATTATCAATTTATCACAAAACCCAAATATACTATCAGTCGATCAATCTCAACTTGTTCACAAGATCGACAGTTTTAGTTTAGGGCATCGAAAACCAAAGAGATAATCAGACAAAATACACAAGTAAAGCCCTCAAATTGATTAAATTATCAGATCATTCGCGCGAAAGGCCTCTGATAAAGAGAGAGAGAGAGAGAGATCGAGACTTACGGCAAATCTGACGAGAAGAAGAAGAAACGATTTGGCAACGGATTAGTCTCCTATTAACAACGAGAGAAGAGGGGAGAGAGAAAAGAGAGAGAGGGGAGAAGTCGAGGCCGACTGGGCTGATGGATTTCGATGCGTGGGTGGGAAAGAGGAGAAATGGAGAGAGGGCAGAAGTTAGGGTTCTAGTGTAGGTGGGGGAGAGGGGACAGGGAAGAGAGATGCGCGGATGGGGTTATTTCCCAAAATGGGGTGTTTTTTAACAAAAATCTCTCAAATAGTGTGATTTTTTTGAGGATTCCCATGAAATCGCGATCGGTAACCGCGCTTTCAGTTTTTTTTTTTTTTTTTTTTTTTTGAAAAAAATAAAAAAGAGTGGGGGGGGGTTCGCGTTGTGCTTTTGGGGTTGGTGGGTGGTTCTTTTTTTTTTTTTTCTTTTTTTTTTTTTACTTTAAAATAAAAATAAAAATATTATTATTATTATTATTATTAAAACATATAAATATTAATAAAAAATTTTATTAATTAAAAATTTTTATTAACTTTATTTTTTATTTTTGAAAAAAAATTAAAATTAATAAAATTTAATTATTAACAAATTAATTAAAAATAAAAATTGTTAAAATATTAATTAAAAATAAAAATTGTTAAAATATTAATAAAAATTTTTTTAAATAAAAAATTAATGATAATTTTTTATTAATTATTTCTTTTTTAATTAAAAATTTTTTATTTTCCTTTAGATTATTAATTAATATTTTAATAATTTTTTATTTTTAATTAATATTTTAATAATTTTTTATTTTTAATTAATTTGTTAATAATTAAATTTTATTAATTGAAATTTTTTCAAAAAAAAATGAAGTTAATAAAATTTTTAATTAAAATTTTTTTATTAATATTTATATGTTTTAATAATAATAATATATATTTTTTTTTTTTTTTTAAAAAAAAAAAAAAAAAAAAAAAAAAGGGGGGTTTTTTTTTTTTTTTTTTTAAAAAAAAAAAAAAAAAAAAGGGGTTTTTAAAAATTTTTATTAACCCTGCGCGGATGTCCAAGGGAGAGCTAAAGCGAATAATGTACAGCTTATTTAAAAATATTAAAATAAAAAATAAACAAAAAGGGTGCAACGCTCCGGGGTATTTCCAAAAAAAGGGTATGTTTGGAAGAAAATTCTCAAGATAGTGTATTTTTTTTTTTTATTTCAAAATCAAAGGTTTCACGATTACCAATCACAATTACATTTTTTTTTAATTTAACAATTATAAAAAAAAAAAACTAAAAAGCAATATTGTCGATCTCACTTTCAAGTGAGATCGGCACCCCACCTTAGTCTAGGTTTTTTTTTTTGAAATAAAAAAATATTATTATTATTATTAATAAAACAAATAACTATTAATAAAAAATTATTATTAATTAAAATTTTTTATTAACGTCATTTTTTAATTTAAAAAAACTTAAAATTAATAAAAAATTAAATATTAATCAATATTATTAAAAATTAATTAAAACATTATTAACAAATTAATCAAAAATAAAAAAAAAATTAAAAGATTAATTAAAATTTAAAAATTATTAAATAAAAAAATATTATTAATAAAAAAGTATTATTAATTTTTTAATTAAAAAAGAAAACATAATTAATAAATTTTTATTAATCAACTGTAAAATGAGTTTCGAAAGGAGCGCATTTTTATCATGAGAAAATGGTCCATTAGTCCAAAAACTGTCACCATAATCCAGAAATTCAATCTCTCATTATTTTTAAATAGTTTCAAAGTACCATTTTTGAATTTTGATTTTTCTCTCTATAATGAATATTTTTCTAAAATTTTTAAACCATTATAAAATTGATACTTGATAGATTAATTGATTTTTAGAAATCTAGATCTAAAACTCTCAAAATCATAGAGAGAAATACACTCAAAAATCCCATATCGTAAATCGGAATAATTCAAAATTTTAATTTTGTTTCGAGTAGTTAACTTAAACCGCCCATAACTTTCTTATCCGATCTCCTTTTCCTATAATTCTTAAACCATTTTGAAGATCATATTTTGTTAAGTAATTCATCTTTAGAAAGCAGAATTAAAATTTCACAAAATCTGGGTCAAAAATAATATCGAATACCCCCTATCAACTATATAAAAATCAAAAAATAAACTCAGAACACACATTTAACACAATTTTCCAATGACCTAGGGTTGCCGTCGTGACTCCAATTGATTCTAAGATGATATTCATACTTTCTACTTTTAACTCCAGATATTGGTTACCTATTTTAAATATCGAACCACTATGAAAAATGGTGATCAAACTAATTGAAAAACCATTCTGAAAATTTTAAATCCTATATGTGAAAAACTCGCTTTCCTCTTTTCTTTTTGTTTTTTGAAAAAAAAAAACATAAAATTAATAAAAAGCTATTATTATTAAAACATAAAATTATTATTAAAAATTTTAAAAATTATTATTAGTATTATTAAAATATAAAGTTAATAAAAAAATTAAATATTAACCATATTGACCAATATCAAGACAAATTTTACAAGAGAACACATCATTACCATAAAATCAACTTCGCAAGTCAAGAAATGATCAAACATCAAATCCAACGGTGGAGGAGAGTCACTAGTCATGGACAAAGTTCATTAAAAATCTTTTCCTTCTGAGACACTGAATTTCTTAAACGAGGTAGGTAGTTGAGATGAGGCCCCCTCTACTTGTGACCCAAGTTCAACTTGAATCTGGAAATGAATCAACAAGGCAGTACATATTATTGTTGCTAAAGAAAACGATATTTCCTATAATAAAAATGTACATGAACAATTTGCCAAACATGTTGAAAATGAAAATGTACAATGAAAATGTACATGGACATTTTGATGATGTTCTTGTTACTTCTATTGGGATAGTTTTCGAAACGGTGACCCATTTTCTTACAACAAAAATACACCATTTTCGGAACCCTTCCTACGAATGATTAATAAAAATTTATTGATTATATTTTCTTTATAATTAAAAAATTAATAATAATTTTTTATTAATTATATGTTTTCTTTTTTAATTAATAATTTTTTTAATTTTAATTAATTTTTTAACAATTTTTAATTTTTAATTAATTTGTTAATAATTTTTTAATTAATTTTTAATAATATCGGTTAATATGGTTAATATTTAATTTTTATTAATTTTATATTTTAATAATAATAATTTTTAAAATTTTTAATAATAATTTTATGTTTTAATAATAATGGTTTTTTTTTTATTAATTTTATGTTTTTTTCAAAAAACAAAAAGAAAAAAAAAAAGGAGGAAAGCGAGTTTTTACACGTGGGAGTTAAGGTTTTCTGGATGGTTTTTTGGTGAGTTAGACCACCGTTTTTTTATAGTGATCTGGTATTGAAAATAGATAATCAACACCTGGAATTGAAGTTGAAAGTATAGACATCATCTTAGAATCAATTGGAGTCATCGATGGCAACCCTAGGTCATTGGAAAATAGTGTTGAAGGTGTGCTCCGAATATATTTTTTTGTTTTCATATGACTGATAGAAGGTATTTAACATTATTTTGACCCAAATCTTGTGGAATTTGAGTCTACTTTCTAAATACGAATTATTTTACAAAATATGATCTTCAAAATGATCTAAGAATCACAAGAAAATGAAGTCGGATAAGAAAGTTATGGGCGGTCAAAGTTGACTACTCGAAACAAAATTAAAATTTTGGATTATTTCGGTTTGTGACATTGGGTTTTTTAATGCATATATATTCATGATTTTGAGAGTTTTAGATTTAGACTTTTAAAAATCAATTAATTTATCAAATATCAACTTTATAAATGTTTAAAAATTTTAGAAAAATATTAACTATAGAAAAAGACATCAAAATCAAAAAATGGTATCTTGAAGCTATTGAAAAATAATAAGAGATTTAATTTTCAGATTCCAATGATAGTCTTTGGATCAGTGTCCCATTTTTTTGCAGTAAAAATATGTTTCTTTCAAAACCTTTGTTACGGTTGATTAATAAAAATTTATTGATTATGTTTTCTTTTTTAATTAAAAAATTAATAATAATTTTTTATTGAATATATGTTTTTTAATTAATAATTTTTTAATTTTAATTAATCTTTTAACATTTTTTCTTTTTTGATTAATTTGTTAATAATGTTTAAATTAATTTTTAATGATATTGATTAATATTTAATTTTTTATTAATTTTAAGTTTTTTCTAAAATTAAAAAAATGAAGTTAATAAATTGTTTTATTAATATTAATAATAATAATAATATTTTTTATTTCAATTTTTTTTTTAAAAAAAACCTAGACTAAGGTGAGGTATTAATCTCATTTGAAATCGAAATTGACAATGTCACTTTCTGAAAGCGAGAACGTCAATCTCGCTTTCAATTTTTATTTTTCCTTTATGGTTGTTAAATTAAAAAAAAAAAATAAAGTCGCAATTAGTAATCACAAAACCTCTAGTTTTGAAATACCAAAAAAAAAAAAAAAATACACGATTTTGGAAATTTTCTCCCTAAAATACCCCATTTTGGGAAATACCTCACAATGTTTTGAATAGAAAAGGAGAGATGGATCTCCTGTCCCAAGTGTGTGTGTATATGTGTATATATATTATATATATTATCTGACCAATCATATTTCAATTAATTTAGTTTAAATATCTACAAAAACCCTATTTAGAAAGTAACTTTCTCGACGTAATCTTTTTCATTCATAAATTTTGAATCTGAGATTTAATTAAAAAAAAAATCTAATATTTCATCTTATTAAACCAACTTTCAATTATTCATAAAATATGATTTATTAAAATTAAAGTTATAAATATTATTTTATTAGTAAAATTGTTATCGATTAATGTCAAAGTATGTATATATAGTAGGTAGAATAATATCGATTTCATGAATAAATATAGTTTTATGTTAGTTATTTAATAATTTTTTTTAATAAAATAGATTTGTGTTTGGGTGATTATTATTTATTTAATAATTATAATATAAAATTTTGAATAAATTTTACTATTAATTATGTTTAAAAAAGAAAAATAAAGGAATTGCCCTGCTCCATTGGTGATAGAGACATTTCCTGAGAAATTATTTAATTCTAATTTTATTTTTTGGGAGAAATTTTAGTATGATACTTGATATACTTAGAAGCGTTTGGTTCATATTCAGAAATTAAAATTAGATTTGGAATCAAAACTTTTAAAAATGGATTTTAAAAATCTATATAATTTTTATATAATTATATAAAACCAACTATTTTGGTGAAATTAAAATAATTAAAATTAAAATAATTAATTTAATTCAATTATATAACTTTTATAATCATAATCTAATATAATAGATCAAAAACTAACAATTTCGATTTGACGAAATTATATGATTAATTTTATTTGATTATCCAAATTTATCGAATATTGAAATCTCTATAAGGTACTTAAATAACAATACCTTTTATTCTTATTTATGTATCATAAATTTAAAATTTACTAATAATTATAATTTATCGAATGTTAATTTAAAATTTTGAAAATTCAAATTTCAAACAAATTTAAAATAATTCTCTTTTAACTTTTTTACTTATAATATTATATCAATTGTAATATTTTTTTATTTTAACTTTTAGTTATAATATTATATTAATATTTACATGAATAAAAATTATCTAAAAAGTGTATATATTTTTAATTATTTTGATTAATTCAGTTTGATTAAAAGAAAAATTGTTAAAACCAATAATCATTCAAATAACCAAATTAAGGATCTTAATCTTAAATGTGGAGCTTCAACATTAAATATTTGTGGTCACTTGTATATATTCTTAAGAATGGATTATTTTAATTCAAATATATGATAAAATAAATAGACATGACTCTAATTCGCTTGTTATATCATTTTTTTTAATCAATATCCGATAATCAATTTTTAGTTTTAACTAATCTAATTCGAACAAACGGTTAGATTCATTTGAAAAGTGAGCCCTCACTATATTTGCTTATCCATTTTTAAAACTCAAATATGGGATCTTAATTAAGGAGATCTAGTGTCATTCCCACTGAACTCACAAAACGGAGTGTATTTGGTTAATGTAAAGTTGATCGTTTGTTTAAATTATATTACTTTTAAAATTTTGAACACTAAATGATCGTTAATTAAATGTCTTCCAAGAGTTTAGCTCATTAAATTAAAATTAAAATTATATCGGCTATTGAAGTCACGGAGTGATTTTTATTCTATTTAATTTTTGCATGATCTTGATTAGAAGTTTCAAAAGTATCTATTCTTGTTTTTTTTTTTTTTTTAAATATGGTTTTTGATCACCAAAATTTTTCTCCAAACCTCTATTTTGATTTGTATTTTACGATTTTATAGCTATTAATTTTTTGATAATATGGTCTAATGTTAACATTGATTTTATGATTGAAAACGAGAGAGATGGAGTTTTAAACTTCAATGTCAAGCATCTAATTAATTAAGTGACTGAATATTAATTTTTTTAAAAATAAAATTTTAAATTTGAATATTATGTAAAACAATAACAACTACAATTTGAACCTTAATATTGTGTATAGAGAAAATAAATATTAGAAAAATTTTATCTTTTAAGTGTCCAAGTGTTTAATCTAATTTAAATCGAATTTAATCAAATCTAATGTGATTATTAAATACAAATAAATTATACTAATAAAATAATTTAAAACTTCTATAATAATGCAAAATGCAACCACAGGCTCACCAATTCAATTATATTATAAGAAAAGAAAGAAATAGTTGAAAAATAAAGACATTCTATCTGGTTGTTCAACAAGAAATAAATAAATAGAAGGGTAGTGTTTAGAAGCCCAACCAATGATTCGAGATATAAGAGGGGTATAGGGGACAGTCTAGTAATTATAATCCCCTTTTTTAACTTGAAGATTCCAAATTTAAATTACTATGTAATAAAAAAAAAAAAAAGATGAGAGGGGTGTAGTAGGGAAAAGAAAGAGGAATGAAATATTAGTCCTATAAATTTTTACCCCTTTTGGAATTTAAAAAAAGAAAAAAAGAAAAAAGAAACATCTATTAACTTAATGACCCAAAAATCCTTTTTGAGTAAATGGATAAATTTTTAATTTCCAAAAATGATTATGTGATTCAAAAATTTTGCCTTCCATGCCTTTGATTTATAATCAATTATTTTTAGAATTAAAAAAAAAAAAAGAAAAAATACATTAAAAAACGAAAACGAAAGAAAACTTTATTTTGCTAGTAAATGACAAAAATGCCCTTTTGTGTCCAAACGCCATAGTGTCAAGGACAACAGTCAACAGTCAGCGGTCTGCCACGTAGGACTTGCGAACCTTAAAAGACGAGCCCATTGGTCCACGTAGGATAATGCGGACCCACACGCTAAGCTACTCTTAATATATAGGAAATCCCCCCCCCCAACCCTTAAGACTTAAAAAAAAAAAAAAAAATCATAGCAATAAATATAAAGAAGGAAGTATTAAAAATAAAAAAAATTATAAAATTTAACGTAATTGTAATTTCATTAATTATAAAAAATGTTTTAGAGAAGAGAGAGAGAGTGAGATTAAACGAGGACCGGAAAATCCTTGGCAATTGGTTCGGAGCTTTAGACGGGAAGCATTTTCCCTCCCTCCCTCCCTCTCTCTCTCTGTCTCTCTCTCTCACTCTGTCTACACATTCCATTACCCGTTTTCTCTCTCCAGATCGATCTCTCTTGACGTTTAAGAAAATGAGTCTTTTGAATCCTGTTTGAAGGTGGTCCAACTTGGCTCGTTAATTTCGGGTAAAAACAAGAATCCATCTCTCTCTCTCTCTCTCTCGATTTTCCGAGCAATGCCCATTTCCTTTTTTCTTCATTTACATAATGGGTTTCTTTCGAATTTCGCATCTGGGTCTCATTGTAGAAGGTAATTTAATTTTTGCTCATGCGAGCCTAATTGCTTGATTTGTTTAGCTGGAAATTGGTTTCTTGCATTTTCTTCTTGTGATTTCTTGTTCATGTAACGGGAATTCAACATTGGTATTTTCGGTCCCAGCTAAAAATTTTGATTAATTGGTCTTGATGATGTTCCTTTGACATGTGGGATTCATCTCGGAAGCCATTTTCTTTGTATGATTTGTTTTGCAGTTCTAGCTGGAAAATGCTTTACATGGATGAGAATTTAATGTGGAAATTTGAGTTTTTCAGCTGCCAATTATGATTTTTTTGGGGGCGTAGGGATTAAATTTTATTTTCCTTTTCCTAGGTCTTGATGTATTTCTGATACTGTCATCTGGGTTCATTGTGGAAGCGTTTATATTATTATGTAAGCCTCATTCCTTGATCTGTTTAGCAGTTCGTGCTGCAACATTTTTTTTTTCTGTCTTGTGTTTGGTGTGGGATTTGTTTTTCATGGAGGAATGTGGATATTTGTGTCTTTCGGCCGCCCTTTTTTTTTCATTTTCATTTTTCATCGAATTTTGTGATAATGTATGTAATTACAATGGGAAATTAATTGTGGTTTGGAGTTTGTTGCGTTGATTGCTAGGTTGTTTTGTAATGTTTGTAGGCATTTTTGTTGATTGGCAATCCTATTTGATTTGGATTGATCTTGGGCAAGGGTGCTTAGAAATTTTTGGTCCGGGATGCAAACCTTGTTGTATGTAGGTTATTACTGAGTTCTTCATCGTGGAATATTGTAATTTAATTTTTTTAAAGTACAAATCTGGAACTGAGTTACTTGTTTTTCTAATTTAGGTTGTTCTTTATTGCAACTTGTCAATTCGAGTCACTCTTCCAGCTGACCTGCAGAGTCTGCTTGAATTTGCAGACAAGGGGCTCTGCAAGTAGCTGTTTCTGCGAGATTTATTTCTTCTTATTGAATATGTGCCAAGTGTGAGTCATTTCCGTGCCCAATAGAATGCCTCGGGGTAGGATCAGAGCAAAGCTCCGCCAAAGCAATCTTTACACATTTTGTCTTCGCCCACGTACTGCAGAAGAGGAGGAACCACATTCTTTTAATGGCCCTGGTTATTCACGAATTGTGCATTGCAACCAACCTCATATGCACTGCAGAAAGCCCCTCAAATATGCTTCCAATTATATATCAACCACTAAATACAACATTATTTCATTCCTGCCTAAGGCAATGTTTGAACAATTCCGGCGTGTTGCCAACCTGTACTTTCTCCTGGCTGCATGCCTCTCACTCTCAGATATTGCACCATTCTCTGCTGTAAGTATGATTGCACCTTTGGCATTCGTTGTTGGGCTTAGTATGGCAAAGGAAGCTTTAGAAGATTGGCGTAGGTTTATGCAAGACGTTAAGGTTAATTCTCGAAAAGCAAATGTACATATGGGGGATGGTGTATTTAACAATAAGCCATGGCAAAGAATAAGGGTAGGTGATGTTGTCAAAGTGGAGAAGGATCAGTTTTTTCCTGCAGATTTGCTTCTACTGTCATCTAGTTATGAAGATGGGATCTGCTATGTGGAGACTATGAATTTAGATGGTGAGACAAATTTGAAGGTGAAGAGGTCCTTGGAGGTCACCTTGCCATTGGAAGATGATATGGCTTTCAAGGATTTCACTGGAATGATTAGATGTGAGGACCCCAATCCCAGCCTCTACACATTTGTGGGTAACTTTGAATATGATCGTCAAATTAATCCACTTGATCCTTCTCAGATACTCCTTAGAGATTCAAAGCTCAGGAATACAACTTTTGTCTATGGCGTTGTGATATTCACCGGTCATGACAGCAAAGTCATGCAAAATTCAACAAAGTCCCCATCAAAAAGGAGTCGAATTGAGAGAAAAATGGATTATATAATTTATGTCCTCTTCACTGTACTTGTCTTGCTTTCTGCCATAAGCTCAATTGGCTTTGCCATTAAGACAAAATATCAGATGCCAGATTGGTGGTACCTAAGACCAGATAAGGCAGACTCGATGTATGATCCAAAGCGTTCTTCTGTGGCAGCTGCAATCCATCTGGTCACTGCCCTTATCCTCTACGGTTATTTAATCCCCATTTCGCTATATGTTTCAATTGAGGTTGTGAAAGTACTGCAAGCAATGTTCATTAACCAGGACATACAGATGTATGATGAAGAAAGTGGCACTCCTGCTCAAGCCCGGACATCAAATTTAAATGAGGAGCTTGGGCAAGTTGATACAATCCTGTCTGATAAAACTGGCACTTTGACCTGCAATCAGATGGATTTTCTCAAATGTTCCATTGCCGGCACTGCATATGGTACACGTTCTAGTGAAGTTGAACTTGCAGCAGCAAAGCAGATGATTGAGGAGGAGTCTGAAGATGTGCATGACAATGGCATGAGTGGTCTTGGACCTTCAGAAATTGAACTGGAGACAGTGATTACTTCAAAGGATGACATAGATCAGAAACCTCCAATAAAGGGTTTCAGCTTCGAGGATAGTCGTCTCATGGACGGAAATTGGACGAAAGAGCCCAATGCTGATGTTATATTGTTATTTTTCAGAATACTAGCAGTTTGCCACACTGCAATTCCCGAAATGAATGACGAGACTAGTGCTATTGCTTATGAAGCAGAGTCTCCGGATGAGGGTGCTTTTCTTGTTGCAGCAAGAGAATTTGGTTTTGAGTTCTCTAAGAGGACTCAATCCAGTGTCTTCATACGGGAAAGATATTCCTCTGCTGGATCACCAATCGAAAGGTGAGGTTCTGATTTCAACTCTGCAATTTAGCTTCATAGCTCAGATCTTGTGTGTTATTTTACATCTCAAAATTTATTCATCTCTAAATCTTGCAGAGAGTTTAGACTTCTTAATCTGTTGGATTTTACTAGCAAGAGAAAGAGAATGTCTGTGGTTGTACGGGATGGGGATGGGCAGGTTCTGCTTTTATGCAAAGGTGCAGACAGGTTTGACTCACTACTCTTGTTTATCATCTTAAAAGAAAAATGGAAGTTTTGTACAGAGGGACAATGCATGTGCATGTACTGATATAGTGCATTGGAAGTGTGGAAGCATACAAACAAAGCATGATCTGCTATAGTTTTTGCAATAAGTAGAACTATAACTGCCTTGAATAGAGTCCTTTTTTTGTGGGAAGAGGGAAGCAAATTCTTTTTTGCTTCAAATTTGATGCATAACTGTTTGGATTCATTTATACAGCATCATCTTTGAAAGACTAGCAAAAAATGGACGAATGTTTGAGGAAGCTACTACTAAACATCTCAATGAGTACGGAGAGGCGGGGTTGCGGACATTGGCACTTGCATACAGAAAGCTTGAAAAGTCAGAGTATGTTGCTTGGAACAATGAGTTCCTCAAGGCAAAAACCTCCATTGGGGCTGATCGAGATGCAATGCTTGAACGGGTAGCGGACATGATAGAAAAGGATTTGATCCTGGTTGGTGCCACCGCGGTAGAAGACAAATTGCAAAAGGGGGTAATTTCTTGATCGATATTGAATCAACCATCAAGATATCAATTTTCAGTTACTTGGTCTTATTTCTTCTTTTCCTCTCCAGGTTCCTCAGTGTATTGATAAACTAGCACAAGCTGGTTTGAAGATCTGGGTGTTGACTGGGGATAAGATGGAAACTGCCATCAATATTGGGTGAGAGTTTTTGTACCTGCTCTCGTCTTTGGTCAACGATGTGTGTTGCATTAAACAGTGTAATTGCCATGTGGCTCTTTGCAGATTTGCATGTAGTCTGCTTCGACAAGGCATGAAACAGATCCGTATCTCATCCATGAACAATGACACTAAAGAGGTACACATTGCTTATAGAAACTGTATGAAGTATTTGTTCAGGAACTTATTTCATGTCAGACTTTGTTGCCATTGGTTACTGTTCAGGCTGTCAAGGAGAACATTGCAATGCAAATGACCAATGCCTCCCAAATGATTAAGCTTGAAAAGGATCCCCATGCTGCATTTGCCTTGATTATTGATGGGAAGTCTTTAACATACGCATTGGAGGATGATATGAAGAACCAGTTCTTGAATCTAGCAGTTGATTGTGCATCTGTCATATGCTGTCGTGTCTCACCAAAGCAGAAGGCCCTGGTAGGGATTCCAATTAGAAAACTGAGTCTCGTTCTTACCACAATTTTTCCTTGCATTGCACTTTGCAGATTTGATTCTCTTATCGTCAATATATTTTACTTCGCACCAGGTAACAAGATTAGTAAAAGAAGGAACTGGCAAAACCACCTTAGCCATTGGTGATGGTGCCAATGATGTTGGGATGATTCAAGAAGCTGACATAGGTGTTGGAATCAGTGGTGTGGAAGGTATGCAGGTTGGTACATACTGACATAACCTTCAATTAAATATCTTCAAAGGTATTACTAATCTGTTAAACCGATTCCATCTCAAAAAGATCAAAAGATTATCTTAACATGCTGGGGATATCTTTGTCACTCAGAAAGTGCAATCAAGTCCCTTTTCTTTCCATGGAAAGAGAAATTTATATCCGCCTTGAACCAAGTAAAATGTGATAGTCTTGTAATGTCAGTGTCAATCCTGGCTTAGGTAAGTGGACATCATGAATTGCTTATTTTAATAATTAAAAAAAAAAAAAAAGAAGGATGAGCACCAAGATGCAGTTGCTTTCTCCACATTAAGCAGAAAATTTTGAGTTGTATTGCTTTTGCATGCTTGGCAACTTCAGTTTAGTGGTGTAATTTGTGCCAGTTTTTCTGTTTTCAATCACGTCCGTTCAGTGGTGCAGTTCTATGTGCTGCTTTTTGTGCTTAGCGGACTAATCATACAAAAATTGTTTATTTTGAAACAATATAAACAGGGTATCAGTCTGTGATGTCTGGAAATGGTGGTAATTACTGCCATGCCAGAAAGGTTAAAGTGCGTGGAAACATATTCTGTTATCTTTGAACCGGAAACTCAGTCTTGTTTTTTTGGTGGACATGTCTATTGAATTCAGTTTGAACCCTTTGTTATGTCTCTTTGGGTACATGTTAATCCTCGTCTTAGTGTTAAGTTTTCACCAGATGTGTTGCTTGAATTTACTCTATTTTTTATAATCTTACAAAAATTTCCAGCTTTTTGCAGGCTATTATGGCTAGTGACTTTGCTATTGCACAGTTTCGGTTTTTGGAGAGACTTTTGGTTGTCCATGGACACTGGTGCTACAAGAGGATTGCTCAAATGGTAAGAGCCAAAGAGATCTAATTATATTTTTCTGACTCTTATGCAATATACTAATTACTCGACCTCATCTTTTGTGGTGCATCTCTGTATTCAGATATGCTACTTCTTCTATAAGAACATAGCTTTTGGCCTCACCCTCTTCTACTTTGAGGCGTTTGCTAGCTTTTCCGGGCAATCTATTTATGATGATTGGTACATGCTGTTATTCAATGTCCTTTTAACCTCGTTGCCTGTCATTTCTCTCGGAGTTTTTGAACAGGATGTTTCTTCTGAAGTCTGCTTGCAGGTTGGTCCTGTGAATAAAATCTTTACTGACTTTCATCCCTAATTGTTGGCAGAAGATAATTATGCACTGACATTCTTTTACAGTTCCCAGCACTATATCAACAAGGACCGAAAAACTTGTTTTTCGACTGGTATAGGATTTTTGGATGGATGGGAAATGGTCTCTACACCTCTCTTGTTATTTTCTTCCCGAGCATTATTATGTTTCATAATGAAGCTTTCCGTAATGATGGCCAAACTGCTGATATGTCTGCGGTGGGCACCATAATGTTCACTTGCATCATTTGGGCTGTGAACTGTCAAATTGCTCTCGCAATGAGCCACTTTACATGGATCCAGCACCTGTTTGTCTGGGGTAGTGTAGCAACTTGGTACTTATTTCTTTTGGCCTATGGCACGGTCTCACCGGTTATTTCTGGGAACGCCTTCAAATTACTAGTGGAAGCTCTAGCCCCTGCACCAGTCTACTGGTTTGCCACCATCTTAGTTACAGTTGCTTGCATTCTCCCATACCTGGTACACATTTCCTTCCAGAGAGCTTTCCACCCTATGGATCACCATATCATTCAAGAAATCAAGTACTACAAGAAAGATGTCGAGGACCAGCGTATGTGGACTAGAGAGCAATCCAAAGCAAGACAAAAGACCAAGATTGGGTTCTCAGCGAGAGTAGACGCGAAGATCAGACACTTGAGAATGAGACTGCATACAAGAAAGTACCACCCAGGTACAGAAGCTGCAAGACCAGCCCCATCACAACCAATCCTATGACACTTTTTGCTCCCTTTACGTTGTGACGTTCTCTTTTCTAGGGTAATTATTTTAGCCTTTCCGATTTTTGATTGCAGTCCAATTCTTTTTTTATGTATTTTGACAATATTTTTTTCAGATCATTCCATGGGACTCGTTTAAGTCCTATTTAGTATAGAGCATTGGAGTTGTATGTAAAATATTGGTAAGAAGTGTGATGAGTTACAGCTTGTGTAAAGAAGGTTGATGCTTTTGCCGAATCTCAACTCATGTTCTTTCTTTATTTATTTTTTTATTTTTTTTATTTTTCACTTGATCCATTGATGCATTTCAATCCATGGGTATTTGAATCAAGTAGATTTGAATCCTGCTGTCAATGATGCAAACCCTGAGTTGGCCATTTTGCCCATTTTCTTAACTGGGTTGTTCAAACCAACCTTGAACCTTATTTTGTTCCGAAATCTAATCATTTTTTTACTACTTAGTGATTCTGATTTATTTAGTTTCTGTATAATCTATTAAGCTATTAAGATTTCCTTATTCCACTAGACAACAATTAAAATAGTATATGGTTCAATTTGGTTGTTTAAGGATTAATGCTTTTGCAGAGTTGTGAACTCTTAGCTTATACTGAATTATGCTTATCTTATTTAGGCCGATTATTTGTTTTTCTTAAATTCTTAAACCATATGACAGTCTTTTGATTTCTTTGTTTCTAGATACTTTGTCTCCCTCATCACAAAGTCTTCATTGTCACTTCCCCTTAATGTCAATATAAAGATTTTCATCCACAAAGTCCTTTTCAGGCCCCCCCCTCTCTCTCTCTCTGAATTCATATTACTTGGTGGATTTATTTGTGATAATTAGATATTTCCTCCCATTTCTTTTGGTTTCATTTTTTTTTATGTGATTGAACTCAGTCTATCACCATGTATTCAGAGTTTTATTCTAATTAATTTGAGTTGATATGATTGAAATCTCTCTTAAAGAAATAGGGGTAGACGATTCCATATTCAAATCATGAATCAAACTTGTGATCTTGATTGAAACCCATAATCATTTTTCAACCTACAAAAAGTAGCTTATTTCATGACAATGGACACATGATTTCATCTACATTTCATTTGCTATATACAATTTTCTTGATGTTTGTTGGGTCTACCAAGGACTCCTACACCTAAATTTGTATTCTTTTAGACTCTTCTAACTCTGGCATTAGCTGTCCTTTCTAGATTGCTAGATACCATTCAACCTCTACACTTGGTCAATTCTTCCGTGACTTGAGGTTCATTTTCAAGTCTGTTATCACCTAAAAGTCATATGGAAAATCTTATCCTTCGTTAGAACTAACTAGTATTTATAAATGGATCATTTCGAATTCAATCGTTTTGTTAATATATTTATTTAAATATATTCAATTTTAGTTTATACTAATTTCATGTTTAATATTGATGTGAAGAGTCAGAATTATTTAATATTATAAAATAGTTTCGAATCAACGTTTAGTTGGTCTAATAATTGGACACTGATATTTAATAAAATCTCAAACTCGAATATTATATATGAAGAAATTAGACGCTTAGAAAGTTCAATTTGACTCGAATCAGATTTAATCAAATATAATATATTTATCGAATATTTTATAGTTTATAAAAAATTAATTTTAAACCGATTCCAAATTAAAAATTATTTATATTTAATTATTTTGATTAACTATTCTATTAAGACCCAGGAGAAGGCATGATATTTTCCATGTTGAAAAGCATGAGTCCTCTTGAGATGAATATGATAACAAAAAACCTAGCCTCGTAAATTGTCTAGCATTTAACTGTATAAATTAAATAATATAATCATCCCAACAACCCCACTAATGATTCAACCATTTCATAGTTCAAGTTGAAGTTTGTGGAGTTGGCTATACAAATTAATTACTTTTTTTTTCCTTCAAATTTGTCTCCAAAAATTATTTATTATAAATATAAACAAAAATCTGATTAACTTTAAAACGAATAACGTTATATAGAACAAAAATAACTAAATAAAAATATTCTATGCGATGCAAAATTTTCTTTGATTATCTTTAATTAAGAAATTTTATCACATAATAATTTTGAATACCCTAATCATATATTTTTTTCCCTACCGTGTTGTTTATCGTCTTTTATTCAAGATGTAAAGAAGAAGAGATAAGTCGATGCAGTTGTTTTAAAAATTTTTAAAAGTGATATTATATATATAATTTGAAAAATAATAACAAAAAATTTTATTTGTTTTCTTGAAATTATAACCCCAAATAGATATATTATTTTATTTTCTAATTCAAATTTTTTATCGTTAAATTATATAGATTTATTAGCACAAATTATGTATTAAATTATGTGAAATCATTTTGATGTTTAACTTTTTAGTTTTATATAGAAATAAACTATTAAAATGCTGGGATAATTTAAAAAAAAGAGAGTAAAATATAATTTTTTTAACCTAAAAATGAGAGAAAAGTTTCTCTTAAATTGAATTATATCAAAATCAGTAAACAATAATTCATCCTTTTCTTTCTTAACATTGATTTGAACGTTGACGCGAAAATGGATGAAAAGATCCAAAACTACGTCGTTTTGTCAAAAGACAGAAACGTCAGGGGAGGGAAAAAAGTCCGCTTCGATTGGATCGAACCGGAGCGACAGTGTGATATCATGATGCCTCCCCCCCCCCTCTCTCTCTCTCTCCCCATTCTCTTACTAAACCTGGTTTGTAATGCACGCTCAATAACAGTCTAGAGGGAGGGAGGGAGGAAGGGAAGAGGAGTGATCTCTCTACGTGAAATTGCGTCTAGGGTTTCGAAGATTTTTTTGTTGATTCTTTTTAATTTGGTGGGGAATTAGTTTTTTTTTTTTTTTTTTTTTTGATAAGATAGGGTTTTGGTTGGTGGTTGGGTTTCTTGATCGTTAAATTGGGGGAATTGTGCGGTGGATGGAGCCTAGAGTTGGGAATAAATTTCGACTTGGTCGTAAAATCGGAAGTGGATCGTTTGGAGAGATCTATCTAGGTTTGTTGCGTTTGATACAATTTTTTTTTCTTTTACTTTGATTTTTTTGTTGCCGTTTTTGTTAATTAGGGTTCCTAATTTTGGTTGCTTGTTTTGATTAGGTACTAATATTCAGACCAATGAAGAAGTTGCAATCAAACTAGTGAGTAATACTTTTCCAACTTCTAATAACAAAAATTCCTTTCTATGCTGCTTTTTTGTGTGTTTGATCAATCAGGTTTATATAGGTAACCTCAAACTTGCTTTTGGCACTAAATTTCCAAATTGCTTGTTCAATTATCTGAGGATTAATTGCATATTGGGTATAATCGAGCTGAGGATTGAAACTGCATCAGAAATTCTGTTCACTTTGATAAAATGATAATGTTGAATGTAAAGGAAATAAGGAGGATTCTTTACTTTTTTCCCCCTTTTGTGGGTTTCATCAATTGGGTGTGTATAGATAACCTAAAACTTGCTTTTGGTACTAAGATTTGCGATTTTCTCATACAATTAACTGCAGAAGATGTTGGGGGATTGAAAGTATCCCAGTAACAATTGCATATTGGTTATATTAGCTGAGGACTGAAACTGAGTCCGAATTGGACTTAACATTCAATAAGATGATAATGTTGAACATAAAGGAAATAAAGAGGATTCTTTACTCATTGCTTTTTCTTTTTGTGGGTTTCATCAATTGTGTGTGTATAGATGACCTAAAATTGCCTTTAGTACTAAGTTAAAGGGATAGGATATACCAAAGAGTTAAAGTTTTGGATATTTTGGGTCCATCATTCAAAACGATGGCAACATAGATGAGATATGAATCATAGGATCCAAGTGACTTGGATGAAATGGAGAAGTACATCCGGAGTTCTTTGCGATTGTATGATACCATTGCGGTTGAATGAGAAGTTTTATAGAATCATAATAAGATCTATATTATTTTATGGTATCGAGTGTTGAATTATTAAACAACAACAAGAGTATAAAATAGTTATAGCTAAAATGAAAATATTCAAATGGATGTATGGTAAAACTATAGTAATGAAGAGATACATATTATGTTGGAAGTGAGTTTAATTATTAATAAGATGAGAGAATATTATTTAAAGTGGTTTGAACATATGCAACGAATTCCTAAAAACGCACCAGGTAGAAGGAATGAGACCTTAAATATAGGAGAATTAGTGAAATATCGAGGTAAATAGTTAAAAATCTAGATGCAAGTTATTTGCAAAGATTTGTGTCTTGAGAGTTAAGTTAAGGAGATGATTTTAGATAAAAATGAGTAGTGTTGGAGAATCTGAACCCCAGTTGAATTAGTGCATGGATGGTTTATTTTTACCTCTTTCTTTTCATTATTTGTATTTTTAGTTTTTTCTTCTTTATTGTTGATTTCAAACTTTAATTTTATGTTATTTTATTTTATTTTTTCTCTCTTTTCTCTTCTATGTTGGTCTCTCAAACGGTCGATCTCAAAATTTGGGATTATGGCTTAGTTTGTTATTGTTGTTATTGTTGTTGGAAGTTAGGAGATTCAAAGATTGTATTGTGGTATAATTGCATACTAGTTTTATCTAGCTCAGGACTGAAACTGCATTCGAAATTCAACTTAACATTTGATAAACCAATAATGTAGAATGTGGAGAAAATAAAAAGGATTCTTTACTTTGTTGCACCTAAACAGGTTATTCCATTTCTTGACTTATTTTCTTTTTCTCCTAGAAGGGTTGATTTGTTCTTCTATTGCAGGCATTTTATGGTACTCATCATTTCTTTCATAACTTTGTTGCTGACATATAATTGATTCTTCTGCTTAGGAAAATGTCAAGACTAAGCATCCACAATTGTTGTATGAGTCAAAGTTGTACAAATTACTCCAGGGTGGAAGTAATGAGCTTCACTCTAACTTTAACAGTTTTATTTCGTTCTTTTTACCCTGTATATGGTTTAAACTAGATTACTATAATTCTCATTTTGTGGGTTAGTTACTGACTGCAAAAATTTGCAATTATATCAGCTGGAATACCAGATGTCAAGTGGTTTGGTGTTGAGGGAGACTATAATGTCCTTGTGATGGATTTACTTGGGCCAAGTCTTGAAGATCTATTCAACTTTTGCAGTAGGAAGTTGTCCTTGAAATCTGTTCTAATGCTTGCTGATCAGATGGTATGGTTGGCCCGCCCCCACTTTTTGGGTGCTTTCATGTTGTTATAGCAAGACCACTATCTGATGTGGCATTCTTTCTTTGCAATGATGATTTATCAGATTAATCGAGTTGAATTTGTTCATTCCAAATCATTTTTACATCGAGATATCAAGCCAGACAACTTTCTTATGGGCCTGGGGAGGCGTGCGAACCAGGTACTAAGTTGAATCTTTGTTTTTGTATGGTTACTATATACATATACATATACATATACATATACATATACATATACATATACATATACATATACATATACATATACATATACATATACATATACATATACATATATTATTCCTTTCTTCTCATGTGTTGTTTGCACCCAATCGTAGGTATACATAATTGACTTTGGGCTTGCGAAGAAGTACAGAGACACTTCAACTCATCAACACATTCCTTATAGGTGACATTCTTTTGATGTACTTAAGTATTTGTTGATTCATTGCTTGATTTCTATTTGTCTGACATGCTATGGAGTTAAAGTTATTGTTCTTCCTGAAAATTTTATCAAAATATCTGTTTCATATTCTGTGTGTTCTATTTGTGCTTGATATCTCCTTTGTGATTATGTTTTTGGCCAATGATGCTTGGACTCCGTTTCCCTTGCTTCATTTACCGAACTGTTTTGACAAAAATGAGATCAAGTTTGAATACTTAATTAATGGCTTCCATTCCATTAAAGATCCAGATGTTTTGGAGCATCAAATTCTTAATGTCAGCACCGGAAAACATAGGTTCGAGTAACATGGGTTGTTGCAGTTGTTAATGTGATTTTCACCTTTTGTAGCTGGTGTACTTATGTTAATTGCACTTTATCCATGGATTAACTAGGTTTAGAGAAAGGTTTTCCTGACTTGGAGCTTTGCTTTCTTCAATCATTGATATCTTAGAAATGTAGTTAAGGGTGAAAGTGAAATTCTTCATTTTATAAAATGATGGCCCAAAATCTACCTTAGATTTGGACATTTGGTTACAGTTTGCATTTTCAGAGGGTAAACATGTGTGAGTCCTTGAACAAAGTGGCTAACCATGTGTGACAAACTGTGGTCCTATAAATTTCAATTTCAATGATAAGGTTTAATAAGTACTAGAGACAAGCAAAGGCATCCGTATCCACTTTATTGTCTCAATTCATCACTTCCTTGTGCTAGGCAAGAAAATAACTCAAAATGGTTTATTTGATTGAGTCATGGACAGTGATGACCAAAGCAGCATGAATCAAAATTGAAAAATGTCACGATTTTGTGAAACAAGTTTATGTATTTTGATTAAGAGGGTGTTTGACCAAGCTTATAAGCTCTTTATAGCATATTATAAGATGTGTGACAGTTTGTATGCTCATGAAATTCATTTATTTATTTATTTTTCCCTGGAAGTAGCTTATAAGCTCTAACAATAAGATGTTAAGAGCTTATAAGCTATTTAAAAAATAAAATAAAATACAGTAGAAGGATAATGAGCATATAAGCTTACAAGTTGTCTGCTGATGATACTATTCTCCTTCTTAAAGAGAATATTAAGGGCTTTAAGGATATGATCGCACTTCTTAACATTTTAAAAGAATTTCCAGGCTTAAGTTCAATATGTCTAAAACTGAGTTTCTTGGCATAATTTTTAGTGAGAGTCTTGATCATTTGGCAAATATAGTTCCATATGTCCTGTTTAGGGGTTTCTTAGTGTCTAGTTTTCGGGCCTTGTTGTGATTAGAATCCGTTAGAGACTTGACGGGTAGAAAGGACCTTTCTTAACCCTAGGAGTCGTATTTCCCTTATCCAGGCTTGCTTGTCTAATATCCCGTTATATTTTCTCTCCCTCTTTAAGATTTCAATTTGAGTAGCAAATAAAGTTGAAATATTGATGAGAGACTTTCTCGTCTAGAAGTGGGTTGGATAAAAATGATCATTTGGTTAGTTGGGATAAGGTGTCTAAACCTAAATCTGAGGGTTGGTTGAGCGTAGGTGATATGGTATCTAGGAGCATCTCTATGAGAGGCAAATGTTTGTGGAGATTCCCCCTAGAATCTAATTCCCTTTGATATAGGGTTATAAAGAGCAAGTATGGTCTCCATTAGACGGATAGAATGCGAATGCTAGAGTGAGAGTTTCTTATGTTGGAAATTCATTTCTCATTTATATAATATCTTCCTTCTTTTGGTATCCTTTAAGGTTGTTAATGATTCTCATGCGTTATTCGGATTGGTGTGGATTGAGGTTTCCCTATTATCCAGCCTCAGTAATGCACTCTCCCTCTCTCTGTTTGCATCTCTCTCTCTCTCTCTCTCTCTCTCTAAACTTACTAAGGCAAACGAAGAACAATGCTCACAGCTTTCCAGGAACCCTTTCCCAACCTTGTTTGATTGCATATAACACAATTGCAAGGACAATTGCACAAATAGATTACAACTCTTCCCTGAGATTGAAACGCTAACCCTAGGTTCTACCCGTGGCTCACAGTTTGTTCACACTCAAACCCTAAATTGCCTTAGATGGCTTGAATGCCTCGGCCAAGCCCTAGATTTATAGAGCTATTGTGCAGTTAACATCCCTAACTGTTAGGAATCACTTTAGAACACCAGTATGCACAATTTCTGAGCACTCCAGGGTGAGTGGCACAAGTTGAGCTCTCACATTCTCCACTTGCTCCACAAACCCTAGTTCATGGGTCATGCAATGCACACTCCAAGCAATCTGCTGTAGAAGGCCTTGATCATGGAGGGAGTGGCCTTCCCACGTCCTCATCTTGTTTCTGCATCAAACGCCTCCACTCTGCACATCAAACTGCTCGTGCAACGAGCTTGGACAGCTCAGCCGCCATGTCATCACGCCATGTCACAGTGTCCTCTGAGCTTGACTTGTCCTGTTGGCAAATGAGCTTCAGGCATTACTTCCTTGATGTCTTAAAACTCCAGCACCTTGAACCTTTAATGAAGACGAACCACTTTGCTTGAGCCAAAGTCTCCATTGGTCCCACCGGAGCCACCTATGCGCCGTGCCACGTGCACACACTACTCTTGGGCCGTGCTCTTCCCTCAACCCTGCCTGGTTCCTTCTGGAAAGAGTCTCCCTAGCCTCCTTCTGCCAATTTCCCATTCGTTGCTTGGGCCAAATATCACCTGGCGCAGTGCACCCCTTTGGCTCCACCGAGCCATGGCTCGTGCCATCCGGGGCCCCATAACATGCCACATGTCACGGGGGTCACACCTAGGCATGGGGAAATTTGCCTGCGAATTTCTGGTGCCTTTTCTGTTTGGCATTTTATTGCTGTTGGAGGTCATCAGCGGATGTTTGATTGGATCCAGTCCTTTAGTGAGTTCAAGGTTGTGCTAATGGATTAGAATGCCTTATTTTCAATCTTTTGTCCCCTTCATTTAGTGACATTTTTTGCCTTTATTTATACAAATGACATTGAAATGCCTCAGATTTCATGTTTATAAACCTCATCAGTGATCTGCATAATGCCTTAGAAAGTACTTAATTTATACATTGCTTCTGCTTAGAAGCTGTTATAGTAGTGGTTTACATGTCCTATATCATGTCAAAATGTTGGATCTAGAATCGGCAGTTTTATTTAGTTCCTATTTTTGGATGTTATGTATATGAGAAAATTCTGTTAGTGTTACTTTCAGATCTTTATTTTGCTAGGGCCTCCGGAAAATGTGAATTTTACTAGTTAATGATGGTCTTTTGCTGTGTCATTGATGGGTATAACATGATTTTTGCCCTAATATTCAGCCTTAATTTGTTTATTGTGTTTAACATACTTGTCTATGGAATGTTAGATGGTTGGTTTTCTTCCATTTTAGTGATCTTGATGTGGCTAAGTTAATCACAGAGAAAATAAGAATTTGACCGGAACTGCAAGATATGCAAGCATGAACACTCACCTTGGCATTGGTATGCTTGTGGTTTCTTTATGTTGAAATCCTGTACTTCCATATCTTTTTTTGGAGGTTTATTCTTTCCCCCTCCCCTCCTCTTTCTTGGCATTTTAGTGATCACACTCGTGTTTATCTTGCTTCTTCATTGCACAGAACAAAGCCGCAGGGATGATTTAGAATCGCTTGGATATGTTCTAATGTATTTTTTGAGAGGAAGGTAACCAAATTTATCCACCTTTATTTTCTCTTTTAGTTTGACTGGTCCATTTTATAGTAAGCTTTGACATCTATTTCAGTCTTCCTTGGCAAGGGCTTAAAGCTGGAACTAAAAAGCAAAAGTATGAAAAGATTAGCGAAAAGAAGGTGTCGACTTCAATTGAGGTGAGGAGCTTAGACAAATTGTTTCCTGATGTTAGAATGTGGAAACAGTCTCTTTGCAAAAAAAAAAAAAAAAAAAAAAAAAAAAAAAAATGCAAGGGGAAGGCTGCGTACATATACGCCCATCCTTTCCCTACCCCCGCAAGGCGGGAAGCACTTTGTGCACGGGGTGAACTTTTTATGCTTAGAGCGCATGTAGAGTTTAAACTGACAGGAGATTTTATCTTCCTCAGTCCTTGTGTCGGGGTTACCCAACAGAATTTGCATCATACTTCCATTACTGCCGTTCTCTGAGGTTTGATGATAAGCCAGATTATGCTTATCTAAAAAGGATCTTTCGTGATCTTTTTATTCGTGAAGGTATGGCCTTTAGCTTGTGCAGGCAATGTTATCTTCTCACATGACTAGATCATGAAACATATGAAGTGCTCTTGCAGTTACTGACTAACAGTTCTCCCTGCTTCAGGATTCCAGTTTGATTATGTTTTTGACTGGACTATTTTGAAGTATCAGCAATCACAGATTGCAACCCCACCTCCTCGTGCTCTGGTGTGTGGTGCACTTGACAAGCTCATGTTTTACTGTCAGCTAATGCAATGCATTAGAATTTTATACTTATCTTTTTTCAGGGTCCTAGTGCTGGAACAAGCACTGCAATGCCTCCTGCCATTGCTAATGTTGATCGACAATCAGGTGATTTTCTGCATGTTTCCTTGTCTCGCTTTAACACACACATATGCATATAGATATATTGCTAAAATGAATATCATCTCTTGTTCAACATTTTCCCCATAATAGCATCTGACAGGTTCTAATTTAGTGATGATAATGCCATTGAATTGCTTCGACTTGTGGACACATGCAGCATTATTGTTTTCTTATTTTTTGATTATGAGAAAAAATAATAATGTTAATACAAAATAATTAACTATTGGAGCAGTTGGCTATCTTACTTGGTATTGGAGTAGGTCCTAAGTCCAAATTCTATGCGCCCATTTATTTAACCCCGTTTAGTCTTCACAAATTTAGGTCTTGATGGGGGGGGGAGGGAGGGAGGATTCAGATATATAAGAATAATTGGAGCAGTTTGTTGCTTCATAAATAATTGTCATCATCATCAAAAGGGTTTTTGATGGTATGTTGGCTTAAAGTTTTAGAGCAGTTGATTGCTTAACAAATAATTATCATCATCATCATCATCAAAAGGGTTTTGGATGTTATGCCAGCAATTGATAGTTGAAGGTGTACTTTTAAATCCCAAAGAGGACTTGAACCCAGGTCTTTGTTTTCTAGAGGGGCTTTTGAGTGGCATTCTTTTCGATCTGCATATCTTAGTCGACAAGTTCTCGTTCCTTGTTATCTTTATTTTCAGCAAGATTACTGGATTTCTAGTTTTGATGTCCACTGTTGTGAGAAACTTAATATGCTTAACATTATATTGCAGGCGGTGATGAAGGAAGGGCTACTGGTTGGTCCTCATCAGATCCTACTCGTAGAAGATACTCTGGAGTTGGTGTAAATGCTGGAAGTTTATCCAAGCAAAAAAGTCCAGTTGCTGAACCTGCTGTGAATAAAGACAATTTGGTAGGTCCTTGCATCTTGATGGTAGGCTCAACTCATTTATGTTTTACGAGTTGCTTCTTTTCATTCATGTCTGAAGTTTGCTCTGGTAAAAATATGTTGGTAAGATCAAAAATGTGGTGGTCAGAGTCATAAATCTTGTGGCTTTTGTTGTTTGTTGGTATGGCAACTACAGAATGGTACAGCTTAAGATCTTAGATAACGCCATGGACAATACAAAAATATATTAATAAGATTTGGAATGAAGCAAAATAATGGTATGTTGCTGATATAAGAAATTGATCAATTTTGTGAACAAACACTGCAACACATTTCACGAAACCAAAGTTGTTAAAATTGGGGTTTTAACTCGAATTGTTGGGAGGCTTCTAAAAATCTGATTGTAGAATCAGATCCTAAATCAGAAGATTCTACCTTTAAAGAAAGAAATTAATGCTTAAATAAAGGATTCACCTGTTGCACAAAGTGCTTCTCGACTTACTACAGAGGTAGAGGGAGGGTGAGCGTATATGTACGCAGACTTCTCCTTACTTTTTGCAAAGATGTTTTTACGTCTCGAACCCGTGATCTCGAGATCATAAAAGGAGCAACTCGACCGTTGCGCCAAGGTTCACTCTCAAATTAATGATTAAATAATAAAAGAAAAATCAAAAGAAGCATGAATTACGCCTGCCAAACAGATATTGTCCATGATAACTTTATTTAGGCACTAATAAGTAATAACCATAGTAAGACCAAAAGTACGTATCAATTTTATAATGCCCAATATGTCACCGGATCAAAGCATTCAACTTGTAGTGTGTGGAAAGTAGATGTAAAATGATTTGAAGATTAGGATTCCCCCCCCCCCCCCCAAAAAAAAAAGAAGAATTTGTTCTTCAATTTCATTTTGGTTTTACTTTTAAACTGAAGAAAAAGGGAAAAACAACAGTTTTTTTTAATCATTTGAGATCAAATGGACCCTTGAAAGAATTACATGGCCAGAAAATAGTGTTTGTTGCATCAGAAGAAAACCAAAAGAGTGGGGTGGAGGGGAAAAAAAGGCAAATCTGGGAAAAATAGAGGATAAGAAAGTAGAAGCGAAATTTGGGGAAAAACCAAGGAAGAAAAAAAAGGAAACATGAGAAAGGAAAAATCTTAGCCTGATTATCCGATTGAAGATGATTATTCTTGCACCTTTTCAACTCTGTGGAGCTTTCTGCCGTCATCTTATAGTCATAGTTGTAACCTAAAGTTCACCTCATAGGGCTAACAAATTTCTTTTTAACCATATTTTTCACCTCAGTGGTGGGCCTTTTTGTTACATTGTGGGCTTAGAAGTTTCTGAGTCCTGCTTTGAGATGTCCTGCTTTGAGATTTAAAATTGCACACTGGCATCAAAAAGAAGAGAAGATTTAACATCTTTTTTATGCCCCTCCAATGCTCTATAAGAACTTAGAATCTGCCATAACAAACCAAGTTTTGAATATTATGAATTTATGGGCTAAAATATGAAACTTGGCATATTTATATGTGAAAACGCATCAGTTGTGTAGCATGAGACATATGCCCTTTGATATGCAGATGAGCAAAATCTTCATGATTATGTTTTTCCCCCTATTTATGCATGCATAGATGTAGATTTACTTGCACATGGCTATGGTTTTTTAGCTATGTGTGACTAAACTTTAGTTGATGGCTATTCGCACTACCATATCATGGTTGACAAGCACTTTGAGAGAACCTGTGTCTTGATATGTTTATCTCTATTTGCTAGAACATTGTATGTTTGCATGTTGTTTAGTTTTTGATTAGTTTTAATCATGTTTTGTTTTCTTGTTTTTGTTTTTGTTCGCCCCACCCCTCTTTTTTGAAGTCATTGTTTTGGTTGTGGCCTTGGATATGTGGTCTCATATTTGATTACGACTATCTTTTGATATACAATGACCATGTCTTCACATCTTCTAATATTTTCATATTACGAATGATGAAACTTGTATTTTGAGGTAATTATTTCCTAATGAAGGCAGTTAATTGCTTGAGAATCCCTTCATGTGTGAATTCAACCCAAAGTTATGAAACTGCCATTTGGATCTGCTTCATGAGGCAAGACAAAAATGTTGAAGGGATTTCGTGGTTTTTTCTTAACGGTCTTGTGTTAGGATATTTGGTTACGTAATATAATGACTTTTAGACAAAGTATTGATGTTTGAAATCATGCAGTTATCTGGTTCTAATTTTATGCGTTCAAGTGGGTCATCAAGGCGAGCTGCTGTCTCTAGTAGTCAAGACGCCATGATTCTTAGTGGTGAAGATTTTGCTCGCTCTCGCACCACTGAGGCAAGCCCAGGAGCACTTCGCAGGATCTCTGGCGGGCAAAGGGGTTCACCTGTTGTATCATCAGAGCCCAAGCGCACACCCTCCGGTAGAAATTCATCAAACATAAAGAATTTTGAGTCCACTCTCAAGGGTATCGAGGGCCTACACTTCAATAACGATGAGAGAGTGCATTACTAGCCCCGCTGCTGGTTTCCTTTCTTTCCCGTATGTAAAGTTTTAAGAGAAAAATATATACTGTATCATGTACTCAAGAGAATATGTTGGTTTTTGTGTAATCTGTTTGAGATAAGCTGCAGGCTGATACAGAAGGTACCACGAGGTGGGATATAATTCATTAGAAACTACATGATAAAGAAGAGACCAAGGAGCAGCAGAGTTGAGTCTAACCCCACCTAGATGAGGCTTGGCCAATGCAGTTTGAGGTGTGTTGGCATGGTTTCTCTTTGTTTTACCCTGTTTTCCTCTCTTTGACTTTGATCTTTCTATATTCATGGTTCCATCAACATTGTAAGCTATGTTTGCTGGTTGGAACCATTTCAACAACGGTAAAATGTAAGTAGTTGATGGACAAATTGTATTCGAATCTCCCAGATGTGAATTTCGAAGAGGCCTTATTTATTAAGATTCTCTTTTAGACAATGGACCAAAGTCTTTTGGAGGCTGCGAGGCATCTAGGTTCATTTCTTTAATAAGCTTCTCGGTTCTAGACTGTTGCTGTTTCATCACTTGGAAGTGACTTGTGACTTGAGAAATGCTCAATTATGTGCATCAATGCTTAATGCTAGTATGATCATGAATTATTCTTTTGGTTTGCTCTCTGAGTGTTAGGAATAAGGCTTCCTCCAACATCACAGGCCTAACGAGACATCAAACGGCCACAATATTCTTTATAACTATCATACAACCATTATAACCTTCTTCGCTCTCAGATTGTTAGCAAATTTTTAAGCATGATTTTATAAGATCTGATTTTCTGAAGTCTGATATATCAGCGTTGCAGTGTTTGTTGTGTCCACTCGAGCAATCCCTCCAAGGTGGATGTTTGCTTTGTAACAACTTTTGTGAAGATGTATCTGAGCTGTTGACCAGCGTGAAACAAGTCCTTTGGAATGGAGGCAAGGGCAATGGATATGTTGGTTGTTCTATGCCAACTCATGTCATCAAACCTAGTATCAGTTGTTCAACTTTGTCCAAGGTTGCCTTTTTTTTGGGTTGGATCAACCGGTGTATAGAGTTATATTCCGATTAATCTGATTTGAGTGTTGTTAGGCTCAATTAGGGGGAACCATCCTAACGTAGACTTTTTAGTTTTAAACTTGAGAAGACCTAATACTCTTAGTCACTATCATTTGTCATTATATAACTATGAATGACCCGAGATAAAATTTTATTGACCGACATCTTTAGCATTTCTAGATGCATGTGTCTAAGATGAGTACCTAGATTGACTTGTCTGCAAAAACCAGATCTCACAATGCTGCTTAAAATAAGCTGAAATTTGATCCTGTGTCTCACGTCTTGAAACTAGATTCAGATGGCCTTCCGCCCTTTTGATGACTGCATAAAAAGAAATGATCATAACAGGGAACAAGGTCTTTGTTCTTGAAGATGCATAGATTTGGACCATGCTCTAGACCAGGAACCTAAGAAACTAACTTTCGAAGTGTTTATATGTCCCTCTGTTGTGGGGTTTTCATCAAATTGATGTATATGTTCCCTGTGAATGGAACAAAATACCAAAGTAGGGGATAACCCCACATGGCTCATCTTCAAGATGTTCACTAGGTTAAAAAAAGGGGGTTATCTATTTTCATAATGTGGCATGAATTTTTTTGCTTTCCAAGGAAAAGGCACATTCAAGAGTCCAAGTTCAGGGATATTTAGGGTTTTGACTCAGTCAATCACCTTTTTCTTTTCCAAGTAGAAGAGTCCTAATCGTGGCATTCATTTCTTCCCACAAGTTGATCATGACATAGTACTACGAGGGAAACTTGTTCACCGACACACAAAATGAAATATAGAGAAAGGTACTTTCAGATAAGATGAGACATGGTTGGTCCAATGGTTCTGCATAGATACTCCTTGGTCTCAAATTCAAATTTTATATATGACAAAAAAAATTATCAAGAGAATCTAATTTGATTCGAATCAAATTTAATAAAAATCAACGTAACTTTTAGTTACTAGTAGTTTATTTTAAAAAAAGGGGGAAAAAAAGATGAGGCATATAGTTAATAGCATTGAATACTACTCAAAGTACAAAAAGGAACTGCACGGAAATTATGGAAGTTATCTCAGGAAAAATTGCCTAAGAGAGCAAACCTAAATCATGAATTTCCCTCCACAATGATACCAACATGCATGAGGGAAGGAATGAAATTTGAGTAAAACGGTGGATACAAAAACATTTGGAGATTGATGCAAAAGCTTTATCCAAGACCAAACAAAGAAAAAGACCACTTGCAATCCCAATTGTTGAGAGAACCTTTCAGATCTAAAGCAAGTTGGATACACATCATCACTTTTGACATGAAACTGATGACGATTGTATAATAAACGTATCAAACTAAAAAAGCAGCACTCGGCTGCAAGGAAAGATACCACTATGTAAAGGAGGACTAGTTCTACTTGAACTCAACAACTGGAGTGGGACATGAAATGTTTGCCATCTACCATGAACAATAGAATCGTAGAGGACTAGACAACATGATAAATTCGCCTCTTAATGAATCTAACAATTAGCTCAAACCGCATTAGCTAGGAGATGTCTGTCGGTCAAGCACAAAAAGAAAAAAAAAAGACAGCATGATAAACAAAAACCTATTAGAGGTGGAGGCGGAGTTGGAAATTATTAAAACACCGGGGAATAATGCACAGACATGAAGTTTGGAGAGCTTATTTTGGCATAAATTGCATAAGTACAGAGATACATGAAACAAAAACGAAATTGAAAAATTACTCGAGCATTGGCCTAGATTTGGGAAGTAGGATGCCCGAACAGATTGCTGTAGCAATGACACCCTCCAAATCCTTGATAAAGAAAGAAAAGAGAGCCAATGTTCCCTCAAGAGGGCTGGTCTTGTTCTATGTCCCAAACAATCTAAAGGCTTGTAACAAATCCTCCTTTCATATTATTTGGACATAGAATTATCCCATGTTGAATCAGAACTGTCCATCCGATTTAACTGATGCAGATTGCAACTCTAGCAAACATGCTTGGCACTTCCTACAGTGTGGAAGATTTGATTCAGATAGTACTACCACTATTGGAAGCAATCTAGTATTATGCCATTTCACTGATTCTAACTCTCCCTAGATTTATTTCACTAAAATAATTTGGGGATTTTGAGCTATGACAATCTATGAAACACAGGTATAGACATGGCCACAAATGCACATACAAGAAGGGATTAGAAACATGGTAAGTGTTGGAGGAATGATGCATTTAACGTGGCTTCAATTTTTAGGTACCCATACTCCATAGGTAGCATCTTTTGCAAGGTCAATAGAACCAAACTAATAGGTTTTGGATGACTCAATCTTTTGGCTCAACTTTATCCCAATTTTGCCGAACCCCTTTTTTCACCTTGAATTGGGAAAATATGCAGAATTTCTTACTTTTCATGGAGGATTAGATGCAGTAATTGGCGGCCGAGTAATATCAGTCAGCCATAAACTTTGCATTTGTGGATGGAATCCCCCGAAAAGGGTTAAAATGGCAGTTCTCGCTTCTTCAGTGGTACCAAATAAATGGAACTTCAGAAGACAGACAGGTAAAAGAAACCTTGCTTCTTCTTTTCAGTTTTCTTATAAGAGGTTATTTTACCAGGATTTGGACAGGGAACTTAAAGTACAGACCAAGTCGAACTGGGTTTTATTATATGAAACCTATTTAAAACCGAGCCATAGGAGGAGAAGAAAGGCAACCCTAGTCCTAAAAATCCGAAAAATCAGGCAGTCAGAAAATAGAAACTCCAATAGTTCAAGAAATTTTGACAACAATCAAGATCCAAATACGCAGAAACCACAAGACAAACATCAAAGAGGCGGCAACGAAATTGGGAAAAATTAGATTTTAGTAAAACTGGCCGACAAGTTTATGGGCATAGTATTTATATAGTTAAATGGATCTAGCATCTGAGGAAGAAGAAAAACACAGTCCACAAACTTCAATTTATGGATATTCATAAGATACCATACCACAAAATTCACGAAGGCAACGAAGAAGAAAAATTTAGATTTTAATCAAATTGGATAATAAATTTTCAATGGATCCAACGAAGAACACAAACAAAGCACCATAACTTGGAAGAGCCACAAATATGGAATTTAGGATTTCAATTATATCAGACTTAGAACTTCCTCAGACACATAAGACTTTGTAGAATAACCCATAAAAGGAAAAACATCAAGAACACCAGAAACTTTAATTACATTAAAAGGAAAAGTAAAAATATTGAAAAATAGAAAATACCCAAGAATCACCACCATCCATAGACAACATTGGAGCAAGTGTCTTTGATCCACTTAAGGCTCTTCCTTAAAGAACCCTTCATCTTACCCTCAACTGAGTAGACTTTATAACTAGCAACCCTTTTCTTCCTCTGCAGCTCAGGATCGTTAAAACTCCAATTTTTCGAAGATGACCCAAGACTGCTTTTCATTTTCTTCATCCTAGTTTCCTTAACTATGTTCCGAGGTGGTTGTGTTGTTGAAACATAGGATGCACTGTAACACCTCAGATCATGCATGCTTGAGGGAGGAGGTTTGGCCCCATGGTAGCTCTCAATCTGCATCATCCTCCCATCTCTGCATGACTTGGATCTATAGTCCTCCATTAGCAGAAAAATCGAAGATTTTGCTAGAGGGGGGGGGGGAGAGAGAGAAGAAAAAGAAGCAACTGGGTTTAGCTTTCTTTTCCTATGTGGGTATTAATGGGATTTAATAATTAATAATTTTTTTTCCTCCATTTGGGAAGTGAAGATTTTCACGTATGTTTTGTTGGCTGGTGATGACTAACAAAATTGTGATCTATTTAGCATCATTTTAACTATCGACTCTTTTCCTCTTTACAAGATTATTTTAATTATTTTATTTCAATTTTAGTGCAAATTGCCCTTTTGCTTTCAGATTCGGACGTGACGCCGCTGACTTTCCCCCTCTCTCTCTCTCATTTTTTTTTCTAAATAAATCACGTATTCAAAAATTATTTTGACACTAAGCTCAAATCAAATTAAATTCTTAAAAAATAAATTTTTTTAATTGATATTTTATCTATACACAATATTAAAATATAAAATATTAATAAAGAAAATAAAGATTCTATCATCGAATTAATTAGGATTATTTTTTTAATATTTTTTTACCTTAAGATTATATTGACTGATTATTTAACGTAACTCTCAATCTTTATCTGGATTTGATGCCAACAACAAAAGAGTTAAAATAAAATAAAATAAAATTAAAATTAAATCAAGAGAAATCGAGATATTTTAAAGGCCCGAGCTGTATTTGAGTCATCAAAGATGATATTCAATATGATGAGATGAGCCATCAAACTTGAAATTTTTTTATAAATGAGACCACGGTAAGAAATATAAAATTGATAAACTTTTTGATTTCGTTTTTTCTTATATTAATTATGTAACGTCAACGGGTTTCAATTTAAATGGTATCTCTTTTCTTTTTATGATAATAGATTCAGATTCAAATTTTGATACGTATAAAAAACTCTTAATTATGTAATATAATTATTGTGGATAAAAGCTTTGATCTTTCATGCCATGTCAAATGAATAGGAAAGGTTGACTGCTTACAGTTTTTTATAGGATTTCATTGTCAATAAGTGCTAAATCATAGAATTTGGTGCAGACTAAAAGGACTCCACAGCCCACACTGACTCTGTTAGAAGAAAAGGCTAAACGAACCTTCACACAGCAAAACAGAAAGTAAAGTAGTCCCCAACCGCCTAAGATGATTCCCTCGTTAGAATAGAAAATTGCTAACCTTGAACAACCCACTATAGGACAAAGAGAAGTGAGAAAGGAACAGATAATAATTTATCGGGAAAAATATTAAATTATTTAATTAAAACTTAAGTTTGAATTTTAAGAATAAAAAAAATCATATTAAGAAAATTTTTCTTAAAGATAGATTTGACTATAACTCAGATTGAATTAATCTAAATATAAATCTGAATATTAATTAATAGGAAAGTGCTCTATAACACTAAAAAAACAAAAAAAGAGAGATTGACGGCAGAAATTCTATCTTTTTTTTTTCCTGTTTTTTTTTTTGGGGGGGGGGGGAGGGAAATTCAAATTCTTGTAACTTAATGTAATCCTCTCAACCTCTGTTGTGAGACAGAGTAACCTTAGGGCTTGTGAGACAGAGTCCTCTTTTATTGTGATTTTTAAGTACATGAACTACCAGAGTGGGCCTTAGGATCATAACATGTTTTACAGATTCAATCTCTCACACACACAAAGGTAGATCCAACTTTCATTTATTAAAAAAAAAGGGCACCAACCTCTCCTCCTAGACAATTAACATGGTGGGTGTCCCACAAAATTTGACCACAGAGAGAGAGCGATGAAGATTTTGAATGGTATGAAGCACCGAAAGGACCATGATGTTAAAAAGGGGAATTCAAAGCAAGATTTCCATAACTTTCATCATAGAGCTTCATGTGACTTTCTTGTTGGGACAGCATTTGTCTTCTCTTTTGTGCTTGTGCATGAAAGCACAGGACCAGAGCATTCCAATCAGACAAATCTTGGTTAGATTTTCCAAAAAGTTGTGCTTGTCCCAAAATTCATTTTTAAAAGCAATACACGCAAACAAAGAACAAATTTTCTTTTCCTTTCTTCTCGGACAGTTGAAAGAGCTCATCCCCATTCATGGTGAACATTTCATGAAGTTTCAAGGCTAATGTTATTACCACACAAAGTACACGCAGACATGAAAACATGGGAGCACATCACGTTTACTACAGAGCATAACACACCACTAGCAATGCTCTTTAGGAGAGCAACCAAACTGGAGAAACCTATCAATTGGGTGTGGACCGATCTACAAAATTTGAGGTCAATCTTTAATTGAACTTTTATCAGGGTTCTAAACATATCTGTGATCCAAATTGATCGACAGCTTACTAAAACTCAACCATGTTCCAGCTTAACAAAACCATATAGGGTAGAGGGACTGATCCTAGGTCAAGGTCCAGTATAGTGGCATCCCTCTGATTCGTAGTATTAAGTATTCAAGCGACAGAGTGGCTCAACTATAATGTTCCTTTCAAAGTGAGGAATACAATATCAAAGTTTAATGATTGTTCACAAAACAACAAATCACGGGCACAAAGATGTACCAATGGACAAACTAGTTCTGAGAACTTAACCGGTTCAAACTGCTGGTCCTTAAAGTGTCTCATTGGGACCCCATAGAGGACTTAAACCCTATTAAAAAAAATAAAAAATAAAATAAAGCGAGAGAAACATCTGAGACAGAAGTAACTCAATCCTAATTTTTCCTTGGTTTCGAATCAACACATCGCAAATTATTTGGATGGATGGATGGATGTGTGGAAGTAAGAGGAGAGTAAGGAGCTCAATCCCCTTTTATCAAAAATAAAAAAAGATGAACAAAGGAATAATTTTACTTCATCCAAATAAGGAAAGGTGCATCAGGCCTAATCCCCTACATTCATCATGGTAGAATAGTGGTAAGAAAGACTAAAGAGAAAAATCCTAAATTAGTTGCAGCAAATTTGACAGAAACAGCACATTTGATTCCCTGCCAGTATACACAGATAGATGACAGGAAAGTCACCAGAACAATAGAATAGGAGCATTATCAACTTATAGAAAATGAAATTAGGGCAAAAGGCTGAGTTTGATACATTGATCGCCATTGTCATTGTCTCATCAAATAAAGTATTTCCCCACAATTGAAAAGCAAAAGGCATAAGTTTGAAACATTAAACGAACCAATCCAAATATAAAAACAAAATTAGGACATACGGTACAAAATCCTACCAGCAACAAAACTTGCAAATATAGACGCCCTCACTCATACTGAGATGAGCAACCTCCCAATCCCCCTATGTGAATGTGCAGGCCACATATCATTAAATTAACAGATATGTTCGGCAACATTAATTTAAGACACTAGACTGTTGGACAAGGAAAAGGGGAAAACAGAAAAAAGCCAAAAAAAAAAAAAGAAGGAAAAAAAAAAGGAAAGAAAAGAAAGAGGGACACATTAAGTAACACTTGCATATAAAGAACCCAATACCTCTTCCAAAAATCCCTTAGAGGAGATCGGCAACATTTGATGGCAGCTCCTCTATGACCACATTATAGAACTTCTGGATGTCAAACAGCATTCTCTCGTCTTCCCTAGTCACAAAGTTAATGGCAACACCTTTTCTCCCAAACCTTCCACTACGTCCAATACGATGAAGGTAATTTTCTGGCTGAGTTGGGAGATCAAAGTTGATGACAAGGGAAACTTGCTGCACATCAATACCACGAGCCAAGAGATCTGTAGTAATGAGAACACGGGAGGAGCCAGAGCGGAACTCACGCATAATGATATCACGTGTGTTCTGGTCCATGTCTCCATGGGTGGCAGAGACTGTGTGGTCACGACTTCTCATCTTGTCGGTAAGCCAATCGACCTTGCGCCTAGTGTTGACAAAGATGACACTCTGGGTGATAGCAAGAGTCTCATACAGATCACATAGTGTTTCCAGTTTCCACTCTTCCTTCTCAACATTAACATAAAATTGCTTGATACCCTCAAGGGTAAGCTCCTCACGCTTAACAAGAATTCTCACAGGTTTGTTCATGAACTTCCTTGTGATCTCAAGGGCCTCAGGTGGCATTGTAGCAGAGAAAACACCAACCTGGACTTTAGCTGGCAGCAGCTGGAAGATATCATAGATCTGATAGCACAAACTACATTAGAATAAGCTGTATTAAACTGCATTCAAGATGTTCTAAAAAGTCAAGATATTCCAAGCAGTCATGTCAATGAATTTACAGGATTGAATCAATAGTATGGTTTCAACACCAATAAACAATTTAAACACAGTGTATTCCTAAACCAAGTGTTAAGCAAAGAACATAACAACCTGGAATAAGCAAATACAGAAAATCACATAGAACTTGACTTTCAGCTGACAAGGTGTGCAACAATAAAGGTTCCATCCTCTGATCCAAAAGAGTGAAAGTGTGTCTCAGTTAGTCCATGACTGAATTATTTCTTAAAAAAAAGAAAATATATATATGTATGTATGTATATATATATATATATGTATGTATGTATATATATATATATATATATATATATATAAACATATATGACACACAATGAAGCCTATCTCTTGACAATAACATAAAACTAAATCACATTTAATCCCTGCTAACGACTGGCACCAAACTGAAATATCACCTGCAAGCATGTGTTATACCATGTTACTTCTACTATGACTTGGACATCAATAAGAAAATGAATATCATGGCTCAACCCCACAGGCTCTTGCTAAATAATAGTACCAAACCGTTAAAAGGTTATGTACATCAGAAGCACGAAACAGATATTTAGAAAGCAGGATTAATATCAAAGAAATTGCCGTCACAAACCTGATCCTTGAAACCTCGGGAAAGCATTTCATCAGCCTCATCCAACACAAACATCCTAATGTAATCAGGGCGAAGAGATTGCCTTCTCAACATGTCAAACACACGCCCAGGAGTGCCAACAACAACATGAACACCACTGGAAAGAATGCGCTGGTCCTCACGGACACTGGTTCCACCAACACAAGCATGAACCTTAACACCAAGATAGTCACCAAGAGCTCGCATGACCTTCTCAATTTGTTGTGCAAGTTCTCTAGTTGGTGCCAAAACCAAAGCCTGGCACTGAACTAGCTGGTAGTCAAGTTGCTGCAAAATTCCAGAGCAGAAGGTTGCTGTTTTACCAGTTCCAGACTGAGCTTGTTGGATGACATCAAGGCCCTTGGTGAATGGAACAATTCCTCTTTGCTGGATTGCAGAGGGCTTCTCAAAACCTAAATAAAAGTTAGAAAATGTAACATCAGCAACAACACAAGAGGAAGAATGATACCATGAAATCATAAAAGCTGAAGTTCAGTATTTTTATGATACAACACCTTGAAAAATTTAATAACTTCTGAATCCTAAAGCGTGCAAAAATTGTTGATTATGGAAGATAAAGAAGATCTTAGCCAAACCAATCTGAAACTCATGCAACAGGTGGGAAAGAGAAAGGGGTGGGTAATTCAAGACTAATTTCTACAAATGAATCACTCAGTTTTAAGAGGAAGAATGACCTTAAGAAACAAACATTCATCTAAGGCCAAAATCCCCTGTATCGTGTAGGATTTTGACGTAAGAAACTTTTCCACAGCATAATGAAATAATAAAACACTCATAGATCCTCATTGTCCTTACCATAAGCATAAATGCCTCTAAGGAGGTTCTCTTGCAGCCCCATGGAATCAAAACTGTCATAAACCTCATCATACATTGTAAAGAAATCATCGCCTCCTTCATTAGAAAGTCTGATCATGAAACAATATCAAAAGTTAGCACCACATTTAAAAAACTCAAAGAAAAGGTACCCACATCTGGCCACACACAATAATACATACATCTCATTCATTTTGCTATCATACTGACGAGCATCAAATTGTGAACCTTCTGGTGCCACTCCTGCCATGTTTCTGAAAAGTGAAAGTACACCAAATGTTAGTGAATAATCAACATACAAGGGAAAAATATAATAGTTCTCGGAGAAAAAGGCTGTCTAGACAATATAATAGTTGTAAGAGAAAAAAACTGTCTAAATAAGAACTATAAATTGCTAAAAAAATCTTCGGTCTCATAATCTGGAAGCCAAAGCTCATTCAATCAAGAAGCACAACTATAAGTAAGACACCACAAGAGAAATATCAAGCAGACAACACTAAAAAAAATTGTTCTATACCATCATCAGACAACTATCAAGCAGTATTTGAACTATACTGCTTTATGCCTTCACAAGCTATATCTTTGGAATGCTCCGTGACACTCCCAGTTTCAGCATGGAACCAAAGGGCAGAATCATGTACCAGAAGAGCCAAACTTGCGAACCATACCAAGAGATTTACAAGCATTAAACTTCTGTTTCAGTATTAGGAGAAGTCATTGCAAGGGAAAATTGGCTGTCTGAAAAATTAGATACTAATCTTTAATCAACAGCCAGTGCTTTTCCAACTTCTCCATGGTGTACAACTAAAGAAAACATTAAACTTCGGTACAGTATTAAGAGATAATGCAATAAGGTTAAATGGGTATCTAAGTAATTAGATTTCTCATATCAAAAGCCACTGCTTATGACACTAATCCAAAGTTCAAATGACCTTGATGCAAGAGGCGATTAAATAAACAACAAAACAATTACTTTCTCATTTAGAATGGAAGAAATTGATAACAGTATTTATCGACATTACATAAGAAGCATGAACAAGAAAAATCAATTTCAGAAGAACAATTTAAAAGTAATCCTTTGACGAGCAACACAAATCTATCACTGATAACAACCTTAAACAAGATTCTACAGTTACTTTCAAATTCTTAAACTACACATAAATCTAGAAATTTAACCGATACCAATTATTTAAAAAAAAAGTTTCATAGCACAAGAATGAAACAAAAAAATAAACAAATTCATCATGCTTATTAAAGGATCTGATTCTTCGGAAACGTCCTTCAACAAAACCTAAAAAGAAAAAGATCAATATCACATGAAAAATAACCTATTAATTCATGAAAGATATAAGCCCAATCACATGCGAATCACACCCAAATACAACTTAAAAAAAAAGGCAATAAAAGTGAACAGATCATTAGGCTCCAAACTTTTACACGCATAATCAACCAGATCAACATAAGATCACATCGAAAGTTCCAAAAACCAACGACAACGACAACAATAACATAATCCAAACAAAAAAAAAATCGATACCCAGATACAGAATCATCGGAATCCGTGAAAAACCAGAGCAAAACATCAATCACACCCAAAAATACAAAAATTAAGAAAAATAGGAGGTCTAAAAACACGAATCCGAAAAATCAAAACTCTAAATAACAAACAAATTAACCCCAGATACTAAATCATCAAAATCCATGCAAATAAAGACCAAATACCTAATCAAACATAAAAATAAACAATACCAATATGATAAAGTAGTGAAATTTCAAAGGGGACAAACCTGAAATCGATTGATCAGACAAAAAAGCGATTTTGATTGCGATCTAGGCTTCCCCAAACTCCTCGGATCTACGGCCGTGGAGTTGAAGGAACAATAGTGGCGAGAGAGAGAAAGGGGCAGTGAGAGAGCGAGAGCGAGAGCGAGATGTTAAGATTAGGAAAGGATGAGAAGCAAAGGCGAACCTGCGCGGATGCTCGATTTATACGAAAGGTAGGCCTTTTGGGGTGCCCTCGATGCCCTTGTTTCTTATTTCCCATTCTGACCTTCTTCTTTTTCTTTATGACTTCTGAGTCCGTTTGGGAACAGGAGTTCTCGTATCCGAATTTGACTTTTGTTTTTAGTAATTTCTCAAATTATAGACGGAGTTTCCATTTTTGCCTTATTTCCAAAATTAGAGATATACCAAGGAAATTAACTTAAGAGTATTTAAAGAAATATAATTTTTTTAAATAAATTTATTTTTTTAATAATGTCAATGTGATAGTACTTAAATAGTTATAATTTTTTTATTAACATTTTAAATAAATAATTTGAAAATAATTAAATGCTTTTTAATTAAAAATTTTGGACTAAGGTTTTGTTTTATTATATATATAATAGTTATGGTTTTTAATTCACCAGAATGTTCGCTAATAAATTCGACTCTCTCTCTATTACTTTAAATGTTGTACTTGTAAGGATTTTTTTTTTTTATTATTATACAAGACATTCGAATCTCGAGATTAAAAGAGAGAGATGTGACCAACGAGGTATCTTCTTGGGATATTGTACTTGTGAGATAGGGATAGAAGAAGATGAAGAGCTGAAGTCTTATTTCACATAATAATTAAATCCAGCATAGGTTTTTTTTTTTTTTAAAAAAAAAGGAACTTTATGATTGTCAAAGAATATCAATAAGGTGAGATACAAAAGTCAAAAGAAGATAAAGTTGGATTTATCACAATTTTATTAATATTTTATTATCATACATAACCTTTTTTTAATAATAATCAATAATATTGTATCATGTTAATCTGGTCATTTTATTGGTTTAACATTTTGTTTTCCTACCTTTACTTTCTTTTTATTTAAATTATTTTATAAAAAGATAATTTTGATGCAAGATGGAGTCGTTTGAAAACAATCTTTTTGCAAAAGTAAATAAACAAAAGCATTCTTTTTGAGGAATGTTTATGATTTCTGAAATTGGATGAAAACAGTAAGTTTCTATCTTGTCATACTTAAAGAATAGTAGGATACCATGAATCCTCCTTAGCTTCCAGTTGTCATTGGGATGTATTTGCCTCCCTGTAAAGTATAAACATAATCCCCCTTACAATTTGTGAGCAAGTTTTTCTCTTTTATAAGCTTTTTTTTTTCTCTTTTCTCATTATAATTCTTTCTTTGCTTATTACTATAATCCTTTACTACAACAGTCATGTTATATTCGATGAATAATTTTAACAAATTTTTTATTTTGAAAATCCTGTATTTTTATACAAAATTTTCATTTAAATTTAAAAAATGCTACGATTAGAATTAGGATTTGTAAAGGAGGAAGAGTAGAGAAAATAAGTAAAGAACAGATGATCTTCCCATTGAGACTTTTAGTGCTCAAAGAATAACATATTCTGCATGTTTTATACTGATAAATTTTGCAGGTCTACAAAGCTGTGAAAACAACATATCAAGAAGTAGGACACAGATCAAGTCAACTTCCGTGGTATCCACTTCTAGTCTGCTGAGCTTCATAACCCTTCTCCAAAAACCAGGTTTCAAGTTGCGGATCACATTCCTATGATTTCTCTATCACCCGAGTCATAAAAAAGTGGAACATTTTGTTATAACAAGGGATGCCTTTTTACCTAGGGTGCTGCATGGCCGATTCGAAATGAATGAGATTGCTTTCGGTGACTTTAAGCTGGCTCATACAAACCCAACACATGCCCATCAAGACACCGCATTGCTGCAACCTGCCAGAACCACCTTGTGAGGTCTCGTGGTCACAATTATCAAAATTCAGAACTTGTTACAAGTTGATGTCTGTGATTCAAGCTTTTGCCAATCACATCATTTTTTTGTTTTGGTTTTCACCAATTGGTATCCGGGTTTCCCCGACTAATCCGGTCCGAGTATTATGGGGTCCATTAAGGAGTTGACTCTCCCAAATCCTTTTTTACTATGGACTCGAACTTTAGACATCTGGTTTAAAGCGTCCGACCATTCAACCAAAGAAGTTTGGTTGCCAATCACATCATGTGGATTAATTATCAGTTGGAATGTCAAAATAATGCAATAAAGAGTAGAGCAAAACCTCTGCTTTTCCTTCAGTAACAAAAATGCTGCTTAGCACCAAAACTAAACAGAGACGTACAAAGAACAATAAAATGACTTAATCGAAAGGAATGTCTCAACTATTTTAGCTAGTCAGGTCTAATTTTGTAGGACAAGAGATCTGGAATCGGGAAGTGTTCATGGGATGAGGAAAGTGCATAGTTTAGCTAATAACTCCCAACAAATAAAAAGATTTAATGGGACTATAGTGATTAAAATGGCCCTGTAAAGGACCAAGGCAACACAAAAACAAAATCTTATGAATTATGCCTCAGGAAATGATGGCTTGTTACCTTTCCATGGATCTCATATTTAATGGGACCATCAAGCTCTGCACCCAAAGCCATTAGCTTTGTCACTGTAGTGTTGATGTCAGACACTGTGAAGGATAATAGAGATGAGTATCCCTTCTGCACAACATTTTCACTGTGGAGCAGGAGTTAGGAGCTCATTCAATCAAATAAAATAGAAACATATAGTCGGATGATAAGAAATTTCAAGAATTCATCAGAGATGCCATGTCCCAAATGCTCTCCTACCATAGAAATAAAAAGCATAGAAGAGGCACTTGCAACTAAAAGCCCCATTATTTATAAACAGCAAATCATAATTCTGGGCAAAGCATTAGGAAAGGAAACAATGAAACAAACTCCCATCTTGTAATGACCAGATCAATGCTGGCATTTGCTGTTAAGAGCTTAAAATAAACAAACAAATAAATTTTGCATAAGATCTGTCGAAGTAGTAGAAAGACAAATGCTAAAGTGACCAAATTGAGGCCAAGAAATGTTTGATAATACCTCGTTGCAGCACAACATGCACCTTGGAGCATCCAAAAGCTACAAAAGCCATCGGCTATTAAGGTTATTCAAAAGATTAAAAACACCAGGATCATGGGTGAAAGCCTTAGGAGATGGATTTGGTTGGAAAAGGTTAATGTAAATTCATCCGAGTACATTATAGCATGGAAATCCTCTAAAGTAGGATTTAATAAATGGAAAAACAAACTGAATATCCTATTTTTGGGGAAAACCTAGTATCAAGCTTCGTGTGTGGCACACTCCAAGTTAACATCGGAACCAAATGAAAACAAAATGCAGTTCAGTTGAAATGAGCTTTTGCAAATTTCTACAAATCTTCAGGGTTCTCTAAGCCTATGCCCCTAATTTTGCAATACAGATATTAATGCCAAAACATATCCGCCCTGTGTTTATGACTCTTCATGCCACACAAAACCTTTTCTTCTATGAAGTAATTCACTCATCTATCTTGTGCATTTAGAAAATCTTTCGCACTCCAAATTCAGAAGAAGAAAGAACGGATACTACAATTTTAAGATCAAGCATCTGTCAAAAAAAAACCAATTAGTATGCTTTCCGCCTACAAAATTTTAACTTCTTGGGAATAGCTTCCAATTTCCTCAAAAAATTGGAAAAATAAGGTTCCACGTTAATACGTAAATTACTAGAATAAACCATGATGTCAATTCCCTTTCTCAGCATTGGCTGACACAAACTCTGCCATAGGTAGAATTGCACGTCTACACAAACACATGATTTGCCCAAGAAAACGCAGTAGTTCAACTTGGACAAAGTGTCACCGACCAAATTGATTTCTTTGGCGAATGTCCCGTAGAGGCCAAGGGTGAGGGGTAGCTGCCGGCTGTCCCCTCTGAAATTTTAAGAAAAGAAACTCTATAATTTACAAAATTATAACCCTAAATGTCCTCCCTGAAATTATAACCTGGAACTCATATTCTATCCCCCCACCCCTCCCAATATAAATTTCTATCTTTGCTCAGTTGAACCACAAATTAAAATGACACTGAACCACTACTAATTTTTTTCATATCAATCGTTGATTCTTTTTCTTTACATAGTTTAATGCAAATAGTAGAACTCATAAAATGAAGAAAAAAACACACAAAAGGGTGTGAAGAACTATGTGGAGTCCAGTCACATATGGCTGCTGCTATTAGGTTAAGTTCACAAGCTATTAAGATAAACAAACAAAGCAAACCCTATTGGGTTATTTGGAACATTCCCTAGAACTAGGGAAGTCAATCGATAGATACCCAGAAAGGAGAACAAGTCATATTGCAAGAACTAACCAAAGCTTGAAACTTGATATTATAATGTTCTCCCATAAACATATCTACACAATTTTAATTTTGCAACGAATATATATATAGAGAGAGAGAGAGAGAGAAGGAGAGAGAGAAAGAGACCTGGGATTGGGAGAGTGCAGAAGAGCGAGCTTAAAAGGACCGGATTGAAGTTCAGCCCAACGAAGAGTGCAGACGTTGATGCTGAAATCTAACCCTTCTGAGTAGAATTTGGCCGCTCTCGGCACATCTCTATGTAATTGCAGCATCCACCTAAACGTGGCCATTTTGATCTCTCTCTTTCTCTCACTCTCTCTCTCTCTCTTCCCGATGAAGGGGAAAACGAAGGAAAAGGAAGCGGAAGGGAGTGAGCTAGGTGGCGGCCGGCCGGTTTCGTGCCAGGACCCTGGCCCACCCTGGAGTCGGGCCTAAACGGGTCAGAATGACAATCGGAATGGGTTAAGATAGATTTGGGATGATGTATAAATGGGTTTGGAATGTAACCAAAAAATAATAAATAAATAAATGGGTTTGGAAAGAATTTAGAATTTTGTATTTAAAATTGGATTTAATAATTAGTTCTATGATTTATATTTCATTTTTTTTCACAAATCCTAAATATTACAGTTTTTCTTTGATCTTTCTTACATTTTTAAATATTATAATTTAAAAATAAATATAATTTTAATTTTAATAACATTAGCAAGTTGAAGTTTAATTAACCAACGAGTAGTTGGTCTTGTGGGATGTGGTGTCAGATTTCTTAATCAATGTCTCATATTTAAATTTTGGGAATAGAAAAAATTATGCTGGAAGAGTAGTCCCAGAATGGACCACTGCAAATTCTAGACTGGATTAGTCGGAGTATAGCTCAAGATATCAGTTAATTAGATATGAGACGAGACGGGGCTGGGCCGGCCGGCCCTAATCCGGTTTCTAGGCAGGCCCAGGAATCGCGGGCCGGTTTGGCTTTCGTTCAGAGGCCTTCCCGAGCCGGTTCCAAAAATCTTTTACTTGGAACCGGCATGGCCCGGTGAACCAGGCCTGCCGTGTCGGTTCCCTTTTTTCACTCTGTTGTTTTTTTTTTTTTGTTTTTTTAACTCTCTTCTTTTTTATGTCATTGTTTTATTTAATTCTTTTTGACTCTTTATTTTTTAAAAAAAAAATTCTCTTTGTTTTTCTTTTTTCCTTCACTTTGTTTTTTTTTTTAACTCACTTAAAAAAAAACCAACCAATAAATAAATAAAAAAATAGAGATGCAAAAAATTTTTAAAGTGATTCCACCGAATTCGGTATATATTTATTATCAACCTCTTCACTTGAATTTTGAAATCCAATAATTTTTTATAGTTACATTTTTTTTATTTTTATACAAGGATGATTTTTTTTTTTACGTATTTACATTATTTTTCTATAAAAAAAAAATTATGCTTCTTCTTCCGAGTTCTTGAGGATGCCTTGCATCCTTTTTTCTGCATTCTTCCAATTTTTAATATAAATCAAGGATTTCAAAGTATTATCCGTCAAATTGGTACACTTTAATATATAAAGAGGTTTTTTCCACTAAGTGTTATTCTACCACCCTTCAGAAATGGAATAAAGAGGTTTTTAAAAATATTTTCTATTGGAAATGCAAGTAGGCAAGCAAGATTCGGGATATTCAATAATCTCCAGTTTATGGCAAATCTAGATATTTGCAGCAGTTAGAGAGAGATTTGTTGGATGATTACTATCACATTTTAGATATGGAAGAGACTTTCTGGTTTCAAAAGTCGAGATTAGATTGGTTTAGCAAAGGAGATCGGAACATGAGATTTTTTCATCTTACTACAGTCATTCGTCATAATTCTAACTAGATAACAAGGTTAAAGATTGATGGGGATTGGTGTTCCGAAACGGATAAATTAAAAGATCATGCTCACTCTTTCTTTTCGGGAATGTTTTCAATGGTTCGCATGAATACTTGGCCTAGTAAGTATGGGAGATGGCAACAAAGGGTATCAACGGAAGACCAAGAGGTTCTTGTTAAGCCAATGGAGGTAGATGAAGTAAAATCAACGGTTTTTCCGATGAAAGGACTAAAAGCTCCGGGTCCGAATGGTGTCCAACCACTTTTTTATCAGCAGTTTTGGGATGTCACTCAGCACTCTCTCCGCCATTTTGTTACGGAAACGTTTCGAGATGGTTGTTGTGGTTCAGAGTATCTCTAAGCTTTTATTATATTGATACCGAAGAAACCTCATCCAGAAGTGTTAGGGGAGAGTATAGGTCGATTAGCCTCCTGAATACAAACTATAAGATTTTGTCGAAAGTTCTGATTAATAGACTTCACCCATTTATTCAGAGATTAGTGGGTCTGTTTCAAAGTAGTTTTATGATGAGCCGAAGTACGATGGATAATATAATCGCAAGAAATTATTCATTCCATTCATCGCTCTTGTAGCAAACGTTGGAGTACGGTGCTGAAGGTGGATCTAAAGCGTGCTTATGACAGTGTTTCATGGAAGTTCCTTTGGCAAACTTTGTTGGATTTTGGGATTCCCTTGGCTTTGACTCGGCTTATTATGTTCTCGGTATCTAATGCTAGTTCTACAATTTTGTGGAATGGGGAGGCGATGTCCTCTTTTCCCTAGGGAAAGGTCTTCGGACAGGTGACCATTCATCTTCGTGCCTATTCATTCTTGTGATGGAAAGGTTATCATATATGATTCAGGATAGGGAAAGGTCCGGAAGATAAGTACCTAATAAATCATCTCACTTGGTGCCTAAGATATCTCATCTGTTTTTTGCAGATGATCTTATGTTATTTGCGGAAACTAAACCGAGATGCCTTCAATCAATTTTAGATTCCCTGCAGGAATTCTCTTCATGTAGTGATCTTGAGGTCAATCCAATTAAATCCAAACTGTTTGTATCTCCCCGGGCCCCAGCTTCTTTGAAAAACCAATTAGCTGCTCTTTGTAATTTTAGACTCACTGAAGACTTGGGGTGTTATTTGGGAGTTCCTTTACTTCTTGGGCGAGTCCGTGCTAGTACTTATTAGTTTCTCGTTGAGAGGGTGGCTAACCAAGTTGCTGCATGGAAGATGAAACTTCTTAGTACAGCTGGTAGACGAACCCTAATCCAGGCTATAACTTCTTCAATCTCTTCTTATGTTATGCAGGTTGCTTGGCTCCCGACAAGTATATGCAATCAGTTGGATTTATGGAATCACAGGTTTCTTTGGGGAGACTCAGATGACATCAAACGGATTCATAATGTGGGGTGGGATAGTGTTTGTCGTCCTCGTCACCAAGGGGTTTGGGTCTTCGTAGAAGTTGAGATATTAACAGAGCTTTCTTTGCTAAGCTGGGTTAGAGATTGATAAATGAAAAGTCAAATCTATGGTGTCAGGTTTTGATACAAAAATATTTGCATGGGAATCACCTGCTTATGAACAATCGCTGTACAGGTGGCTCAACCTTGTGGTAGGGTATATTGCGAGCTCGGGATGTATTGAGACAGGCCCTTAGATGGCAACTTGGAGATGGGTCCTCGATTAATTTTTGGTCGGATCTTTGGGTGAGAACTCAACCTTTGATGTTTAGTAGGGAGGAGGAGTTGCAAGATGAGGAGGCTTGGATTAAGGTGAACCACTTTATTACTCCAGGGGGAGAATGAGATATTGATAGGCTCTTGGTTATTCTACTTAGGGAGAGGGTGGAGGAGATCCGTGGGATTATTATTCCTCGTAATCAATAGGCGGTGGGTAAGATGAATCCTCCTTGGTCTCTTCTTTTTGTATCCATGCTTTGGGCCCTATGCGGACAAGATGCCAAGTGGTTTTTGAGGGTTATGAATTTCAGCCTTAGAAAACTCTTCAGTTTGCAATTAACTATGCTAAAAATGTATTTGTAGCTACTGCGCAGAGTAGAGTCCCTCCTCTTAAGAGGGGAAGATGGATTAGCCGATGCCCTCCCCCTTCAGGATGTTTCAAACTGAATACAAATGGTTCCGTCTATCTACACTCAAGATCAGGAAATGCAGGTGACATTCTTAGAGATGAACACAGATTTTGGATCCTCGGATTTCCAGCTAACTTGGGGATTGTTGATCAAGATTTTGCTGAGCCACGGGTAGTTTATGAAGGTCTATGTGTTTTGATGGATTACCGATTTTCATCGGTAATCCTGGAACTTGACTCCTCTTTAGTGGTTGAAGCTTTGAAAGCCCCTACTTTGGTCTCTCATCCCAACTCTCACGGATTGGCTAAGTGTAGAGTGTTAATTCTGAAGTTTGCAATTCGAGATGTCCAATTTATTCTTAGAGAGGAAAATTTTTGTGCTGATGCTATGGCGAAATTGGGACACATAGTCTCTCATGGGGTTCATAAATTTCATTCCCCTCTTAGTGAGATTTTTCATTTTCTTAAGAGAGATTTGAGGGGTATGTCCTCTCTTAGAAGTTAGGCTTGCCTCTTCTCCTCCTTGTAACAAAAAAAAATGGTAATTATTTTCTTACTATCCATTCTATTTGATCAATTTTTTCTTTTTCTGTATTATATTTAAATATACCCATGATATTTCCCTCTCGGTGGCTATTTGTGTTTGTCTAATTTGAGATAATTTATCTGAATGATCTCTAACTAAGTATCTCTTAAGTGTGCTTACTCCTCAATCTTTCAAAATTTTATATTTTTATTGGCAAATTTTACAAATTATTTTTTGTTTATCATAATTTTTAATAAAAAAATTTCATACATTAATATCATCTTTTTTACTAGTGCATGTTGTGTTAAATTATATGTTATTGGGTTGATTTTCTTCTAAAAGATTTTCAATATTTATGTGTTCTGGAATTTTCTCTTGGAAAAAATGAAAATAGGGGGAGAGGAGATTGTTAGGAAGTTTGTAAAAAATGTGTTCCGGCCTTTTTTTTTTTAAAAGAAATTTAAGATTAATTTTTTTTTAAAAAAAAATAATGCGAATGAATTAATTATACAAAAAAAGTAAAGTCGCAAAAAAATTAAATGTACTTACTTGACAGATATTAGAGTTATTTTTCGTCAAATTTTGAAAATTTGAGCTCCTAACCTTAAAATTTTATCAAATTTTGAATGTGATTAGATTTTAGAGATGGAAATGGTGGAAAATGATAGAGTTCAAGAGATGGAAATTGTGAAAATGTATTGAATGTGATTAGTGAGAGATGAAAATGGTAGTGTAGAAAATTGAAATTGAGTTTGAGAGAATATAGTTGTATTGAGAGAATAAGAATGTGAGAAAGAATTTGAGATTTTATTGTGGGAGATTTGAAAATGAGATGCGACCTATTTATAAGAAAATTTCTTGACCTCGTGGACCAAAATACCCCCAAACTAACCGTTTTCTAACTGTTGGTAGGGTTAAAATTGGAAAAAAAATTCCAAAAAAAAAAAGGGATTTGGCCGTTGGAACTGCTGGGCTAGCTCCAAGCCCAGGCCGGCTCCGTGCCGATTCAGGGCCCAGGCCAGGTCGGTTTTTGGTTCCAAAACCATGGAACTAGATCGGCCCGCTACTGTAGCCAGGCCGATCCAGTTTCAAGTTACTATTCATCCGGTCCGGGTCCCGGGCTCCTACCTGGGCTTTTCCGGGCTGACTGGGCCGATTTTCGAGCCAAAATTAGTTCGGTCCCATCTCTACGGTTGGTCTAGCACAAAAGAAAAAGAAGTTTAATTAAGTTTACATTAGGGTGCAGATTTTCATTTATTCAATGGCATGAGTTTGAAATTATATGTTTAAATTTATTTTGAATTGGTTTAGAAATAAATAATTGGGTTTAGAAATAAAATTAGAGAATTCTTGGTTAAAATAAATTAGAATTAAGAATCGAATCGAAATTCATATGATTTGTTTAGATTAATGAAATGACAATGAGATTTAAGAATGAAACTTTTACATTATAAAGTTTCTAAAACTCTCAAATTATAGGATTTTTGAAATTCAAGTGAACGCATAAATTTCTAAGACCTATTCGCAACATCTCTAATTTCAAATTAAATTTCAATTTTTGAATATAAGCCAAGCATCCACTTTTCTATTCTAATCCAAACCTGCTCTTTTGCCATCCCGACCACCAAAAGTAGCTGATTTTATTTTTCAATCAAGTGGGATTTTGTTTGTACAATTTTAAATCAAAGTTAGATTTCGTATATTGAGAATTTGTCTCTTAAAAATTCAACATTTGAATCGAATTTAATGAAATGTAATGTTTAACAATTACTTTAAAAAAAAAAAAAAGCATTTTAGCATAGGAATATCATGATCATGTGGGAAAGGAGTAGTTATATCTTTTAGAGACAGTTCAAACTGTAGAATCTCTCTATTTCTATTCTCTATTTCCTGCTCAATTTCATTTGATTGCATCTTATTGTATAAAAAAAAATAAGCAATGATATTTGTCATCTTCCACCCTCTTTTATCGATAAAAAATGCTTTAAGTTATATGTTTAAATTTATTCAATGGCATGAGTTTGAAATTATATGTTTAAATTTATTTTGAATTGGTTTAGAAATAAATAATTGGGTTTAGAAATAAAATTAGAGAATTCTTGGTTAAAATAAATTAGAATTAAGAATCGAATCGAAATTCATATGATTTGTTTAGATTAATAAAATGACAATGAGATTTAAGATTGAAACTTTTACATTATAAAGTTTCTAAAACTCTCAAATTATAGGATTTTTGAAATTCAAGTGAACGCATAGATTTCTAAGACCTATTCGCAACATCTCTAATTTCAAATTAAATTTCAATTTTTGAATGTGAACCAAGCATCCACTTTTCTTTTCTAATCCAAACCTGCTCTTTTGCCATCCCACCAAAAGTAGCTATTTTATTTTTCAATCAAGTGGGATTTTGTTTGTACAATTTTAAATCAAATTTAGATTTGGTATATTAAGAATTTGCCCCTTCAAAATTTAACATTTGAATCGAATTTAATGAAATGTAATGTCTAACAATTACTTAAAAAAAAAGCATTTTAGCGTAGGAATATCATGATCATGTGGGAAAGGAGTAGTTATGTCTTTCAGAAACAGTTTAAACTGTAGAATCTCTCCATTTTTATTCTCTATTTCCTGTCCAATTTCATTTGATTACATCTCCTTATATAAAAAAAAAAAAAAAGCAATGATATTTGTCGTCTTCTACCCTCTTTTATCGATAAAAAATGCTTTAAATAAAATTTGAAAAGAAAATTATGGGCGACCAAGGTTTGATTTATATGATATTTATGAATCACTTTTTCTTTAAGGGGTTTGCCAATCACCAATGGATACAAGAAAAAGGCAGACATGTAAACTCAACTTGCTTAAACTACATAGCATGACAACAAAATATCATCATGAAGATGAAGGGCCTCAGATGAAAACCAAGAAGCAAGTCAAAAAGCTACTCAATCACACACAATCACCCATTGAAAAATGGTTATGATAATGGGGTTGGGTGTTTAGATGGGTTCCTTGTATTTGGCACTTATCCATGCTGACTCAAAAGTATGTGAAGACATGTCAGGAAGACAAAGACAACCTTAAATGAAACATGGGTATGCAATTTATTTTTTCCTATATCCGAATAGTTATACTCTAATTAATCTAACTCGATTATTGTCAGATCCAATTTAAAAAAAAGTTATCTCAATATAACTTTTTTTATTTTCAAATTTTGACCCCAAAACTTAATTTAGAGACATAATACTCTTACTTATTAATCTGATTATGTGTTGATAATTTTTTATTTTTGTAAGCAAAAGAATAGTTTTAGCTACAAAACCTAAAATGTCAAAATGGAGGATAAAGGAATGGATGGAAAACAGGCCTTCCCTCAAATTTCCTGGTGGATGAAAGCCACAGGAGCTAATTGAGTATCTCTTAGATAAATATACATTCAACCATCATTTTAGAAAGATGGCTGGTTTTATTAAACTCTCCTTCAATGCATTTTAAAGATGTTGTTACCTATAAGAACACGAATTTTATTTGATCAGATCTTGACAAATTTATGGCATAATATATGTCAAAAAATATATAATGAGAAATTTTGGGTTTCAGAGTTTTTAGAGTTTGTCCATCAATATAAACCTATTATGTTCTAAATTAAAGTTTTATTTTTTATATATAAAAGAGATTTAAATTTGAAATTTCTAAGGAGAGGAAGAGGGAGACCATTCAAAAACTTTTCTTTATATTTTTTTCCTTATATAACGAGTTTCACCCAAGTTTGAGATTTTCTAATAGTTTTATATATGATTTTCTGTATATTCTTTTTCTTTTCAATTTCGTAATAAATATATAATGAAAAGAAAAATATACGGATATTATCTTCTAAATTATACTAAAATTTTGCTATTTGAATGTCTTATTTTTTATTTTCACTTATATATGTTGTCAACTTTGTTTATGTTCTTTTACATATAACTCTTTGTTAACATTGTGAAGCATTGAAGTTCAATGAATGCTCAACTTCTTATAGAAAAGAAGAGAAAGACTTTTTCTTTTTGTGAATTTATTAATTTAGAAGATGTGATTTGATTTGGGCTTAATCTAGGCCGCTTGTTTCTCTCATTGCCCCAATATTATATGCCTGTGGTATAAAACCATAGAACAATTGTCAGTTTTTTATTTAATCCATGGGATTTTTTTTTTTTGTATATATAAGAATCACAAAAATCGTAAAAGTACATATATTCACAAGAGTTCGAATATCAGATCTCGGGAAAAATATTAGAGTAAGAACTCTTTACCACTCGATATCCCTATGAAGACTTAATTCATGAGACATTAGAAATTCTAAAGTCTCGTGAAATTAAATAAGTGAATAAATAAATATATATATATGAATAAAAAAAGAATGATCCAATACCAAGGGCGTCATACTCATTCAAGATTTAAATTCAAGTTATCTTAAATGATATTTTTTTTGATCGATTACTCAATATCACTGCAATCTGCATCACAAAGGACCTAAGAAGGACCTAGGATGGACAATTGCACCCTTTCAATTTTTTATAATTTAATTAATATTTATAACCCATATTTATTTTACACCAATTTAGCAATAATTTTGCATTCATTTATCTTTTTTAAAATTTATTCATTTGACTAAATTTTACATAAATCCTTTTTCAAAACCTATCACATAATAAAAATAAAATATGATATCGCATCACATATTTTAAATTGAGAATTAATTAAATTTTTAATCTTAATTTTACTAAAAATTTATACTGAAATCCTTTGTAAGTTGAGGGTGAAGCTCTAAAGGCACTAAACCAGCCCTAAAGAAGATACACAAAATCTAGCAAGTAGCACTTTATATTGTCTCATTCTATTCCTTTACCATTCCTTGTGGACTAAGCAAAATTTAGTCACCCTTCCTTTTTTGCTATACTCCATGGGCATCTTAGCCCCACACATATTAAATAAATTAAAAAAAATACTTTTACAACAATTTCTAAAAATTAAAATTAATTTTCTCTACTTTCCCAAAGCCAAAGTAATATTTTGAAATTTATATAATTTATTTGGATAAATAGAATATAAATCGAGTTTAGAAATGAAATCCTAAAATTATGGGATTTCTGAAATAGTAAAAATATGAATTTCTAAAATTTCATTTTCAAAATCTTTAATTCTAATTTTCGAGTGCGAATCAACCCCTCTCACTAAACTCAATTTCTCTAGACTTTTTTTTAAAATTATTCTTATTCTTATTTTATTTTAATTGTAATTTTTAATTAAAATAAAAATTCTTGATAAAAGTATCAAATTTTACAAATAAAGTTCTAATTTTTCTGTAAAAAATTTGAATCATAATCGTATTAATGTTTTTAATATTAAAATTTTATTTGAGTTTGAGACTTTAATATTTTTTAGACATAAATTTAAAAAAAATCTAATTTTGAGACATAATTAATTAAGAAAAACAATAATACTAAATATATAAACTAAAAAATAAATATGATTTTTTGTACAATGGTACTGCGTCGAGCTATTTCCACGCTTTGGTTTCAAGGATTCCAAGCATTGGTTTTTTCTAAAGACATCCTTTCTGTCCCTCTCTGATCTCCTCTCCACAATCTCTCTCTCTCTCTCATGTTCCTGAAATGAAATTCTAGATCTTGAAGAAGCTCAAAATCCCTTTATTGAATTTGATCTTACAAAGCTGCATCTTTGGTTCGATCTTCATATTTCCACTTCCCAGGTTGCAGGTATATCCAAATTTTTGTTTTTGGTTTCTTCTTGACATCCAATAAGGATAGTAGCACAAAACTGATACTTAATTTTATTTGGGTTTTTATTTTGGTATTCTTTGGGGTTGAAGATTCATGAAAGGTTACTGCTTTGCATGCAAGAAATTGAGGGTTTTGTTCAGATTGAGATGGGCATTTTCTTGATCATTGGGCTTAGCTAGCTGTAGATCTTCTGAGATTTGATGTTTATTTTGTTCTGCGTTCGTTTTTATATCTTGTTTGGTTGCTGTAATTGCGAAAATTGAACAAATTGAATAGAAAAAGATCAAATCTTTTATTTCTTGATATAAGAAAAAGAAAAAAGAAATCAAGTCAATTATTTTTTTTTTGAGTGTTGGAAGTTCAATGGGAAATCCCACTTGTAGTTGGATAAATTGTTTGTTGATATTCAAAGCTCTACCTGCAGAGGTATTTGCCACATTGAGTCTATAGTTTATGATACGATATTCAAAGTTCTACCTGCAGAGGTTTTTGCCATATTGAGTCTATAGTTTATGATACTACTATGTCTTTCTGGGTACGAAATTTGTTTCAACAACATTCTCTATGGATGGTTGATTTCTTGATAGCCTTTTCTTCGTTGGTTTTTTCAAAGTGGGTTTGGCTTAAATTTGTCTATATATGTTCATTTCTTGTATTTTTCAGACTGTCTATTCTGGTACAATGGGTGATACCAATCCTTCTCCTGGTTCACCTGGTGAGAACCAGAACCAAAACCAAAATCCTGATGGAAATCCTCCTTCAGAGGGTGACTCAACAATTGCTGCCTTAGCAAGAAAGGTTCAGGAGTCAATCTCAGTGGGGAAGAGGCATAAGTTTTGGGAAACCCAACCTGTTGGGCAGTTCAAGGATGTTGGTGACACCAGCTTGCCCGAGGGGCCTATTGAACCTCCGACACCCTTGTCTGAAGTCAAGCAAGAACCTTATAATCTTCCAGGTCTCTATGAATGGATCACTTGTGATATGAACACCGAAGAGATGTGCAATGAGGTCTACACCCTACTAACAAACAATTATGTTGAGGATGATGAAAATATGTTTAGGTTTAACTACTCCAAAGAGTTTCTTCAATGGGCACTTCGGCCTCCAGGCTATTATAAGAGCTGGCACATCGGTGTCCGGGTCAAAACATCAAAGAAACTGGTTGCTTTCATCACTGGTATTCCTGCAAAAATACGTTTCCGTGATGATGTTGTTAGGATGGCAGAGATTAATTTCTTGTGTGTTCATAAGAAGCTAAGATCAAAAAGACTTGCTCCCGTCATGATTAAAGAGGTAACAAGGAGGGTTCACTTGGAGAATATTTGGCAAGCGGCTTATACAGCTGGAGTGGTTCTTCCCACGCCTATAACAACCTGTCAGTATTGGCACAGATCTTTGAACCCTAAGAAGCTTATTGATGTTGGGTTTTCTAGGCTTGGTGCCAGAATGACTATGAGCAGAACAATCAAGCTTTACAAGCTGCCCGATGCAACACTTACCCCTGGGTTTAGAAAAATGGAGCTCCATGATATCCCTGCAGTCACGCGGCTCCTCAGGAATTATTTGAGCCAGTTTATTGTTGCACCAGACTTCGACGAGGATGATGTCCAGCACTGGCTTCTACCAACAGAGAACGTTGTGGATAGTTATCTAGTTGAAAGCCCCAACAGTCATGAAATCACCGATTTCTGCAGTTTTTACACGCTTCCTTCATCAATACTTGGGAACCAGAATTATACGACCTTGAAAGCCGCATATTCTTATTACAATGTATCCACAAAGACTCCCCTGCTCCAGTTGATGAATGATGCTCTCATTGTAGCAAAGCAAAAAGATTATGATGTTTTCAATGCGCTGGATGTTATGCAAAATGAATCTTTCCTAAAGGAACTCAAATTCGGGCCAGGTGACGGGAAACTTCATTACTACCTTTACAACTATCGAATACGGCCGGCCTTAAAACCGTCTGAACTTGGGCTTGTACTCTTATAGGTAGACACTGGGCACTTTGTCTGAACTATTTAGATCATTTTTTATAAAACTAAACAAGGACTTATTTATAAGGTTGCTTAGTTGGCTTACATATGTTCTATTCGCAATCCATCATTGTGGTGTTGTGCCCAGAGAGGAAAAGGTTTTTCCAACATTTGCAGTTTGATGCTTAGGCTGATTGTGATATTTTGTTCTTCCACATTTCACAAGTACAGATGATGATTTCAAGTGTTGATGTTTCTTTTCCCATATGCTTCTCATATCTTTCTCGCTTCTTGAGAACTAATTTCTCATCTTTGTGCTTCCTATTGCCTTAGGTCTTTTAAGCAATCTTATTTGTCCCTTTTCTACCTTATCTTTTCATGGCTGAATTCTCTACACATTTATAATTTGTAATGATTTTCTAGTAGGAGATGTTGATGTGTGGATAGTTGGAGTTGCCATGACCTTGGTCGTTGGCGAAGCTAGTAAATGTTTTGCCATTCTTTTCTACCCATTGACACTGCATTCGATTATTAGTTGTTATAACACAACGGCGCCAGTATGACTATTTCTTCCTTAAGTTGATGCAAGTACCTGGCAAGGACTTTGCCTCTCTTTTCCTTGCAGACAGCTTTTAACCATCTGTACCGCCACAGTTTCTATCGGCGACGATGCTCTTATTGCATATAATGATGCTTACGCCCCATGTCCACACGCATGCACGTGCATGGAGTCCATATGCTTAATGTGGTTCCTGGTTCTGTGGCATTCCTTTAGCAGAAAAATAGGTGCAAGAACACAATTTTAAACATGGATTTGCCATGAACCATATAAGATGATCAAGAGTTGTCCAGGTTATGCCGGCAAGAAATTCCAAATTCTGGTCAAAACCTTAGCATTCTAACAAGAGCAAGAACTCGTGTAAGAAAGGGTTAACAAAGTACTCAATGATAGTCTAGTGGTTAAGAGTTCTTATTCTGATGTTTATCCCAAGGTCTCGTATTCAAATTTTCATGAGCGTATATAACTCCACGATTATCATGATTCCTATGTAATAAAAAAAAAAAAGAAAGGGTCAACAAACATTGATAGAACAGTCCGCACAAGAAGCAGCCTGCAAATTGGCATTCCAATTATCAACCTTCATCTGATTCAAAAAGTAGGTTTGATTAAGAATCCGTTTGACATATTATTTTTTTTTTCCTTTTAAGAAAAAGATATGTTAAATACTATTTTGGAGAAACTCTTAAAAAAAGTAACTTTTTTTTTTAAGATCTAGTTTTTTAATTTTTTAATTCCTTTTATATCCTCACTTAAAGGATATAAAATCTTAAATATGTTCATATCATAAATTCATTTACCCTCGTATCCTTTTTTTTTTCTTCAATTTTTAATTTTTAATTTTAATTTTTTACTTTATTTAAAAGCTATCAAATAAGTTTGTTTTTAAAATTAAAATTACCAAACAACTTTTAATTTCTTTTTAAAAACTTTTAATTTTTGTTTCTCTTTATAAGGAGAAGAGAAGCAAAAAATAAGTCCTACCAAACAGATACTAAATAATAGCATGCAATGGTTGGACACTTGTCATGGAGAGCAATATTTTTCTTGTTTCCCTAATATATCATGCAACATGGTTGGTTCAATTATTTATTTATTTATTGAAGCAGTTTTCATCTCTGCTACATGAAAATATCTTAACACTAATGTTTTTTTGTTTTTAAAACATTTTTCATTTTTAAAATATTTTAACATGTTAAATTAATTAATATTTATATAAAAAAAATTAATTGATATACAAAGTGCTCTTCGATTTAGTGTGGGAGTAGGAGGATGATGGATGCATATGTATATTTATATCTTGAATCTGTAATCTCAAAATCACCAAATGAGTAATTTCACTATTGTGCCATGGCTCGCCCTCTAATATTTGCATAAAAATATTTATATTTTTTATATTTACATATTTTTCATATTTAATAAGTTATTTATTTATTTGATTATAATTATAATTTTTATTATTTATGATATGATTAATAATTACATATTTAATCGTTTTATAAAAATGTCTGTTTTATTATTTTTATAAAATAATTAATATTTACATAAAAATCATTATATTTTTCATATTTTCATATTTATGCATGCTTTTGTTTCCTATATTCTTATAAAATGTCATTTTTTTCGTATTATTTCATATCTGTTTTCATTTCTTGATGTAACCTATGTTTGTACCATAATATTATTGTAGAGTAAACTTATGTAATGTTTAATGCTACTAAATTTTTGGAATTTTGTTGAATTTTTGATTATAAGTTTAGAGTTTTATTTGTATTAAGTTTTTTAGAGAAAATAGTTAACATATACAATTCTAATAACATGCTTTTTAAAAATGTATTACATTTACCCCGCCGAGAGAGAGAGAGAGAGAGAGAGAGAATGGCGGAAACAATGAGAGGAGCTTCTTGTTCAACTTTACCGATTGGAGTTTCATCTCTCATCAATTTCAATCACCGGCATCGTACTCTCTCCACCGTCCGATCAAAAGCCCCGGAGTTCGATCGTTGCCGGAATAACCCCGTCAAGTACTGGAACAGTTTCTACAAACGCCATCAAAACAAGGTTTTTCCGAGTTCCATAACTGTTTTCTATGTTTTTCTTTTTAAATATCTTTTTTCATCGTAATGTTCGATTTGGAAATATGGGTTTTGCTTTGTTTTGTTCGTTTGTTTACAGTTTTTTAAGGATCGGCATTACTTGGAAAAGTATTGGGGACAATATTTCTGTGCCGAGAATGAGTCGCCCAAAGTTGTTTAGAGGTAATTAAAGTGTGAATTGCTTGTCATTTGTAATAACCCTATCATCTATAATGTCAGAAAATCATATTCAAAATCAACTCATCTGACCAGCAAGATGGTGGACCAGTAGCACTTTGGTGGGGTTGTGTAACAGGCCCGCCAATGAGCAATAACTCGTGTTCTTCCCCCCCCCCCCCAGCTGCAACATGAAAGTAGACTGAAATGTGAAAAGGGTAATTATTGAAATTGATGTAGCACAGATTTATGAGTAGCAGAAAAGTTTGAGATTGTTTGTATGTACGTACAATGTTTTAGTAAATGAAACTGTGCTGCATTAGATTTGATATTTTTGGTGTTTTGCCCCCTTTTGGCGACATCGGGGAAATGGTTTATGAAAATTAATTCAAAAAATACGCGAAGCTCTCAATTGGTTTGTTAATGTTAACTAAGATAAATGACCATGCAAAAAAATTTCCTTTATTAGAATCTGAATGACCATTGCTGTATAGAGTAACTTAACATTGTAGCCTTAAATAGGAACCTCAATTTTGATATCCTGTTATTTTCACAGGTTGGATGTGTAGTTGGTAATTCAGTTTTTCCCCTTTTGAAAACTTATCCCAATATTTTTGTTCATGCCCGTGATCTCTCATCAAATGCGATTGATGCAATCAAGGCCTGTAACATCTTTGATACAACTGGGCCTTATCTGTGGCTATTCAATCAACCTTTTTATCTGTTTTATTGGTTACAACTTGTCAACGGCCGGCATCGCAATTTAATGGTTCTTTTTTGGTTTGTTGATTCTTATTGGCAGTATAATCATTCACTTGATTGGACTATGTTTCTCAATATGTATAAGATGCCATTTAAATAGTTCAATATGTGATGTAAACATGTAAAATTCACTGTTTCATGAAACTTTAAAGGGGCCAGTAGAGTTAACAGTGATTGCTGTTATTCTGGATGCAATCACATGCTGATTTCAGAGGGGACCAAGTAAATCCATTTGTTTGTGATGTCACAAGTCTAAACCTCTCTGACAAAATTTTTCCTTCCTCTGTTGATATTGTGACCTTGGTAAGTGTGCTTTATATTGGATATTCATTTTCTTTCTATAGTATGCCATTTTCACTTGAAAGTGGAACTGCAAAGGCCATCACCATCATTTATCCAATTATTTGCTGGGGAATTCTCTTCTTGCCGTTGCTGATAATTATTTCTCGTAAGTATGCATGCTTACCTAACGTAACACAGATTTTCACATTGTCTGCAGTGTCTCCTGAGAGGATGCCCGTAATGCTGCAGAACCTTGTAGAAGTACTAAAGGTGGGATGTCGTAGGATTGGGAATTGTTGAATCATTTCTTCTACTACAATAACTTAATTGTTTGTAGAATCTGCTGCCCAATGGCTATGTTCTCTTATGAGATTATACTGTGGGAGACTTGTCCCAGGTAAGTCTTTCTTATACCAGTCATTCACTGTTCTATATTGTTCTATTTACAAAAATTGGTCTAAAAACTTACACTCTCCTTTGGGATGAAGTGTGCTGGAATCCGGTTCATCTATCAGATATGGAAGAATTCAAAAAAGATATTGCAGTATCTGAGTGAAGATATGAATTTCTTTCTCTGTAGTCTGAGGGTTTTGACTGTATTTGATTACATGGTTCTTTGTTACAGAAAAATGTTTGTAAGCATCCTTCGATCTCTTGTTCTACCATCTACTAACATGCCATCTCTTTTAGGTTAAATTACATGAAAAGAATCAGATAGTTGATGAGAATTTCTATGTCAGAGGAGATGGAATGGTAAGTTTTCTGTAGATTGGTGTATCATTGTTCAATGATATACAGCTAAATATGTCTAAGTTCTCTAATGGCTCTAGCTTCTGTCTTGTGATGTAGTGCTCATTTTACTTCTCCAAGGAGAGCTTGTCAACCTTGTTCACAAAAGCTGGCTTCAAAACCATTGATTTAGATATATACAGCAGACAGATTACGAATCGTTCACAAAATATTATGATGAATCGGTTAGTTTTACAATTTTTAAACTTTTCTGTCTTTATTTGTGCCATTACAAAACATTTGATCTCTCATTTACTGCTATAAACTTGATCAACATTTCAGTTGTTGAAACATTGTAGTTTTATATTGTTGCCGCTGTCATTGTCCCCATCGGTGTCATGGCTGCCCCTTTTTTCTTTTACACCAAGATCTTAGTGAATTTTTGTCGGCACGTAATTGTGAACTGGAACAGCTAATCTTTTAAGCATGTGGCTCAAAAAAACTAGCCTGGAAATTGTTTTCTTAAAAGTGCCTGGATACCATCATCATTGAAGTGACAAATTTGGTTGCTTCAAATCTAATTGTACTTCCTTGCCCATCTGACCCTCCTTCACAAATATCAGGCATTGGATACGTGCAATATTCAGAAGGTTAGACAGCAGCATCCTAACACACCAACAGCATGAGAACTGGCATGGTTTGGTGATTTTATTGATCAAATATCAAGTCAATCAGGTGTGCTACCAGTTTTCTGCTCGGCAATTCCACATATTATTTGTTTGATGAAGAGTTATATACCAGGTGGCTGTTAAAATTTGTAGTCTTTAATCAAGTTTTCTTCTAATTGATCAATGTCCTTATGGATAAACAATAGAATCAATGAATGAATTCGTGGCCATCCTATCCTGCTCCAGATTTATCTAGCATTTGTGGGTGTGACCCTTGTCATGATTATGTCTTTAATAAGTGCGGTGTCAACGATTCTGCAATTGATGCTGACTTTATTCCATTGTCTTCGACATGTCCTTTTTTTTTTTTTTTATGTCGGCTGAGCCTTTTATTATGGAATCTACTTCCTGGGAGATATTTAGGTCAAGCAAGTTTTCTCTTCTGTTTGATATATTTTATATTACTTTGTTGATTTTTAGAGAGTGAATCTTGATGCAACGGTGGAGTTGCTCCTTTGGTGACCTCGAGGTTATGAGTTTGAGGCGTGCAAATGGCTTCTTTGCAAAATGCAAGGGGAAGGTTGTGTACATATACGCCCACCCTCCCCCTATCCCCGCAATAAGTTGGGGAGTACTTTGTGCACCGGGTGAGTTCTTTTTGTGACTTTTGTGATTTTTAGGTTCCTAAACACTTGATAAGTAATCACTCAGATAATTACGAGAAGTTCTAACAATTGATGCTATTGCAGTATTTTAGCAAGGGCACCGTCTTATGTGATTTACACCTTTTCCGTTTCCCAGCATACTTGATAAACAAGTGCCAAGTAAGTGACAAAGGCCTCAAGTTGCAAAGGGAAGAGTGAGGAAAGCTACATGAAAAGATTAGAGAAAATATAATGAGGCCCTATTCAGTGGTGTCATGGGTTTTACATTTATTCTCTTGAATTAATGTTGCTTTTCAACGGATCTGAGGAGATGACAAGCAGTGGCAATGATGAGAATCCTTGAGCAATGCAGCTTCACGGGGGAACCTTTTCGGGGGTTGTGAGAGGCTTTTCTGAAAACATGTGATCCATTCGAAGTCTGAGGATAGAACCAAAGAAATTGCAAAGCTGACTGCCTTACCTTTGCAGATAGTTGTTTGTTCCCAGTGTCCAAGGAGACCTAGAGAAGAGGACTGATCCATCTTCATCTCAGAAAATCACTGCTTCTGAAGCTTCACCTTGTTTGCAACTTGCATCAATGTTTAATTAGCACCAGCTTTAGGGCCTAAATGCATCTGCTTTTAGAGGACCGACAGCAGTGATGCAAAATCCCTCTGATTTAGACCATAAAAATAAATATTGCTGCTACCTCTGTCAATTTTTGGATTTTCTATTATTCAGTTATCTATATAGTCTCTCTTTGAAATTGCAGGAACCTCTTACTACGATTAAAAGTAGGGAGAGTTGGAGCTCTGCCATTCTGTGTTAACACTTTGTTTTTGACTCTATTCATGAGGATATGCCCGCAAGACACACACACACACACATATATATATTCATCTTTCTTTTTGCTTCTTTGGGTGAACCACTTGTTCTTTTGGCTTGTGCTAAGCTTCAGCATTGCACAATTAACATCATCGGAAGTGTTGGGTGTCAGCATTTTTTCCCCCTTTTGCCCTTTCTGATCAGATTGGGATATTGGTATCCCTCGGCACAAGGATATTGGTATCTTTTTTCCTATAATAATCCATTAGGCATTTGCATGTAGTCACTTCTCTATTGAATTAATAATTACGGCTACTTGCCCCGGCCCCTTTCTTAAGATTTTATAAATTGGCATCTGCCACTTAAACATTATTAGGATTTTCAAATTATACCTTGACATGTAAAAGATAACTACGTAAAAATAGCAGTCTGCAAGCAATGTGAAGTCCTGTAGCTTCACATGAGCATTACAAGAAGCTCACAAACAAAAATTTGGCATAGTAATTTGCATTCCATTACTTCTCTGAACTTCTTATGGCAAAAGCCGTCTGACAACATCACCCTCTTTGGGATTCTTCAATTTAAATATTCTTGTGTCTTACTTGGATAGCTTGAATTGCTTGGATAGCTTGGATAGCTTGGATTGCTTGGGTAGCTGCCTCTTGATGTTGCTTCACTTCCAAGTTCCATGTCCGTGACAGGATATCTTCTTGGTTTCTCCTGATTATACATGACAACCGCACATGTTAGTTGTAGATTCAAAAAATAAGTAGAAAGTATGGAAAATTTTCTCGTATGATTTTGCACTCAGAAAATAATTATATCCAGTCTTTTTTTCCAACTCAGTTATGTTCAAATGTGACTGACCGGTCTTCTCAGTTTGCTGAATGTGGCTTCATAAGCCATTCCGAATTCCTTCAAGCGAGTTAGCTCCGGCAACACCTCAGTACCAAGGTCTGGCCTATCCTTCCTCCGTAGCTCAGCACAACTCAAAGCCAATTCTGTGAATGACAAAGCCGCTTCAAAAGGGCAATCTTTTATGTTAGGATCAATCATGCCAGCAAATGTTCCTCCTCTAATAGCCCTGTGGACATGATGTGTCAGACCCATTGGAGGCTTTCCAGTGATAATTTGTAGCAACAATATGCCCAACGAGTATATATCTGATTTCACATTCAAAAGACCACTCTGTTGGTACTCAGGGTCAATGTAGCAAAATGTTCCGGCTGCAGCCGTCATGGCATAAGGCATTGTCGTAGTATTGGTTCTATCATTCGATGGGACTAACCTTGCCAGGCCAACATCGCTGATCTTGCTGAGATAGTTTCTGTCTAGAAGAATGTTTCCTGGCTTGAGGTCACGGTGGACTAATGGCTCTGGTTTTGCTTGGTGAAGGAAAAGAAGGCCAGTTGCGATTTCACAAGCAATCTTGAAACGGGTTGTCCATGGGATTGGAGGAGTATTATTTTTGCAGAAAAGCCGGTCCTCTAAGCTTCCATTTTCCATGTATTCATACACTAAGCAACCATGCTCCGGGCAGGCACCAAGTAGGAGAACCATGTTTGGATGTCTGATAGCACTCAGAACCTCAATCTGCATTTGAAAGATCATCCAGTAGATTAGGTAATGTGCTTTTACTTGTCTCAGTTTTTCCTAAAAGCCTTCCCTGAACAAAATCTTATGCATGTTAAGCTGGTTGGGATGTGTTTGATATTGAACGCAAGCAAAGGTAGAATAGTTCAACCGAACAAGACTAGAATTATGTGAAGAATTTTAACTTTGATTGTCATTAAGTGTTGAAGTAATGTGGATTGACTACCATTTTGTGTTTTGTTTAAAGATAAAGATGCTCAAGTGTTTTCTTTGGAGTGATATTCAATTTATTATATGTCTGCACCTCTGAAGATTACTTTTTCCATTTGTATTCATATCTTCTGTCATACCTCTTGTTGGAATTGTTTCTTTCCTTGCTTCGCATCAGACTTCAAAAGCTTAATTGCAACTGCTGTGTGATCAAGAAATCCTTTATAAACTGGTCCATAACCTCCTTCACCAATCTTGAATTGAGCTGAGAAATTTTCAGTTGCACTTTTAATCTCTTCAATGGTGTACTTTCTGTACCTGACTTCGTTTTGTGCCAACGCCTTAAGTGCTTTCATCTTCTCTTCTTTTTCCTGCTTTGCCAACCTTTCTGCAGTTCTTCTCTTATGTGCTTCCAGCTCAGCAAGTCTGTGAGCAGCCTGTGCTGCTTCCATTGCAGCCCTTGCTTTTTGCTTCTCTATCTCAATCATCCACCAAGTTTCCTTTTCTGCACTTTCCACATCGCTTCCAGTAGCACCATCTTCCTAATAAGAAAAGAAGGCACATTGTCAGATCACTTTCATGTAACTGATGACCACACTACTCGGTCATGAGTCATGACAAATATACTCATGGTAGATTTCATGACTCTGTTGGTAGTTGTTGTTTGCCAATTTTAGAACACGAAAAGTCATGCCCACACACACAGATGCACACACACAAAAAGTATCTAGTGATCAATTGACACCTCCAACTCTAAAAGCATATCACAGGGTAAAATGTATCACTACGAAAAATAATTTTTTCTATGAGTTTATCTTACCGGTGATTTTGCTATTGCTTCTCCCTGTGTCCTACCATTATACATTTCCATTGTTTGCATGAGTTCGAGCTTTAATCTCCTTAATTCAGCATCAATCTCTTCCTGTAAGAGCATTTGTTGATAAAAAGGTTAATATTGTCCAAATAGAATCAGTATATACCACTATAATAATGCATAAAAGGCACTAAAGACGTGAATTAGATTGGTAGATGTACTGCATTTTGGTGAGTTGAAAGCTACTCTACATACAAAACTTTTGACACTTACAGGGGCTTGTGATGTGAAAGACCATGAAGAATTGCTGGATTCTGGCGATGTTGCTGTATTTTCAAAGGACAAGCCAGGAGATTGGTAACTACGCACAGCATCACTGCCATAGGATTGGGAGGCAAAGGGCAACCGGTACTTGTTAAACATGGGGTTTTGTGACGAAGAAGCTGTACTGCTGCTCAACATAGGTTTGCCTGGCGACATCGATGAGTAATCAGAGTGACCCTCAAAAGATGACCTATCTGAGCTCCCACTTTTCCAGCTTGACGTGCTTGACATGGTAAAAGAATTTCTGCAATAGCAAAGCAAAATATAAAAGGGGGCATTACTAACTCCTATTAGCAATTTCCTGTTATAAGTGATGATATGCATACATTTAATCTATACAGAAAATACTCCCTATGTGTCACCATCTGTAGAAGCCATACTAACATGCATAAGATGTCGAAAAAAAGGTTTTTAGGGCAATGGCATTTGTCTTGACTTGGAATTGAGAAAGTTCTTCGTTCAATTCATTAGTGGGATTTCGTGTCTCTTTATTTCCTCTCCCCTACTAGGCACATGAGCCTCCCTTGTTTATGTAACATATATACATACATACTTATAACACTAGATAATGGCTTGATTACTTACATGGTAACATCATAGCCTAGATTATCTTCAGGTAGGAGGTTTTTTAGAAGCGAACTTGGTGGATTGTTTTCTGGACCTGGCGAGGCAGGTTGACTTAGTGATACTTGAGATGCCTGGTTGAGAAGTGCTGATTTATGTGTATCACTGATTGACGGACTTCCTTTATAAGGCATGGCAGGCACGCTTGCTGTGGGCAGCTTGACTTCATTGGGAGGTGATGGAGGCGGATTTCCCTTCTTGACCGTTTGAACTTTTCCTTTCGCAACAACATGCACTGTGCAGAAGTCTGGTGCAGCTCTTGCCAACGCTGTTGGAACATCTGCATTTTTCAGCTTCCTGATCAAGAACCAAAGTGGCATAACATTTGTTAGTGTAAAATGAACTTTGAATGAGGCATGATTTAAGCTAAGGACATTCACTTCCATGGCCAACCTTGTAAGAAGATTGCGGTTTGAAGCACCAACAATGATGTTGGTGATGCAGTTGTCAAGGATGTACGAGATCAATGCATTCGCGACATCAGCATTGTGGAGTACTCTCTCCTTTCCTTTGACCTGAGATTTTCACATCCTTCAGAATATGTTAGTATCGGTTGATGTTCAAAATCCTTGTCAAATACATAGATCAGTTTGAACCTTAATTGGTTGGTGGGTAGAAGTTTATTTGTGCAAAGAAGCATAGCTTTGCTTGGTGTGCAGTAATTTTGTATATGAAAGATCTTTGGAAGTATCATTTTTATAAGATTCACATAATGTGAATGAAACATTCTATATATCATATCTAATTTGGTTATGACAAGTTAAAGGGTGAAGGTTATAACTTTTAGTTAGAAAACTAATACTTGGAGTCATATTTATTTAAAATTAAAAAAAAAAAAAGGTTCACCCGATGAATAAAGTACTCTCTGATTTAGTGCGGGGATAGGGGAGGGTGGAAGTATATGTAGGTAGCATTTCTCTTGTATTATTGTAAAGAAGTTGTTTTTACGTCTCGAACTATGACCTCGAGGTCATCAAAGGTGCAATTTTACCATTGTGGAGAATAATAATTTTCTTTTTTATATATCAATTTTAGGGGTGGCTGCCTCATTGCCTCTATTGGTATGTGACAAATTTGCAATATCTTCTTATGCCCATGCATAGGTTAAAATTTAGGTATTGATTTGTTTTGTATATCTATTTTTTTTTTTTATTAATGCACATTATATTTACGCATTGTTAATCGAATACTTTGTATAAAATATCAAATAGGGAGAAATTAAAGCCAAATGGAAATGCAAGATGAATTAGAAGACAAACACAGACCCCTTTACGTGCGCAAAAGCCACGGTAAGGAAGGAATAGCTGTTGTAGCTCTTCTTGTGTTGGTGGGCGGCCATCTCTGGGAATTTCCTCTGCCAACCTCTGATCCGCTGAAGAGGAAAAGAAAAACTATTAGCCAATAAGTTGAATCATATCTCAATAATTTGAGACACAGAAAGAGAGAGAGAGAGATAATGTGTGACAATGTACGTGGAAAAACATGCATGGAAGAAAGAGTAAAGTGCTTACGGTTTTGAATCTTAACATGGATGAGAACAAAGGATGTACATTTCATGGGCTTGAGTAAATTCTCGACAGCCCATCTCACCGCGAATCGGCTGGTCTTGTCTGCATCTATTGCCACTGCTGTGGTGCAAATTGATTCTTGGAAATTGCTTGGGTCAGACATGGCTGTTTCAGAAAATTGAATTGAACACACCCAATTTACCTTGTTTCTCACTCACAACGATTTTGAATTTTAAAAGGGTCTTATTTGAGTCAAATGTTGTTTTGATTTCTTATTCTCTTAACTAAATTTGGTCCAAAAATGTGTAGTCATGACAATGAAAACAAATTCATCCACCTCTTTAAATTTGACTCTTTTTACTTTTTTATGTAATTTAAACCTCTTCATATTATTATTGTCATCATTTTACACTTTTGAGTTGGTTAAAAAATATAAATATTAGACTTTCACCTTATAATTTATATATATATAATAACGATAATATTTGAACCTTAATTATTTTAGGATCAGAAGAGAGAGAATATATATATATTATTTATAAGCCCTATAATCCTATCCGGCCTTTGAATGGGTGGGGTACCTTTTTTGTGGGGGGGGGGGGGGGGAATAACTGCTTTGGAGGTACGCAGGTAATCTTAGTTGGCCATCATTGGAATATAATAAATTTTAGTAAAATTTTAAATATCAACACTAAGTCCTTAATTGGTATGTAATGCTTTTTTTTTTTTTTTTTTTTTTTTTTTTTTTTTTTTACGTACCACCTATCATATTCAGATCCATATTTTGATTAAATTGATTTAAGTGTTTACGATAATCCTATTTAAATTAATTTGAGTGTTTATGATGACCCTATTTAGAACAGATTTATGCAAATAGATACACACAATCGTCAACATGTTAAATCTAAAACCATTAAGGATCATTTTGCTATCCCTACATAAAGGATCATTTTGTTATCCCTACATAAAGAAGCCCATTTAGAACAAAAAATTGTTACTTATTGTTGATCCTAATCCCGGAAAACATATAAGTAGTTTTTCTATTTTTCAACAGGAAAAGAGCTGTAGTGGGTCCACAAATATCCATATTTATATTGAACAAAATTGTCACGGGTTCATGTGCCCCAAAATAACATACAAGCCAAGCAACAGAAAGAACTTGAAAAACTAGTTTGCATTAATAAAACACAATGTAAATCCCATTTTTATATGGAAACAATGTCTTCAATTGGCCGATTAGATCGCCTGGAAAGCTTGAGGATCAAAAATTGAAGGGATACACCACAAGAGGAACTTAAGATGAGTATCTCCATTACCTGGTTCTTTCCTGTTTCATCAACCCAGAATTATCTTGTGGATCCCAATTAATTTCGTCAACCCAACCTGCGCCTGTATCTCATTTCAGGGAATTTGAGAGGAACCGGGAGGGTTGCATATAAGGCGGTACTGTCACGTACAAATTTACAACCTAACAGCTGATAGTACGATCTAATCTTTCCGGTAGTCATTCTAAGATCCTTGGCAATATCTGTGGGATCAGTCCGGAATCCATCAACAAAGAGTAAGGACCAGGATATAGTTGATGAGAAGATCACTTTTCTCATTTGATATTCTACTTCTCCCTCGATCATCTTTCCCTGGATCTTTGAACAATTCTGCAAACCTGTGAATGGGAATGCTTGGGAGTTTATGATCCTTTGCAGAAGAATAACCATCCATAGAATCGCGGTCCCTGAACTTTATGAGATGATTAATGTATAAGAGTATACAAGCCAGGGTTTTCCTCTCCTCATCCTGCAGAAAGAAGAGGCATTTATGCGCATATAAAGAAAATTGAGGGAAAAAAGCTAACAGAATAATGATATTATTTGTGAAATGCCATAATGCAACACTTCATGCTTTAACAGTTAGAGCATGTTTGACCTAACTTATTTTGGTGTTAAAAGTTTTTATTTTTGGCTCATAAGCTAAAGTGTGAAACAAGAGTTTTAAAATTTTAGTGAGAAACTATTTGTCAAATTTACTTAAAAAGCTCTTTTCTTAAATAGATTGTGTGACAAAACAATTTATATAAGTTTTAATATTTATGAAATTACAATAAAGGACAATTCATATTAAAGTTTCATAAATAATATATAAAATAAATAGTTTCATAAATAAGCCAAAAATATTCATAAATCAAAGATAAATATTTGAAATTCATACATTTTATAAGGGATAATTTCGTAAAATAATTAAATTAAACATATAAGTGACAAAATATTTTTTGGGTTTATTTAAATATTTTTTTAAATATTTAAAAATTTTTTGTGGTTCATATATATAACAAAATTGTAATATTTGAAATAGTCAGGGACAATTTTGTCAACCCACATTTTCATTAAAAAAGCCAGATAAGTAAAAACTCCTCTTAAGAGTTTTTTCTATTTTCTTCATTTAAAAAAAAAAAAAAAAAAACCCACCTCTTTTAAGCAGCTTTTGAAAAACTGTTTGACTTAGGTTTTAGCTTTAAGCTACCTTTAAGTTGAAAAAAAGTTGGCCAAACATCCATTTAGAAAACAGAAAATTCCACAATAAGAAAAGAAAAAATAAAAAAGAAGCAAATACTTACGGTCAGAAAAAAGGGGGGGAGACTGAGCATTCATTAAGGGCCAATCCCATGGTTATAGATTGGCAAAAGCAGAATATTTTGCAACCATGCAGTCCCAAAATCACATATGCCAAGTATCCTGGGATTAAGTTGCCCAGAGCGGAGTTGGTTTCTGAATTATCTAATTTAAGTGAGAACACAACCAAGTTAAAAGAAGTTGATCTCATGACATTATGCTTCCCATCTAATTAAGCAGATAAAACGTGGCTTAAACACTAACCTCAAAATCCGACACTCTATGGAATCTATGCCGAACAAAACTTGCATAGCTATCCTTTGCTGATTTTCCTTTTTTGAAACGACCATAAACATCGAAAAGGTAATCCCACTCTCCACTCAGGATAATCTTTTCCAGAGGATAAGCCTCCTCAGGTTTTGTAGCAGAAATGTTATACACTGGGGTATTACGGTCAGTGTGAGGATCAGCACTTTCGAGAGCCTCCTTGTTCACTACTACGTCCTCAATTTGCTTTTCCAAATCACCCTGAGCCTCAGCATCTTCCTTAAAGCGTAGAGTCTCCATTTTTTTAGCCTGAAATATGGGACATAAATTTCTACTGTCAGTCTTCAAAGCGAAAATAAAGCGCCATTCTAGTTTTGAAGGCCCAAATTCTGGATGACTAGATGCCTCCTTATAAACTACATAGCATCTTCAAAGAAAATGGATGAACAAATCAAATTGAAGAATCCATAACCCAAAAGAACTATATAGTATGTTGTCTATCCAGTGAAAGGGAAAACTATTGATTATGAATTTAACCAGAAAAATAGAGATTTTGTCACACATGCAGAAACAAGTTGAACATAAAAATACAGATTTAACAAAACCCATAAAATTTTCCAGCAGGATCATGTAGCTTTCTAAAATAAACCAATGAATATATCTGTTTTCTGATAGTCTTGATTCCATGCTGACAATTTATAGCTCCAGTTGGCGGCATAGAAACAAAGGAAAGGAAGTAGACATATCCAGAGACTGCTGGCTAATGCCTCAGAGGAAATAGGCTGTAGTAGAAGATCCATATGTCAGCAAAGATACAGAAAGTTCCAAAAATGGATAGGATAAGACTAAGACAATATAGACACACTGTAATCCCAAGACACTTGCAAAAAATCAGTACAATTTTCAACAATCATATACCCATAATCCAACACCATTATTTAACCTCTCAGTACAGGCAAGGAAAATCATAAAACCATTATCCAATATCTCGGTGCAATGGTTCAACATTAAAAGCATAAAAAAGCGTGCATGGAAGAACTATAAAAGGAATCAGTAGGTTCTTCATCAAAAAGAACAGTGGCCAAATCACATGTTTGTCATGTAAAACAAATGAATAGAGAGAGCATATATCATTGAAGAATCTAAATGATCTAAACAACAAGAATCTACAAGGAAAAGGGGGAAAAAGAATAAAAATAAAAGAATAGGACCTTCAGGTTCTTGGATCACCATGAGGTTCAAGGGGTTGGCCTGAATGAACACCAGATGGAGCTAGAGAGAAAAGTAGAGCAAGAGAAAGTGATGAAGGAACGAGAAGCAAAAGCACTACGATTCAGATTGAAAACTAAAAAATTATATTGGGGAAACATCATGATCCCCAACATTTCAGATTCTTGGATCCACACATCACTTTTGCCACTTCAAGTCGCCTTCATCATCAGATCTCACTACCACCTTTCGTACAACCTAGACACCCACCCCATCCCCTCTTTTCCTCTCTTCAGAAGAAGATGGTGATTTCTTAGAACTGTTTGCACATCATCATGAGGCCCAAATTGAGGTTCTTATTGGAAGGAATGACACATTCAAAGCAGCAAAACATGCAACATGCCAACCAACACATCAAACAGAGAGTAAAAAAGAGAAATAAAAATGGAAAGGCCACATATTATCTTTAAACCTTTCTTAAACAATGCGAATATCTATGATCTAGAGCCAACTGAATGCTTTCACAGTTTATGGAATTAAAAACCACCCCTCCACCATTTTCTTATGGACGAGCCAACCAAACACTTGAATCGGGGTCGACTTGGTTTGCGGACCCATTTGTTCACTCCTAGTGCTTAGTGTTTCATGTTCTAACCTACTCAGTTTCTTGTTGAAAAATTTAGGCACACTAATTTTGTTCAACATGGATCCATTTGCTCCTTTAGATATCATATACTCACTTTTTCATAGATTGAACTTTGCACTTGGTTGGCTTCCCTTAATTATATCCATTAAATCATATAAACACACACAAACATAACAGATCTACTAATATGACATGCAGACACAGACACAAATGCTCAAAATGCAGCTAATAATCACATACTTGAACAATTATACAAGGACAAATTCTACAGATTCCATCTGAGCTCAAAAGCCAAGAGGACCTTACCCTAGCTATATCCTTCTTTGTTCCATATAGGTTCCTGAGTTCGTTCATTTTGTTCATCCAGACCTCTGAAGCGGGTTCTACCCTCGACATGGTCGAAGCTTCCTTCTCAGCAGATTCCATGCCTCTAACTCTTGGTTCCAACCTAAATATCTGCAATCAAATTTCTAACCAGGTTAACCAAAATGCTTGCAGCATTGCAATCATAGTGCATTCAATTGAAAACATGCCATTCCTCTAAAGATGCGTCCATATCATTCTCTTTACAAACAAAAAATCGGAGGTGCAGAAATGCAACAAAAAAATAATCATCCCATGAATTGTAATGAAATGATTTCAATTGCTGTTTCAAGTAAAATACTCATGATAAATAACATCATTTTTTTTTTTAAACAAAACCATTGAAATTCAATACACTGAGACCATTAGGATAGAAATTATTTTGTTTCAAAATGCCAATATTATGCAACTTGCTGATATCATTTTTTTGTAATAAAACCGTTAGAAAATGAAATTCCAAAGAATCCAAAATATATCAAGTTAAATAACATTGAAAATATGGCGCACCTCATATCACCTATTCTATTATAAATATCATTCATGCACTTCTTGAAACCAAAAGATCAGCCACCCCAAAAAAAATAAAAAAAGATTTTGTGGCATTCAATTCTTATCCCTTAAGTGAACAAATGTAATCGTAAATGAACTCATTTTGAATTTGTGGATTTCGCAAAAAATACATCATAACTCAAATGAACACCAAACCTCTTCTCACTTAAGATCCAAGGTTTGAACTTTGAATATTGCCTTGTGGAGGTTCAAACTCCCGCAAGATGGTGAGAGTTGTTTGTGTGCTATTGTGTATGTCCGATATATTTACTAGTACACTCCTAATGCCTAGGCTTACTTGAGGTGACATGACATTCTTATCTAAATCCATAATAATAATACTCAAGATTTGATTCCAAAGCAATCCCATAACTTTCCCAATAATATACACTACATATACAACTTCAACAAAATTCAAATAAATCACTCAACAACCAATAACACCTCTGCACCATTTGGATGTCCTTCTCACCATCCTCTACTTCCTCTACAGATGCGACATTTTTGTTTTATTTCACTTGTAATAATTTAAATTAGAACAACTAAATTTAATATAGAATCGTAGGGTTTTTTCAAGGAAAAAAAAAATAAACTAGTGCAAAGTAGAGATTGTACCATAAATTTTAAAAATGAATAATTTTCATTATTTTTTCTATTACTATAATTTAAATTTCCACTGCCCCTACAGATGGTACATTTTGCTTGATTTCACTTGTAACATTTCTATACCAGGAGAAGAAACTTTTACATAGAATCATAGTCTTTTAAAAAAAATCATAAAATTTGTCCATAAACAAGTATAGAGTAATCATTATGCCAATATATTTCAACATTGAATGCAACCTCTACCGGGTTGCAATCCAAACAATCCCTTATTGCAAGCACACACCCCCGAATTTCATCATAAAAACTTCAAATTTCCAAGTAAAAACACATTAATAATTCAACTTAAACCAAAGTTCAATCATCAAATCAATGAAAGCAATACCTTACTGCAAGCAACAGGAACAATCTTGAGAGTCTGAGTCTCCTTATCAACAATCCCAAGCGCATAAGTACATATCTGGGGAGTGGTGGCTTCACCTTTTTAACTAGTCCCAACAAAATCGACTTTGGAGGAACCATGTTTTGGGCTTACAACGAGCTCCATTCGATGCTGTCTCTGCTTGTTCTGATAAACCCTAACTTCGTGACTCGATTCCGATTGGTCGTCGTGAGGGTTGTAGCCGGAGGGGAAGTAGCCGACTATCGGCGCCATTTTGCTTGGTTGTTCCGGGATTGTTTCCGTTGTCAAATGAAGCTTCTTTCGCTTCTTTGACTTTGTGTGTGTTTGTTGCTCGTCGTCGTCCGCCATTGCCGCAAAGCAGAGAGAGAGGGGGGCGGGGCAGAGATTTTGTTTCGTCCGCGTTCGTAGAATGAAAAACCCTAAGTGGGCGTGAAAATGGCCGGGCTAGGCAAGCCATTAAGGAACACAATCCGGCCCAGACGGGGCCGGTCGTTGGGCCGTAATGTTTTGGAAAATACTTTTGCTTTTTTGTGGTAATTCACTTTTGCATGTTTTGTTTCTTTGATTTGGAAAATACTTTGACTTATTCTTTTTTTTGTTGTTATTGAATTCGATTCACCATTTGATATTTAGAGTTTCGTTCTGACTAATTCAAATTGATCCGATTGAAATCCCTTTTAAAGGATAGAAGACTCCTAACGTAATCAATTTCATATTCAAGTCACGAGTTAAATTCGTGATTTTAGTTAAGGAATACAACGATTTTCTCACTATACCAATTGGCCGTTAATAAAAAATACTTTAACTTATTCAGTATTTCTTAAATTTAAACCAATAGTTTTATTAGTGTAATGTTAAGAATATTAGATTCTCCTTACCAATTTCTTAGATTTGAGTTTTAAGAATAAAAAAATAACAAGTTCTGAGATGTTCATCCTTTAATGGACCTGACAATTAATTTGAACTGAATTAGTCAGAATCAATAAATTGATTATTCGATATTAGTTGGTCAAACATAAAAGATATTACTCAAATTTAAAAGAATTATTTTTATTAATGTCACTCATGTAAAAATCAATATATTATTCGTTTATTAGATATAAATTTTTTATTTTTTAAGTCTTTTTTTTCATGGGAATCAATAAGAGGCGGCGTAATAAATTGCTGTAAAGTTCTAAATCGTATAATCTTACTGGTAAAGGGGCTCTATAGTAGCCCACAACTCACTCTTCAAACTTATATTTGGGGAGGGAGGGAGAGAGAGAGAGATGTTTCACCTCACCATGGAGATGGCCTTTGCCAACCTTCTCAGCCATTTGTTCTAACCAACGGGTCTGCTCTAAGTTTCTCACTCCAATAAATAAATATTAACTAAAACTTTTTAATGTTGTCATCCTTTCCTAATTCATCTATGATGTCAATTTAAAAGAAAATTACTTCAAATATCAGTTGGGCATTCAATTATTTTTTTTCAATTGGAAATATGAACTGAGAAGCAGCATCTTATAAATCGAATAATAGATTGATAGATATTAAAGAATTCTTAAATTATTAAATTCTTAAAGATAGAAATGAATCAAAAAATCAATCATAAACAGTAACGGAGTCATATAGAAAGGAGGATAGACAATTGCCCCCATTATATCAAAATAATTTTATTAACTTTTACATATCAAATAAATATTACCTCCATTCAATTTAAAATACTATTTTTACTATAATCGGTCACGACTCTTGAGATAATATTTTACCCTCACTGTCTAGATTCTGGATTTGCCATTGATCATAAACCCCGGTACAAGTTACAATTTACAAACGAGCTTCCTTTCTCTTAAACTCCCAAATAAGAAGTTATTATGAGTAAGCCTCTCAAAAAAAAAAAAAAAAAATCATGATGCTACTAACCTGTATCCTTTTTTAATTTTTTTTTTAAATTTTTATTTATATCGAGTTGAGTAAAATTATTTTTGATTTTTATTTTTATTTATAATAATTAAATAAAAATAAAATTTTGACAAGTGCAAACAAAAATTTTTATAAAAAATTAATATTTTATTAACAAATTAAATCCAACTCTTCCATGTGGGGGACTTTCTCATGACTAGTCCTAATTTTTAGGACCGTACCGCGCAAGCACGTAACAGTAGGAATCCATCATCATCGTCCACGGTGGCGTCTCCGATGCGCATCAGAAAACAGCGGGAGAAAATTACATGTCAAATTTTTACATTTTATCTGAAATTCATAAATTAATTTCTAAATTTCAAAATATTACGATTGAGAATCTAAACTTTAAAATTTATAACTTGTTAATCTATCTGTTAGTAACGACACTAACATAATCATTAAATACTGATGTATTTTCATATAACAGATGATGTGAAAATCAGATAGTTTGAATTACTGACATATCATATGATACGTCAGCATCAGTTATTCTAAAATTTGTCACGTCTGTTTTTTTACTGACATGTCATGTCACATCATATTTTTATAGACGTGTCATGCCATGTTAGCAATCTTTTCTCTAAATCAGTTAAAAAAAAAATAGAATCCTCTCTCTCTCCTCCCCTCCCCTTTTCTCTCTCCTCTCTGCTCTCATGCTGAAAAAAAAAAAAAGAGATTTTCTGCTGGTAAAAAATTATCATTAAAAATTGTTCCATGTTATTTTGGACTAAAGAACCTCTCTCTCTACCTTTGAAATGAGATCTTCTGCTGTTAAATCCTCTCTCTCTACCTTTGAATATCGTGTTTGATGCATTCACTTGATGAACGACGGAATTTATCTCATTTAAAGATGAGAAATAGGAGATTAGTTTCTGAAACCAGGAGCTGCCCGATGAATTCGCAAAAGGGATATATATGGTTTAACAGATTTACTAAATTTCTAATAAAAAACAATTACTAAAGAATCCACAACAAATGCCAAAAAAAAAAACTAAAAAACACTAAAATAGATCATTCAACTTTCATTCATTCAACTTTCATCCTAGATAACAAGTAATTTTTGAAGAAAAAAAAATGAAAAATACCCAAAAAATTTAAAAAAAGTACCGAAAAAATAAATTAACTAAAGAACCGAGAGGCAATTTCTGAAGAACCCAGAAAAAATACCTAGAGGCAATGTGTTCGGCGACTGCAAGCCGAAGATGCAAAATCGCAACGATTCGATGAAAGAGATATTCCAAAGAAATTGTATCTAGCAGTGTTTTTTTTTTATTGACTGGTCTGAAGACACAATTCGCGTTGGAAAGCCAGTCGTCGAAGCTGAAGGGTCGTCGAATGAAAATCACAAGGGTTGGAGATTCGATGAAATCACAAGGCTACTAAAGGAATTATGTGAATTGAACATTGGATTCATCATCATCTCACTTAGATTGATTATCCCCAGAGTCGAATTTCATCATCGAATCCGTTAATGGTCGAAGAAAAACGGGATTTGAGTTTCGGTGGTGATTCAATCGATGCCTCATAGCAAGAATTTGGAAGATCAGATCTTAGATCCATCATCGATGTCGACCAATTCATTTTCCCCGGCATTGCAGTTCATCGTTCGATGGCTATTTCATTAGCGGCGGAAGGTGGGGGTTGACGGGTTTTTTAGGGTTTCGCCTTTTTGTCTTCCTAGAGAGAAAAGCTTTTTTTTTTTAATTATTTTTTAGGTTTTTTTTAATCAGAGTGACCCTCAAAAGATGACCTATCTGAGCTCCCACTTTTCCAGCTTGACGTGCTTGACATGGTAAAAGAATTTCTGCAATTGCAAAGCAAAATATAAAAGGGGGCATTACTAACTTCTATTAGCAATTGTCTCTTATGAGTGATGATATTCATACATTTAATCTATACAGAAAATACTCCCTATGTGTCACCATCTGTAGAAGCCATACTAACATGCATAAGATGTCGAAAAAAAAGGTTTTTAGGGCAATGGCATTTGCCTTGACTTGGAATTGAGAAAGTTCTTCGTTCAATTCATTAGTGGGATTTCGTGTCCCTTTATTTCCTCTCCCCTACTAGGCACATGAGCCTCCCTTGTTTATATAACATATATACATACATACTTATAACACTAGATAATGGCTTGATTACTTGCATGGTAACATCATAGCCTAGATTATCTCCAGGTAGGAGGTTTTTGAGAAGCGAACTTGGTGGATTGTTTTCTGGAGCTGGCGAGGCAGGTTGACTTAGTGATACTTGAGATGGCTGGTTGAGAAGTGCTGATTTATGTGTATCACTGATTGACGGACTTCCTTTATAAGGCATGGCAGGCACGCTTGCTGTGGGCAGCTTGACTTCATTGGGAGGTGATGGAGGCGGATTTCCCTTCTTGACCGTTTGAACTTTTCCTTTCGCAACAACATGCACTGTGCAGAAGTCTGGTGCAGCTCTTGCCAACGCTATTGGAACATCTGCATTTTTCAGCTTCCTGATCAAGAACCAAAGTGGCATAACATTTGTTAGTGTAAAATGAACTTTGAATGAGGCATGATTTAAGCAAAGGACATTCACTTCCATGGCCAACCTTGTAAGAAGATTGCGGTTTGAAGCACCAACAATGATGTTGGTGATGCAGTTGTCAAGGATGTATGAGATCAATGCATTCGCGACATCGGCATTGTGGAGTACTCTCTCCTTTCCTTTGACCTGAGATTTTCACATCATTCAGAATATGTTAGTATCAGTTGATGTTCAAAATCCTTGTCAAATACATAGATCAGTTTGAACCATAATTGGTTGGTGGGTAGAAGTTTGTCTGTGCAAAGAAGCATAGCTTTGCTTGGTGTGCAGTAATTTTGTATATGAAAGATCTTTGGAAGTATCATTTTTATAAGATTCACATAATGTGAATGAAACATTCTATATATCATATCTAATTTGGCTATGACAAGTTAAAAAGGTGGGGTTTATAACTTTTAGTTAGAAAAATAACACTTGGAGTCATATTTATTTAAAATTAAAAAAAATAGATTCATCTGGTGTACAAAGTGCTCTTCGATTTAGTGCGGAGGTGAAGGGAATGTGGGAGTGCGGGGGTGGAGAGAAGGTGGGAGTATATATAAAGAAATTATTTTTACGTCTTAAACTATTATTTCAAGATCATAAAAAAAGCAATTCTACCATTGCGAAGGATAATAATTTTCTTTTTTATATATCAATTTTAGGGGTGGCTGCCTCCTTGCCTCTCCTTGCCTCTATTGATATGTGACAAATTTTCAATATCTTTTTATGCACATGCATGGGTTAAAATCTGGGTATTTATTTGGTTTGTATATATATATATTTTTTAATTAATGCACATTATATATACGCATTGTTAATCGAATACTTTGTATAAAATATCAAATAGGGAGAAATTAAAGCCAAATGGAAATGCAAGATGAATTAGAAGAATAAAGACAGACCCATTTACGTGCGCAAAAGCCACGGTAAGGAAGGAATAGCTGTTGTAGCTCTTCTTGAGTTGGTGGGCGGCCATCTCTGGAAATTCCTCTGCCAACCTCTGATCCGCTGAAGAGGAAAAGAAAAACCATTAGCCCATAAGTTGAGTCATATCTCGCTAATTTGCAATACAGAAAGAAAGAGAGAGAGATAATGTGTGACAATGTATGTGGAAAAACATGCATGGAAGAAAGAGGAAGGTGCTTACGGTTTTGGATCTTAACATGGATGAGAACAAAGGATGTACATTTCATGGGCTTGAGTAAATTCTCGACGGCCCATCTCAATGCAAATTGGCTGCTGTGGTGCAAATTGATTCTTGGGAATTGTTTAGATCAGACATGGCTGTTTCAGAAAATTGAATTGAACACACCCAGTTTACCTTGTTTCTCACTCACAACGAATTTGAATTTTAAAAGGGTCTTATTTGAGTCGAATGTTGTTTTGATTTCCTATTCTCTTAACTAAATTTGGTCCAAAAATGTGTGGTCATAACAATGAAAATAAATTTAACCACCTCTTTGCTTTTTTTACTAATTCAAATATCTTTCTCTTATTATTATCATCATTTTACAGTTTTGAGTTGGTTAAGAAACATAAATATTAGACTTTCACCTTATAATATATATATATATATATATATATATATATATATAAAATAACGATAATAAATTAAATTTTAATTTTAAATTTTGACAACAGTCATTTAGAGTGAAGAGGGAATATATATATATATTATTTATAAGCCCTATAATCCGATCCGGCCTTTGAACGGGCGGGCTTTTTTTTTGGGGGGGTGGGGGGGGGGGGTTGGGTTTATTTTGATGTCCCATAACTGCTTTGGAGGGTATGCAGGTAATCTTAGTTGGCCATCTTTGGAATATAATAAATTTTAGTAAAATTTTAAATATCAATACTCTCCTAAGTCCTTAATTGGTATGTAATGTTTTTTTTTTTATTACCACTTATGATATTCAGATCCATATTTTAATTAATTTGATTCGAACATTTGTAATAACTCTATTTAGAACAGATTTATACCAACAAATATAATGTTAAATCCAAAACCATTAAGGGTCATTTTGCTATCCCTACATAAAGAAGCCCGTACCACCATTTCGTTTGTTTAGTAAAAAGAATATTAACATCCCATATCAAAAATCGAAATTTGAGCCTTAATAGTAATAAAAACGATGTCGGGAAAGTTTTCTCCCGATTGGGATCCGATAACAGCTCAACCGAGATTAGTCGGAACAAAGTCCCGAATACTCGACGGTGGACAAAGTCCAGAGGAAAAAAAAAAAACATAAAGAAGCCCATTTAGAACAAAAAATTGTTACTTATTGCTGATCCTAATCCAGAAAAACATAGTGGTAGTTTTTCTATTTTTCAACAGGAAAAGAGCTATCATAAATAGGTCCAGAAATAACCATATTTATATTGAACAAAATTGGTTCATGTGCCCCAAAATAACATACAAGCCAAGCAACAGAAAGAACTTGAAAAACTAGTTTGCATTAATAAAACACAATGTAAATCCCATTTTTATATGGAAACAATGTCTTCAATTGGCCGATTAGATCGCCTGGAAAGCTTGAGGATCAAAAATTGAAGGGATACACCAAGAGGAACTTAAGATGAGTATCTCCATTACCTGGTTCTTTCCTGTTTCATCAACCCAGTATTATCTTGTGGATCCCAATTAATTTCGTCGACCCGACCTGCGCCTGTATCTCATTTCAGGGAATTTGAGAGGAACCGGGAGGGTTGCATATAAGGCGGTACTGTCACGTACAAATTTACAACCTAACAGCTGATAGTACGATCTAATCTTTCCGGTAGTCATTCTAAGATCCTTGGCAATATCTGTGGGATCAGTCCGGAATCCATCAGCATGGAGAGTAAGGACCAGGATATAGTTGATGAGAAGATCACTTTTCTCATTTGATATTCTACTTCTCCCTCGATCATCTTTCCCCGGATCTTTGAACAATTCTGCAAACCTGTGAATGAGAATGCTTGGGAGTTTATGATCCTTTGCAGAAGAATAACCATCCATAGAATCGCGGTCCCTGAACTTTATGAGATGATTAATGTATGAGAGTATACGAGCCAGGGTTTTCCTCTCCTTCTCATTCTGCAGAAAGAAGATGCATTTATGTGCATATAAAGATAATTGAGGGAAAAAAGCTAACAGAATAATAATATTATTTATGAAATGCCATAATACAACACGCTTCATGCTTTAACAGTTAGAGCATGTTTGACCTAACTTATTTTGGTGTTTAAAGTTTTTTTTTTTTTTGCTCATAAGCTAAAGTCTGAAATAAGAGTTTTAAAATTTAAGTGAGAAACTATTTGTCAATTTTACTTTAAAAAAGCTTTTTTCTTAAATAGATTGTGTGACAAAACAATTTATATAAGTTTTAATATTGATGAAATTAGAATAAAGGACAATTCATATTAAAGTTTCATAAATAATATATAAAATAAATAGTTTCATAAATAAGCCAAAAATATTCATAAATTAAAGATAAATATTTGAAATTCATACATTTTTCAAGGGATAATTTTGTAAAATAATTAAATTAAACATATATGTGACAAAATATTTTTTGGGTTTATTTAAATATTTTTTTAAATATTTAAAATTTTTTTGTGGCTCATACATATAACAAAATTGTAATATTTGAAATAGTCAGGGACAATTTTGCCAACCCACATTTTCATTAAAAAAGCCGGATGAGTAAAAACTGCTCTGAAGAGTTTTTCCTATTTTCTTCATTAAAAAAAAAAAAAAAAAAAAAAAAAAAAACCCACCTCTTTTAAGCAGCTTTTGAAAAACCATTTGACTTAGCTTTTAGCTTTAATCTACCTTTAAGTTGAAAAAAGTTAGGCCAAACATACATTTAGAAAACAGAAATTGCCACAATAAGAAAAGAAAAATATAAAAAAGAAGCAAACACTTAAGGTCAGAAAAAAGGGAGGCAGGGAAAAAAAGACTGAGCATTCATTAAGGGCCAATCACATGGTTATAAATTGGCAAAAGCAGAATATTTGCAACCCTGCAGTCCCAAAATCACATATGCCAAGGATCCTGGGATTAAGTTGCCCAGAGCTCAGTTGGTTTCTGAATTATCAAATTTAAGTGAGAACACAACCAAGTTAACAGAAGTTGATCTCATGACATTATGCTTCCCATCTAATTAAGCAGATAAAAGGTTGCTTAAACACTGACCTCAAAATCCGACAAACTATGGAATCTATGCCGAACAAAACTTGCATAGCTATCTTTTGCTGATTTTCCTTTCTTGAAACGGCCATATACATCGAAAAGATAATCCCACTCTCCACTCAGGATAATCTTTTCCAGAGGATAAGCTTCCTCAGGTTTTGTAGCAGAAATGTTATACGCTGGGGTATTACGGTCAGTGTGAGAATCAGCACTTTCGAGAGCCTCCTTGTTCACTACAACGTCTTCAATTTGCTTTTCCAAATCGCCCTGAGCCTCAGCATCTTCTTTAAAGCGTAAAGTCTCCATCTTTTTAGCCTGAAATATCGGACATATTTCTACTCTCAGTCTTCAAAAAGAAAATAAAGCGCCATTCTAGTTTTGAGGGCCCAAATTCTGGATGACTAGATTCCTCCTTATAAACTATGTAGCATCTTCAAAGAAAATGGATGAACAAATCAAATTGAAGAATACCACAAAATGCACCTTCATCGAAGGTAAAATCCATACCCAAAAGAACTCCATGGTATGTTGTCAAACCGGTGAAAGGGAAAACCATTGATTATGAATTTAACCAGAAAAATACAGATTTTGTCACACATGCAGAAACAAGTTGAACATAAAAATGCAGATTTAACAAAACCCATAAAATTTTCCAGCAGGATTATGTAGCTTTCTAAAATAAACCATTGAATATATTTGTTTTCTGATGGTCTTAATTCTATGCTGACAATTTATAGCTAAGTTGGAGGCATACAAACAAAGGAAAGAAAGTAGACGTATCCAGAGACTGCTGTCTAATGCCGCAGAGGAAATACGCTGTAGTAGAAGATCCATATGTCAGCAAAGATACAGAAAGTTCCAAAAATGGATAGGATAAGACTAAGACAATATAGACACACTGTAATCCCAAGACACTTGCAAAAAATCAGTACAATTTTCAACAATCATATGCTTATAATCCAACACCATTATTTAACCTCTCAGTACATGCAAGGAAAATCATCAAACCATTATCCAATATCTCGGTGAAATGGTTCAACATTAAAAGCATAAAAAGCGTGCATGGAAGAACTATAAAAGGAATTGGTAGGTTCTTGATCAAAGAGAACAATGGCAAATCACATGTTTGTCATGTGAATAGATAGAGCAATATCATTGAAGAATCTAAATGATCTAAACAACACCATGAAGAATCTACAAGGAAAAAGAAAAAAAATAAAAGAATTGGACCTTCAGGTTCTTGGATCACCATGAGGTTCAAGGGGTTGGCCTGAATGAACACCACATGGAGCTAGACAGAAAAGTAGAGCAAGAGAAAGTGATGAAGGAACGAGCAGCAAAAGCACTACGATTCAGATTGAAAACTAAAAATTATATTGGGGAAACATCATGATCCCCAACATTTCAGATTCTTGGATCCACACATCACTTTTGCCACTTCAAGTCGCCTTCATCATCAGATCTCACTACCACCTTTCGTACAACCTAGACACCCACCCCATCCCCTCTTTTCCTCTCTTCAGAAGAAGATGGTGATTTCTTCAAACTGTTTGCACATCATCATGAGGCCCAAATTGAGGTTCTTATTGGAAGGAGTGACACATTCAAAGCGGCAAAGCATGCAACATGCCAACCAACACATCAAACAGAGAGTGAAAAAGAGAGAAATAAAAATGGAAAGACCACATATTATCTTTGAACCTTTCTTAAACATTGCGAATATCAATGATCTAGAGCCAACTGAATGCTTCACAGTTTATGGAATTAAAAACCACCCCTCACCCATTTTCTTATGGAGGAGCCAACCAAACACTTGAATCCGGGTCGATTTGGTCAGTTTGCTGACCCATTTGTTCACTCCTAGTGCTTAGAGTTTCGTGTTCTAACCTACTCAGTTTCTTGTTGAAAAATTTAGGCACACTAATTTTGTTCAACATGGATCCATTTGCTCCTTTAGATATCATATACTCACTTTTTCCATAGATTGAACTTTGCACTTGGTTGGCTTCCCTCAATTATATCCATTAAATCGTACATACACACAAACATAAACAGATCTACTAATATGACATGCAGACACAGACACAAATGCTCAAAATGCATGCTAATAATCACATACTTGAGGAATTATAAAAGGACAAGTTCTACAGATTCCATTTTTAAGACCTCAAAAGCCAAGAGGACCTTACCCTAGCTATATCCTTCTTTGTTCCATATAGGTTCCTAAGATCATTCATTTTGTTCATCCTGACCTCTGAAGCAGGTTCTACCCTTGACATGGTTGAAGCTTCCTTCACAGCAGATTCCATGCCTCTAACTCTTGGTTCCAACCTAAATATCTGCAATCAAATTTCTAACCAAGTTAATCAAAATGCTTGCAGCATTGCAATCATAGTGCATTCAATTGAAAACATGCCATTACTCTAAAGATGCATCCATATCATTCTCTTTACAAACAAAAAATACATAGTTCGAAGGCGCAGAAATGCAACAAAAAAAAAATCCTCCCATGAATTGTAATGAAATTATTTCAATTGCAGTTTCACGTAAAATACTCATGATAAAAAACATCATTTTTTTTATTGAAACAAAACCATTGAAATTCAAGACACTGAGACCATTAGGATAGAAATTATTTTGTTTCAAAATGCTAATATTATGCAAATCGCTGATATCATTTTTTTTTAATAAAACCATTAGAAAATGAAATTCCAAATAAGTACAAAATATATCACGTAAAATAACATTGAAAATATGGCACACCTCATATCAACTATTCTATTATAAATATCATTTATGCACTTCTTGAAACCAAAAGATCCGGCCACCCAAAAAAAAAAAGATCTTGTGGCATTCAATTCTTATCCCTTAAGTGAACAAATGTAATAGCAAATGAACTCATTTTGAATTCATGGATTTCGCAAAAACTACATCATAACTCAAATGAACACCAAACCTCTTCTTGCTTAAGATCCAAGGTTTGAACTTTGGATATTGCCCTGCGGAGGTTCAAACTCAAACAGAAGATAGTGAGTGTTGTTTGTGTGCTATTGTGTATGTCCGATGTATTTACTAGTACACTCCTAATGCCTAGGCTGTGTACTTGAGGTGACCTGAGGTTCTTATCTAAATCCATAATAATAATACTCAAGATTTGATTCCAAAGCAATCCCTTAAGTCTCCCAATAATATACACTACATATACAACATGAACAAAATTCAAATAAATCACTCAACAACCAACAACACCTCTGCACCATTTGGGTGTCCTCCTCACCATCCTCTACTTCCTCTACAGATGCAACATTTTTGTTTCATTTCACTTGTAATATTTTAAATTAGAACGACTAACGTTTATATAGAATCATAGGGTTTTTTCAAGGGAAAAAAACCATAAACTAGTGCAAAGTAGACATTGTACCATAAATTTTAGCAATGAATAATTTTCATTATTTTTTCTATTACTATAATTTAAATTTCCACTGCCCCTACAGATGGGGCATTTTGCTTTATTTCACTTGTAACATTTCTATACCAGGAGAAGAAACTTTTACATAGAATCATAGTCTTTTAAAAAAAAATCATAAATTTGTCCATAAACAAGTATAGAGTAATCATTATACCAATATATTTCAACATTGAATGCAACCTCTACCGGGTTGCAATCCAAACAATCCCTTATTGCAAGCACACACCCCCAAATTTCATCATAAAAACCTCAAATTTCCAAGTAAAAACACATTAATAATTCAACTTAAACCCAAAGTTCAATCATCAAATCAATGAAAGCAATACCTTATTGCAAGCAACAGGAACAATCTTGAGAGTCTGAGTCTCCTTATCAACAATCCCAAGCGCATAAGTACATATCTGGGGAGTCGTGGCTTCACCTTTATAACTAGTCCCAACAAAATCGACTTTGGAGGAACCATGTTTTGGGCTTACAACGAGCTCCATTCGATGCTGTCTCTGCTTGTTCTGATAAACCCTAACTTTGTGACTCGACTCCGATTGGTCTTCGTGAGGGTTGTAGCCGGAGGGGAAGTAGCCGACTATCGGCGCCATTTTGCTTGGTTGTTCCGGGATTGTTTCCGTTGTCAAATGAAGCTTCTTTCGCTTCTTTGACTTTGTGTGTGTTTGTTGCTCGTCGTCGTCCGCCATTGCCGCAAATCAGAGAGAGAGAGAGAAATGGGGGGGGCAGAGATTTTGTTTCGTTCGCGTTCCTAGAATGAAAAACCCTAAGTAGGGTGCAGATGGCCGGGCTGGGCAAGCCCATTAAGTAACGTTATCCGGCCCAGACGGGCCCGGTCATTGGGCCGTAATGTTTTGGAATCGGAGCCGAACATCCGATTTTTCTGTCTGGTTTTTTTTTTTTTCTTTTTACACAGTAATTTTAATTTAAGATTTCTACATTAAAAAATAAGGTATGATTATTAATCGTGTCTTTAGAGATAATATAATATAAAAAAATAATAAAATCAAACAAAATTGAATTAAAAAAAATTAATATTATCATTTTAATTATCAATAACAAGCACAACATCCTCTCTCTCTCTCTCTCTCTCTCTCTCTCTCTCACACTCCGAGGAATGGATAGATTTGGTCTGAACTAAATATATACTCATTTTGAACCGCTCCCACTAACAAACAAGCTAATTATAAATTCACACCTATCATAGAATAATACAGAAATACTATATGATTTGAAAACAAAAATGAATGAATTTTTGTGATAATTCACTTTTGCATGTTTTGTTTCTTTGATTTAGAAAATACTTTGACTTATTCCTTTTTTTTTTGTCATTGAACTCAATCTACCATTTGATGTCTAGAGTTTCACTCTGATTAATCCAAATCGATCCGATTGAGATCCTTTTTAAGGGGATAAAGATCTCACAACGTAATTAATTTCATGTTTAAGTCACGAGTTAAACTCGTGATCTTAGTTAAGAAATACGATGACCTTCTCACTGTACCAATAGCCTGTTAATAGAAAATACTTTAACTTATTCAGTGTTTCTTAAATTTAAACCAATATTTTTATTGGTGCAATTGTAAGAATATTGGATTCTCCTGACTAATTTCTCATATTTGAGTTTTGAAAATGAAATAAACAAACTCCGAGATGTTCATCCTTTAATGGACCCGATAATTAATTTAAACTGAATTAGTCAGAACTTGATTATTTCAGTCAAACATAAAAAATATTACTCGAATTTAGAAGAATTTTTTTATTAATGTCACTTATGTAAAAATCAATATATTAGTCGTATATTAGATATAATTTTTTTTTTAAGATTTCTTTTTATGGAAATCAATAATTTTGGAGACAGCATAAGAAGTTGCTATAAAGTTCTAAATCGTATGATCTCACTGATTAAGGGGCTTTATAGTGGGCAACAACTCACCCTTCAAACTTATATTGGGGAGGGGGAGAGAGAGAGAGATGTTTCACCTCACCATGGAGATGGCCTTTGCCAACCTTCTCAGCCATTTATTCTAACCAATGGGTCTGCTCTAAGTTTCTGACTCACAATAAATAATTACTAACTAAAACTTTTTAATGTTGTTATCCTTTTTTAGTTCATCTATGATGTCAATTTAAAAGAAAATTACTTTAAATATCAGTTGGGCGTTCAATTATTTTTTTCAATTGGAAATATGAACTATGAAACAATACCCTATAAATCGAATAATAGATTAATAGATATTAAAGAATTCTTAAACATAGAAATGAATCAAAAGATCAATCGTAATCAGTAACGGAGTCATATGGAAAAGATGATAGGTAATTATCTTCGCTATATCAAAATAATTTTATTAATTTTTATATATCAAATAAATATTATCCTCATTCAATTTAAGATTCTGTCTCCATTAAAATCGATCATAATTTTTTGTAAAAATATTTTACCTTCACTATCTTTAAATTCTGGATTCACCGTGGATCATAAACCCTAGTACAAGTTACAATTTACAAGGGAGCTTCCTTTCTCTTAAAATCCCATTAACAAATTATTATGAGTAGGCCTCCCAAAAAATTAATAAGAAAAAGATGAATAATGATAATTTAATATTATGATGCTACTAACCTGTATCTTATTTTAATTTTTTTGAAAATTTCTATTTATATGAGTCGAGTAAAATTATTTTTGATTTTGATTTTGATTTATAATAATTAAATAAAATAAAATTTTGACAAGTATAAACAAAAATTTTTATAAAATTTTAATATTTTATTAACAAATTAAATCCTCCTCTTTCATGTGGGGGCTTTCTCATGACTAGTCCTAATTTTTAGGACCGCACCGCGCAAGCACGTAACAGTGGGCGTCCTTCAGCACCGTTTACGGTGGCGTCTCAGATGTGCATCAGAAAACAGCGGGATGGGATAATTTCGAAACGACACCGTTTCAATTGGTAACCAGAACGGTCCTTCGTAATCTGACCAGCTAGTAATAGCTTTCTCTCTCCGCAGTTTCGCAGTTTCACAGTTTCAAAAGACAAAACAGAGGGAGAGAGGGAGAGAGAGCGTGAGTTTGTTCTGTACCTTCAATCGATATCGTTTCAAGTGCTTATGGATCGAGGCGCTTTGCACTAATAAGTTGCTTTTTCTTATTATCAGTCCATGCTTCTCTAGTTTCGCCTCATCAGTTTTTCCTCCCTCAAAGGCATGTCGACTCTCTCTCTCTCTCTCTCTCTCTCTCTAACTTAAGTTCTTGGAACTTTCTTGGTCATTTCTGAAATGGGGTTTTGTTTTTATTTCACGGGTTCTGACTGATTTGTGTTATTTTATTCTCTGCATCTAACTCATACTTACCTTAATTATCACTGGACTATTTTTTTTTCTTTGGGCAAAATGTAATAGCTTTGCTTCTGATTGTTGATTCTCGGAGCTTTCTTGGTCATTTCTGAAATGGGTTTTTGATTTTCTCTATTGTATTTTGATTAATTGCTGTGTTTTCTGTAGGGTGTTCACCAATTCAAAGACTGGTATAAGGGTTTTGCGTGGTTTTGATTAAAGTCTGTTTCCTGATTCTCTTTAGTTGAAATTTTTTGATCCGCGTATAATTCATTGTTGACGTTTTCCATCTGATTCTTTCTTCACTTGCGAGGAATGTGAATTTTTTATTATAATATTACCTGGCTTGGTGGGTATTTTAGATTGAGGTTAGCTTTCTCTTAGGTTTTGGTTGATTTCCAGAATGACTTTTCCGGAATCTAGGTTTTTTTTTTTTGGGGGGGGGGGGGAGGGATGACTCTAGGATTTAAGAAATTTGGAAAGATTTTTTAAAATTTCTGGCGCATAGTATGAACCTATTTGGACATAATCTTTTGTGAAAACAGAAGCCTTGTGGTTTGGTTTGCCTCTTGTATCCATTGCCTGGTTGTTCTAGTCGTTAGTAATGTTAACATGTGCTTCATAAGAACAATTGAGTAGTATAGAAGATATATGTGGTTTGAGAAACTTAAAAGATACAGTATGCTAGACTGAGGATACATAAGGGCAATTCCTATAAAAGAAACATGATTAATCATAGAAAGATAGTAATTTTGATTCCATGTTGTGCCAACGGTTCTACAAATGAGTCAGATGAACACATCTTGGATACTAACATGTAACTAATAATGCTGTACAATTTTATAACTTCGTCGTGTCATACACTCGCTTGTGTCCACGTGTCCAAGATTTGTAGTTTGATCATGTGCAAAGAAGACCATTGAATGTTTAAATGCAAAGGAGTTATGAAGTCCAGGATTAAATATGCCATACAAGCTTGATGAAAGTCTAGAACAATTGCGGATTGTGGTTATTACATTGTCAATCACTTGAGAATAGCACCATGGCCACCAAGGAGGTCGCCCATCAAAAACTAGTCAGAATATAGACCACCAAATTAGCTAACTGTGGCATTTCTAAAAGGATAAAATGAAAATAAAAAAGGTAAATTTTCTGAGCTAAATAAAAGACAGTTGTGGAGATGGAGAGGGTCTATGAATGGATCACATTCATTTACAATTTTCTACATCTGGTTTACTACTGTCTGCTTAATACATCCTAATCAATAGTCAACTTGCCCAAAGGACTTGAAAAAATTTAGTTAGAGCATTTACTATTCTTTTAAGGGAAAAATTATGGCCTTTATGTTCTTTTATTGTCCATGTAATTATTATGGTATAACATTTTCTTTAGCTTTTTTCCCTTCTTTAATTTGTAGTTGGATCATTTGAGAACCCTGAAACATAGACGGTTGACCTAGCAGTAATTTTATGAAAATGGTGTTAGGAGCATAAAGTTTGAAATGTTATGTATGCGTTTGTAAAGGCCAAACACGTCTTCTTTTTAACTCCTATCTTTCACCTTCATTATATAGAAAAACAGAGTTTATACTGATAGAAACTCTAGTTTTCTGGGTTTATGATTTATACTCTGCACCCTTAAAAAAGTTGGTTCAATGGCCTTGCCTGTATGCTTGACGACCTGACATTGCATTTTGCAGGTGCATTAAAGGACGGCAGACAAATTGAGGGAAGCTACTTATATACATAATGGATCAAAGTATCTCACTTCTGAGCTGTCATTGTTTCAGTATCGTCACTTTCAATAGTCTATCTGCCTTAACATACAACTTAGCAATTGATAGGTCTCTGGAGATTTGGTTTTCATTAATCTAGAGACTGTTGTCAGATCTTTTGGTTATCTAAAAAGCTAAAATCTATGGATTACTTATATGATGACTATTTGTGAAACTATAGATGCCTGCGAACACACTGATGTGCAGTCTGTTGCATGTCACAATTGGGCCTTCTAGATTCCTGAATGCTTTTTCAAGAATAAAGAATCATTCAAGTGGCTGAATTTATGTACAAGAAATCTGATCCTTGAAACCTTTATATACATCTAATATACTCTTGCATGCACATAATGTCTTTATATTACTTGCTCTCTTCTTGACAATCTGAGCTTGGGCACAACTGAAGTTTGTGATCTTTAAGGGTGTTTATGGCAGTAAGGTTATTGCAATGGTAAATCGTGCTGGTTAAGTGTCATGCATACATGGCATATTGGGCACAATTGTTATACAAGGTTTTCAAAATTTGTAGTTTTCTCCTATTCCATTTAACCAGGAATTCAGCTTTATGTGGAACGTTGAATGGTTGCTGAAAGTCTTCGACTGGTGCCTATCCTATATGATTGAAGTTGTGATAATTTGAGAGAGGAATTTTGAGTGAATCACTTAGGGGGAGAGAGAGAGAGTAAATTTCGTGATTTAACAGAGATGAGCATCTTGATTGATGAATTGTCAAAATTTGACTGTTGACATTTGGTTCATGGTTTATAGCCTGAATCTTGTTTCATCTCAGAGTTGGATGCATCCTTTGCTATTTGGTGCTGGCCATCTTAGAATCATTTAATGAAGAAAATCAACAACAAGGCCATTAGTAAATTTATTGGAGCAATGTCCTCCTTGATTCCATCATTCTTTCTGGTTGGCCCAATTCTCTGACTAGTTCTTTGTTAACATATCAGGATTCTATTTTGAAACTTGTAATGGGATTTCTTCTTTGTATTCCTCTCTCTCTCCCCCCCCCCCTTCCCAATTGTTGTGCTCCATATTTCTTGCTCAGGTCTTATAGGTGGATACAAATATTGGAGAAAATCAAAAAAGTTTCAAACCTTCTCAAAAATGTTGTGAACTCGTCAGGTCATATTGTAGTTTGGCTGCACCTTTTTTTCATTTTCCTGGCCTTCTCTTACGTCATTGAAATGTAATCTCTTGTGTTCTGGCATTTAGATTGGAAATGGCAGCTGAAGGTTATGCTTATGGATCTTAATTGGCTGGTCGAATCAAATCTTCGGTTAAATGCCCTTAAGCTAGTGGAGACTGTTATTTTTGGATATCTTTTGGATCGAATGACATTTATGTTAGAATGTGTTTCTTGATTGATCACACCTTGAAAACTCCATGCCATTGTCATTAGAGCTGGTCAATTCCTGACCGTGCATCATCACCTGTCCTTACCTCAACCTGACCTTACCACCTCACCTACACTTGTTGTTGTTTCTTAAATGATCAGTGCTATTCTTGGTTGTTCTCTTCGGAATTTATGTTTAAGTGATTTGACATAAACTTTCACAGGTGCAGGGCATGGTACAAATGTTCCTGATGCTGAGAAGGGCGAGTATAATCTCATTGGAGATGGAGAGGACCCTAAGTTGGGATTGTATGACAAACGCCTGCCTTGCTGTGGCTGTGGAATTGGATGGTGCTCGTAAGTTTTCTATATCTTTTCCCTTGTTTTGCAATCCTAGATGAAATTGTCCACTCTTACACGTTTACCTTTGTTTTGCAGTCTTCTGATTGGATTTGTGTTCCCACCTGCTTGGTACTATGCTGCAATACTCTATTTTGCCAGGTATTACCACAAGGATCCTAGGGAGAGATCGGGACTCGCTGCTTGTGCTATCGCTGTAAGTGTACTGTTCAAGTAAATACACTCAAATGGTTCATTCGGACTTTATGGCTTTCATTACTTTGGTATTTGTTTACATCATTTGAATATCCCATCATTTATTTCATGCTTATTAAACTATCCCAGCTTCCTACATTGTCATGAATTAATGTATGGTGTTTCTTATAATGATCTTGTTGTTGCATATTCCTCCATAACATGAATACTCATTTCAGATTGAACTGGATGGCTTTTCTAACCATGCTATCAAATTGCGCCCTCTCTGTCTCACACTTGTGCACGTCTTCTTCAGATCATTTTCTTTTTTTCCTTTTTTTTAAATGAGCTAATTTTGGCATGTGTCATCCCAGGCAATCGTCTTTACAATAGCAGCGGTAATCACAGTCGCTGCAATTCTGTTGTGAACGCTGGTGCATGCTTACGCGCTTACACCCCCTAGAAAGTGTTAAAAGAGCAATCCTGTGGCCCATGTTGTGGAGATGCATCTTCTTCCATCCTATACAACCTTCTTCAGAGTGTGCACACTAGGAACTTCAACTGAAGTTCAAACAGCCTTGAAGTATGTACAACTTGTGCTGCTCTTTACCTTAACATTGTGCATATAGAAATTGTATATGATAAAATTTTTTACTGACTGCCCCATTTTGGGGCTGTAAATGAATTGCATATTTTGCTGATAAAATGAAAAAGAAACTGCTTTAGAATTCTTCCTAGCATCAAAGTATTATTCCTTTCTGGGAGCAATTTCAAGGAAATAAAGTTGCAGAATTTGGATGAGTTGCTAATGTGAAGCTTAGGAGTTGATTCAATTGTTCCTTATGGGATGATCCTCAGTTTACCTGGCTTTCTGGGTTTTCTCTTTTCCTTATCTGTAAGGTTTGTCTTTCGGGAAAAAGACATTTGGCTAAAACTTCCTCATCATATTACTCTTTCAAGAAAAAATACATGATTTGAACTCTTAACCTAGGTGAAAAGGAATGTAGTATCTTCCAGTTTTGATCTTCTTATTTTCCTCCCTCCGTCCCTCTCTCTCTCTCTCTCTCTCTCTCTCACATCTGGATAGAAAATTAATTGCTTTCCCACATAGATTAGCATATTCTTGAAGTGATTTACTTCCATTAAGTGCTTATTTTCATGTTGTTTGCCTCCAAGTATGAGCAATGCATCTTGCTGACAAAGACCCTAGCACTCAGGTCATTCTTTGCTACAAGGATTATCCCATTTGGGAATTACCTTTCAGGTGAAGTTGCAAGTATTTTTTCATAGTCATACCCTTAATATAAAATTAACTAATATAATTTAGTCAAGGAATTTTTATTTTTTTTCCCTATCAAATTGTATAAAAACTTATCCATAAATCAAATTTAGTCAACAATTTGAAATATTAATGCAATTAAGAGATTTTACGTATAAATTAAATAAAATATAACAGTTTAGAAATTATATATGTTGAGCAGGATTTTGAATAAATTATGTGTGTGAATTCAGCATAAAAATTTTTGAATTTTTAATATTGTAATATGCTTAAAAATTAATATATTTTCTATCATTTAAATTGAAGTTTCTTTAAAATGTAATTGATTCTTGGAAGCAACTTCTCTTTTCATAAAAGCAATGTGCATATTACTCATTTTGAATCTCAGCCGTTGATCAATGGGGTGCTATACTCTGAAGATAGAAGTTTTATTTCATGAAACGACTTCCATTAGTTGTTGGTGCACTGCATGTCTAAATTTGAATATATATATATATATATATAAAGTTTCTTTGCATGTTGCACCAAAAAGTAGTACCCATAGATGTAACATATTCCTGGGTCCAAAAGTTGGAATTTTAGACTTGCTTGTTCATGAAATAACACCTACCACCAATTTTTTCTTGGTTGAGTTACAAGAGTGTTACATTTCCATTTTGAGATTCATTTTGAAAATAAAAAAAATAGATATCGAAACAGTTCGTCTCTTGATTAACTTGACAATTAATTTGATTCAAATTAATTGAGATCAATAAATTAATTATCAGATATTAGTCAAAAAAATAATACAAGACCTCTCTCTCTCTCTCTCTCTCGATATCACCACCGGTATCGTCGCTTAATAGATTTGATAATTAGTTCGACTCGAATTAATAAGAATTAATAGATTAGTTATTGAATGTCAATCAATTAATTAAAAAATAACACTAGACCTCTCTCTCTTTCGGTATCATCATCGGTATTCGAAACTATACTCTAACATAATCATTTTCATTCTCAAGTTTTGAATTCGAGATTTTGTTAAGAGACATAACATATCATCTTATTAGGCTGACTGTTCGTTGATTATCTCTCTCTAACATATTTCCTATGTCCAATATTTATTGAGACCAAAATAATATTAGGGGGAGAGAAAAAACCAAAGTGGGTCAGGTTTTTTTTTTGGGGGGGGGGGGTGAAATCTTTGAATTCTTGGTGCCAAAGCAAGCAGCAATGTTTCTCTTACTTTATGCAATAAAGTTGTCACGACATATGCATGGACACGCTTTCTTCACCAATACATTATCACATCATAGACCAAAAGTTTCCTTTTGCTATTATTATTTTTTGGGCATCCTCTTTCTAAGCACCTGTCCTTGTCTTCCCACAAAACTTTAGTTTATACAATTACGTCACTCAAAAAAATAATTAAAACGATAAAGCAAAGTTTTGTTCATTTGTTATACGCGGTCTGTCTTACCAACCAAACTTTTAATCATGCCAGTTGGTATTGAATTTGTTCATGAATTTGATTTTGATTTATATTTTGATTTTGATAAATGTTAGTTTACTTTAAAATAAATAAATATCATATTGACGATATAATCTAAAATTCATTTAAATTTATCTTTAATAATAAGGTAAATAGGTGTTCAGAGAGTTTTGTATTTTAAAAGATCAATTCGACTCGAATCAGATTTAATTGATATAAGTCTAACGTAATTATCGGATATGAATAATTTATTAAAAAATATTACTTTGAGAGAAGAAAAACCAACGATAAGTATATGTTCTTTCATGCTTAAAATAATCAAAGTTTGAATATTTGAGAAGGACGTGAGCATGTTTTACAAAATGATTAATGGACGACCAGCCCAAGGAATGCTTCAAGCTACTCCATGTTCATATGCTAATAATTTATTATTAAAACTTCCCAATTTTCAAACATTTGCTCGGTCCATCTATGACCAAAAATGACAGCTATATCCAAAGCCACTTCCATCCACCTTCAATCCATCACCCTAATTTCTCAATACAATGGGGACATATCTTTATTTTAGTACCAGATCAATCGATATCTGAGATTCATTTTATTAATTTAATATGAATATTATATGATCTATTAAAAAATTGATTCTTTCAAATCTTTTTTTTTCTATTCTTAAAACTCAAATTCAAAATTTTTGATTAAGAAGATAAAGTAATTGATCACTCAATTTAAAAAAATTTGATAATATAAGGGACACATGATGCCAAGATAAAATGACAAAGTATGATAAATGCATCCATAAATAAAAGTAAAAAAAAAAATAATTAACCATGGTAGTGTTTGATCTATGAATTAATAAATATTTATAATGAAATCAGTATATCGATATCTTATTGATCTAGTAGTAAGATTACTAAATTATTTTTTTCTCTTTATTAAGTTTTCAAATTTAATTTTTGTATATATAGAAAACAGACATCGAAAGAGATTTATTCTTAAGAATCCAATCCTCTTCGAACTAAATTTAATCGAATTTAAAATAAATTTTTTATTCCTACCACCGGTATTCAGAATTCTATTTTAATTAATACAATTTGAGTGTCTACAAAACCCTATTTATGACGATTCTCTCAGTATAGTTTTTTCATTTCTAAATTTTGAATTTGAAACTTATTTAAGAGATTTAACATGATCAACTGTTCGTAGGTATTATACTCAAATAATTACCGAAACTAAATAATCAATTTTTAATAACAAAATTAAAACCAATGACTTGCTACTAGCTGAAGGTATGATCTTAAAACCATTCTCCCAATAATTTCTTTCTAATTTATCATGGTTACCATTTTTAGATCAAATTAAAATATTAAAAAAATAACGATATGTCGCGGCTAGAGTTTCTTGTTTATCGCATTAAACCAACGATTTTTTCATCGTACACCATAAGCTTCACATACATACATACATACATACATACATACATACACACATACACACATACATACATACATACATACATACATACATACATACATACTGGCCATGAGCATTAATAAAGAGACAAGTCATTCTTAAATTCCTCCATCAAAGCAAACACACAGAAAAGCAAAAGCAAGAAAAGTGCCTCCAAAAGCAACTCCCTCTCTCTCTCTCTCTCTCTCTCTCTCAAAAGCAAAGCAAAAAAAACCAAAGCCCAAAAACATGGAAGAAGAGGAAGAACAAGCAACAACACCTTTCTGGCTACAGTCATCCAACAGTCTCCGCCGCAGAGACCGCCGCAATGGACGTCGGTCGCCGCCGTCTACTCTGTTTCTCAATTCAGGATCCTTTGTTGTATTCTTAATCTTCACTGCTCTGTTTCTCATCTTCTTCGTTATTCCTTCACTTCGGTCTTTCAAAGCTCACGTCTTCAAACCTCAGACTGTTAAGAAAAGTTGGGATTCCCTCAATCTAGTCCTGGTACTCTTCGCAATCATATGTGGATTCCTCGGAAGAAACAATGAAGACAACAACGTGAGCAAGAACCGGATCAGGAACATGAACAAGTCCTCTGATGAGGAAGATGATATTTCGAACAATCTTTCTCAAAATCGTCAAAAATCGGATTACCTATTGAATCAAACACAATGGTTTTCCTATTCGGATCATCAATTGGGCAATAGTTCTTCATTTGGAGTTTCTTCAACGACAGGGTTAGCATTGAGAAGAAACAGCAGCTCATACCCCGATCTCCGCCTTGAGCCACCGTGGGTTTCCGGCGACAACCGTCGGCGATTTTTCGACGATACCCATATGGGAAACTACAGGAATATGCCATCATTTAGTGGTTCTGATCATCTTCACCATATTTACAAGCACGGAGATGTTGGAGAAGAAAAAGAAGAAATTTCAGATCATGTCAGAATTATAAGAGAGGATATTAGTAGTATTACTCACTTGCCGCCATCTACGACGGGGTCGGAATCTTCTCCGGAGGTGAACGAGAGAGGAAAGCAGATACCAACAGTGTATCAGACTCTTCCACGAAAAACAGACAAGATAGAGTTGGAGGTGAAGAGAGAGAAAATCAAAAAATCTCAACCATCGCCGTCCCTGCCGCCGCACACAATGATATCGGAATCTTCTACGGCGAATGCTCCTACACTACTACGGAGAGACAAAACAGAGATGTTGGTGAAGAGAGAGAAACAGAAAAAATCTCAACCACCGCCACCTCCGCCTCCGCCGCCGTCTCCACCACCGACGCCTCCTCTTCCGGAGAAATTTGAATCGGGGCCAAAGAGCAGCAAGAAGAGATCAAAGGATTTCTCGACTTCATTCTATCAGCAAACAAAGAAGAAGAAGAAACAGAGACAGAAAAGCGTAGAAAACTTTGAAAAACTCCTCTCTGCTTTTACTCCAAAAACAAAGTCTAAAACTAGGCCTCCGCCATCACCGCCGCCACCTCCGCCACCACCGCCGCCACCCTCAGTCTTCCACAATCTATTTTCCTCCAAAAAATCCAAAACTAAGAAAAATTCCACAGACCCACTTCAACAAAATTCATATCCCTCAAAGTCATCCACAACGATATCACAAATTGCCAGGGAACCTCCCTTGCCTCAAAAGTCAACGGCCATAGTCACCGAAACGGAAGACAATCTGGGTATCGGAAATGAGTCACCTTTGATCCCAATTCCTCCGCCGCCGCCGCCGTTCAAAACGCCGTACTGGAGCTTTGTGGTACAAGGGGACTATGTGAGGTTGAAGAGCTTTGACAATTCCAGGAGTAACTCGCCGGAGACGGTGGAGGGCGGAGACGGAGCTGATCCGCCGTCAACACCGCCGCGGACTGCGCATATGCAGTTCTGTCCAAGTCCTGACGTGGATACTAAGGCTGATACCTTCATTGCCAGATTCAAAGCTGGGTTAAGGCTTGAGAAGATCAACTCTATCAAGGAGAAGCAAGATTTGGGCCTAGAAGGAGCAGGCCCAAGCCCAGGCCCAGACCCAAGTTGAATCTTCATTTTATATAAAATTTTTTCTTATTCTTTGATTTCTTTAATTTTTATTTTGGGGGATTCTTTTTTTTTTTTTAAATAACTATTGAGTTGTTCTATTCTACCATATACAATGATATTTATATATTTGTTTATTTTGATTTTGGAACTCTAAAAGTTTGTTTTGTTGCAGTTGAGTCCAAATAGCCAAACAGGCTACAACATTTTTTTTTACAGGTCATGTGATGTTGATCCTTCCAAGCTGCAAACTCGTATTTGTTTTCTTTTTTCCCGGAATGAGATAAGAATAAATGAATAGCTTTACAGATTTTTGATTTTTGTATTCTCAAGTGGTCTGATTGTGAATGCTTTGCTGACAGATAAAATACCTTTCAAATGTTTAGCCAAAAAGAATGCACAACTTATCAAACTTTTTTACCTATGATTTAACATTTTATTTTTTTAATCTGAGATTTCGAATTCAATTTTTAAGAATAGATAAAAAAGATTTGAGAGAGTCAACGTTTTATTAAATTTTATAATACTTAAATCGAATTAATTTGATAAATTTTAAATATAAATAATTAAAACAAATAAAAAAAAGGAGGGGACAACCTTGTATCTCTAGAGAATGCTCCCACATGAGGTTCGCATTTTCTCCTCAAACATGCAATGTAACGCAAGCATCTCTCTCTCTCTCTCTCTCTAGCCATTAAAAATTAATTAACACAAAATTTGATCCATTTACCATGTTTTAATTTAGTGATGGAGCATCTCTTTAGATTGAATTTTATATATGACGAAAATAAATAAAGAACATTATTCTTTAAAAAATCAATTTAAGTCAAACCAAAATTAGTGATATTCAATTTTATTACCGGGATATCAGATTTTTTTTTAATGATTCATTTAATTTTTGGTTTATTTAATTCAGAAAGAGTTATTTAATAACATGTAAAATTTAAATTATTTAATTTTTGACTTATTCCATTCGTAAAGAGTTATTCTAGTGACTTTTTCCACCTATTTTTAGTAAAAAAAGATAAAAACTAATAATAGTTAAAAGAAAGGAAACAAATTTATATCGGGCATAAATTTATTCAAAGATAAACTAATGTTTTGTTGATTTAGTAAAAAAGATACTAAAAATCCATATCAAGTGTACAGAAAAACCTCCTTCGAATGAGGATCCGACTGCTGCCCAGTCTAGATTAGTTGGAGTAAAACTCTGAATACTAAGTGGTGAACCAAATCTACGGAACAAAAAAAAAAATTATTCCAAGATAATCAACTAGTCTTTTATTTTTACAAGAGCCAGAGAATCTCATACCTTCACAGTATCATCTTAGGACCTACAGCTGTTAAGAACTTGAGACTTAAGAAAGCATTAAATGGTTCATTAGGTTTAAATTCATATTGAACAGAGGGGGCACTAATGCCCCATATTTGGGTAATACTGATGTAATATCAGTCTTGGTTTTGCAGTAATGAGGGCATCATTTCATTCCTTGGAAGCTAATTCTTTGATTAATTGCTGGAGAGATTGCTCTTGCTTTATGTTCTGAGCCCACCTTGCTTTGATCCTGACTTGCTCCATGCTTTGATTGTAATTCATGGCCACTGCAGGAACCAAACGGGTCACGAAAAACTCTTCTATTTCGTCTGCTTTTTTGTAGCTGCAAAACTGGCAGATGGAGGATTTCAATGTAAGCCCTCATTTTGGTAACACTAAAAGGTACAATTCAACTAAGGGAGCATTTGGAGGCACTTGCAGGAAGTGCTTATTAACTTCTTGTGTATGAATAATGAGCTTTTCGACTACAACAATACTGATGTAATGAGAAATTTAAAGGGGTTTTTAATGGAAAATTTTAATCTATGATTCCGCAGTTCATGGAGAACTTTCAAGTCATATGTTATCGCTAGTGTTCATGAGGAATTAAGAGATCTTCTTTGATCATAACCAAAGACTCCTAATCTGTTCTCTCTCGTCGAATGTTTAATTGGACCTTCCCTTCCTTTATGGTTCACCTTGGCATTCTTCCTTCAGTTGTTTCATTTTTCCTCCAATAAAATCTTGCACAGTATACTCCATCATGCCACCCTTTAGTACGTTTACGGTATTGAACATCAAAGTTAGAGACTGAGTAGCTTACCGGTAAGATCATATCTCTAATGAAATGAGTAAGTAGCATCCCATCACCCCATTTCTTCAAAATTAGGTCCCAATTCTCCTGCATTTGCATATACAAATTTCATACAATGAGAGTGGAAGGGGTACAAAGTAGCATGTCTTTATCTTGTTACAAGCTATGAAGAAATAAGATTAAGATGTATGGTTTGTTTTTAGGGCCATGAGAAAATTACTTTTTGAAACTAAGAAAGTCACTGTGGGTATCGATTGAACTCCAAATTATTGTCAATCCTATGTACAATATGTAAGGTGATTACCTTAAACCATCCCCATGCTGCTTCCCGACCTTCTAAGCTAATTCCTGTGAGCACATAAATAGCATCTTGCTCTCGAATCTGAAAAATGGTAAAATGAACATCACAACTAGCTTGTCACTACAAAGACAACTTCAGATTTACGGTGGTCCATCTATTACCTCGCCAGACAGTAGAAGATTCAGCGATTCAACAACTAAATTTGGATCGGGGGAAGATGCAAGACTACCTGCAAAAGCAAAATATATATATTTTTTTAAAGTCAAATGTTGAACTTGTTACAATAATATCAAGTGCAAGTGCAGTTTAAGTATCAAAAGCTTACGCAAGACCCTTGTCCTCTCCTGTACAACATCAGCTTCTTGATAAACATTCAGGAGGGCATCAAATCCGCTCCTGTTCTCGATGCTACTCTTCCTCATTACAGTTACATATGCTGCCTGCAATGAATTTTAGTATAGCCACGTTATAGTAAATAAGGACTTAGAAAAAAACAGGATGATGTGTATGGGAAGATTTAAGGTTCACTCTTCTAGTGTCTGAAGAAAGAAGTGGAGTATCTCTATCTGCCAAGAACACTTGAAAGCGCTCCAATGCTGCTTCTTGAGTTTTCTTATGGCCTAAAGTAGCCAAGGCCATTAGAACTTCTCCTCTTGCCAATGCACTTAAATGGCTTTCTCCAAAAATTGGTTCCCAACCTAATTTTCTGCATGATAGCGTAAACAGAAAGGTGATTAATGATGGGTGTAGTACATATTAGTCAACATTATGAAGATAACTAGATCCCCTTGCAGAAAGATAAGGGAAAAACTGTCACTGAGAGTATTACTTACTCGGCAGAATACCATAGGACATTGATGAAAAATTTCTTCAATTCATTCTGTGATTCTGGAATGGCTTCGATTGAGATCTTTGCAAGATCATAAAATATCTGTCACATAAATCAAAAAAGGTTATGGAAATGCAATTAATACTGTGAACCCAATTTCAAGAAATAAGATCTCACATCTATGAGTTTAGACAACACTATATAGTCAAGCTCCTTCCTGTACACATCAATCAAGTAAAGAAGAGAAGATAGTGGTAGTTCCCCAGCCTCACAAAGAGCATATGTATCATCTAGAATGCCTGAAGATGAAACAACAAATACAAATGAATTTGGGAATATAATCGATCAATATGCGCATAAAGATCACTGTATCAGTAACTTCAAAACTAAAAATAATTCAACAGCAAGGGGTTAAGAAACACTTATACTGACCAAACTTGTCACTTGCTGACAACCAATTGTTCTCTACAGCTTTTCTGAGTCGTGATGCCAACTCATCATCGTACTTTACCCTGTAAAAACCAGCTTGTTCCATATTAACCTTTACCCATAAATGATTGTTACACTGCTCCTGATTCTTATCAGAAGCATGAAGAAGCTCAGACAAATCAAAATTTCCTTGTTTTGTTTCCAGGAGGAAATTTGAACGCTGTTCATACGAACTAACACGGAGGTTTATTGGAACGATCCACTGCCTCTCACTGTCGCCATGCAAACCAGAAAACATAAACTGGGACTGCAAATTCAAAGTGAAAACAAAGTTTTTATTTTGCGTCTCCTCTTCATGATTTTAGGATAAAAAGTGGTAATGACAATGCTTGTAATCTAGACCTGTTCAAACTCCAGAAGATGACCTTTGGATCTCACAGAGATGACAGGATATCCAGTTTGCTTTGTCCATGTGTCCATCATGTTATTGACCTGAACTCCAGATTCTTCAGAAAGAACACTCCATAAATCATCTGTTGTTGCATTTTTGTAAGCGTATTTCTTCATGTACGAACTTAAAGATTTCTGTTTCATAAAAGAATCAAATAGAAAAATCAAGATTACTGGCAAAACAGGCTACAGAGTACAGAAACTCATTATCTATTTACATGTCCCCCTCTTATGCATTAGGCCCTGATTAAAGAAATTCATAATTTTGGATTTTGTGGTAGGATCATTCCCCAAAACTAATGTGTTTGTATGTATGTATATATAAGAACTAGATTTCAAGCATCTGTTTGACAACATTCTCAAATGACTCCTGAACATGAACATACCCTGAAAATGTCATCCCCAAGGTAATCTTGAAGCATCCGTACAACAGCAGATCCCTTTTTATAACTAACAGCGTCAAAAGATTCTTCAACTAAGCGAGCTCGTTGTACATCCACCTGAAATCATGCTAAAATGTCAAGAAAACTTGATGCTTAGGCATGCTAAACAACAACAACAACCTGAGCCTTAATCCCAAACTTGATGCTTAGGCATGCTAAGCAGCAACATATTATTTCTCTTGGCTAAATCTTAGCTGGGATTTTAAAGATTATTCTTATGACTAGTAATTCTTGGGAAGTCAATCTAAGTACGTAGAGAGAAACAAGGGCTGAAAGTAGTTTAGAGATAATTAAACGCATGTTACTGCTCAGAGTTTAACATCACAGCCTTCAAATATGTTTGATTTTCAACCAAGTCCAATTACTGCATATATAGCAAAGATTTACCTCCAAACACAATTTAGAGTACCTCAATTGGGTGTGATTTTTCCAATGCATCCATGTGTAGGCCATCTGAAGTTTGCTTAAGAAATTGAGTCCAAGTTTTCCATTCAGGAAACCAGCTGTCCGCAGCCGAATAACTAATCTGGACATATTAGATCACATAAAAAAGAAATGCTTAAAATTTTATCGGATACCATAGCCATTGGAAAAGGCACAAATACATTTGAGAGCTTAAGGGCCCACCCATGTTGCAAAACCTTCGTTAAGCCATAGATGTGTCCACCATTCCATTGTTACCAAGTTGCCAAACCACATATGAGCCACTTCATGTGCTGCAACTATTGTGAGCTGGTGCATACAACAATGTTTCTTAGGTTAAAAAAAGTTTGGAATTTCATGTGTGGCATCTCAATCATAAGAGAACATGACTAATGAAGTGAAAATTTTCACGCACGACACACTACTCACCCACTGTTTGTTTGCAGCTGTAGAATGAAGCTCATCATAGAGCATCTCAGTTTCACGGTACGTGATCAAGCCATAGTTCTCCATAGCCCCTGCAGCAAAATCAGGAACAGCTACCATATCTAGTTTCGGAAGTGGATATGGTGTTGCAAAGTACCTAGATAACTCTTCAGTCAAAATCAGAGTGCCTTCTTCATATTACCAACAAAGTTGTAATGGTGTTACTTACTCCGTAAACAGATCGAGTGCCTTCACTGCAAGACTCAAAGCAAATTTCCCCTTCTCACTCTTTCCCACTGGACAGTAAGCACGAACTTTGATTCCTGCACTAACAGGAATTGAACTCAGGAGAAAGATATACATCAAATCAGACAAAATGGAGGCAGTCTATGGCTTTTAAGAACATACCACCAGCTGTTATATCTTCAATATGATCAAATAAACCAATTACAAAAGCCACCAAATAAGTTGACATAAGTGGAGTTTCTTCAAAATAAACGGTCTTAATATCCCCATGAAGCTTTTCCTCAATAACTGGCATATTAGATAATGCTGTCAACTCAGAAGGTACATCCAGTGTTATCTTAAAGGTAGCCTGTCAACAAAATTTCCGTATGGACAAAGAAAAGAAAACACTTCAGTATAGAATAACATTGAAAGGACACACTTGTTTCCAACTTAGATTTCTGCAGCATTATTTCAGATAAACGAGTATCATAGTTACATTTTATACACACATAACGATCCTATCATAGCATCCCCAGTTGCTTCTAATCTCTACATGATAGCTCAGGGAATTTAAGGAACATTACATTAGAAAATAGATGAATTTTGGAGAAAGCCAAAGCATGCAAATTGTCTTTTCAAAACTATGTTGCACATATACTTCTAGAATACAAGGCAATATGATATTTTATAATTTTGTCGTGTCATGTTCCGTATTTATGGTGACACAGTTATTTAGAGTGTATATGGGTGGAATTTCCTCTTCCCACCAATTATGAAGTGGATTTCTAATCTAATACACATATTAAGGGGAACAACCATCCCATATCCCTGCTAAGAGCGTTACAAAATCTTGGTTTAAGAACAGCATAACCTCATTATTTGTCGAATGCAGCAAGTAAATCAAGAAGTCATATACCTTAAGGGCAGGTTCATCCCAACATGGAAAACACCTCCTTGCATCAACTGCTTCAAATTGAGTAGCTGCCATATTCTTTCTCTCTCCTCCATCCACGTAAGTACTGTTTTGCATCCAAAACTCTTAGTCTTTAGTCACATCCAACTCTAATTAGCAGCAACATGAATTCAATTAAATCAAGACCTCCTCTCTCTCTCTCTCTCTCCCTAGAAAACAAAGAAAGCTAGTTACCCTTTGTAAAATCCCTTGAGGTGTTTGTTAAGAGCTGCAGAGAAGTCAATTCCCAGAATTCCATCACCAACTCCAAGTTCATTATCGAAAACCAACACAAGAATTTCGTCCTCGGGGACCAGTACAACGTGAGAGGAACAGTGTTTCTGTAGATTCAAGAGCACAAATCATCAAAAATCATTCAAATTATCCAAAAATAAGTAAAATATAAATCTCACGAATAAAATAGTGATTTAAAGTACCTGGTTTTGGGCGTCGATGAAGCAGACTTCATTGATGTCGAGTTCCAGAGCATTCAACACTATGAACTTGGTTTCCTCAACTATCCGAAGATCAATTTGAACAGACCCAGTAAAAGTGCAAGCTGAGAGATCAACTTTCAGACTCAGATCATAACGTTTCGGAACTGCAAACTTTGGCAACCTTGTCTGCCCTTTTAATTGCTCCATCTCTCTCTCTCTCTCTCTCTCTCTTCGTCTCTAATTAGAGCGTGAGTGCTAAATCTTAGGAGCCTCTCTCTCTCTCCCCCTCACTCACTCTCTCTGCTCTCAACATCAAGCCGACAAGTTCTGTCAAAGGAATTAACAAATAGGAGTGGTTCATTAGTCGTTGCTCGTGAAAGCACCATGATAACGCTTTTTAATTGTTGTGTCGTTTTTATAGTGATCAGGACATGCCTGGGCCGGATTTGGCCCGACCATTAACCACCGGTCGGGCCAAACCTGGGATTGTAAAAAACAGAGGTAAGTGAACGTTCACCCGGCTCAACCGGCTCTAAATCATTATCGTAACAGAACCGCCAAAAAAGAATTGCCGATTCTACCGGCAAAAAACCAACACTATTTTAAGGGTCAGAACCGGGATGGAACAACCATTGTGACCCTTGCAAAGTGATGGAAATGCTATGAAAGGATGCAAGCCGATGCATTTTTTCGGAAAAAAAATGTTTTTAACCTTAAACTGGTTTATTTGATTCCTAAACCTTAATTTGCACTAAACCATCGATTTCATAACTTTAACCAAATCTCAAGGTTAAGGACAAGGTTTTAAGAGGGAGTTGATACACCCTGTGCATGTTTTATAAAAGAGTTATCGGAGAAAGTTATGATTATAATATTGATCCCTGAAATTATATTTTTAATTTAAGAATTTTTTTAATCATATCAAAATATATTCCAAATTACAAAAAATAACTCTCTAATTAAGCTTTTTTTTTTTTAAAATACACATTCAAAATGATTCCAACATAATTAATTATTTATATATATATTAATAAAATGATTATTAGAAAAAATCTTCTTTTACAACAAACTCTAAATTTTCATATAAATAGAACCATGTAGAAAAACACTAAATCTTTTAAAATTAGATTCGGCTACATTTGAATTATATTTTGAAATTATTTTCGGTTTCTTGGTTTGTTATCTTTAAAAAGTACTAAAAACCTAAAATTATATTATTCTTAAATAAGACTTAAAACCAATAGATTTTGATTACATTTGTATACATTTTGAGTGTCATATTCTTAAATTGCATAAGTGAAATCAAATATAAGGTAGAATTAATTTGTCAATAACTGGTCAATCTATGAAACAAATGTAAACCTCTACTTCAGAAATGCATGTAAGTGGTTTATGGTTCATTTCTACAGGAGGCCAACTCAGTGTCATTTCTTTATAGCTTCTCTATGTAAACTTTTTCAGTAAAACTGCACAACTTAACTTGGAACTTGAAATTCCAGAATCCACAGGCTCATCATCTTTTAACAGCAGCAACTGATATAGGCACACACCCACCAAAGAGGGAGGGGGAGAGATAAAAGCTTCGGTGGTTTGGTATTTCCTACCTTTCAGAGTGTAACAACTCCCCCCCCCCCCCAAGCTCCTTGCTGTAGGACAACCATGAGACCATTCTCTCCTCAAATAATCTACTTTCAAGGAGGCAACAATCAGCTCAAGTGACCTCTCGGGAGTTTGGTAAAGGAACACTTCAGATGCAGCTCCCAGCTAACTACAACAAAGTTTCGATAGTAACATGTATGCCATATTTGAAACCAGCTCAAGAGGTAGTGTGCTTGCGTATGTGTCTAGGGAAGGGAGCGAGGAAGAGGGCCACTGAAGGTGCCTCAGAATCATGCGTGCCATACCATAACATATCCTGGAACACTTATTCTGTATGCTAAAGTACGATGTTAAACAGATTTCCACGACAATGAATTGCTTGAGCAAATATTTTTTTGTTTGGTAATAATAAAGTGCTACGGTAAGCGGAAAGCATCGGTACATCTAGAACAACAAGAACGGTCGTCAAATTCCCCTACCAAAATGGCATTGCCGGCTTGACAGATAATTCCTCTCTATAACACGCTAGAAATCCAACAGGTCTCCTAATCTAGGGTACAAGCCTCCAACTTCAAGGCAGATAAAAATGACTAGATAAATGAGGAGTACTTAAGCACGATTTTACATTGCTTGCAGAACTAAACCTTTTGATTAGCTTCACTCAAATAATTCTTCAGAACATCCATTACTGACCCAAAATCAGCCTTGACCTGCATTGGTGGATTAGCAAATCGGCAAGCCATGTCCGGAATTGCGTTTGAGTGATAATCAATCTTAGATTGCGTAAACTTCAGTCCATGAGCTGTACTCACAACTACAGTCCGATCTGTGGGACCAATTATCCCACTATTCCTAAGCTTAATCAATGCAGTTAATGCAACCCCAGTGTGCGGACAGATAAACATTCCTGTTGAATCCGCTTGGGACATGGCATCCATTAACTCCTCCTCTGTCGCTTTTTCCACAATCCCATTCGAATTCTTCAGTGCATAGACCGCTCGATCAATAGAAACAGGATCACCAATCTGAATAGCTGAAGCAAACGTAGTATTTGCCTTCACCGGCTTAAAATCCTTCCAACCAGACTTATAATGCAAATAAAGCGGATTCGCATTTGCAGCTTGAGCACAAACAAGCCGCGGAATCCTATCAACAAGCCCCAACTCCTTACACATATAAAACCCTTTATAAAATGCATAAATATTCCCCAAATTCCCACCGGGCACAATCACCCAATCGGGCACTTCCCAATTAAACTGCTGCAAAATCTCGATCGCAGCCGTTTTCTGCCCTTCTAACCTCAAACTATTCAATGAATTTGCCAAATAAATAGGCAATTCCGCCGTGACTTCCCTTATCAATTGCATACACCCATCAAAATCTGTATCAATGCTAAGCACGAAAGCCTTATTCGCAATGGGCTGCACTAACTGAGCTATTGAAATCTTATTTGCAGGCAGGAAAACAATCGAGGGAATTCCTGCGGCAGCACAATAAGCAGACAACGCTGCCGAGGTATCGCCAGTCGATGCACAGCCAACACCCACAACAGGTTTATTCATTTTCCTTAATCTATTCACTTGACTAACCAAAACAGTCATACCCAAATCCTTAAAACTACCAGTGTGACTAATCCCACAATGTTTGACCCACAAATCATTCATGCCCAGAAACTGTTTGCCAAATCGTTCAGCCCAGAAAAGATTAGAATTACCTTCAAAAGCACTCACAATGTCATCAGAGTCGATTTCCGGTAATACCCATTCTTTTTTGCTCCAAACTCCAGACCCATAAGGCCATGTTGTTTTCCCAACGCGTGAATCGAAAAGGGCTTTCCAGTAATTTCCATCGTACTTCTTTAAGGCATCGAAATCATGTTGCACATCAAGAAGACCACCAGATCTGCTACGGTATACGATCTCGTCGAGTGAATACGATTCGGCGCTATGAGGGCCTGCGTTGAACGGGACGTATTTGGCGGAGAAGTTGTGGGTTGTATGGAGACGGCGGGCTTCGTCTCGGATGTTCTCATCGGCAGGACGACGGTGCTTTGCCGTGGAGGGTGTTGGTGGTGGGGGTGGGGGAAAGGGAGAGGATTTGGAGCATTTGATGGAAAATAGATGTGTTCTGGGGTTTGGTGACTTGAGAGAGTTGGATGATTTAGGGTTTGAGGAGCGGAGAGAAGGGAGAGAGGCCTGGAAGAGAGAGAAGGTGGCCATTGTAGGGAGGGAGAGGGGAGGAGAGAGGGATCCAGCCGGGTTTTGTAGATGCGGCGCGCGCTTGGAGGGTTTTGGAAAATAGATGTATCGTTTTTTTCTTTTTATTTTAATGCTCAAAAAAAAATAAATAAAATTTATTTATATTCAATAAAACCATTAAATACTATATCATATGTAATAAAATCCTTAAAACAATAGTCCAATGATAATAATTTTATTCTTTTAATTTTATAATTCAAGATTTGATTTCTATTATAATAATAAAAAAAAAAGGTATAATAGAAAAAGAACATCAAAATTTATAAAATTCATTAAATAGCTATTTTATAATTTTTTATTAAAAAGATTAAGAGATTAACTAAATAGATTTATTTAAAGATAAGTTTAATATTTTATTTTTGTTTATTTAAGCATAGAAATTTAATAAAACCAACATCATAATTTTTGGTTTTAAGAGCATGAATTCATTTACAAGATCAATCTCACTTTTCGGTTCGTTCCAAATGAATTTCAAGTAAATGATTAGGGTTAATATTAAACTATTTTTAGCAAAAGGGTTTGACAAGTCATTCAACAAAACACTACCTTTAGTAACATTATTCTTTTCACACTTGGTGCTTATTGTTGTAGTTTTCAACATGATTTTAAATCAAAATAATTCTTTTTTTTTTTTTTTTAACATCCCGTGTTAATATAAAAACTGACTAAAATTAAGAATGATATAGATATAAAAAAGAGTTCATCCGATATACAAAATATTCTCTAACTTAGTACGGAGATAGAGAGAAGGTGGACATATATATACACAGTTTTTCTTTTATACTTATAAAAAAACTATTTTTATGTCCTAAACTTATGATCTCGAGATCATAAAAAAACAATTCAATCATTATGCTAAAATTTACTCTCAATGATATAGATACAACTTATTTATTAATTGGGTCATAAATATAAAGGGCATAGAAATATATTTAATAAGTAAATTATATAATATAAAGAGAATATCATTCCATAAAATACGCCTCATTTCATTACAAATGAGATTACACTTTATAATCGAAGTGGAAATAAAAAATCCCACTTTGATGAGTATGATGCATCCATCCTCCACTTATCCGATCAAAGTCGAATCAAAATACCCCATTGGTATAAGAATCAAGCATTTCACCTATACATTCTACTTGGTGGGATCCCGCAATGGTTGTGAAATGAAAATGCCCCAATTCCACTTTGATTATAAAGGTGAAGTGTGAGTGATATCTTCGTTAATCAATAATAAACAATAACAATCAAAATTTTAATGTCAAAATATAGGATTAGTTATGAGAGATAAATATAATATAATTAAAAAAATACAAAAAATTTTTATATCAACTTGAATGATTTCAATCTAATATTTATAATTCAAATTATGTTGATTTTATTATTATAAGATCAAAAAATACAGAAGGAGAACAAGGAGAGTTTTCTTGTGTTCATTAATCATTTCTATTTCCATTTTATTCATTTTTTGAACTAAATTTTATTTTCAAGCTCTTCAATATACAAAAAGAGGAAAGAAATGATTAAATTCATATATGATAGAAAATGATACAAAAAAACAAATAATGGCACTAAAACCTAAAAATTTATATGAGAATGGCATTCATCTATGCTAAAGTACAAAAATAATCAAGCATAAAGAATTTATTTAATTTGACTGCTCAAAATTTAAATTTGAGAAAATAACATTTCTTTGAAGGAAAAAAAAATTGAAAACTAATTTTGAAATTTGAAGAAAAATTATTTTTCCAGTTATGCCCTCCAAATACCCAGAAATAACAGACAGAGGGTCTCAAAGTCTCCCAAGTCCAACTTGAAATTCGAACTCGGGTCCAAACTCCAAACCAAAGTCCAACCCAATATGTTTTTCTGTCTCTCGGACACATCACCGTCTTCTCCAATATAGTTAAACCCGTCCACCACAGGCAGATTCAAATCCGCAATCTCTCTCTCTCTCTCTCTCATCTTCTGTGTAGGTACACTTTTTTTCTGAAGTCTTTCCCCCAAACCGTCAAATCCTCAATAAAGCTCTGATTCTCTCTCTCTACATTGACTGTTTCTCTAGTAATGGACGGAGGAGCACAGCACAATCCTCGAACCGTCGAAGAGGTTTTTAGGGATTTCAAAGGCCGTCGCGCTGGCATGATCAAAGCTCTCACCATTGGTCCATTATAATCTCTCTCTCTATTTTCTTTCTTTCTGTTCTCTCTGTCTCACATTTTGTTTTTATTTTATTTTATTTTAGAAAATTCTTTGTGATTTTTGGACTATTTCGGTTTTCGAAATTTGATTTTTTTTTTTTTTTTTTTTTTTTTTTTTTTTTTTACAGATGTTGAAGAATTTTACCAGCAGTGTGATCCTCTCTCTCTCTGTGCACTTTGATTTATTTATGTATTTTTGTTTTAAATTGGACTGCTGTTCCCACTATTTGTTATGTGAAAGCTTCAAGTAATTGGTATCTGGGGATGTAGTTTGCATGTGTTTTTCTGTTGCAGAATGATTGAGAGAGAGAGAGAGAGATTTGGGGATTTTTCTATCTGAACGAATAGAAGGGAAGACGATTTATGCTGCTTGGGGTCGTTTGCTTGTGTAATTGATGGGGATTTGTCTGGTATTGATTTTCCTTGTGTCACCGAGTACAGATTGGAATTCCACATTTCCTTTTACTTATCGAATTAGAAGTTTGAATAGAATTCTGCATATCCCCTTTAAGTGGGACATAATTAGTAATGTTAGAGGGTTCTCCATTTCTTTTTCTCTGAGTACAAGGGAAAACGAAGTATGCTGCATTGGGTGTTTGCTAGCTTAGTTGATGGGAACTTGTGTGTTGCTTTTCTATCACCATGTAGATTCAAGGGATAGGTTGCTTTCTGTTTTAAATGCTCCATGTCTCCCTCTTGAATTGGAGGTTTATGTAGTATGTTTGTTCAACTAGCTACGTGGGAGATTAGCTTGTTCATTTCAAGAAACAGGAAAAGCATCAAATAGTAATCCTATATGGGCAATTGTCTTTGATCCACATTATTCATGGAGCTTTTCATGACTGATGTGGATTATAGAGTATAGCATTTCCTATTCTATTTTGGACATCCTTGAATTGTGAATGTTTCTTGAATGCATGATGAGCTAAAAGTTATTCTGCTAGCTGTTATATTTGTTTGGCCTTCCTTTTGTACTGCTGAAGTTTCTTTTATGCTTTAAATATCAGACGTAATCTCTCTTACCATATGAGATACTGGTACCTTTGTAACAGTAGTGATATGTGCTTGTAACTTTTGTTGTGCTTATACATATGAGTGTTTCCTTTCTATGACTCAATTTCTTATGGAACTATGTAGATTATGTTATGTTCTTCATGATATATTAGCACTGCCACTAGTCCTTTATTACATTTAAAATCAGTGCACCATTGCCATATATGTATCTTTTGCCAGTTTGATATTGTTAATTATTGCGATGCTGTAGCTTAAGTGGCCTTGTAGGCTTTGTAGCTCAAGTGGCTGAATGTGGAAAGTGGACTCTCCCATGAATGGCTTGGGATTGGACTTTTATGGGAGGTGCCCCTTTAGGGATTTGTTTTATTCTCTTGGATCAACCATGTATGCCCTCAGTCTTGTTTTATGTTTGTCTTTTTGGTCTGTGTACCCTTGTTATTGGTCTAGTGCTTGTTTCATTGGGGAGATCAATGCCTTGTTCTGTGGTCCAAACAATGAACAGTTCATGCAGTATCCAGTATTATGTTCATGCTTCATGGATTAGGCTTTTCTTTGTTCAGGTATCTTATGCACAGTAAGTATATGGAGAACATTTTGAAGAAGACTTGGATAGGGTGGATAATAAAGGAGAAATTGTACATTTCCAAGTTCTTAAAATATACTATAAAAGAGAAATTGTACATTTCCAAATTCTTAAAATATACTTTGTGTTGGATATAAGACCATTTCATGATTTGACGCAAAATGCTAAAATATGCAAATTTTGCTTTTGCTCTCCTGGGATGCAAGGGAAGTAACATGTGCTGTATGAGGTTGTTAATGGCATAGTTAATGGGAATTGGTGTGTCTGATTCTTTTTTGGCATTTAGTTTATTTTTCATCACGTAGCTGCTGGGATTGATCACTGTTTGGCATTTGTTAATATTCTTGAAGTGTCATTTATCCCATGTTGCACCGACACTCTACAATGGTGCCTTGTGTGTTTTTTGGACATGAAACCCATACAACAGTCGAAGAACCATGTCAGATATGTCTCATATTTGACTGCATGTTTTGATATTCTCTTTTGAACCAAGCTCTTCTTGCCACTTCTAAGGCAATTTTCCAACACTTGCAAAACACATCTTGAACGCAAAGAGCTATATTTGTTGAGTTTTCAAAAGAGATACAAAATAAGATAGTGAGAAATGTGATAAGAGTTATGGGTTGTTTGCTTACTCTAGAAAAAATCTCTACATGAGAAGAAGAACTTCTCTTGCTCTCTACTCTATCAGAGTTTTCCTCCAGAAGTGCCTTTTTGTAGATCTCCTAATTACCCCTATAGTGTAGTACTCGAGCAAGATAAAAGCTTTTATGCATGAAATGAAGAGATCAGTAAAGTTACTAAAAGTAAGTGAATGATAACTCAATTCAAATGTTTTCCACTATGTTTTATGTTGTGCCATGTCCTATTACCCTATAGTGTAATGCTCAAGCAAGATAAAGGCTTTTGTGCATGAAATGAAGAAATCATTAAAGTTACTAAAAGTAAGTAAATGAGAATTCAATTCAAATATTCATCTGCTATGTTTTCTGTTGTGCCATGTCCTATTATTTTTCTGCTATGCAATTGAAATGAAATGGGGGGTAAGTTGTAAAGATCCGAAGCTTGGATGCTTGGTTTAATGTATTGTCTTCCATCAATGGTTACATAGCTTGTCTGGTGTCAGAAAGCATTACGGATTTAAAGTTTTCTAGATGGCCATTTGCATGGTTACATTCTAGTTTTTCTTCCGCTTGTGTTGAACTTTCTTGTTTATTTCATCACAGTTTATGTTGCTTATCCCGTTAATTACATCTGATGCACCAAATCTTGACATAAATGACCATTTTTACTGAACCTATGTTTGCTATTTTAAAGTAGCTTCATTTGGATATCTTGTGTTTGTGTATAAAGAAAGTAGCTTTGTTAATGTTGTTGCCTTCCTTTTCTTGTTTGCTTACTGTTGCTATTTTTCTGTCTGAGACCATGATTAACTTTACAGAGAAGGAGAATCTATGCTTGTATGGATTCCCTAGTGAGCAATGGGAAGTTAATTTACCTGCTGAAGAAGTACCTCCAGAGCTTCCGGAGCCTGCACTAGGAATCAACTTCGCTAGAGATGGAATGCAAGAGAAAGACTGGTTATCCTTGGTAGCAGTCCATAGTGATGCATGGCTGCTTGCTGTTGCCTTCTATTTTGGTGCCAGATTTGGATTTGATAAAGCTGATAGGTACTTCTGAAATTACAACTGTGGTTCTCTTTGGTGAAAAGTAAAGGTGTTTAGGTCTTGTGAGATTCAAAAGCGTAAGGGAAAAGATGAAAATTAGCCACCATCTCTTCCTTGGAACTTCACCTTTTGATGTTTTGATCTCCGTTGACTTACATAATTAGCATAAAATTGGCAATGATAATTTCTTTCATTTAGTTTTCCCACTCATGTTTGGTTTCCTTATCCTTTATTCCTTAGTGTGCTTATTTTGTAAAAGGTCATGTTGTTCCTCACTTATGCAATGCCTCTGATGAGGCATATAAACATTGGAGTTCCTTTTTCTAGCTTTGGACTATATTGTGGTCTCATTAGTTGAGGTGTGGCATCGTAATTTTCCTAATTATTATGCGTCTCCAGTGGTTATATGAAGTCCGTACCTTGTGTAACTAAATCCGATGTTGACTTCTTTTGAGTGTATGAGCATTTTATGCAAGCCTTGTCTGGCATTGACTCCCAAAGCCAACCTCCAAAATGCTTTTCAGATGCTGATTCTTGGTTTCTTTTTTCTTCCCTGTGTGCTTGCCCTGACCAAAATACCTCCTTTATTCATGCTGTACATCTTCACCCGGAGAACTATGCATGGTTGAGATCTATATGCTCGTATGAGTGAAGTGAATTTCATGTTTTGGGCTGAGTTGATCATGCATTGCTGATAAGATGAAACCCTTTCTAGGTGTCTGACTCACCACACAATTTCGCTGATCACTTGTCTTGATTTATTTTCATGGCAATAAGACTTGTGGCCAAATTCGATATGAGTTTTAATTGCAATTAGCTGTGGTTTTCTCCATGGAGGCACAGGTCTTTTTTTAGTACTGGATGAATTCAGAAATAACAATTTAAAATGATGGCATATGAATGGGCAAACCACCTCAGCTAAAACATAATGTGGCTAAATCTGATGAATGTATTGTACTCTTATAGTTTGTCCTTTTGGTGCAGGAAACGGCTTTTCAATATGATTAATGATCTTCCAACAATATTTGAGGTTGTGACTGGTACCGCGAAGAAACAAGTTAAGGAGAAGTCTTCTGTCTCTAATCACAGTAGCAACAAATCCAAGCCTAGCTTTAAGGCGGTAATGAAGACCTTTACTTAGAACCTAGTACTTTTTGAAATAAAACTGATAGAGCCTTTAGGGTAGTGATATTGTTCATGTTGCAAGTTTAGAAGAGTCTTTTGTGGACATCGTTACCTTGAGTCAACTATTTGAGTTTCTTTGCATGAGTATTAGACCTTTTGCATTGTTGAGTAGAAAAATAAAGTAGGATGACGCTGATCACTGATTTTGGATTTCCAATCATTATGCACTCAAATTTTAATCATGCTTTGTGCACCTAAAAGATTCCTCCTTTGAGCTCTCCTCAAATGGGTTAAACTATGCAAATAATTTCCAGTTCATCCAATGGCCTAAGAGACTCTAATTGTATGTGTGATAGTTACAGACTGTTTTGGTTGTTGGCAGCAGAAAGGATCTGAATCTCAAGGGAAATATTCAAAGACATCCCAAATAAAAGACGATGAGGAGGGGTTGGATGAGGAAGATGAGGATGAGCATGGGGAGACCTTGTGTGGGGCATGCGGGGAGAACTATGCATCAGATGAATTCTGGATTTGTTGTGATATCTGTGAGAAGTGGTTCCATGGAAAGTGTGTGAAGATTACCCCAGCAAGGGCTGAGCATATCAAGCAGTACAAGTGCCCTTCCTGCAGCAACAAAAGAGCCCGTCCTTAGTAATGCCAAGTGCGATTTGTTGGTGTACTCTTCTCTTTGGTGGACTCCACTAACAACCTTGTCAGTCAGGTTCCCTCTCTGTTTCTTGGTGCAATATTCTAGGATAACTTGTGAATGGGTACGTTATCAGGGATCTCACGATTTCCATATATTTAGTATTTATGTGTAGTTCATTGACTATCGATCTCCCATGTTTAATTGGAAATATTTAGCTTCTGAACCTGGTTCTGAACATTTCTGTGTTTTAACAAAATCTGTCTTCATAGTCTTTCCGGTAATTTGCCGCATGCCTCATCAACAATGATCCATGAGTGGTTGCTACTGCTAGGTTGTATTCCTTTCGAATTTCACCTTCATAAAGAAGTTTCTGTTTTCAAATTTCAAGTCAGTCAAGTTGAGATTCGAGGCTCTCATCTTTCCTTTTCAATGAGGAAATGTTAGAATGTGATTGGAAGTAAGCATCCCAGTTGTTTTGTTTGAATTCATTAGTTTTGAAGCCTTGTACTGAATCTGATGCTCTGCCTTGTATACATCATTATCTGATTATCAATTCTGATTTCCAGATTGAATCTAGAGGCTTATCTTCCTATAAGCTGACCAAACTTGATACTATTAAACCTGTTCTCTTGACTTTATAACTGCTCGTGCCAAGTTTTTATTCCCTCTACCCCGTTTGTTTGTCTATTAGTTTGTCATGCTCAATTTCTTCATTCGGATATCAAGTGATGCGAATCCATTGCAGCTTTCTTTTGAGTTGTGTTCAGAATTTGCCTTGGTTTTTTGTTTTGGAGCCCTGCAATGAGGAATAATTCTCTCCCGATGAATTCCCCGAACTCAAGTGCGGTGAGAATTAATCCCAGGACCACCTTCTAGTATTATTTTCATCGTAGCTGAGCGTGAGAAATGGATAATTGCTGGAAATTATCAAGTATTCATACCTTATTGTTGTGCCTTCTAATATAGCATCAATTATCAATCTTTTAGTGAAAAGAGCATCCTGAGAAGAAACATTAGATATGCCAAGACTTTGAGTTTGCTCTAGTAATCATAGATTAATTAATCAATGCGGCCTCTCATTATTCATTGTATCTTTTTCCATTTGCAGCCACCCCACTTAGCATCTAAGCCAATTTTTCCAAGTTTGTTGGCCCCACACTTGAGAAATAAGTTTACAGAATTTAAAACTGATTAAGTATGCATGATAATATCTTCTTGAGAAAACTAATGGGACGGGACTGAAGTCGACAATCCAACGCTGGCTTCTATTAAGATCCACTTCTTTTTTATCAGGCCCACTGCGCTTGAAACAAAAAAAAAATAGCCTTACCACATTATCCAATGCCAAAGGGGGAGAGAGAGGGCTACGAAGGAGCTGAGGGGTGGACTTACACTAGTGTTGTATGGTTCAAACCATTCTCTACTGGAAACTTTCAGGCTCACACTAAAAGTAGTAGCTACAGCTTATTCTATAAGGGGAGGTTCGGCCAGGCGCTACAGAGAGGGAGAGGGAACTAATGAACAGTTGGTCTAGTTGTAAGGGTGTTAAATCCTTTAATCAAATTTCAGATTTGAAACTTGATAATGAAAAACACTATATTGGGATAGTTATTCCCCTAAAATATGCTCGACAAATATTCAAATCGAATCAGTGAGAATATAATTTTGTTGGTATAGTCAACCAAAAGGAAAAAAAAAAAGGGAGGGGTGGTTTTCCTTTAGGCATCCACAACAATACAGGTCCAGTGCAGCTTTGGTAGAAAGAGAGGTCACTTAAAGTTCTTTCCAGAAAATGGTCCCAAAAGGCCATGACTTCCAAGATTGATGATTCACAAAAACGTGAATGTGGATAAGATCCACAAAAGCATTTAGCCTTTTTTCAGCCTCATGTTTTCCATTTTTTTTTTATACAAGAATTTGAATATCGTATCACAGAATTAAGAAGGAGTTGTGATCATTAAACTGTCTTTTAGAGATGTCCCTCATTTTTTTTTCTCTTGCAGCACCATTACAAACAAAATACTACAAAATCTTTCATTTTCCAACCAAATTCTGAAAACAGTTAATATTTTTACACCTAATCTTCAATATCTGCAATAACCTAACATGAAACTTAAAGCCTCCACGAGCAAGTGCAGTATTTATACTTCAAACATAAGCGTATGATATAGTTGTGCATTACTGGTCTGTTGATGTGAAGATGACACAGAAAACAAAGTGCCGTACCATACTTCTATTTCCTTTTTAATTTTACAGGAGCTAGTGCAAAGCATACAAATGTAGATATGGTAGGTCCACTAGTAAATAAAAATCTTAAATGATACTCCTCTTTCCCAAATCTATCCATAAGGCAGGGAGTCCCACCATTAAAGTTGGCATAAGCATCTTTAGAACTCCCTGCAACATAATTAATCTAAACTTTATTCCAACCACTACCATGTGCACACTAATTTGGGGTAATAAAAATTAGCAAAAAAGATAATATATTATCTCTTTCTTACATGGTTTGGTTAAGATTCACCCACACAAGCATCATGATAGTTATATTTATGACATTTTTTTTTTCTTAGATGAAAATAGATTACTTGTCACTAATCAATATCATGATTTTATCTGATTAATCCGAACCCCACATTGTGAGGTCCTCAACGAACTCTTAAATTCTATTTCTCCATTCTCATTACTATACTCCGAGATCTATAATTAATTAAAATAACACAACACCCGACTGCAACATCGAAAAACTTCAAATGCATAAAACTCCAAGGTTTTTTATTTTTCTTTTTAAATAAAATCGAAAATCTTCACCATTAACCCATTAATAACACAATAATCACAAATCAGGTGCGCCAGACAAGCACATTAGGCAAACTTGCTTGCACTTAAATGAGTTTCCAAAGTTTAAGATGCCATTCAATATCATCCAATCAAGAGAAACCTCCTACAGTTCACAGAAGGAAACTAAGGAAGACGACCCAAATGCTCAAGATGTTGAAATAAACTATTATATTGCTCTTGAAGTTGACATAAAGGAAAGATACAGATAGAAAGCTAAAAGATAATTTACTTGTTTTAGATGAGATGTTGTGGAGCAAATATATTTCTATGTACGTGTGGAAGAAAACCTGCAATGGCTTACATTGATCAACCCTATGGGGCAAGCAGGCTAACAAAAGATAAAAAGCAAAGGAAAAGACAAGGTGAAGCAAAAGATAAATGCAAGTTGAAAAAAGGATCGACTTGGAGATATTAAAAAAAAAAAAAACACCCTTTTTGTTCTTCATTCTTCCTAGTATTGATCATGCTAAAACCTCTTGATTCTTCGCTGAAAGCCTTTTCAGGAACTCATAGGTAGTGATCATGGTTGTCGCAGACATGGACATGGATGCCCACCGAGGACCCAATCCTCTATAACAAGCACTCCATCCACCTTCTCTAACCAAAGTCCTGACAGTTTGTCCAATGGTTGGTCCACGGCGACCATTCTCATCGCCCTCCAAAACCTGTAATCTGGTCTTAATTGTATCAAGAGGCATTGTAATCAAAGCCGACACACCACCTGCCATGGCTGCACTAAAACCCTGCACTGCCATTATTGTTTTGGAATCCGGCCGCAAAGCATTCCCATTCCCATTTCCACTCCCACCATCGTTCTCATCATCTTTTTTACAAAAATAGCAACCAATCCCACCCCACACAACCCTCTGCGCGACGGAATATGAAGCCCACCAAACTGCATTCGAGGGGGCATAGGTTAAGATTGAGATACCAAATCCCCTATACAAACCTCTCAACCCGTCCGTCCTAATAATCTTCCTAAACGCATCGATCCCACCTAGATATTTACAAGCTGTTGATGCATTACTACCTTGCACCATTAGTCTTTGGCTCACAACATCAATTGGGGTCCAAACAAGCTGTGCAGCCATGGCTGCACTCAACCCGGCAGCTGCATTCGCAACAGCAGCAGCGGTAGGTTCCGGAACTCCCAACTTAACTATCCCAGTCCCGACATTACCCTTTGTAACCTCAAGAGCAGTCATGTACAAAGCCCGAGCTGGAATTGTCCCCATCAATGAAGTCCCAAACCCTCTATATAACCCTCGAATACCTTCAAGTCTCATTATCGAAATTGCAGTTTTAATACTTGAAACTTGAGATTGAGCCACTTGTTGCCTAGTTTTCAAAACCACAACTGGGTACAGAGCAGCTGAGACCCCAGAAAAAAGTGCAGCTCCAAGGAAGAAAAACTTGGATTTATCAAGCATTTCCCAATCTATATCAGCTGGAAGATGTACTTCTTGCGCCGATTCTTCCTCGGCCGCACTTAAACTCATCTTAGCCACTTTCAACTAATCAAAATTCAAATCAAATTCGCTCAAATATCAGCCACTTCCCTTCACTCCCCAATCCGAACCCTAACCCAGTTACTCCAAATCCCACTCAAATTTCAGCTGATTCGCTTTCGCCCCTAACCCAAACCGTAGCTATATATACAAAATTGGGTAAATCTGAACAAAAGCCCAGAATTCCAAAATGGAAACTTTAATCAAGAAAACCTAAAATCCGTACAAAAATCCAACATACCCATATAATACAGAGATCCAAAAAAGAAGGAAAAACAGAAGAAATCCCCGAAGCTGAAGCGGATTGATTAAGTGATTTTGATTAGTTGATATACAGAGTAATTCGTTTTCTGGTTCTAAACCAGGATTTGGATCGAAAGTGAATTAAAGCAGAAGGATCTAACATTTCTTGAAATCAAAAGTACAAACTATCATCTCAAGGAGTAGAGAGAGAGAGCAAGAGAGAGAAAGTAGATCTTCCTAGAGAGATCCCAAGCGAGAGTGCATCCACAGTTAGAGAGAGACGAGGACGGAGAAAGAATGAAGAGCAAATTCTTAGTATTTGTAGAGAGATTAGGGATTAGGGTTTTTTGGAGAGTAACCGGCACGTGGCAGTAGATAGAGATAAAATTGTGGGGGACACACAGACATGTTGTAATAGCAGGCGACGTGGTATTCCTGTCCCCTGCCCGTACTACCTATTTTTTATGGAATTTCGGATATTAACCGACACGTGTACTATAGACTTCCTGCAGTTTGTTGACTTGACTTGTCAGAATTGCCCTTGGAAAATTACGTTGGGAATCGGATTCCTCGGCCCGATTGGCCCGTAGAAATCCTCATTCTTGGGTTGGAAAATAGTATTAACTCCTCTTTTAATGGAATTTGCTTGGCTAATGTATAAGTAAAGTATTACACCGTATCCCTTTAGAGTTAAGTTAAAGCAATTATTTTAAATTTTCAAGCCAATTTTCAACATATTTTTTAAATAATTATTGAGGTTAAACCATTTGATTATTTTTTGAACTAATTGTAAAGTATATTTTGAAAATTTATAAATTATCACTCGTTTAGAAAAAAATTATGTTTTGGGAGGAAAAAAAATTCAGTAATTTCTTATAATTGAATAAATCAAAAATAGTTCACTTACTGCACAAAGTTATCATCGACTTAATGCAAGAGAGGATGAACGTATATATACGTAATCTTTCCTTACATTTTATAAAAAGACTGTTCTACTTATAGTTGAATAAACCAATATTGAGTTAAGCATTCTTAGCCTAAATACCTTTAATGAGATAACAATTTAGTTAAAGTGGTAGTCGAGCATAAATTATAATAACCTATCCTCTGATTTTGGTAATTATTAAGTTGTTACCCTAATTTAAAAAGTTTGTAATTAATAATTTTTTATCTTTCTCTATTAACATTTTTGTAGAAATAATGGGAGAGAGAATTCTTTGTATTTAATGCACTGGTTAGAGTATGCGCATTTAAGGAAAAACATTAAAATCAAATTAATTACATATTCTTTTAAATATGTAATATTTAAACATATTATGATATATGTGTTAACAAAATGTTAATATATTGACATATAATCAACGGACAATCGGTTTAATGGGTAAAAGATTTAGATCTCTTAATCAAATTTTAAAATCAAAACTTAGGATTAAAAAATATTACATTGAAAGAGTTCCATTCTAAACTAAGTCCAACAACGCTCGTGTATGATTTCAGATATCTATTGGTTATAAAAAATATAAAAATATATATATATTGTGACATATTTGGTAACATAAGTTGGCATATGTGGGGATATACTGACAATCAAGGGTGACAAAATAACATTATGTAGATATATATATATATTAACATTTTTTTTTCCATAAAAAAAAAACTAAAGAAAATGTCTCATGCTTCACATATGATTGCTTTATCAACCTCAGTCCACCCTCGATTTGATCATTTGAGCTAGTTCTTCTATTTTAAACCCTAAATAAAAATCTAAATTATGAAATTTTATTTCTTAATAATAACAATTAGAGTGGTTTTCAAATAGTTTTAGATGGTAATGTGGTTTCTTCTTAGGGGTTTAAATTGAATGTGATAAAACACCAATAGAGAACTACTTGAATAAGAATGTGACAACATGGAAATAAGCCAAAATATGTAGTAGCTTTTGTAATTTGTCTTCCTATATATACTAAGAAAATCTAATACTAAATTATTTTTAATTTAGAGCATTATAATACACGAGATATATTCTTTTACTGGTGCTTAACGATGCAGTCCAAAATCATGTTTTTAAAACTTTTTTTGAAAGAGAATTATCTTAAATATTAAATTTTATATACTAAATCTCTATCAAAATAAATATTTAACAATAATCTTCTCAAAAATAATGTTTAATCTGTTATCTTAAACAATAATTTTAAATATCACATATGAAAAAAAAAATTGACACGGCGATGATCTTTTTAATATTATCAAAGGTCTGACATATATCAACCCCTAAATTTAAGATAAATTATATTTCTAATCTCAAAATTAGGATTTTGTGTTTTCTAATCCTATCATTGATTTTTTTTTTTTTTTTTTGAACAAGTAAATTTAACCCCTTATAGTTTCATAGATTGTCACTAAAGTCCCTGATGTACAATCAAAATTTACCATTTTGCTAACTCCGTTACTGCTCCGACCACTGTTGGTTGACGCGTGTAAGTTAAACGACAAGGGTAAAATAACAAAAAGTTGTAAGTAAAATGGACAAAGCGGTAATTTTGAAAATTACTTGGGATTTAATCACAATTCGTGAAACCACCGGTTTTAAGTGAACTTCACCCATTTTTTCTTCAGACCGACCGGGTCAGATAACGACCTAATTGCTTTCTCGGACCGGTTCTCTTTCATCTCTCCCCCGCCTCTGGTTTTCATTTTACCGCACCGTTTTTCAGAGTGGTGATTAGGGTTTTGAAATTGAACATACATTCTCTTTATCGTCTCCGCAAATCTCTCGCCGCCGGGTTTTTGCTTCACTGGTTGCTACATCCGGTCGGTGATTCCAAGGTGCGTTTGATTTTTCCTACAACTTCTTGTTGAACTTCAACTTTATGGTTTTATTCTTTAATTTCTGATAAAATTGTGATGCAATTCTGACTTGGGGTATATATTTTTGGTAAAATTTTTTGATTTGATGCTTTATTATAAAATTGCTTGCTAAATACAGACTATGGTCATTTGATTTTGAGAGAGAGAGAGAGAGAGAGAGAGAGAGAGAGGACTGCATTGTACTATAGATAGGATGTATATGGGCAGCTATTGAATGTTTCAGCAGGTGAGAAAACCCCAAGTTGCCGCATGAGTATCTAGAAGTGAAGAAAGAGGTAAATATCAAGCCACCTGATGCACTGAATTGGTTTTTTTTATTTGATTCAATGTGAGAATTGTGTTAGTACATAAGTAATTCGCAGACTAGTTTATTAATAGCTTGAGGTTAGAAATCGAAACTAGTACCTAAAGATTTGTATGTTTAAGAAAAGAGGACTTCTAATTTTTTTGCTTCAGTGATATTTTTAGTCATAGAGGACAAGGTCTCTTTAAAGATGTAGATTGTCATTGGGATATTGAGCACACTGTAAATATGCCTACTTGGAGGCGGGGCAAGGGAGTTTCATCTTCCTCTTCTTTGGTTTACCGTGCCACCTGCAGGTAAAGCTAATCTTAGTGTGGCATTTAAAACTCTTGCTTCTTCAAGATATTTGATACATGCCCCACATTTTTCAATGGTACTCCAAGCTATTGAGCGAGGGAGATATTTAATTCACTGTTTTCATCACATATGACGGAGACACGGGGAGATAGGGCTTTGGCTTTATTCTTTTTTTAATTTCTAGCCAACAAAACATTTGCATTAATCCTCTCTAGAAGAACTGACCAAATAAAAGGGTTTATGTTAGACAGAACTTTATCTTTACCAATGTGTTCAACAAGCTGGAAGGGAGGATGAGTGGGGTCTGAGATGATATGTTCAAGGAAAGAACAACAGGAAAGGATTGTGATGAAAATGAATCTGACTTATCGGACTTAATTTTTGATACCAAGATGTGATGAAAGAGCATTAGAGATGTGTAGCATTGCTAAAATTGGGTTGAGCAATCTTGCATTTCATATGCTCAGGATTTAGTGCCGGCATAAAGCGATTCCTAAAACTTGAACCAGTTTGTTCAGGTTCCATTAGAGTTTAGTTCGTTATGTACACAATAATATGTTAGTCTCATCTTGGCATACTTAAAATATCATGCATTTTGGCTGGCCCAATATGGACTCTTATGGGGAACAACTCCACCGATGGGTCTCACAATTGCCTTATTTGCGGTATTTCTAATCTATTATCTTGGAAACATAATTCTTCTTATTGGATGGAATTTCACAGAGTTTGGTACATAAGAAAATTTAATATAACAGGTGTTTGCAGAGAAGAATTTTGATCCTGGAATGGCTGCAGCAGGTCCTTCACCATCTTTGGAGATTTTAGGTATCTTTTTAGAAGCTTTTGTTGTTGTATTTGTATTTTTCTTTAGCTTTAATCGTCTTTCCCTTGCCTTGCAGTTCGGGACCCTGAAGGCTTTTCTCTTTGGACCGGGCCCCCATTCAGCAATGCTCAACCTAGTGTCAAGCTTGAAAGAGTTTCCTGCAGTAGTTCAATGTTTAGTGAAAACGGATTTAGACTAATGGTTATGAAATCAAACTCTTCTATTAGCATCTATGACTGCAGTAGCTATGAAGAGATCAGATCCTTTGTGATCCCCAACATGGCTGCAGCAATTTTATCTCCACATGGGACATATCTCCAGACATTCCAAAAATCTTCAACGCCACAAGAAAAGAATTTGATCTTGTGGAATGTTGAGACTGGCGTCTCTGAATATCAGCTTTTCCAAAAGAACATGGCAAAATCCACATGGTATGTCAAGAGTACATGGTCAGAGATTTGAAGCTCAGTAATAGTATGCCTTGCCGAATGGTTGGAATAACTTGCTAAAAGCTTTTCTAAATTGCTAAGATTTCTATGAAGTCCAACATTGTTGAGATTTGTAATTTCTTGTTGCAATTTTTTTTTTGGCATATATTAATTGCAAAAATAGGAATATTCCAGCCCTTAACATGCTTTTGTTGTTTTAATTGTGTTTATGTATAGGCCTTCAATTCGGTTTAGTTCTGATGAATCTGTAGCCTGTCGAATGGCAACCAATGAGATACAATTTTTTGACCCTAAGGATTTCTCCAAAGGAATTGTGTATCGGCTTAGAATACCCGGGTTAGCCGCCATGGAGCTCTCACCACCTGGTTCTCATGTGGCAGCATTTATTCCAGAATCTAAGGTTTGTGGTTCAGATCTCCTAAATGCCTTTTTTTTTTTTTTTTGGCAAATATAGGAAAGCAGTAAGTCCTAAAATTCAAGTTCATTTCCAGCTTCTAGCCTTTTTCTTGAGGTGGAATTGCAATTTGGATGAGTTGGATAAGTCACAGGTCAATCTTAGCTCAATTTGAGAGTTTTGATCTCACCCAGTCGCCATTGCCGCCAAAAATTTATTACAGAAATCATCGTGGCGAATTGATGGGCTTTTCCACTTAGTTAAGGTATTGCAGTTATGACAACCTTGTCGCAGCCTGTCATAGGCTGTAATGGGTGCATATTGCCTGTGTCTTTCCTTCTTAGGTGGCATAACGGTAGTACACCCACTAAACCAGCTCACATCCATATTGGCAACGGTTGATACTATTATGCAACAGCCTATCAATGGTTATGGACCGGTGTTTAGATCTATGATCTCAACTAATACTCAACCTAGCCGAGCCTACCTTGACTTGGAATATGAACCCACCCCAAGGTATTAAAGTTATGGTTGAGCCTATGTCGGGTAGAAGGAAAATGATAGAAGGGGAATAGCTTGAAAGGAAATGCGTACTCCTCTAAATGAGTTCCAGGTTAATGAGTAAGTTTTATCCTACTATACTTTAACTATATGGTAAAATATGTTTTTTTTTCATTCTTTAGTTACTATATTTATATAGCTAGTTTATTATTATTAGATATAAAAAATGTAAAAGTATTTGAAAAAATTCATAAATAAAATTTTCTATAATTCAAAATTAACCAACTGACAAAATAGCAATATTAAAGATGGGCAAAGTTGGACATTGGGAGAGGGGATTGTGTGGTTTGAAGTGGCTCTCCAAGTGGAAGCTTTTGAGGACTTGGGGTTTTACAATTTGATCAGGTGAAATAGTATGGATTGGGGCAGGGCTTCTTTTCCTTGGAAGCTACCTCTCTGCTCCCCCAGGTATCACCTTCTTTATACAGGAAATCACTTGGAGAAAACGTCCAACGCAAGATGGTTTCCAGAGGAGAGGCATTGTGCTGGTAAGTAGAAGTGATTTATGCAAGATGGAGCTTGAGCCAGTTGATCACTTGCTTTTGCCTTACATATGGACTCCTCTGGAGTGGGAGGAAATCCTCTCTTTCATTTTCAAATATGCTTGTTTAGGATGAGACAGTTCAAAAGGTTTCAACATATAAAACTGGTATTATTCAAGATGGACCACTTGATTTGAGATTACAGAAATCATTAGGATACATGAGAATTTAGATCATGACACAATGTTGAATTGAATTTGATGTTTTGAATTCAATTTTAGTTTGTAGAATTTTCCTTGTTCAAATTCAGTGGGCTGGAAAAAGATTTATGGCATATTGTTATTCATGTGCCGGAGAGTATGTTTCAACAACCACTCATCCTCAAAATGTTCTTCTTGCCTTTTATGTGAAATATTAAGTTAATGCACTTTCTATTTCTGTAGGGGATACCCGCCAGTGTCCTGATATTTGCCTGTGCAAAGGATTCACAGAGCCAACCCCTTGCTCGACGAAGTTTCTTCAGATGTTCAACAGTTCAACTGTCTTGGAATTCTGAATCTACAGGTGTTCTAGTAGTGGTGCAGTCTGATGTTGATAAATCCAATCAGAGTTACTATGGAGAATCAAAGCTGAACTACTTAACAACTGATGGAATCCATGAAGGGCTTGTACCTCTGCGTATGCATTTGTTTTTTATGAATTATAGTTATTCTATTGGCTTTGATGATCGTTTTATTTAGGATTAGTTGATTCTTTTGTTAATGGGAGCAGGAATGGGTTGAATGTTGTAAAATTTGGCAGGTAAAGAAGGACCCATACATGATATTCAGTGGTCGCATTCAGGTTCAGAATTTGCAGTTGTTTATGGATGTATCCTTGACTTTAGGGTAAATTGAGACCATCTTTTGAGTACAAATGTGAATAAGAAATCAACTGCTTATTGTACATTCTTGCTTTTATCATGGTGGGCTATCCTCATGGGCAGATCTTAAAATGTAAGCATCTTGTTTCTGATGTAGTTGTTTAATTGGCAAACATTCAAGGCATTTTAGATGAATGATTTGGAAGATCTCTTTCAACATTTAAATGCTTGTTCACTTTTCTTGACATGGAAAAGTGTCATTCCAAAGGCCGAGTGCAGTCAGTTACAGTTTCAATTTGGCTCTTATGTTGATGCCCATTGCTCGGGATGTTGTGTTAGTACTGGTGTTCAAGATGTTGTTGCTTTTTAGAAGGCTCACATGTAAGATTAGTCTTTTTGCCGTCCTCTTAGCTTGCAGTTTTGGGTCTTTTTGTCTCCTAATCCCTCTTTTTTTTTTTTTTTTTTTTTTTTTTTTTTTTTCCTTTTGAAAATCTTAAATGGGTCTTATCTTAAAATTTTTATTTTACTCCCTCTTTCTTCTCTTCTTGTTTTTGCTTAAGTGTTGTTTTTAGTTTTTATCTTGACAAGTGCTTAGATATGCCTGCAAAAGCAACAATTTTCGACAAAAAGTGCAATCCTCTACTTGAGCTTGGAACAGGCCCTTATAATACTATTCGATGGAATCCGAAAGGGAGGTGTATCCTTTATTCGAAGAAGAGAAGTTAACATTTACTCTTCATCCTAATTGCTTATTTACCAATTTGACAATGTTTTGTGACCTTAATGGGGGTGCATCACAGTTATATGTATTGCAGGTTTTGGAAACTTGCCAGGTGATATGGTATGTTATGACACCTTTATCTTTTGTCTAGTTTCCAACCCAACTCTTACCTATATTGGTGTTCTTTGTGCTAGTGCCTGTGCATGCATGTGAATGGATGATTTGCGTGATTGTCCATGTTCATTTTCCTATATATAGATCCTAGATCAAGTCTTCTCATTGTTAATCACTTCCGATTTTCTTTCTCTGCAGAGAGTGCCTGTGCTTATTGTTAATATTGTTAGATATAACTTCTCCTCTGGATTCTTCAAAATCTTAAGCAGTTGTGGTGAACTTCATTTCCATTAGAAGTCAATGGAAGTTTCACTAGGTTGTTTCCAAAAATCTCCCAATATGAAATTGATCAAGGTGAAAAAAATGAGGTTGCAAGGTAGTTAACTGTCTAGAAACCAACATTCTAGTGTGTTTTCTTTCATATCGTTATGGATTGTGGCTCGGTGTTGGTCTTTTGGTTGCTAACTTCTAAAAAAGCACAATTTCATGCACAAATCTCCACAATAGGTTTTGTTGCGTATATTTTAAAAAGGAGAATTTTTAATATTTAGTCAGAGGACTACTGTGGATCATCCTCCAAAATAGAGTTTGGCAACTTGAAAAGTCACTAGAGATGCACATGTTTTAATTACCATGATATTCACATTCTGTTATCATTTTCTTCTTTTCTATATGCTTTGGTCTTATATTGATTTCTTCTTTTCTATTGATTTCTATATTCTATGATAAATTAACTGTAAGTGAGAATTTTAAGTAACTAGGATCAATTTTGCAAAACAGAGATGTAGCATATAGAATACAAGCAGGATGGTGAAAATGGAGAAGCATATTGGGTATTCTATGTGATCGGAAGGTACCTCTAAAAAGTTTTATAGGATGACGATTAGACCTATTTAGTTGTATGGATCTGAATGTTGGGCAGTGAAATTAAAGCACGGGCAGAAGATGAAAGTTTCGGAGATGAGAATTTTAAGGTGGATATACGGACACATAAGGATTGACAAGATAAGAAATGAGTGTATTATGAAAAAAGTTGAGGTTACGCCTATCGAGGACAATTGAAAGAAACACGATTAAGATAGTATGGACATGTATATAGGCGATTGATAGAGGCTCCAGTTAGGTGGTGTGAGATTAGGACAAGTACTCATATTAACCGAGGGAGAGGGAGATCTAAAAAAATTTGGATAACGACAATAAAACATGATATGATTATTTAAATATAGATGATATGATACAAGATAGAGTATAATCGTGTAGAAGTATCCATATTGCCACGTAGAAGTATCCATATTACTGTAGTAGAATAAAACACAATTATTGTTATTATATGGAGAAAACAATTATATAGTTGAGCATGCTACATGAAATAGAGTACAATGACGTTGAAAAATCCGTATAGCCGACCCCATTTAGTGGGATAAAGGCTTGGTTGTTGTTGTTATTGTTGTTGTATTGATTTCTATATTCTTTGTTTTCATTATGGAGTAACATTAAGATGTCTAATTAATGTCCCAACAAGGAAAAGAATGAAAGTAGAGATATTTCTCTACTTATGATCTCACTCTCATCCTGGAATATGAAATTACACTCTCTGATATTGTGGCCGTCCTTCTTTTGTTCCCCTGGGGGGGATGATAGAAGGATAGTGACCAATTATTTGTTTTCTTTAAAGTGCTTCTTGGATAGTTCTAGACTAGACTTTATTTATTTAGTTATTTATTTTTTTTAAGGATGAACTCAGCTTTGGAGGTGTGCTTTTAGACTTGAGTTTAGATATCTCCTTTGTTCTATTGTAGCTTGATCCCCTATTTTCTTTTGTTTAGTTTTTCTCCGAAATCTTGTCCTCAGTCACACTGGTTTCAAGATCCAAGTGTGATTTCTTTTTCCGTGTTCTTTTAAACTACTCATTTGCCTCAGCCTTTGTACTATTGGTGCCAAACACTGAGCTTCCTTTCTCTGTTTGTGGATTATCTGTATTTGCTGCAATTCAGGCGTTTTGGGACTTCAAAGACAAAAAACAGATTGGAGCAACCAAGGCAGAATGGTCTGTCACTAGTGAGTGGTCTCCAAATGGGCGCTACTTCATGACTGCAACAACTGCTCCAAGATTACAAGTTGATAATGGGTATGTCGTAAGACATTTTTGTAATGTGAAAGTTCTATTATGAATGCCTTGCAATTATCTTTGTTATGATCAGTATACAGCACCAGTTGTTTATTAACTAATTGAGTGGGATGCGTCTCGTCTGGCTGATGCATTTCGTTTCTTTGTGATGGTCTTAATTGTTGATCTTTCTTGGCATCATTAAATTTGTCATAACAGCTGATTAAAATTCATATTTCTATTTCTTGGTGAATTTGGTTTGAAAGAGAAGCAAGGATTTTTAAGAGACGATCTCTTTCTCTTGATCCATGGTGGGATAGGATTTCTTAGTGTCTGTGGTCGTAGGCTGGTGCGGATCTAGAAGTCTTTGAGACATCAACATGGTTGAAGGCATTGTTGTCTTTATTCCTGGTTCTGTTTTTTGGTTTGTTTGGGAGGATATTTATTCTCCCTGCATGCCTTTGCATCTCTTCCCCTTTTCTTAATATTTATTATATATATTATTTTTGTATAAAAAAGATAATTAATATTTCATATTCATCCTTCATATATGTATACACCTACATTCATCAGCAGTGGTATGCTACCATAACAGGGCAATATTTATATTGCAAGCCAAAATGTATCTGATTGAACAACTCTGTGGTATGTCACGTATGTGGGGCATCTGAAGCCTATGTATTAGATATTGAATGTATGCATTAGATTGGTGCTGTAGGAAAGAGTACTCGCACTTCCCTTTAAGTTTTGTGCTATCGTGTGTAGTTGGTGGTAGTGCATGCAAGAAGATATGCTCTTATTTCCTTTTACTATATGGATGATACTTCTTCCCTTGATGAACTTAATTATTTTCTAAAACAATCTGCGACTCAAAAAATCTGTGACTCTTATGACTTGGTTTTTCTTGTTGAAGGATTAAAATCTTCCACCACGATGGATCACTATACTACAAAAAGATGTTTGATAAATTGTACCAGGTCAGTGTTGTCAGTGATTTACATTCAGGGGGATTTTTATTGTCACTTGAGCTGATTAAAATAATATGAGCCACTTGATACAGGGTCCAAAATGTGAGGCTAATTCCCGCCACAAAAAGAGGCTAATGGTTCTTGGTGTTGATTTTTGTGCATGGATCTATGTCAACAAGCCTTTTTCCCAATAATTTGTTTTATCTTTTAACCTTTTTAACATTTCCCCTGTTAAGCTAATTTCTATCATGACCTTTTGGAGGTATACATGAACCTAGTAAAACAAAATTGGAGCAAGATGGGTTTTCTGAACACTAGTAAAAGTGGGTGAAATTCTAATAGAGTAACTTAAAACTTTATTAATCCTTTATTTAACATGGTTCATTTGTAACTATTTACAGGCTGATTGGAGACCAGAATCACCGGATAAGTTTGGTGACCTTGCTGACTTAGTCAGGTCCGTGGAGTCGTTGAAAGTGGAGGACAGGACACAAGGTTTGATTCTTGTCTTATAACTCTATGCATCGACTGATTTCCATGTGCATGATGATTAACAAAGAGATAGTGTCCCTTTTACAGGACAAAGCTCAAAATCCTCCCAGACCTCTGCGAAGATCATCCCTGCTAACCCTCCAACACAGAAACCTGCTGCATATCGCCCCCCACATGCTAAGACTGCAGCTGCTGTTCAGGCAGAGGTATGGACAAATCCTTGTTACTTCTGTCCATGCCATGTTTTGTTTTCATAGTGCTTTTTACATCATTTCTGTGAGATAATTGTGAAAATTGCTTCCCCAATTCGCCAATCAGTTTACTCCATCCCAAGGCTGGTACTTTTGACAAAAATGATCACGCAACTTTTCCTTAAATAACTCTCTTCTCTTTAGTTAAATAAGGTGACGAGAAAACACTTTCAAATGACTTATAGAGTTCACTCTCTCTTATTTCTCTACCCAGATGCTTCTGCCCCCCCCCCCCCCCAAAAAAAAGATCACCCACTGGAAAATAAATTTATTGATTCGGAACTTATATGTGAAAGATATTTCTTTCCTCAAATTGGAGAACTTCTCTTTCCATTTCCTTGTATCACGTGCATAGAGGGGTGATTATTTTGGCACCAGAGGGTCTGTGCAACCCAAACACATCGGGGATCAATCCAAATGGAGTAATTGTTGAAGTGGATTGTATATGAGAATTTCCCCTTTTTGGGTTCCCTTTAGAGGGGTGTGATGATGGAGTTGTTGGTTTAGAATACTAACGAATGATTGTGATTAGAGCGATGCCATTTTAAATTCAGGGTGCACTGTAATCATTGGGGGTTCTAGATCAATGTAAAAATCCATAAATACATTAACAACAAACTGAACCAATCAAAAGCTTAAATTAAACGCCTTGAATTATCATTTTAAAGTGGCTGGTACTGCTATGTGCTGGAAGTCGAGTTTGAATGCTATGATATTTAGATAAGTTGAATCATATTGTGCCTGTCTGACTATTTAATTTCTTCTAATGACAGCTGTTTGGAGGAAGCCCTTCAGAGTAAGTCTTCTTATCCTTGTATTTTATTTGGGAAAAATCTTCAATTTTATTAAATTCTCTTCTATGTGTTCCGCTACCCAGGGAAACGAGCAAGAATGCTCTGAAAAACAAGAAAAAGAGGGAGAAACAAAGGGAGAAAAAGGCTGCTGAAGCAGCAGCAGCAGCAAATGGCACACAACCATAAACGGCACCGCATGATACATCTCACACCTTCAACCCCAATTTGCCGAGGGGTTCAGGTGAAGTTCTACTTAATTAGAGCTTTGGATGCAAAAATTCTGTAAAATTTCCCTGTTCTTTTCATCATATATATATTTTTTCCTTTGCCCTTTCACCAGTTCTTTTGTTCCCCCCATTCTTATTATGTTATATCCTGCCTAATGTTGTAAGCAGTACGCATGTGTTCTCATTATATATACGTGCGATGAAACTCAGTCACCACAGCTTTGTGTGATACGAGGAAAGGATGAGTATAGTTTGGAGGTCAACATAAGTGTACGGTGGGTTTGGGTTTACTCCTACTAGAGCAAAACTCGATTTATGATGAAGTTGTTGTGGGAGTCACATAAGTGTACGGTGGGATTGTGAGGTTTTTGTTTTGGGTTGTGGAGCCGGTAGGCACATTGGCATCCCAGGGTGACCCCCTCTTGGCCATAGGAAAGCCGGGCCATATTTGGAGTTGCTTCCATTATAAGTGCGGAAAATGCCTTTTGACATAATAGATTTTTTTTTTTTTTTTGGTTAGATCAGAGAGGTTTGAATTTGAGACTTTTAAAGGAAGGAGATAGTATCAGTTGAGTTATAATTCACCGGCGACATAATAGACCATGAACATTGAAGATCAAGGTGGGTGATTTGCTATGTGCAGCAACTGTTACTCTGCTTGCAACCAAATAAAAAATTGAACTGAGTTGTTTGGAATTAAAAATTATAATTTGAAATTCGAACAACAAAAGAAAAATTTGAAATTCAATTCTAAATAGGGTTAATTAGAGTAAAATAGTAATTGAGAAGTAAAGTTTGGTAGATTTCACAAACTTTTGTAAAGTTTATTTGTATATTTATTATTATTATTTTCGTTTTGCTAATTTAGAAATCCATAACTTTTGTGGAGTTAGAATGAATTTTATATTTGAAATATATTTTTTAAATATATTTTGGAGTGATTATTCTAGTAGCACATGTGAAGGGGTGATTGTTTGGAAGTTAGAATGAAATATAAATTCATTCTAACTCCAAATATATATATTTGTTTGTTATAATAGAAATCGAATCTCGAATTATGAGATAAGAAGAGATGGACTATTACTGCAGGATTGTCCTCTTGGGGACATATTTGAAAAATATTCTGATTTGTCTGATGGAAAATGATTTATCCACTTTTTTATTTCACGTTTGAAGGAGATTTTCATTGAACTAAGCATAAAGATGGAATTTGAGATCTATCAATTGTATTTTTCAAGCATTGAATATTACATATATATCTAAAAATTACCTAATTTTTATTTTGTGACACGTTATAATTTATTACAGTAAAATTAGTATAATTGATATTTAAAATTATATTTTAATTAATTTGATTTAAGCATTATTGGATACAATTTAATAGTACGTTTTTTTAATATATATATTTTTTATTTTTAAGTTTTAAACTTAAAATTTAATTAAAAAAATTAATATTTTTATCCTTTAAATAAAAAGATTTGATTGTTCATTAATGTTTTCTCTCATATCTTATTTTTATTTATATATTAAGAATTGGATTTAAAATTATTATAAGACGAAAAAAAAAATGTCACTTGAGTTGAACCTTCTGATGCCCCTCTCTCTCTCTCTCTCTCTCTATCCTGAGCAGGCATAAATCTGAACAAGAAGTGCTTGTCAATCACTCTGTGATAAATCGGTCTTATCGATTGAATTGACACGACATGGAGGGTTGGATCGATTCCCTGGCAACACTCGAGAGATGTCTGATGCAAAACCTTCCCATAAAGCGATCTCTCTCGCTTCAGAAGGGACGTCTTCTTTTGTAACATCGAAGACATTTCCAAACCCACCCCCCTTCCCAAAAGAAAAAAATCAACAGAACCAAACCAAGAATTTGAGACAAAGGAAATGGTAAAGAAGCTCTAATGGTTCTCCATGGACACAAAAGCACAATCTTTCTTGGGATGGTTCCATCTTGCTCATGTGGCATCTGAAATTAACAATGTGTTTAGAAACTTTTGAAAGACAGATTAATTAAAAAAAATAAAAATTAAAAAACATATATATAATTTTCTTTTCATTTTATTTTGAGAGTTTTATTAAAAAAAAAATAAAATAAAAATGATTGAAAAAATTTTTATTTTCAGTTTTTAAAAGATATTTTTAAAATATAAAAATATTTTAATTCTAATATTTTCTTTTCTTTCTTTTTTTTTTTCACTTTTAAAGGAAAAAAAAAATTTAAATTAAAATTCTTTCAAATTCCTCATTTTTTCTCATATTAAAACTCTAAAAGAAAGAAAATCATAAATTTATCTTCTAATCTTTTAAAGGAAAAAAAAATTTAAATTAAAATTCTTTCAAATTCCTTATTTTTTCTCGTATTAAAACTCTCAAAAGAAAAAAAATCATAATTTTATCTTCTAATCTTTTTTTCTTTTTTTTAAATCTTTCTATCCAAATAACCTGCAAGAGAGAGTAGGGTGAGGTTAAGCATATGTTGCAATAGACCTAATTTACTCAGTTGACTACTAGTCAAAATATCGCCCATCATCATTCGTTTTTGTCATTCTTAGATTGCTGTAATTTTGTAGACTAAAATAGCAACTTAAACACAACCAATCTTTTACATTTGAATAAAGCATCACCAGAGAAAAGCAAAAGGAAGAAGAAACTGAGCCAAGGATGACTTCCCGTGAATGCACATCAGGTACCAAAATTAGCATTCCTCATTCGTTGTACCTCAAGAGGCAGAGAAAATGACAGTGTGACTTACTTCCAGGCACATCGCCCTCCGCCAATATGCAGCATTCCAGCAAGTCGAGTAGGGTAAGTAGAGAGCCCATTATCTGAATGCGTATGAACATTATCGCTGTCTGAGGCACTCGTTATGTCTGAGCAAGAAGTTGTACAAATCCCTTCTTTGTAATGATCTGGAATGCCAACTTTAGATTCTGATATGTGACCTGCTAAATGCATCTGAGCTGAGCTCGAGATGTCCTGTCCATCAGTGGTGAGAGAAGGTTCAGATTTTTCGAAATTCTGTGTGTTCAGGAAGCGTCCACCGGTTCCTCTAGCCCTCCTTATAGCGTGAAGATGCCGCGACTCGTGAAGATAAGGCTGCAAAAACTCAACATGTAGAAATGATCCGTACGAGAAAGTACTTTGTGAGTGCCGACATCTCTCAACTATATAGTCCAAAATAGAAGTGTAGGTGCTTATGTACAGATGGAGTATCTTCTTACCTTTCTACGCTTGGAGAGTTTGCTCTGAGCCTCGAGCTTTGCACGATGTTGTCTGCGCCTAAGAATTCCGTGGTACTGTTTCGCATTGACATATATGGGTTCCTCATGTGGAAAATCAAGAGGCAGTGGAACACGAGCTTGCGCCATCCCAATCACTTGGGGAAGATGAATCTGGTAAAATTTGAGAGATAAGTACCTCAACGAGTAGCAGCAGAAGATACACATGTTTTGATGGCATGAATTGCAGGTAGGCTAGTTTAAATAGATTGGCAGGTCATAGATTCGTCAGATACACGACAAAGAAATCAGAATCCCAATCTGAAACCACTGCATTTGTAGAATCCAAACAGTTGAAAACAGCATGAATTAAATGTAAAATTTAGGAATCATTTTGTGTTCATCCCCATACCTAAAGAAGGTTTTAGGAAGAATATTATTTTGTTATATCAATTTGTCAGGATGCCTCACACCATAAATAACAGACCCCAATATTATTTCATACACAACAGGGAACTTTTATGCAATTGAGTATTTGTTTGAAGAAACGCAGAGGAGAATAAGAGAAAAGGAGATGCAAAGTAAAGCGAAGGAAGAAATACTATCAACGGCATAGACTTCATAGACCAATTTTATAGTAATAAGAATCTGCACAGCTGGTAGAATAATGATAGCATCACCACTTTAGAAAATGGAGTGTTCATTGATTCTCCTTGAAACAATGGTTCTGAGCTCAAGTTGAGCCCCCTGAAACCAGAGAAAGCACTAGAAAAGGAAATCCAATAGATTCAAACTGCAATCAATTTTCTTCTTCAAACATAATACTCGAAGATTATTATGATTTGAACGATCAACTTCAGCAAACTCCTCATAAATAAGAAAGCAACTTATATACTAGACAGACTGTGCTTGGCCTCCCACAAGCAAACCAGGCTACTGAAACTACTAAAACAATCTTAGAATTGCACCTACTCCAACCACTAGAAATTTTGCCCCTTCCATTTGATTTACTCTCAAAACGTAGAAGTCCTAGTAAATCTAGTACAGTTGAAAATCCAGATATCTTTTTATACATCCGCAAGACAAACTTATGAAATTGCCTGAGGCATAAAAACTTGCAGGGAACCATAAAAACCCTAAAAAATGGCATATTAGCTTGTTTCATGCCTATACACTTGAAATTCATTATATAGTTCACCCGATGCTCAAAGTATCCTTATAAACTTGGGGTTCCAAAAAGGTCAACTATACACAACCACATCTTTTAGAAAAAAGAGGTTGCTTCCAAGTGTTGAAGCCAAGACCTCATGTAAAATGCAAGCTACTATCTCATCATGTCCAAATGGCCAGACTCAAGAAATGGAAGAAGGGAAAAACAAGGATATGATTGATTTGCATGGCTTGTGTTATGTATTACAACACAGGATAGAAAAGCAAAGTCCTGTGGTTGGACACAGCCTTATTTTCGTGAGCCATCTCCCAAGTATCTAGGACAAGTGTTCCTGTGGTCAAACTCTCCTCTTGGGTTTAATACAAAAATCAGGGGCTTCTCTCTAAATGCATACTACAGTTCATCGGGAAAGGAAAATTGAAGTAAGCCCCATAAGAGTCACCTTATACCATTAAACCAAACTGGAAATTGTCTTAAAAAATATAACTTGATTCTCAAAAAGCCATTAATTTCAACACAACCACAGCAAAAGTAAATAGTGATGGAAGGTCTTAACAAGATCGAAATCCTTACTTGAAGAAGCATGAGGAGGAAAATGTTTCACAATGAGAGTCTAATCAGAAAGAATGATCTAAGAGAAATAGTAGTAAGTAGAGGGTAATTATAAATTATATATAGCTTTACAAATTTATTCAAGAATTGAGCAACTTCAATGGCATAAATTATTTTCCACGAGGCTCTTCATACTCTCTCTATCTCTCTCTACGTATGTATCTACATATATGCACGCACACACACGCATGCGCGCAGTACAATATGTATACAATCGATATATGTATACATATATTTATAACTAAAAAGTTAACACTATGAGTAATGAAGCATCTACAGAGAATAAATCTTACCAAAGCCTGTGTGCTATATGCAGCAGCAAATAGTCCATCAAAATGCTGTTGATGATAAGGGAGTTGAAAAGGAGTCTGAAATGGCAGAGGGGGGGGGGAAGAGGTGAAGTCCAGTTGCAATATGAAATAAAAATGGGTCCTTGCAGGATGAGTACACCTTCTTACCAGAGACTGAGCATAGCTGATTTGTGGAGGGAACTGACATTCTTGGCTTCCCATTGATGTGACTGGTCTAGTGGCTTCCCCTGGCTTCGTAATAATGCTACTGTATCCTGAAAAAGCAGAAGCAGCTAATGAATTGAGTATTGTCCGTGCAAGATGGAAAAAGACTTTGTTAGGGCAGCTCGAAGCAAAAGGGAAAGCTTCAGACGAGGTCAGCAATCAGCAGAAGGGGCATGGATGAGCCACAAATAAGAGATAGGAACATACAGTGTCAATGCTAAGCAAGGAGGCATAAATTTGGTCCACTAAACTTGTCCCCTTAGGATCCAATATGTACCTCTTTGTGAGAATCACTAGAACATGTATGACAAATTCTCAATTCAAGTATAAGATGAAAATGGATGCATTGCCTGTAAATAAACAAGTTCAGTGATAAGAAAATCAATATAAACACTGAGCAGAAGACTGAAAGTGATATATTCGTGCTACATTGGGCAGCTCCAGAGGGATAGGGTTAATAGATGTAATCTCTGTAACTATTGCATGCACATATCAACAATGTTCAATGATCATCAAATTCATTGTAGGCATCCAAAACCCACAGCTATTCTCCATTATGGGTAATCCAGAAAATCTTTTTTATCAAAGAATTGCAAGGATCTCTGTTGAAATCAATGGATATGACATGCAAGAAAAACTTAAGATTAAGATGCATTTGTATTATGAAGGCACAGAGCAAATGTATCATATCCCTTGCAATTGATTTTCTCATAAACACCACCAATTCATGATTATCAGACCAACTCATCCACTTGAAACCAATTTACCTACAAAAGAGAACGAAAAGGAAAAGGACAATGCTTGTTATCACAAAAAGCTAGACTCAAAAGAAAACCATTTTAAGTGTAAGAAATTTCTCAAAGACAAGCATCGCCTTATCTTTTACAGACACTTTCTCCTCTCCTTTCCTGCAAGTTCCTATAATCATGTCATTTGCCCACCCACTCACTCTAGACCCAGCCAATTAGAGAGTACTGGAATCCACCGTTAACTTTGAGACAAGTCTCAAGTCATTTCAAATATCAACAGATCCCAAATAATAAACCCTAATGCCTAACATAGGCAAGACCCTAAAATATGTATGGAAATAATATCAAAAGAACGATATTATGGAAATAAGAAACAAACTACATAACAGAAACTATTCTAAAACCCTGACTATAAAATAACTTCTAATTTGTTCTGCATTAATTAACGTCTCAAGTAGGAAGCATCATATGTACTAATATAACAACATAGACTACATAGCTACCTACTAGTTCTGATATTGTGCACTGACCATGTAGGTGACTTCCTCCCATGCTCACCACTTCAGGGTAAGATTGACCAGTTGATTGAGTTGAGGATGAATCCTGGTCTTGAAATTGAAAACAAATCAGCTTGGCATTGTGGCAATCTTGTGAGAAAGCATCCATTTTCAAGCTTAAACTGTTCCAAGATGGGCAGCTAGATATGGATGATGACGTTGAATGTCCAGAAATTGTGTTGGAACTTTTCTTTGTCATGTATTGCATTTCATTATAAGTGAAATTGACAAGATCTTTATGAAGTAACCAAACGAATAGGATTCACTTTGTTCTGCGGCTCAACTGCTCTTCAGCAGCCCAGCATCCAACAAAATTTTAGGCCACGCCAATCCTATGGAACTCTCAGCTAAGTAAACACATTTTTGTAGTTGGAAAATCAAATTATAGTCAAAGATGATCTATTTATTAATGTCTGTCTGTCCTGGATGCTAGATATGGCTACAAAGAGCTACCACAGCAAAGATCAATATGCTGAAAGCTCTTCAAAAATTTACAGAACTAGAAGATAAGGCCTATTGATTCCCAAACCATGCAGGGGCAAATGTTCATGAAACAAACTAACTTTTGCAATGCTTTGCCTTTGCAGAACACACACAAAGGTGTCAAACCATAGTAATACTAACATTCTAGCTTCTAATTTTTAAAGCAGCAAGGTTTCTCGACTTACTATGGCCATTTGATAAATATAAAGATGGCAGTAAAGGACAAGGTCAGCTTGGTTCAAACATAAAAATAGCAAGAAAATATGATCAAAAGCAAATTTTTAGATGAATCACAAAGTACAGGAAATAAAAAAATCAGCCAGTGAACGTTCTAGAAGCGTTGACATTAATCAAGTCCTTTTTGCTCCGCAGAGAATTCCCCTTGTAGATTGAATGGAATATACAGAACAGAATCTAACACTGTAAATGAAGACATTAAAAAAGCAGAACCCCATAAAAGGAAGAAATTTAACACACCCACCACAAGAAAAACATAGCCACACAACCAGCAAAAATAACCCTTCCCCCCTCCCCCCAAAAAATAAAAACCCAGGTAAAATAAAGCTCCATTTTAAGATGAAAAACTGTAAAAATTTTTTTTAAAAAAAAAATCCCTTAAATAAGCAAGAAATTTAAGCCATAACAACTACAGCATAACGAAGCACAATGATCTTACAGAAAACCTTTAGTTCCATCGTATATAAAAGCCTTAAAAAAAGTAAACCCCCACCCCCCAAATAAAATAAAAGAACAAACATTTCAAAACCCAGAAAAACATCAGTTCCACCTTGAAAAGGTAAAACCCCAATAGAAAGCAAGAACATTGAAATACCCAAAACAAGATAAGTAAAACATCCACATTCTCAGCAATACTTTTTGTAGTCTAAACAAAAACTTCACTTTTCATGATCGACAACAACAATATCAAAGAGGATACTTCAAAAGGATTTCAATCAACGAGTTAAAAAACACAAAGCAGAATAAACCGGTCCATAGACATATACCCACTTCGCTAGAGAGAGAGAGCGACCTTAGGTAGTTGGTAAGCGCAAAGACTGGAAATTATGAGGCCTTGTTGGGAAAGAGTTAAGCATGCCTCCTTTAATGAAACCTTTAAAATCTCCTCTCTCTCTCTCTCTCTCTCTCTCTGCCCTAAATGAAATGAAACAACTTCTTTCCCTTATTTCATTTCAGTCACTTCGCCTACATATTTGAGGCAAGTCTGCACACAAGGTGCTTGTTTCGTGTACTGTGATTTACTTGTTTTCTGTAAAATCTACTGTGTTAATACAATCTCTCTCTCTCTCTCTTTGTGACAGGTCTTCATTTCAATCTCCCCTCTTCTCTCTCTCTCTCTCTCTCTCTCTCTCTCTCTCTTATCCACTAAGAGTAAGTCCAAATTTTAAATTCGTAGAATCTGATGTCTCATAAATGCCCTCAGCCGCCTTTACTATTTCCCTACCTGCCCACCCCTGTCCCCCCCTTTACCCTTTTTTCTTTTTTTTTTTTAAATCCATTTTTAAACATTTAAAATTACAACGAATAATTTCGACCAAACTGTTATCAAATCAACTTTAAAAAAAAATTCTTCAAATATCATTTTCTATTTTTATCAAAACTTAATTTTTAATTCTTCATATAAAATTTTTTACTAAATCAATAAAATATTAATAACTCTTCCTCTACTCTCTTATTCATTCCCCTAAGAAATGTATAACAAATTTATTTATTTACATACAAAATCAATTTATTTATTTATATTTATTTTCCTCAGTTGGATGAGGGGTTCAAGTGAATTTTTTATATCGAATGTGGGATTTCTAAAAGAACAAATGAAATTATATTAATTTATTACTCACAAGAGAAATTTTAATAAAAGAAAATTTTATAATTCATTTATTAAAAATTTATGAGAATAATTATTTTTGAAGTGTGATTTTAAAATAATTTATGAAATTGACGTGAAAGTTGTTTTGAACATTTTATTCATAATCGTAAATCATGACATGTTATACAACATAATCAAGAGAAGACATATAACATGATTACCTATATTAAAACAAAGAAATATACAATTAAATATAACTTCACGATTGATGTATCTGATTATTTTTTTTGAACAAATCAGTGAATTTTAATAATATTTTAACTTTATATTAACGATTGTGCATATGGAAATCATATTTTAAAGATCGTTGGAATTTTATATGTAAATTATTTGTAAAATAATGATAATTAAGAATTTAGATAAAATGATGATTTTAGATAAAAATGAATGATATAGAAAAATTCATATAAATTAAACTCGTATCTCTTTCTCTCCTTTTTTTTAAATTTTTTTTCTAATTTATCTCTTAAATTATTGATTTTAATTTTTAAGATTAAGTATCTGATTATTGTTATTGTTGTTGATTGTATGAATGGAAAGATTTAACAATGTCGTTAAGTTCTGTACTTACCTATTGAGAAAACTTTTTTAAAAAAATCAAAATCAACAAATACAAATTAATATATAAATCCGACTCACAAAATATAGAGTTGCAGGCTGTTTTTTTTAAGAATCAAGCAAAATTTAAACCCAAATGAAGAGAGATAATTGCAAGTATGCTATCACCACCACTAATGATTATTTCTTATTGCCACATTATTGGTCTAAGAGTTGATTTAAAACGTTGAATCATGTTCTTGTCTTTAGTTATCATATCATATTCACCACATTATAGCAAACATCACTCTTCTCCCCTCACCTTCACCCTCACCCCCACCCTCGAAAATGATATTATTTGATTTGGTATGACCTCAATTAGGTTTGGTTTGCAATCCAAGCATTTGGTTCCCACACGCAATAATCCATGAGAAGAGAAAAAAATATATAAATATTTCAAAAAAGATGGAGCATAATTAGCAATTTTCAAGTTAATTTATTGAAAAAACAATCAGTACAATATAATTATTGATTAATTTTAACAATTATGATCACAAATGGATAATTGACATAGTGGAATGTGACATTTGATCTCTCAATCAAGTTCTCAGACTCGAGTTTTGGGAATAAAAAAAACTATACTGGGAGAATAACTCCCAAAAGAGACCACTGCAAATTCCAAATCAGATTAATCTGAATATGACTTTAAATACTGATGGTGTACATAAAAATAAAAATTATGATTATAAAGGGTAAAGATTAAAAATTTTTGCAAAAAGATCTAGGAGTTGTTTGGTTTAGGATATTGATGGACAGTTTAAAAAGGTTCAAAGAAGAGGATGCCCTTGACATTACTTGGCCTTGGGGTACTAATTAAATGATTTGGGTCCAAAATTAGGGCATTATCTCAACTAATAAGGTTAGGAAAAGAAGGGGTTCTTTGAAATTAATACTTTATTTCATTCATAGTCTTCAAACTTTGATTAAATCAAAACCTCGTACACCAACCTAGTGCGATGACGTGCAAGCAACCATTAATATACTAATTTAGTGACATTGTTAAGATAATAGTTTATTAGAGTAAGGAGATTAGTAGCACCGCTTAGTTGGCTTGTCAAGCACTGATACTTGTTAGATAAAATTTTAGATTCAATTTCTTTGTATTAAAAAATAAACACCGACAATTTTATTTATTAAAAAATTTAATTCAATTCAAATCAAATTTAATGAAATTTGAGAGGGGGGGGATTAGTCATCAGGAAGTCAAAAATTGATGGGGTAACGATTACAAGAGTAATTAATCCCCTTTGATCATTACTCTTTTATCCACGTGCAATTGAGCACGCCTATCATTCCTAGAGTAAAACAAGACCCTTTGGTCCAAGAAGTAGGTACCACAAGTGGGACTACCGAAATTAAGGTCAAGGCAAAAAAAAGAAAAAAGGGTTCTTTGGTTCCAGACCCAAAAGAAAATCATTTTGGTCCAAGAAGTTGGGGCCACTTGAAAACAACTCCCCACCTACATTAATCCATTTCAACATGTCTATGGCATCCGGATGTGTAATCAAATCTTGCATAAGCATGGAAAGACATTCAGACAAGACCCTTCCAATAGGTCTTTTAATGCTTAAATCCCGGTTCACAAGACCCTTTAAGTTCTGAGAACCACAGAATCACCTTAAACAACCTGCAAGACTGGTCACAATAGCAAATTCATCACAAGAGTGCAGCCTGAATTCTTTATAACACACTAGATCATGCATGTGAGATTCAAAGGGCAGAGCTAAACTCCACGATTTGAGCCCCCCCACAAACGGTTTCTCAAATAGCCAGCGTAATGCAATTATGAGGAGAAAGAAGAAATAAATGTCTAAAGTCAATGATACTACTTAGAACATACATTGTTTATGAAATTACGAAATCCAATATGACAAACTTTTCTCCATGGCATGGATGAAACTAGTCAACTGCTTGGCCTTCACAGGCTTGCGAGGATTTTCCCTGTAAACTGTTCCAACAACTCTCAAATTTATTCTTTCCAAAGCACAACATGACCAAGAAGAATGTTGCCCAGAAAATGGTTAGTAGTCTCTTCCTTTGAACGGCATTTCCTGTCAAAGGTACAAAATTAATCAACCATTAGGAGTCATTCTGGACACGATTTCTGACCATGTCATCAATTTAATTCAACAACCAATGGTCCCCATCGTCGGTGTAGAATCTCACTTTTTACAGGTAGCTAGTAAAGAATTGAATCTCAGTAGCATCCCCCAAGCGATTCTCTAATAGGTTAGACAACCATCATGTCCATTTGTAAAATGAGGGAGAATCATCCTTCCTAGATTATATTGATAGAGAACCTTGACTTCAGTCTTGACTTTAAAGAGTTTAAACTCTTAAAGGAAATCAAACAGATATTAAAATAATAACAATAATAATAATAATAATAATAGGTGGAAATAATTAGTGAGCAAACCACTCTCCCAGCCGCCCCAAATGCCTGATCCCATACTATCTGGTTTAAGCATTAGCCCCAATCAACTGCGCAAAACAAAAGAGAGTGCATCTTCCACAAACTCCTCTTTATCTTTGCAGCAACTCTCCCCCCCCCCTCTCTCTCAAATATTTGGAGATGCGATCTAAGTCATCTCTGTCACAGCAATTCTCTCTCCCCGTGGTGATTTGGAGGCATGATCGATCCACCTCTCTCCTAGGTCCACAGATTATCTAATAGGAAAGGTAAATCAAAACAACTTGATATTTGCTTTTTGTTTGGAGTTGGATTTTGGGATTTGGATGTGATGGGCCTGTTGCACTTCTTGAACCTTTCTGGTTCTTGACGCTATTACTTTTTTTTTCTTTATTTTAAATAGATCCTCGTTTCCAGTTCTTCAACCTTTCAAAAATAGTATTCTATTTCTCTATTCTCTTTCATCAATTAAAGTTTAGATTTTTATTTTTTATTTCTTTTCGAAGGACGTATAAAATTTATCCTGAAAGATTTTTGTTTCTTTATGTTTATGGCTACTTCTCATATCATCAATTGAAAGGCACCTTACTCCCCCCCCCTCCCCCCCCGGGGGGGGGGGGAATGTATATATGTTGATTTTTTTTTTTTTTTTAAATCCTTTTCAAAGGATCTCGTTTTGATTTTTCCTGAAATTGATTGTGTAGCTTATGATTTGGGCTGATTTTTTCAGGAATTTTGTTAAAATCAAGTTGTTGACTTTTTTAGTTTATTTTTTAGAGGCTATACTTCTTTAATTTCAAGCTGGGCTGGGGAAAAATAAGTGGAGAAAGAGCTCAGGCTTGGGTCGGGCCAAGCCTGGCTATATGATCTGATACCAGATTGAGCAGTGACCCAGACCCTTGCCTCATCCAATAATCAGGTCTATTCAAAGGAGTGAAAAGTGATAACTATTTCATCACCATAATCCAGCAGTCTCAATAAACTATAAGCAAATCATAAAAGGAAAGGATCTGATATCTTACAGAGGGATGATAGCCAGGCATGTAGAGAACTTGCCTAGGGTGGTGACCCAAAATCATCTGTTGCCCGTACTGCAACCATTGTGAAAATAGAGAATTAGAAACAGGCTCAATGCCAACTATGAATAGCCACAAAATTCAAGCAACACAACACCTGGGGCCCATTTGGGTGGAAATAGGGTTGCGGCGATTGCATTGGCGGAGCTTGTGGATTAAATATAACTGGTTGGGGTGCAGCAAATGAGGGTGCAATCTGGAAGAACAAAGTCAGTGACCTACCACACTCTTTATCTTAAATAAGCATCAATGCAGGCAACCACAGAAAATAAAAAAACATATAATATAAACTAATGTTTTTCTCTTCCTGCCTGCACACACACAAATGAAAGCAAACCTATTCCTATTGATAGAGCATGCTTATTTGTGGGTGTTTCTTTGATATTACTTTTGTGCAGTACCCCAATGGAAAGATAAAAAGAGTGTTCAGTTACTGACCCCAACACCCAAAGGCATCCCATGCATATGAGCAATAGGCGGTACATTTGCAGGCATATAGAACGAGCCATCTGCTACTGGAGACGTGGGCCTTATAGAGAGTTGCGATGGAATGAAACTCTTTGCGTTTGGATTTAATTTGAATTCCTGCATATTTGACAAGAACAAACAAGCAAGTAAAAAAAACATAAAGCCTGAACTTTGGCTAAAACGGTCACCCAGAAAAATCTTGGCCCATGGGTTTGAGCCGTTTCCCATTCCCATTGCCAACCAAAAATATAAAACCTGTATTTGACAGACCTAATCAGCAAGAAAATAGAAAAGGATGCATTGGCTTTTATCTTCTACCTTGGCATTGGGATTCAAAGTTGACTTTTCTGAAGACAATGAGCCCACTGAAGATCTTTGGGGCAAACCAGAAGCAGCCACAGTTGGTGTAGCCCCTACACCATCAGAAGTGGATGATGCAGAACTACTTGGTCTTGCCTGAGAATTTGATTGTTGTGATCCAGAAGCTTTCCCAGTTACAGCAGGCTCCAGCATTTCACTAGGGGAAGTAATCTGTTCTGTGCCTTTGGAAGAATTAGGAGCGTTTGAGATGGCAGAGAGACCTTTCTCCAACACATCCTTCTTAGTGTTTAGTGAGAGCTGATTGTCTACGTCAAATAACAAAGATGGCCCAGAGTGAGCAAATAAACCCCGGACTAGAAGGCAGGCAACATTTAACAGAAAAATTGGTGACTAAAGCTCAAAAGTTCACCAACAATTTGATGTCCCTTTTGCAATATAACCATGTAACATAGCCCATCTCAAGCATGTAAGCAACTAAGAATTAAAGGAAGTCAGAAATTTTCACAGGAACTTGAGATATCTAAGCACAAGTTCCCAAGTAAATACGGTAAACACTTGGTGACAAGTGACAGCACAAAATCAATATTGCTGTCTTCAAGAAAAGTGTTTCTTCTTTCCTTTCTTTTCCTTTGGTCATAGGCTGTCTTCAAGAAGAATGCTCCACACCCTCGTTTCAATGCCACAGAAACTTACCCATTTCATCTTAGCTTCTTTGCTATTGGCAAAAATAGTGCTTTTTTAAAAAGATCTCTTCACTAAGAGTTCAACAAACTATTTTGTCATGAGGTCTTTCTTTCCCTTTTCATTAGTTTACTAACAAAAATACATCACTTCTTTCTATTTATACACACCTCAAAAATATTCACTCTTTTCTATTTCCTCCTGACCATGGCACTAGAAGATAGAAATGATAATTTCCTATAGACAAATGCTTCCACCATGTATGCCAAAATCTGCTCATTGAAATCTTCCGAACCAAAATAACAAGCCTAACAAACAGTCTGTGTTCAGGATCAAATAGACTAGAATTTCTTTTACTTTTGATAGAATTTAATACATAGATTACAAATTAGATGTTCTATGATAAAAGCAGACGGGGACTGTCAGAACGAATCTGAAATTAAAGAATGGTAGATCAAACAATTCAGCCTCTATACATAATGGAACAATTTAATTCACATTTTGATAAAAAATAATTTCAATAATCTTGTCAAACGCACTTATCATGGCATGTGACTCTTTAACTGTTCTTTGTCACTTTACTTGTCCACACTCCCTGGACCAGCATTACAAAAAAATAAAAAATAAAAAATAAAAAACTAAACTATGGGAAAGGAAAGCTACAGATAAGCTAATAAAGATTGCAATATCTGATTATATACTAAAAACATGATATGAACAATTTTAACTATCTCCACCAGATGTATATCATCAGTCCGCAACTTCAGAGCAACGCAATTATACAAGTCCATTAGGCAACCAGACAAAGCTTTAATAAGTCGCAGATGCATACGAGCCAAACAAAAATATTTACCTATACAAAATTGGTTATCAGTAGAAAACCCCAAGCATGGTAACAATAATAAAGGCTCTATGTTAGAAGGGCAAAAAAGAAAGGAATTTTCTCCCATCGCCATTTTTAGGTTAATCGTGCAAATCATATAATTTCCCCCTCCCCCTTCCCAAAATTAAAAATGTCAACAAAAAAGCATCACCACCATCAAATCTACAACCATCACTAAGCACAACTTGCTTCTTAAAAAAAGAGAAGAATTGCAATGCAAAACCAAAGAAAACCATTCAAATGACAACAATGTTTCATAAGGTTAAGTAAGAGCTATGAATAGCTTATCATCTATACCACTTACCTACAGATGGGATCCTAGAGCTGAGAATTTTCTGGTCATTGGTGTGCTCCATTGCCACCTCCAAGAATGCGCTGCTTGGGACTTGGGGTTTGCAAAGAAGAGACTTAGGGTTTGCAAAGAAGATTTTTAAGAGAAATTATGGACCCAAGAGCAATCTTAAATATGGTTTAATGAAGAACCATAAAGATTATCCTCGACAAAAAGAGCATTGGATTTTGAGAACAAAGAGAAGGTGAAGCCAGACAAGATGCCGGAAATTAAGGAAATTTGATAAAGAGAGAAAAAATACACTGCATTAGAATAAGCAAATTAATGTTAACAACAGAGAATCCAATTTGATGGAGAAAGGTTATATAGAGAAGAAATAGATGAGAACTTAAAAAAAAGTATACATTTAACTTTCTTCTTTGCATACCTTCTCTCTCTCTCTCTCTCTCTATATATATATATATATATATATTCTTTTCCTATTTTTACCTTCTCATTCTTTAAAAGAAGTAAATGCAACACAATCACTGTATATAGAATTAATTACTATAGCGAGGAAAGAGCCTAGTCATGGAGAAGAGGCAAATCATTTAGAATTTGGAGCACATCAAAAATAGAGGATTTGGAGAGTAGTCATATCGAACATGGAACTACCAAAGATTGGGTGGATGGAGTGGTCGGAACTACCAAAGGGAAAGGTTGGAAAAACAAATGGACAAGGAATCACTGGAAGCAAGAAGAGACGATGCGTTATGCTTCAGAATGCGAAAGTTGCATGAGTTAACATTTTTCTTAATGAGATTACATGCATTCAAAGTGACCAGCTTTGTCCTAACACGTGTATGAGTTCTAGATTGGTGCCAGCTACCTTCTTGACAATTTCATAGCACCAACTCCTCATCTTGTATCCAAAGAGGATATGTGGAAAAGTTCTCATAATCTAGTTCAAGCTCAACAGGTCCATTCTAATGAAGGAATCAATTACCTAAAATCAAATGCACAAAAATAAGTTCACAACCCAGGACAGAAAATTGGACAGTGAAAATGGACACAACATTATAGTAACTTCACATAATGGCAAAATTTCTTAAACTAGGCATAATGCAGTTAATATGTGACATTAAGATATTAATGACCAAAAAACAAAGACCTGAACTTTAAGACTATTTTCAAATAATCTTCTCAATTTTATTGCAGTCAATTACCCTCTGCCAAAACTTTAAAATAGAAGTTGATCAGCCCCATAAGTTGAGGGAATTAGAATTCAATCCACTTAAAGGTCAAGTGTCTCGTGTCTTTCCTTGCTCTCTCCGTGTCCCCGTGTGTGTGTGTGTGTGTGTGTGTGAGAGAGAGAGAGAGAGAGAGGAAACATGCATGAGAAAAGGAAACTAATTTGGAAACGAAATATGAGATTTTTGTGAAAATTCCACTTAGAAGAGTCAAATTTGGTGAAAAAATATTACAAAAGGATAGCGAAAGCGAAACTTAAAACATCCTTCAGAAAATGTTAGTTATAAGCACAAATTTTGTAAAATTTCTAAGGAAAAGGGGGGAAAAAGGAACCATACTGAATCCTATTTCAAAAATTTTGAACAGCAAAGGGCGTACCCAGTGCCGAAACTCCCACATTGTGGGCTCTGGGGAACGGAATACCTAGGCAGCCTTCCCCTTGCTTTTTTTTTACAAAGAGGCTGATTCGAACCTTGGACCTCCAGAACACAATGGAGAGACTCCACCATTGCGCCAGATTCGCCCTTCAAATTTTGAACAGCAACTGTCCAGTAATTAAAGTTTAGGAGGTTATTTGAAAATAAATCTTGGTCGTTTTGGCCATAATCTCAGGAACATGTTGGTAAATGGGCCTACTTCCACTTCTAACTAGTTTTGCAAACAAATAGTTCAAACCAGCAAAGATCCAACTTCATATATTACAACTTTCATTATCAACGATACAATTCTCTGTTGCTCTAGAGGTGCTAGTTAACATCAAAGATCCCTAAAATACACAAAAATAATAACTAAGCAAAGGATCTATCAAGTACCCCAAGAAGCATTGATGTTTTCCAAAAGAAAAGGCAACAAAGTGAAAATATGCACTAAACTTTGGGTCAATTTCAAATTGCTCCGTGAACCTAAAACTTTTACAATGTCCTCCCTTATATTAAATAAATAAATTACTTCAATTAATTAACCAATCCACACACATCTCTAGGAAACCCTCTCACTTTGCTTTCCACCATCAAATGCTAGCTCTTCACTTTCCACCATCACCACACCACCCTCATCACCTGAACAACTATGAACCACCCTCCAACATCTCCCTCCTCCATACCCTCCCCAAATCCTCATCCCCTCTATCTCCTTCAACCGCTCCACCGGGTCTAGTGCCATGTCATCCCCTCCCTCATTCCGGAATTACCGTGAACTCCGGCTGATCAAGCATCCACCGGGTCTAGTGCCATGTCATCCCCTCCCTCATGCCGGAATTACCGTGAAATCCGGCTGATCAAGCATCCTCGACTCCTTCAATCTCACTTATAAGATCCTCTCCTCACTCCCAAAACATTCGATTCGTTGAACCAAGAAATCTAAATTAGGTTTTACTATGTTCCAAGATGTTTAATTTAACTATAAGGATGAAAATATGATATCGACGTCAGCTTAACCTCTCTCTCTCTCTCTCTCCCTCCCTCCCTCCCTTCCCGCCCTTTGTTAAAAAAATTTCCCTCTTTTTCATTGTGCCAGTGATTGGATGATAGTCAGAATCAACAAAGGATAATGGAGTTTTCCAAATTCTGGAGGAAAAAAAAGTATGATTTATTTTTTTTTTCCAGAATAGGAAAATTTTTTGAAGAAGAAATTGATGTGGGATAGAGAGATGGAGAAGCTGATATAAGTGGGTTGAAGAATTGCAGATAAAGGAGCTTAAAGTTTGAGGGGAAGAGAAAAATTCAAAAGAATGACTTGTGGACAATCAGTCCAGACATCTTATAAAGCCAATCCTACTTTTCTAGTTTTTATAACTAAGGAGACACCCAGAAAGGTGTGGGAGAAGAGACGAGATTCCAGAGCGCTCCTAGACAATGTTATGGCAAATAAGGGATTTAAGATTTAAAACAAAAAATGGATAAGTAGTTGTTTGAGTTGAGCTACCTTTTCTTCATCATTATTGAAGAACCTAAAACTTGATTTTCCATTTCTCATTAGTTAAGACAAGGAGATTCTCTCTCTCCTTTTTCTTTTCGCTCTTCCTGTGGATCCGTTAATAACATTGGTTCAGAGAGGGGTTCAAGCCAACATCTTTTCTGCCCTTAAGGTGTGAAATATGGAAGTTTGTGTTTCACATGTTCAGTTTGTGGAAAATAATATCCTCTCTTTCTCAAAGAGGATAAAGATAGTGCTAGGGATTTGAACACTATTCTCAACATTTTTGGAAGTCACAAGACTTAAAAGATAAATATGACGAAGAGTGAGCCTCTTGATATAGATGTGTAGCAAGACAATTGACAATTTGTCATCCATCATCGTCAGAAGAGAGAGAGGCCTATTTTTTACTTAGGCATTCCTGTCGGGCAATCCAAAGAGTGTACATTTTTGGAAGCCTACTGTAGCCAAGATTAGGAGGTTAGATGAGTAAGGGCGCTTTTCTTTTTCTAGGTAGGCGTATTACTCTTATATATTTTGTCACTCTAGCATTCCCATTTTTTTCCCCTTTTAAGATCCACATAGGGATGGCCTAGAAAATTAAGAAGTTGATGAGAGACTTGCTATGGTCGACAGCACTTTGGCTAAGACAGATCATTTGGTGAATTGGAAAGATGGTGGTTTGAGTTACAGTAACTTAATGTCGAAAAACATTTTCCTAGTTTGCAAATGACTACGAAAATTTCCCTTTGAATCCAATTCTTTATGAAACAAGGTCATCAAGCAAGATGAGGTATCAAAGGGTGGAGCGTAAGCTTCTCATTGTAGCCCATGAAAATTCATCTTTCAATTATATGATAACATTTTTCCTCTAGCATCTTAACTTTAAAGTGGGAGATGGCTCTTTCGTTTTCTTGCAGGAGGTTTTATGGATTGGGGATTCTCCCCTATCTATCACTTTCTGCAACTCTTATCAACCGTATACGCTCAATCTGGCCCCTATCAGTCATTCTATAGTCAGGAAGCTCATTCAGTTTCTTGGTATTTACATTTCTTAAGAAATATTAATGGGAAGCTATAGATGCTGGAATGTAAGCTTGTCGTTTATAGACCTTGGAAGGTCATCTCTCAATAATATCATAACTTTTTTCCTCTAGCATCTGATCTTCTAAAGTGGGAATTGGCTCTTTTGTTTTCATCTTATATTTAAAAGTGGGAAATGGCTCTTTTGTTTCTTGCAGGAGGATTTATGGATTGGGGATTCTCCCCAATCTATCACTTTTCCGCCACTCTTACGAACTGTCAACACTTAATTTGGCCCCGATCAGTCATTCTATGGTCGGAGGCTCATTCAGTTTCTTGGTACTTTAATTTCCTACGAAATATTAGTGACAGGAACCAATAAAATTTTTCTTCCTTTTTTTTTTTTTTTTGCAACAATGAATTAGACCTTCTTCCAGTGATCATGGTGTTAAGACTTTGGAGTCTTGATGTTTCAAACGCTTGCTCTTGCAATTGTTTCTTTGATCATCTTATAAGCCTTCCTCATGCCCCTCCTTTCCCCCCACTAATTTTATTTGGAAGGCAAAGATTTCTACCACAGTTAAAGATTCAATTTGGTCTATGGTGCTTAACACAATTAATAGAATGAGTTGTTGCAAAAGGGACACCTCTTAAACCTCCCTTCAGATCTTTGTGTCATGTGTTACAAGAATTCTGAAACTAGAGACTATATATGTTTGCATTGTTCTATTGCCTAAGAGACATGAAAGCACCTCTTTGCTTTGTTAAACAATGCAAGGATTTGTCCTAAAACTGTCCCTGATTTGTTTTTGACAAAGTTTAGAGATGTTGGAGGGCGGAAAAATGCAACTTCACTTTGGAGATGTGCTTGGTTGTATTCCTTGGTGTAATTGGATAGAGTGGAATGCTAGGATCTTTAGAAATTAAAAGTATTGGTACTTCTCTCCTCTGGGACGGAATCGTGATTTATGCTTCTTTTGGGGCACATACCTTAAGTGCCTTTAAGATTATAATTTCGAGGAGTTGAAAAGAGATCAAAAAAGGAGTTCTTTACAAGTTTCTATTTTACACTATTTTCTTGCTTTTGAGGACTTCTGATTCCTTAAAGCTTTATGTATCTTTTCTTGTACATCTAGTAAAATTCTTTTCATATATATATATATATATATATATATATATATATATATATATATATATATATATATATATATATTTACACACAATAGGATTGGAAGTGTCAATTGGTATAACTTCTCTCCTCTTGGACAGAATCGTGATTTATGCTTCTTTTGGGGCACACACCTTAAGTGCCTTTATAATTTCAAGGAGTTGAAAAGAGATTAAAAAGGTTCTTTACAAGTTTCTATTTTTCACAATTTTCTTGCTTCCCAGGACTTCAGATTCCTTAAAGCTTTATGTATCTTTTCTTGTACATCTAGTAAAATTCTTTTCATATAGAATATATATATACACACACAATTAGATTGAAGTGTCAATAGTTTTGGTTGACGAAACTAAGTACTAAATTAGAGTTATAGAGGGACATGTTAGAATTTAGAGGATTTAGATTGACTAGATCTAAAATTGAGTATATAAGATGTAACTTTAGTGACAACTATCAGGATAATGAAGAAACGATTAGATTAAAAAAAAGAGAGGAAGACTGAACAATTTAGATATCTTTGTTCCATCATTCAGAACGATGGCAATATAGATAGGGATGTAAATAATAGAATTCAAACGGGTTGGATGAAATGTAGAAAGACATCAGAAATTCTCTGCGATCGCACGATGCCATTACATTTAAACGAAAAATTCTATAAAAACGTAGTAAAACCTGCACTATTGTATGATATTGAGTGTTAGGCTATTAAACAAGAAGAGCAAAAAATGACTGTAATTGAAATGAGAATACTTAGGTGGTTGCGATGCATAGAACGATTGAGGACTTGACTCAGGCAATACAAGCCTTGCAACATAAGGAACCCGTGGAAACCCAAATGAGATTCTGGAAGGTGACTACAAACAACTTGAGATTCAAGATCTTAAGAGTGAAGAGGAAGTCGAGAATGTGAACCCCTTTTCATGAAGCTAGACCCGCAAATCTAGCAGCACGAGGTGGATTTGAAAGGCAATTAGTACATGCTCTTGATTTGAATAGTGAAGTTTGGACCGAAAAATCTAGCAGCACGAGGTGGATTTGAAAGGCAATTAGTGCATGCTCTTGATTTGAATAGTGAAGTTTTTAATGAAGGGTTTGATCCATGCGAAGGTAAGCAAGAACAAAAAGTTGAAACCACTTTTGGAGATCATCTTTCTCATGTCTCTTCCTTAAGGAGATGTAAACAACATCGTGCATGACTCTTACAACGATGATGAGTACAAAGGTGAGCAGGAAGAGGTTAACTATGGTAATCAATAGGAGGCTCTTGTCACTTATCGTATTTTGAATTCTACACCCAATGATCACGATACAGGTTGCATACAACATGCATTTTAATATCTCTGGTTGAAGATGGAATTATAAGGTTCATGGAAATTCCTGACCAAATCAAACATGGTAGACGCAAGTTGCAAGACTAGGTGACTTACCTATTGCTTCCAGGTCTTTTCATCAATCATGACAGGCAATATTCTCTTAATACAAAGACAAGTTTCTTGAAATTGGATTTGGCTTGTCATATTGCCTTGCCAATGTTTATAGAGAGGCTTCAAGTAAGAAGCGTGCCAGTGAGATGAGGGGGATTACGTTGAAGAAACTGACTCCCGTTCCAACCATACCTTGAAGATGAAGGTGGATCCCACCTCGTGGACCACTCCAACCAGGGAAGAATGATGCTGGGAATTCAAGAAATCAGAAATTTTCTTTTTTCTTTTTTAGTTGTCTTTCTTATTTAGTTTTCTATTTAGGAAGTTTCTATTTTTCTCTTTTGTTTTTGTTTCTATTCTATTTAAATAATTAGGAAGTTTTTGTTTTTTTTATTTTTATTTTTATTTTTATTTTTTTTAATTTTAATTTTCATATTTGTCTCTCAAATGGCCGACCCCAAATTTTGAGATTAAGACTGAGGTTGTTGTTGTTTTAGTAATTAGAAGGTTTTATAGGACAAAGGTAAATTAGTATAAATAGGATAATAGCAGTCAGTTTATGAGTTATTGTATATTCTCTAAATGCAAAATTTTATTTGGTTTCCTAAACATAATTATTAACAATTACTCTCCCTATCGTAACCCTAATTGTTGAGATTTATTTGCCCTAAACCCTTCTGCTGTGTCATCAAGGTAACTATGGTTGCACAAATAGTCCAACATTTCCTCATATCAAGCCTTTAGTGGCTCACTACACTCTTTCTCCATACCTGTATGTGTGTTGCCTCCTTTTTTTTTTTGGGGGGGGGGGACCAATGGTACATGTGGTACTCATTCTAAGTTCACTTCTTGTAAAGGAATTTGACAATCTGCAAAGAGCTTGTTAGGTCTACAAGGACGGTTCTTCACTCTCTAAAGGTCCTGAAATATAGCAACATGTCTTGATATAAGTTCCCCAAATACCACGGTATAGTGAGTTTAACATTCTTAAGGTAACTACGGTTGCACTTGCACCAATAGTCCAACATTTCCTCATATCGAGCCTTACATAGTTCAACATGCATTGTGTATGTGATTTTTTTTTTTTTTTGGCGGGGTGATGTTATATGTGTGCAATGCTCGAGCTGATCATCACCCTGTAGCTTGAGGCTTGCAAGCCAACCCCCCATTACATAAGGTGAGATACATCTTGATAGAAATGGAGCTCTGAAGGGCAAAAATGAGCAGTACCCAAGTGTATCCTCATCCTGTGTTGCTCTTCTATACTTGTGCACACACCTTAAGCTCCTCAAGCATGTCCCTTAATATTAAAGCACTTCACTTAAAATAAAGCTAATATTGAAAGCTGACTCACTGAAAACCTCATCTAAGCAAGTCTGCATGGTGCATGTAACGAGCAAAACAACCGTCCGTGGCTGCAATAGCCACAAGACAGCTGTTATACACCCACTTCGGTCAACATACAGCACCACCAATAAGCCAAACAATATTGCAGCCTCAATGAAAACTGCGACTGTACTCAAATTTATGATGACAGAACAAATTCCAAAGATTCAACATTTTATTCAGAAAATACCTAGAAACGGCACTTAAAAACCATCCAAGCCAAGAATCCTATCTGCCCAACCCAATAGGAGCATTTGATAGGGAAAGAAGTGGATTTTAACATTTTTCATATGCTATTGGTAAGAAGCAATTAGCATGCTTAAAAAGACAAGCCCAAAGAATAGGTAATAAAAAGATTGCCCACCTTCAGATTTTGATGTTCGAGCATTCCCACTTGACTGTTTTAAATGAAAAAAATAAAAATAAAAATAACATTAGAAAGCAGGTCACTGAACCAAATTGACTGGAGGAAAACATAGCACATAGAAACATAGGAAAACCTCAATTTTGCCACTCACAGTTTGCTTTTCCACAAAATCCTTGCTGGAATATTTAAGTCCCTGATCTTCAGTGAACTGGTTGTCCTGAACCCTTTAAAATGATGACAATTCATAAGAACAACGAATGATAAGCGATCAAAACAGAACCCAGAATGATGTAAAACCTGCTTTCAGTGGCCACAGTTGTTAAACCTCTAGGAAGTTCAGACAAAACCTCTTTTGCACAATCATTTGAATTCGATCGAAGCAGGTCCTGGCCGGTACCGCACTGAGAAGATTGAGCATCATCCTGCATCCAACACATGGAAGAGAAAATCAAACTTCACTCCAAAAAGCCAATCAATACTTGTAAGGAAAATATAATGGGCATGCATTCCCATCTTGCACACTGATGGTACTGCGAAAACCAGGAAGGATATTTTCTAGTGTTATGAATAATAAGGAGCAAGAACGAAAAACAGATTAAACTTTTTGTTGCCTTCCCGTTTTCTTGCATTATAGAAAATACAAATAGAAAGAAAAGAAATTACATCAAGGATAATGAGGCATCATCCAACATGAGACAAAAAAATCAAATTGAACATCTCCAAACATATTTCCCCACAGAAGAGCCAATCACTATGGACCACAACGAATTGTAAAAGGCAATGAAAATTATGACACATTAATGCCACTCCCCCAAGAGGGGGGAGGGAAAGATCCAATATGAAGGTTGTGTAGAAAGATATAACTACCTTTTTCTCTTTCATTTCAAGTATGTATGTATGCAGACTAATTAATATCCTTTAAAAATGAAAAATCTACCTAGCTGATGAGCTTTTGAAATTTACAGTCACAGAGAGATTTATGTAGGAAAAGGAGAATCATGGTGCCTTTGTTACATCCAGCCATCATGAAAATACATCCACATGATGGTTCTTGCCAAAGTTTGATGGGAGGACAATTTTCCCGATGTTACTGGTAACAACATTTACCAATGTTATCAAAACCGCACCGTATATCAACCCGTAAAATTCAAAATTATGGTTCAACCGATTTAACCATGAATCAATATGGTCGAACCGCTAGTTTTTTAATAATAATTAAAAATATATATATAATTAAATTTTAAAATAAATATATATTAATTTTATATTTTCATATAAAATTTTAAAAATAAAATTTTAATAAATATAAAATCAACAATTACTCTTAAAATTTATATTAATAAATAAAAATAAAATAACAAAATCACTCTCTCCCTCCCCAATTTCATAGAAATTGGTCGAGAAGTATGAAAATGGACAAAGTACTCTCACTCTCCCCCCCCCCCACACTTTCATGAAAACAAAGTGAGAGTGAGGGGGCAATATAAAAGACTGAGAAAGGAAAAAAAGAGGATCAGATCAAATTAAAGGAGAACCGTCAGATCAAAAAGGAATTTCCAAAAGATGTGCTTAAGAAATTTCAAAAGCCCCATTAAAAGAGGTGGACCCACAGCAACAGGAATTCTCTCTCTCTCTTGGGTCTGAGAAAGGATTTTCAAAAGAGGTGGGCCCACAGCTTAAGAAATTTCAAAAGCCCCCCTCTCTCTCTAAAAGAAACTGAAGGAAAGAATCAAAGCAGTTGACAAAGGAGCAAATCGCAGAGTTCAAGGAGGCTTCCAGTTTCTTTGACAAAGGATGGCGATGGTATATCTTTTCTTTTATTTTTTTTTTTAATCTTCTTCCTCCTCCTCCCATATTTTCAACTCTTGCTATTTCTACTCTCTCTCTCTCTCTCTCTCCCCCTTGTCATACGAAATCGTTTATTTTCAAGAAGGATCAAAGTGAGGAGTAGTTGAAGTTTGAGATCTGGAGGTCTTCAATGGGTTTACAACTCCATTGATGGAATTCATTCCTTGCATTTTTAAAGAGAGGGAGTCAAGATTTTTTTTTTTAATCCTCGATAACCTGCAGGTCACACGGGTCGTGATTCACCCGCAATTGACCCATGGGTTTTTGAGGTTATAGTATTATAATTGGACTGACCTGTGAAATATCTGAGTGATCGGTTGAACCGGTCCGACCTACCCGGTTAATTTCTAATGTTAACTCCGAACATCAAGCGGGAATGCTCATTTAAAACAGTCAAGCGACCTGAATTCTTTTTAAGCATACTATCTATGCAAGATTGTCTGTTACTATCTATGCAAGAGTTATATTCTTACATCATGAACTTCAACACAGATTGCAGAAGATGTTGTCACATAAGCTGCACATGCAACTATGGAGAAAGAAAAAAGACAGATTGTACAAGATATATCTTTCCTACAGATCTTTGTAATGCTGGAAAAGATATAAGCCATAAGTTAACAAGTGCTCTTTGGTTTCAACAAATTTTCCAAAAGCTCCATCTGAAATCTTCTCTAGATGATATGTATATTAATTTCTCCTTTTTACTAGCTTTGGGATGCTTGTGTCCTACGGAAAAAACCCAATGTTCCAGTCCATCCTTAAGCACTTGAATCCAAGGTCTTTGCCTCAAAGACACTACTCCCGTGAAATTATGTTTCTACAGAAGTTATCTCCTCATGAGAGACTACCACTTTCCTGAGGCTCTTGCCATCAAAAAAGCCTCATAAATCATGTGATATACATTAGGAGATCAGCATCACCACCATTTTTTGGCTTACAAACATATCATAATCATAGTGTAGGACTCCACGCCCTTATAGTTAGTAGACTACAAGGCAACATGAGGAAAAAATCAAGAGATCATTTGATAAAGTGGGGAACTCAGGAACTCTCAAATGTATGGTGGTTTGAGACAAATTAATTGGTAAACTGAAGTGTTAAATGTCAAAGAAAATGAGAAAAGGAGCCAATATAGACACATTAAAATAGATGATTTGTTGCACATTAATATAGTTTAACTCCACCATGGCCAATCCCAAACCTGAATAAAAGAGGAGGGTTGCGGTAGATTGACAACCAACGTAAAACTTTTGTCAAAACCAGAATGAGAGACAAAATGTTGTTCCATGTTCGAAAGATTTCAGCTTTGAAAAGGAAGATCACATTCATTTCGACATTATTGCCACCCATGCCCAAATACTTATAATGATTGTTTTCTCCCATGATGCATGGACATGGACTTTTCCACCATTGTAATTTAAAATGGACAAGACTACAGAAAAATTTCAGATACTACCCATCAATCTTTGGTTGGGGGATTTTTTCCCCCCAATTTTTTTAGCATCTCTTTGGCCTTAGCTCCGAGTGCCTTACGAAGCTTATTAGGGATCTTTGTAGGGATTTGAATACTATAATCTTTTTTCTCCTTTCATTATCTTTGTTTAGACACAAGGTCTGGCAGACTCTTTTGAATTTGCATTTTTATTTAGAAGGCTGATTTAATTAACAATGAATGCCTTGGTTGGATAAAAGTGATGTTCAGAATTTTTATTTTAAATCAGACCTTTTGAAATTCAGGATTTAAAAATCTTCAAGTTCTCAAGTCAAATTAACCTCCACTGAATATTTCAAAGCCCTATCTCACAGAATCCAAAAAAAAAAACAAGAAAGTAGTGTATAACTAATCTAATTATTGAATAATGAAGTTGCATGCCGTGCAAAAAGCTCTACTCCCACCGTCTCACCTCTTCACCAACAACTAGTCATTTCAATCAAACCCATTAAGCACACTGACCAGCTGAAAGTCACAATGTTGCATTTCTTTCCTGCCCTTTCCTATTACACAGTCTTCATGGATGAGGCACCAAGACAACATCTATTATTAAAAGCGTAATCTCGGAACTCCAAAGAGTTGAAAAACAAAATATGACTGATATATATCTCAATGTAGAATACCATCATCGTGGTAATGTAACCAACAACGGGATATCATAAGATTAGGGAAGATTAAATGCATGACAAAAACTACAATGTCAAATAAGTATCTCATTTGGAAACTAGATAAAAGTGATTATAGTTAACATACCAAGGATGAGGAGCTTGACAAAGCCTGGGCTCCATTATTGATCTGCCCAATTTTTGGTTCAGTTAAAAACATTCCTGAGGAACTCCCAAATGTTTCTGTATTATGGGAATCCAATATAATTTCGTCATCATCTTCATATCCACTATCATCGACTGATCTCAGGACGGATGAAAAGCGTGTCTCTTCATCAATATCAAAGTTATCATGAAGGTTTACTCCCCTTTCCTGTAACTCACGCAAAGTTGTAATAAGAAACTCCACGAGTGCTATCTGAACTGGTAGATCAAATATATGATAAATATCATGGAAACCTCACCTCTGCAATATGAAGATCTTGGGTTTCCTCACCCTGAATTTCCCTAGCTATTCTGGAAGCCTCCTCTTCCAACCCTCTCATATGTGGGCCTCTTTCAAGTTTCGTTGTATAAAGTTCCTCGTTGAAGGTGCTTTTTACACCAAATAATGCTTCATTTGTCTCAAATTGGTCCCAGCTCCTAGTGTAGAGGAGAAAATTGTAAAAATAGTATCAAGATATCAGGAACAACTTTGGATGCAGAATACAGCCATCAGAAGTAACACATGCAAGTAAGTGTAACAGTAACACATACAACTAAATCAAATGAAGCAATAATATAAAGCTAATTTCAGGCTTTCAGACAAAGTCCATCTAAATCCTCAATCTTCAGGCCAAGACCACACAACTTGCACAACCTTAACCTGGTCCTCATACACCACAAAATTATGACAATAATGGACCATCAGTCAATCGAAGATTTTCTACTTGCATAAAGTGATGTAGAAGAACAATAACTAGAACATATGAAAAAAAGAAAAATATACTATAAGAAAACAACACGTCATGGTCAGTAATGAAGCATATGCCTCTCTAAGTTGCTTTTTAACATCGATATCAAGTTTCCATGTGATATACTAGATGTGGTAATAGCTTAAAAGGATATCTAAGACAACATTTAGGGTAAGTTTGGTTTGAATGTAAAGTGGAAGGAAAAGGCGTAGGGAAATAAATGTGGAGTGAAATGACTCTTTTCGTTCGTTTGGTAAAGAAAGGAAATGTGGATAGGAAGTAAAAGTGGAATGTAATTTCAATCCTTCCCCCTTGTAATTTTATTTCCGACCCAAAGTGGACGGATTGGGAAGGAAATAAAATTTTTGGACAAATTTATCCTTATCCTTCTTTGATATTTATGAAGTTGTGCATTAATTTTTTATTCTATTTCAATTTTACTTAATATAAAGTAATAAAATTTAATTTTTTTCATCAATTTTATTGAACAAATTATTTTTTCATTAATGATGGAGATTTTACTTTTTTAACATTACTATTCCAATTTTATTTAATATAAAGTAATAATGAAAATGATTTGTAAAAAATTAGAAAAATATATTAAATAGCTAAAAATTATATTTTTAGAAAATTGTTTTAAATTAGAAACATAAAAAAAAATACGAGGTGAGAAATATCAAAAAAATTATTTTACAAAGTTGTAATAGTCAAGTTAAAAAAAAAATAAGGTAGTATTTCCTTCCATTTTTCATCCAAACAAAAAAAAAACACCACTCATATCATTTTCTTCCATAACTATCAAACAAAAAAGAAGGAAATGCATTTACTTCCATCAGGTAAAGCAGATCCCCCCCTTCCCTTCCCTTCCCTTCCCCATCCCCCTCCCCCTCCACAAACTAAACTTACCCTTAGATTGATGAGATTGTCTAAAAAAATACCACCGAATAACTATAGCCATATGCGGCCTCAAGGTGTGATACATCAGTTAACAGCATATACAGCAAAAACCTCAGAAATGTGAACACCCACAAGATATGACGTTGTTACATGCTCCAACGGAAGTCCTGTCTTTCAGCAAAGATTGAAACCGGCTATATGGCAAGTAGTTGAAGTTGAAGTCTCACACTGGAATTAATAGTAGAAAAATTAAGAAAGCAGTAAGCAATTAGACGCAAATGAGTGCATCAGAGAAGGGTTGAGTATTCAAGTCCAAAAGGTGTTTGGTATGTGGACTAAATTTAACCGTATCAGGCTAGAGACAGTATCACTAACAATTTTCTCTTTTTTCTAACAACAAATCACCACATTCAAATGTTTTACAGCAGTTTGCCAGTTCTATGTTCAGCAAGTGAGTGCACATTGCTGTAGCTCATGAATACACAATGAAAGCCAGATAAAGCACCATTAGAATGTTGGTAACAAAGTTTCTAAGCCCCCAAATTTTCTGGTTACCCTCCTTCTGTCCTTAGCTGCCATGAGAAACATACATTACTCCTACTTAAGTAGAGAAGCAACAACTCATCCAAGAAGCTACAATTCAACAAACATGAAGAAAGGTTAGCAGTAACAAACCTGTTCCAATGGCCATCAAATATGTTCTCCGATTCAGGCCACTGAGGATCATCTTCATCAGGGACCCACCGTTCCAGCTCTCTCTCCACGTCAACTTTACGTGATTGTGAAATGAAAGCATCTATCATAATGTCCTGCCGTTTCTCGCATTGAAACTCATTGGTCAACCCATCCCTAGTTACATACACCCCCTGGCAAATGTACACAAGATTGTTTACTTAATTATAGGCATTATAGAATAATTTGTAATCCAGCAAAAACAAAAACATGGCATTAATGCCTCAGTAAACCTTATCATGGTAATCTTAGTTACATTTTCATAAATGCCAAATAAATAAATTCTTCATACCTAGATAGCACACGGACATGACGTGAGACACAACATAGGCAGACACATACAGAAAATAAAATTATTTATGACAGAACACTGGAATAGAAAAACTGTATAAAGTAGAAAAATACTGCCAGACAAGTATGAGATATCAACCATTTGAAAATAAGTTAAGGGCATAGAACCAGGTGCAGATTTCACATATTTTTATTGCTACAATCTGTTCACTTAGACTCAAATACATGTCATAATGATTAGTAAGAATTCTATATAATATGTAATTATATTCCTGTTTTGGTGATCATAAAGTTTTGAAATAAGTATCCTGGAAACATTTGCTTGAAAAATAATTTATGATGATAATAATAAGAACAACAACCACCACCACCACAAGCATTTCTTGATGCATTTAATCATCATTAACATCTCCAAGGAGTGTCTCCCATATCAAAGTGCCAAAAACACACATCACTTCTTGTGTAAGTGTCCAAGAAACAAAGCTTATTTTATGCATGACAGGTTCCATAGGTAGCAATCTATTGATCACTTTAGCACATCATTGAATAAACACAGTGAAGGGCGGGCCTGGCGCAATGGTGGAATCTCTCCATTGTGTCCTGGAGGTCCAAGGTTCGAATCAGCCTCCTTGCAAAAAAAGCAAGGGGAAGGCTGCTTAGGTATTCTCTTCCCCAGACCCTACAACGTGGGAGCTTGGGCACTGGGTACGCCCTTTTGAATAAACACAGTCAATTAGATGCACTCATGTCTGGCACATAATACTCGTAATACAGCAAACCAAGGTGACATTTAAGGTAAAATCAAAACCTTAGCCATGACTTGCACAAGTTCTTTAGCTGGTATTGTTAATGTCTTTGAAGGTGGCTTGCTAACAGAATCAACTTTCTGTCCTTTCAAAGAGCAATCTTTTATTATTCGAGCCATTTTTAAAGTAATTCCTGCAAGTAAAAACAACATTAGTACCAACAGCCATTCGTCAGAACATCTAAGTTATTTAAGAACCAATGACAACTCATAAAATCCAGAACTTCAATTTTGATACATTCACCATTCACCAAAAAGCATGTTCATTGCCACCAAATTCACAATAAAGAGAGAAATATATAAAAACATACCAAAGTCTTTTTCAGCATTCATCGCATGGAATATTCCAGAAAATATAGATCCATTTTTCACCAGAACTTCCACATGATGTCCTATAAGACATGTCGTTAAATATACTAATCGATCACAAGAACTACCATATCCTCCACCTTTGCTCCCAGTTGTTACACCTGTGCATACCACGTATTAAAATGAAGATAATAAGAACAATGACAGAAAATATTGTACTATCTCTACCTGTACTCATTGACCTGCCGATGCTTGTTCTTCCATGCTGTGACTTAGTCTCCTGCCTGTTAACGGGTTCTCTTTCTGTTCTTCTTCGACTAAATCCATTTGTAGAGACTCTAGGCTGAACTGCGTGTTGCAAATTCATCCTTGGCAGTTCTCCTAACCTACGAAATGCAGTAACAGAACTAGTACATTGGTTCAGAAAGCCACCGATAAAACATTACCAGAAGAAGGCGGGCCCAGAAACAGAAACACGTAGCTTTATCAATTGATGATATGATATATGTGACAATATAGTATCACGAAAATGTCATATGCAGAAGTCATTCCAGGTGAGTGTTTCTCCAAAGCCAGAAAAGGGAGCTGCTGCACTAGAAGACACTTGTGAATTACATAATCCCAATCACTCAAGTAATAGAATATATACATATACATATATATCTTATTACAAAATGCAAGGGGAAGACTGTGTACATATACGCCCACCCTTCCCCTACCCCTGCACTAAGCCGGGGAGCACTTTGTGCATCGAGCCCTTTTTATATCTTATTACAAAGAAATTTGAGGTTATTGATAATAGCAAAAATCTTCTTATTAACGAACTCTATTGGGATACCACATTCCCCTTATACTCTTTGTTAATTTTTTCAGTTTTATCGTTGATTAATGGAATCTTTTAGTGGTGATCACTTTTGATTGAAATTCCATGCCTGCCTTTAAAGTCGATTCAAAGGTTCTTGAGGTTCGCTTCATTGGTGATTGTTTCTGCCATTTGGTGGAAAATAAGGAGAGTAGATATCTAGGTCAGATTTTTTTAAGCCTAGATTACACTAGGTGATTATGCAGCCTGTTGGATTTGAATCTAGGCAATCTAAACAATCAGATTTTAGTATAAGTATTCAGAGAACACAGTGGACTTTATTGGGGGAAGAAAAGCAGTAATATTGGAGGTCCATCCATGGAAGTCAGCAGCCAGTAAGGGGGAAGGAGAAGATGTAGAATTTGCTTGACTGGTGATAACAAATTTAGAGTGTAGTACGTGTGGACACAAATTTCAAAGGAATTTATGCAGGGTGAGAGAGGGAGGAATTATTGGCAAGCTACTAGAGATAGAGAGGTGGTCGATTCCAGTAGAAAGCAATTTCATAGGCTCAGCAACAAAAAATTAAGTAATCACGGGAGATCCTTATTATCGTAATCTGAACTACAATGTCTATACCAGATGGAAACAATGGCAGATAAGCAGTGGCAGAGGATCAGCTGTGAGGATGCATCCTAACATTCAGTCGGCAGTCGCTGAATCCTAGGAGCGATCAGTCGAGACTGTGGATTCATGTGGTGAAGAATGTTACTTGTCGGAAAGAGGAATTTTACAGCAGTGGAAGTCAGAAAGCATCAGTCTCTGTTTTTGGAAATATCGGTCTGAGGAAGGAAGTTCAAAAAGGAAGGTTTAATCGACGGCAAGAATTACAGGATTTATATCTGAATTCAAATTCAAAAATTCACGTATTTCAAGGGGCCATCATCAACTTTTCTTGGGAAGGAGAGAGTTGAGGTGAGGTATAACAAATCAGCAAAAGGAGCTGACGAATAGTAATATTGGTATTTGGCTCCAAATTAGAGTTAACAAGGAAGGCTGGGATATCTTTTTGGCCAGGAAAGAAAAGGGTCAGCTGGAATGGGTGATAAAAGAGCCCAGGAAAGTGAAAAGGACTCAGTCCATTTGGTTTAAAAAGAAAGTTTAGCCCAATGTGGTTAATGAATCCGGGTTGGGTCAGGATCCATCCAGCGACAAAAGACCAAATTTTGTTCAAATAAACCCCAAATTTGAGAAAGGAGCTTCATCATTGCTAAATGTCCGGACTCTGCCTTTACCAACATCTGAAGTTGTGTAACACTTAAGATCACAGCAAAGGAGTCAAATCAGCCACCGAAGCTCAATCAAGCTCAATTAAAGTTGTTCCTTCTTTGATATAAGAGATAGAGAGAGAGATCTATCCTGGAGATGTAAGGAGACTTCACCTACTGTCATGATTGAGGGTTTGCTTAGGGTTCAAAGAAGGAGACACGGATGCAATGCTGAGCTGTCAGAGGCAAAAGGAGCCTTCGATTTTGGGATCAGCTGAGAATTTTGAGGAAAATTTGAGAAGGCTCATGGGTTCTGTGGTTTTTGCAGAGGAAAGTCCAAATGAGGAGTAAACGGGATTAATTGTGGGGATCCGTTTGGAGACAGAACACACAATGGGGCCAACCAAACCAAAGGTTTTGCAGAAAAGGGAAAAACAATTATTCCTGCTGCAATTGTCAGAATGGAAGGGGATTTGCATAGTGCACAAAGTGGATCCAAGAAGGGAATTGACAAATGTCGAGTTTGTTGGAAAGGGTTGAGCAGTACCCCTTGCGTTGTGGACAGGTGAAACAGAGAAATGCATTGTTCAGTTCAGATGACAGGCCTGGGTTGAGAGGATTGGAGTTGTTGATTTGGATACTGATTGAGAGGATGATATGGAATGTACAGGAGGAAAATAGGGAGCTTAGGAATGATATTTCAAGTGACTCATGTCTCCAGAGTTTGATTAAGGAGGTTTAGTTACCCTTTTTTTTGGGACAGGAGTTTCGGAATGATGCCCACAATGATTCTATTCTAAGAAAATCACTCATAGTTATCACCCCAAGGGAGTACACGAAAACCCGGGACCAAATTCTTCGTAACAAATTGGAGTCTGGAGACTAATTCTTCATAACAAATTAGATAGTGCTCTTCCGGCTTCCGTGGTCCGTAATTGAGGGGTTTTTTCTTGTTTTAGCTAAGAAGGGGTTTGGAGACTAGTTCTTCTGCTGCTCTTTTTTTTTTTTTTTTTTTTTTTTTGAGGATTTCTTATCCTTGGTGATTTTGTACATTCTTCTTAATATATATATATATATATATATATATATCCTGATCACCTGACAAGTCAACCTTAAAACTCCACTAACAGAAGCAAGCAAAAAGGCAATCTAAACCTGCTAAGCATCCACAATTAAGGTCACAAAGGCATATAAATGTGAGAGTAATAGAATACTGGGATAGAGGATCACAGAGTATTACTATTTGCTAAAGACAGAGAATCAGGACAATGGACCACAAGCATGGTGGCAAAGGTGTACACATCTTATCCATAGAGAAGTACTAGAATTAAATTCTTTAAAAGAAAAGATATAAACCAACAGGTGCCCCCATTGCAATTTCAAAATTTTAGATAACCTGTTACTATTTCAAAATTCTAATATATCTATACACACACACACACATTTGCAAAAGAAGCTAATCCCATATCAGACTCAAAAACCAAGGCATAGGAACACAACAAATTAATGATTTGTCTCAATGTCATAAAAATGTCTCATGCCCCCACTCCCCAATCCTTCAAAATAAGAATTTAAAAATAAAATAAAATAAAACAAAAGTAGCAAAATAATAGCCAGAGGGATTACCCAGAAAGTACTCCTCAATCTACCAGTGCCACAACACCCTCCCAGTTCTGCAAAACACTAACATCCTTTAGACGGTTCAAAAGACAAAAGCCTTCAAGTACCAGACATTAGCATGACAATTCAATACTCCAACACATTTGACTCCCTTAAAACTATAGCATCTTGCCAAGAAAAGCCTTCCTCTTCTTAGGAGAGCTTTAAAAAAATGACAAAACCATACAGCAGTCCTTCAAAGACATAGGCCTACACCACACATCCCACCATAAGGATACCTTCCCATATCGCCAACTACCAAGTACACCTGCCACAAGAAACAAGGTCTATCTCCTGTTTTCTTTCTGACGCATAGCGCCCATAATCTCTAATTGAAAGAGATCCTCTCCACCATTAACCTTCATGTTGATTCCATTAATTTCAACTCCACCATAGATACAATCCACAAATGCCCTAGAGACAAGGGCATCCTATTCAACTTTCAATTCCCAACGCCCCACGTTTAACCTCCACTCTGAGATGCCACAACAGCTTCTCCTTTGAATGCATAGATTGAAATTCAGAAAAGAAAGAAAATATGCAAAAAGATTAGAAAAGGTGCTCACATAAAGGCAAACCTCCAGACTTAGATTATAAAAAAAAAAAAAAAAAAAAAAAAAAAAAAAAAAATCCTTCCACCCCAACAACTTCTTCTCAAACCTTTCCAGTAGTCACAAATATCTCGTTCTTATACTTGGCCCCGCCAAGTAAGAAAAAGGGAACTTCACATCTTACATCTCAAAGTTAGCCAAAACATTATAATGATTTTCATACACAATTGCCATACTTATCACAAGAGTCACCTTGAGAATCAAGCTCACTTCAAAGCTAAGAAGACTGAATATAAGGCATAAATGCGAGACCCTTCAACTTCACAAATAATAATCTTATCACCTGCAAGGGAAAGACAAGAGGTCCTAATCGATCTTTATCCCCCATCTCCTATACCCAGACTGAAGCTGTATAAATAATTAAGCTCAAAGCTTCTATCAGCAAGACAAGTAGAAAATGTGATGTTGATCCCCTTGTACAAGGCCTTGAGATTAAAAAATAAATAAAAATCCACCAAGGGAACAGATTTAACAAGAAGCATGACCACAGAGTTTCATATTAACTTTTCACATGCACAACTATCAAAACTGAAACTTGGACTATTGAACAATTAAAGAAGCATGACCTGAGACCAAAACCTGAAGCTATTGTTAGAATAAATTTATACCTTTAAAATAGCCACGAAGTCATCACCTTGTCAGATGGCTGAGCCAAATTTAGTAGGCCACCAACCACGTGTTACCTCTATATTTCCTATGCAAATCCTAATGTCCACAAAACCCTGGCTCTAAGAAATGTCCAGAGAATTCCAAAATATTTGAATCCAAAAGTTAAACAAAACAGCATCAACAGTATTTGCTCTAACTTCATGTTTGGTTAACATATAAGGGAAATCCTAACAATCTTGCATATCTCACAGTAGACCGTGATAATCCTATACACCTAAGAAGACCGCAATATACAGGATCATTAAGAATATGTATAGCTTAATTCATTGTTCCAATCTAAGTTTAAAAACAGGCATGCCATCATCTTTCGGCTGAAAAGACTACTCTTCCAGATCCCAGAACTGCCTACTCAAAAAATAAAAAACAAAAAATCATTTGCATTGCAGAACTCTTAAAGTCAATCAGGTGTATCTCTTTAACAAAATTTTCAAACTCAAACATTGCATTAATAAGGTTCTAAAGAATACCTATTTGGCACACAATTGAGACATTATAACATCCTTGATGCAATGAGTAGAAAAAGTGCCAAGTATTTGGATCACGTTATCACCCCTAAAAAAGGTCCACCAAAAGATTACGAGCACTCACTCTCTCCCTCTCTCTCTCTCTCTCTCTCTCTCTCACACACACACACACACACACACAAAACAACCCATGATTGCACACATTCCGTGTGCGGGTGCGTGGCAAAGTCCATTGTGTAGAAAAGAAGCTGATGGGAGATCTCTCTCTTTATCTTATCCTCCTTTTGCATCTCCCTTTTCCTGATCTTGAAACACCGTCCAAGCAATTCTAATTACTATCTCTACTTGTTTCGAATCTAGATATCCCAAATCCCTATATTTCTCATATTAAGCTTAGGCTTTTCTTTCTTGTTAAGCAAAACATTCCTAAATTATCCTATTCACAATGCCATACAGACAAACTATTCACCCATTTTCCACATGAAATAAAAATTCCCACAAAATTATCATTGCCATTTTAAAGGCTCAATCCAATCTCAAAGGGCAACGCGCTCTTAGTTCATAACGCACAAATTGTGATAATTTATAGAGAAATTAACAAATTGCAGAGAAATTCCATACCGCCTAGAGAGAGAAAGAGAGAATCAAACACCAGTCCGCGTCCGTAACTCGCTGTAGAAGGCAAATGCCGTGTGCCCTCTTCTATTCAGGTGAATAAAGGAACCCAGTAACGAGAGGCCGAGTTTGTGAATTTGAGAAACTCCAAAAAAAATGACAAATGACAAATATATAGATAGAACAGATAGATATATAGATAGACAGAGAGAGGGGGAGAGAGTATAAACCCTAATTAGCAAGTAACATGAAAATTAAAAAGAGAAGCGAAAACATGACCAACGCCAAATAAAATATCTAGGGTTACAAATTAGGGCCTATAGAAATAGCGAGACAGAGATCAATAGAGTCAAACTGTAACCCTAATTCAAAAAAATTAAAAAACAAGAGAGAGAGAGAGAGAGAGGACGTTGGTGTGATCGCTCGGGGGGAGAGAGAGCGATTCGAAAAGAACGTTCGCATTAAAAAGATGTTATACTCAGGACTCCGGAGAGAGATTGAACTGAGAGTTGTGAACGAATTTCTTTTTTTTTAATAAAAACTTTTAAAACAATACAACAAGCAAATTAATTCATAAAATAATCCCTATTTTTCTTCATAAAATAACCCTCATTTTTTATATATTTAATATATAATATAATTTATCACATTTTAAATATAAAACAAAATATATATCGTATGTTTAATATGTAATATATATTTAGAGAAGAGATAAGAAAAAAAATAAATAAATAAATAAAATATAATTAATTAAATATATATCACATATTTAAAATACGATAAATCATGTCACATATTGAATATGCGATAAATGATAGTCTTTTTGTGAATTAATTTGGTACTTATAATGTTTTAAAAATATAATATAAAAAATATCAAATATCGAAACGAAATGAAACCCTTTCATGAATCTACTGTGGAAAGGTGAAGAAAATCACGGTGTAGGTTCATCATAATTGTGAAATCAGACGGTTGAGATGATTCTGATGCAATGACGTTCCTTGTTTTCTTTGATTAAGATTAGGATGTTTGATGGTGATTGGTTGGACAATGCCAAGAGTCCAAATGGATATTATGGTGGGAGAAAAATAGGTTTAATGAAACAAAATGTAATAGATTTTTCCTCCAATCATTAGATTGCAAAATATTTTTTAAGGTCTTTATTACATGTGAAATACATTAAAAATAAAATTAGGTCAAATATGTTAAAATTAATTATAATAAATTATTTTAAAATAGAAAGAGATTAAAAAAATATTAATATTATTGGATAGTTAACCAGTAAGAAATTTGTCATTTTTTTAAATAATTTTAATTTTAAGTCTTTTTTTAATTATATGAGATTTGAATCCCGATTACAGAATTAAAATATTCTTAATTTTAAGTCTTTCGGCAAATATAAGAAGAAATAAATTTTATGGTAGGATCCAGGTGTTTATATTTGACTCAAACAGAAAATTTCCCTAGAAGCATTTTATTATGAATTTTTCTTTTTTAATTTTCCCTAAGAGGCTATATAAATTTCAATGTCAGGAATGCAATTTAATTTCAAATTAGTTTCTACTAGAACCCTTTTTCTATTATTATTATTTTTTTTACTTATCATCGATATCCGAAATTATATTCTGATTAATCCGATTTAAATATCAGTGAGAGGTTTATTTAAATTATGATTTTTTTAATATAATTTTTTTTATTTTTAAATTTTTAATACGAGATTTGATTAAACAATCTAATATTTTATCTCATTAAATCAATTATACATTATTATTATTATTATTATTATTATTATTATTATTATTATTATTATTATTATATGACATGAGAAATTACAAGATCAACAAGGTGATGTATTGCCTCGAGTGGGTCCTTCCTGGTTGTAGACATGACGCCTCTCCAAAATTCCCACAATCTTGACTGTGTTATGATATGGCCAGGGACAACAATTATCCCCCCATGGGCGTGGGGATTGGGAAAACCGTTGTCCTGTGGGACATGGATTCTCAATTTTATCCTTAATAATTCAATTTATATTTACAAAAATAAAATAAAATTAAAAAAGATTTATTTGATATATAAAATGATCTCCGACTTAATACAAAAATATAGAGGAGATGGACATATATATATATATATAATATTTCCTTATATTTTTAAAAAGAATCTGTTTTTATTTCTCGAACCCATGATTTTAAAATCACAAAAAAAATGACTTTACCGTTGTGCAAAAAATCACATTCAAAATTTAAAATAGAAATCCTAATCTAAAAAGAATATTTATGATTTTAATTTATTTTCTGATAGGAATTAAATTTGGAGGACTTTATGACTTAATCAAGTGACTGTGATTCGATAACTTGACCCAATTCCACTTGAATTGAATTATATTTTATTGGATAAAATTCTTCTGATATCTGTTTTTATCATATATAATATTAAAACTCAAAACTTTGTTTAAAAAATATTAATATTCAACCATTTAACCAGTGTTGACATTTATTATATCAAATTAAATTAATGTAAATTTTGTATGGATTCGTATCAGGATTTTTCACCTCCATGAGTACTCCGGATATTCCGGGAAGTAAGAATGGATAATGACTTAAACCCGCGGAGGGTGAGCTGGGAAGGAGGGGCGGGGGCGTGACTTCCCCTGCAAGGGGCGTGCGGTTGGGGGAGTGAGAAGGCCTCCTCGTCCCCGCCCACCCTTATTGTCATCCCTAACGTGACCTACTTTATTTCAACCTGAGCAATGCTATACTACAAAAAAATTTATGCACAAGCATGTGCTTATGTGAGCTAGTACACACATTTATGCCTTCACTTGGAGTACTGCATTCTCAAGCTCCACGCACAGTTCCAATACATGTCAAAGGGTAAATATCCTCCCCTAGACATTCGTATACTCATCAGTGTCCTAAGAAAAACTAGAAAAGTTTGACAAATTTCACAAGACAATAGAAAAATGACCATAGAACTTTTGGTCCGGTGGTTATGGTCCCATGTGAGACATAGGTCTCAGACCAAAGTTCCAAGGTACCAACACACGTACGGACAATAGAAAAATGCACCATCAAAATATAGAATCAATAATAAATCAAAAGACAAGAAAACATATATTTAACATGTACATTTTGTGGCCAACAATAAATCAGCTTATCTTCAACAGAATACAGAATGTATAAAATGCAGTATCTTCAACCAACCCCCACCACCCCCCCCCCCCAAAAAAAAATCAAAAGATAAGAAGAAAAGATAGTCTGGGGTCACCTGGGGTTGGTGTAAATACCTATGGGACAATAAAAAACTGGGGGCTGAGGGAAGCACTAAACGGGAAGAATGACTCTGTCTACCCGTGCCCAAGCTCAAATCCTCAGTTAAAGTTTGTGATCCACGTCCAGAAGTTTAGAGTAAAGAGAATTTGTGCACCATTTCAGAGCCATATCACCCAAGAATAGACCATGGAACCAATAGCAAGCAGCTAATTTCATTCTTGCAATGACAAATCTCTAACAAAGTTTCTGCTAGGTCCCTGCAAGAGACAATAAGAAGAAATTAGGCAAAGCTTCATACAGGCAAGTAGATTCAAATCAATTTGGAGCTGCCTTTAATGATGACCCACGTTGTTTCATGGGGAAAAAATACAATATAAAAATGAGGAAGGAGTGCACCCTCTCCCTCCACTTCCCCCACCCAATCAGGCAATAAGTCATTTATACTAGGACTGATAGCAAGGAGAAAGTGTAAAGACACAGGAAACGAGATCTCTCCATCATTAGTGGTATTTGGAGATCAGATCACTGTATTATAATAATCGAAGTTTAACCTGTGCCCAGTGGCTGAATACAGACTAAATTGGAAGCAACGTAGGGTTGTTTTCAGGTCTCTAGTGTCAGAAATCATCAAAGAAACATGTTCTCTTGGGGGTAGCAGGGGCAGTAATCTCACGATGAATAATTTCGGGAAAGACTAAACTGTGGTAAATAAGTTTCCCTTCAACAAGAAATACATAAATTGTCATCCTGTAAATCACTTGTTCCCCCATTGCATATGGACAAGACCACCAGCACTTTCATATGGTCTTGACATGACTTGCATAGTTGTACAGCAAGGAAGAAACAGAATTTCTTTCGGATATCTTTCCCTTGATCTGAGGTAACTGGAAGAAGACTTTGAGACAAGCAATCATTATCTGAGAACATAGATGTATGGCTTATAGGAAGAAAAAAAAATGGTTATCTTGGCATAGCAAGGAAGGTAAGTTTAATTTAGATGTTGCAAGAAAGTCGGAAAATTTCTTTCTGTTCATGATTTCGGACTTGGATTTGTTGCCATTGCAATGTTATGCCTCCGTATTTATGAGAAGGGAAAAAGGAAAGAAGGAACCATATGCAGAAATCACTTATTACCTGAAATTACAGATGTAAGTTAATCTTCTCAGACCACTTAAAGATGTCAGAGTAAACTTGATCACCACCCAAATCCTCTCCTGTTGCCCCAGCAGCAACCCTTATAATATCCTCAATCAAAGCAAAGTTGCCCATAATATCAACATGAGCACCACTCTGGGTGCCTCGACCCTCCAGAAGATTGGAAGGAGGTGCATGATCATACTCTCTAATGTATGTTCGGACACCTGAAGGATTGAATCGGGTCTTCCCACGCCAACCCTTGGCACACATGAAGCCTGCACTTAGTGCAGGCACAGTCTCATCCCCATCCACCAAATACACACCATCTTTCAAACAGCTGTCTTCATCCTCAGCTGAAGTGTCAATCTGAAATGGGATGTAGCATTCAGCAGATTGTGTCATCTTGTATACATATGCTCTTTCAGTTGGAATACCAACTCCGTAGAGAGAAAAGATTTCCATCTCAGGAGCATTCGGCAATCTGCACAACCGGCACAGCAATGAGAAACATCATTTCTAAGTGTAAAATGTTTTACATTTGGTAGAGACTCCAGGGGTCACATAATAACTGGATAAGCAATAGAAAGCAAACAACCAGGCTGGAAAAACTCCTTAAGCAATTGAAACAAGGAAATTAGATTATTGAAAGGACATGTAATGGGAGTTCTCTCATGCTCTACGGAAGTATACAAGACTTTATGTCCAACAAAAGTAGCAAAAATCACAAGTTAAATGACCAAGAGAAAGGTCTCCAAATATCCACAAGTAATGAAAATGTAGTCACTCTTTAACATGCAAAAACTTTAATACTCATGTACACTAAGGTATCTCTATTTTTGACTGCTGATAGTAGGATATATTTCAAGTATGACAAGAGAGAGGAACATGCAAGCAAATATGGAATCAGGTGTTAAATAACCAGCTAAAATAAAAAGTTGTCTTCCAAATGAAAACAAGAACTTAGCAAATCAATATTCGCACAAAAGTAGTACATGATATAAAACCCTTACTTTGTTTCCAAGGGGTTTGACCAATATTTGTAATGTTGATACTTTGGATCATCTAACTCGTCAGCAATCCCATATGAAAAATGCTGATCACCCCTTGCCATCATTTTTGGAGCAACAAAATGAAGCAGGTCCAGAATTGATTCAGCAGTGTAAACTTTGTATTCTGCAACAGCCTTAATTCCCCCAAATCCCATATCATGGTACTCTGTCCAAACATCACGACATGTGGTATTCGCAACATTACTTCCTTTAACAGCGCCCTACATTAAGACAACCACATCAGGATGTAAGAAAAAAATAACATGAAAAAAGCATAAAATATTCTTAAAAAAGTTTATCAGTGACTAAAAACAAAGGCCAGCATGCCAGATACAATTGTGGACCAAATAAATATGAGCACAATTCTTTGGCCTATACTGACATTAGCTTTTGATTGAAGCAAGCAATAAAACATGCTCTTCCACAAAAATGAAGAATTTTTGAGCAAGTACGTTCTGGTGAATTACTATGGTCATCTCATGAGAAAAACAATAGTGGTAAGAAAAAGGATGTCCTTACTAGTCCCCTTTAAAACTTGATAAAATTGTCATGCCTGTCATGTCATCAGAAGATGGATATAGCACACAAAATAACCACTAAGAGAGAAGATGAAGAATAAAAACCAGTATATAAATAAATTACTAAATTATAGAGTAAGATGAAATTTAAATTGACCATATAGAGTTCTCAATACAACACGTGACCTAGTTATTCCTTTCCAACTTCATAGTCCAGAACAGTCATGAGGAAACTTGGTCCTACATAGCTGAAGGAAAGATAAACTCTATTCCGTCCTCTCAAGTACAATTGATGCAAAAACTTCATAGTTGGAAATAAGATAGATATAAAGCAAAATAGAATTTTAAATACCACAAGATGGTTTATAATAAAGCCCACTACCCATACGGAGAAGAGAACCAGAAGCCTCACCCTGAAATCAATCCTCTCAATCTCAGATGAAGATGCCTCTGCTACATCTTTGCCAAATGATATTATCCTACCATAATGCACAGGTTTTCTATGGGAAGCCAGCTTTTGAGTCTCATTTTGTCCTGCGGTCTGAGTAGCATCATTAATTTGCCTTTTCTTATTAGGCACGTATCCTTCTTCTGGTGACCAATCAAGATTACCCCATATGGTGTCCCCACCTTTTGGTATCATTGACATTGTTGAATCCCATGTGCGGGACATCCTCATTATGTGTTGCAATGTCTGAAGACCAAATATGTCTTTATCCAAAACATTTGGTGCAATTGCCCTGTGTTACATGTTGAAATTTTGTTAACAGCATGATATAATCCTGGATAATAAGAAACAAATTACAATGGTGATAGTCAAAGGCGAATTAAGGAGGAAAGTTATTCTACAAATACTAGTTAAAATGAGAGACGCAGAATTGGCAATTGGCAAATCAACAAAAAGAACCTTTTTAAAAATGAAAATAACATAATCCTCCGAGCGGTGGGGATAGAGCTCCCTGACCATGATAGCCTGGGGATGAGTAATTGAGACATGCACCTTTTTGACACTAAAAAAATATATATATATTTAAAACAACTTTCTATCCAAAAAAATTTCAAAACTAACACCCACATGTCGCGTCTTGAAGACGCGACATGACACTATTTGCTTATTTCACATGGGTGCTAATTTTGGAAATTTTTTTGGTAGGAAGTTGTTTTAATTTTTTTTTTTTTTTTCGTGTTAAAAAGGTACATGTCTCTGAGTAATTGCCAGGCATGTTAGTTTACTGGCTTGGGGCTTAGGTAGCTCCAAAGCCCACTAGAAAGATACAAAATTAAACATCCAAAAGGATGAGAACTTATTAATGAAAGGAAGAGAAGACTTGGGACTTCAGCCCAGTGGTCTTAAAAGGGAATGGAGCTCTAATCTATTGATAGTGCCAGATTCATCTCTTCCTCCACCCTGTGGCAACAAAAGCCCACATGACCAAAAATCTTTGGGTGAAGGAAGTAATCTGATGTACAGATTTTTTAAAAGTTTTCTAGCAACTTGGAAGGTGGAAAAAATAACCTGTTGAGTTTGGAGAAGGACAGTTACTTGTCCTTTCTTTTGCTGGTCCAGTCACTAGTCATTTAACAACATTGGTTTTCATTTCAAATTTAAAAGACACAATTTCTTTACTATTACTTTTGGTAGAGAAAAAGGAAAAAAGATTGGCTTCCCATAAATAACAAGGCAAGACTCAAAAGAGACAAAGCATTTCTTTTGGCAGCCTCTAAATGATCAGTGACATTATTCTACCTCATTTCTGTACTCGACCAGGCCTCAAACGATTCACAAGTCTACTCTGGTGAAGGATATTCTAACTAATTAATTTATTGACAACCTCAGCACTCTACTCAACATAATTCTTTTCCTGTTTTTCCTATTTAAAATAAAAAATAATAATAAAACTTTCTGTCCCTAGCACACCACAGTTCCTTCACAACTGATTAGAACTTAAGCATTAGGCTACTAGCATGTAAGAGAGGTGCAGAATAGAAAAGAAACCTGGCAACTGCAATGTCCCTGGCTTCTGCAGAGAATAACCCAGAAACAGCCTTTGGAACTCCTAAAAGAGGTCCACCAATGTTCATCACTGCCTTTATATGCTTGGCACACCAATCTGGTCCACCCCCACCGCCCATTGGAGCCGGTGCCTCAACCCACTTCATGAAATGCAGAAAGTACAAAACACCCATTGAATGTGGAACAATAACTGCCTTTCTTCCACCACTTGTAGCAACCATCAGTTCAATATTACTCTTTATTCGGCTTAAACTCTGGTCCCTAACCTGAAGACGCAAGTTTAATAGAATGAAACCAAATTGTTCTCCATTAACTTTTGAAAGCATAAAATTTCACAAACATGCAAAATATGTTTTCATGATAGAAAACAAGCATGATGCGAGATTCTGCAAAGGCAACAATACCTCCGTGTTCTGAAATGAAAGTCTCCAATCATAGGCAGCCATATACATGGTTTTCTCTTCATACCCAATGTGAGCCAGATTAGCAATCAGAACTGCCCACACAAAATAGCCCGGAGCAAAGTAGTCAGCTGCTACCAATCCACTGACTGGCCTAACCCTTATACCTGGAGGATCAAGGCCAGTTTCATTGTCCAGTGACATGTGCTCTACCCAGCATAAAGGTCTGGAAAACATGAAGAAAATACAACGAGAGGGTATAATATAAAGCAGGGAAGACACATACTGAGCACTATATCTTGTCTTAATTATGAAGGCAAATCAAGGAAGTTGTGAAAGTTATATAGTCATCACAATAGAAGCTGAAGAACCAAATATATGTGTAAAAATAATACTTAAACTATGTCGTGACAGCGCAAGCTGAAAACTTCATTAGTTTCATAACATATAAAAGAGGGACTTTCAGTAACAAGCAGGACCTTCAACAGAAACCGTTTCATGCAGAAATGGTTTTTAGACCAGCCCAGTGAATATTACGTGCAAAAATACATATGCATCTGAAAACATGGACTATATTATGTGACTGCACACAATGGAACACATTACAATCTTCATGCTTCAAGCACTTATGTCCCACACAGGACTGAAAAAAGAATGTAACTTGGCAATTGACATGGAAAAAGTTATTGATATAATGTATATGACAATGTCATCTATCCTTTGCCACCAATAGGTCTTTCCTTGTAACAATCAAGAAGGTGACAACTCAAAAGTTGTTTTCTTGCAAAAGTAGGTTCACGTTATATACTTCTAAAATAGCAGACCTGTTTCAAAGTAAGGCCTTTGCCCAGGAGGCATCAGTGATCACCTTGAGCTTTCTTAACCCTCTGCTAATACAAGGTTCTTGGTTCTCGTATGGTGAGGCTACTAACCAGAGGTCACCATGCATCTTGGTGGTCTCATTATCACCGAAAGAAGACACACACATGTTTTAAAACAGCAAATGGACGTCAACACGTGCAGATTCACATTTTTAGGCAAGAATTGAGAGTATATGATATGCTCACAGTTACTGAGTAAGGGATATATTTCAACAATCCTTACTGATTTAAAGATAATAATGAGATTATAGCATGATTGACTGGGAGCAGCAGGAGGAAGGAAGGACCCAATTTAGAAGTGGTTCAAGGAATCAAGCCCTGAACATATACCACCCTCCCCACCAGGAAAAAAAAAAAGGAAAACAAAGTCCTCTAATTTGGTAACACATGGATATATGGTAATAGACCACTTGGCTTCATTTCAAGTCTTTTCTTGAAAATTATGATGCACTAAAGGAACTCATAACTCATTTCTTGAGTAGAGTAGATAGTAAAGCCACTACACAGAAGGTATTCAAAACCTTAAAGTCCAAGACTTAAGTAGCATTATTCTAGGACCAGTTTGTCATTTCAGATCAGATTATGTTCCCATATGTTTCATTACACTACCAAATTTAAGCTTCTCTGCTCAGAAGCTAATACATTAGACTAATTTTCCCGCTGTTACCCTAAACTGGCATAAGCTCATCAAACAGGGAATTAATACTTTTCTGCATTACTTTATCGATTTCTTTTCCTTTTTACCGTTATCTGTGTAAGCCTCCCCAGGCTGAGCATTTTTAGTAAAGTTCTAATGTTTAGCCAGAAATAATAATAATAATAATAATAATAATAATAACAATTATAAGGAAATTGTTATTTAAAAAAAAAAAAAAAACACTCATCCCTACCAAAACTTGCACGCAAACTGGTTGGACATGCTATACAGATCATTTCATTCTATTTTCCTCTGTTTAAGGCCATGGCTGCGGTTACAGATACACACTGCTTACATATATTAATGGCATTATCCTCTATCCGCCTTTCCTGTCAACTAGTCATTTAAACACAAGAAAGGAGAATTTTATTTCAGTGATCAACTACTCAACATTTTATCCCGAGAGAGAGTGAGAGAGAAAGATGTATTCTTAGAAACAGATGCTCAATACAAACCAGAGAAAGGGGCTCTAAAATTAAATTTTAGGCAGATAGATCTCACTTTACAAGTGCTAATGCATACCACCTACCCAAGTTAAGAAAGTGAAATTTACTTCTTATCAAGGAAAACCTTTAACATTCCTACTTGCACAAAATGCCACGGTTGAATCACAATGTCACCACTGCAGAAAAGATTTCCATGGTTATCCTCAAAGGAGTCACCACCAATTCTTTCTTAAATAATAGGCTATGATCCAGAATCAGAAAAGATCATTGTTAAGAATATGTTACATATTTTCTCACCCAATAAAATACATATATCAGATTCCATTCCATTTCCCACGATTCAGTAGTGTTTCAACACTTTTGGTGGCAATACAGAAGGGTTAGAAGGATGGAACTTGAGTCGAACTCAGAAGCACAAACAAGCTGATATCCATACACCATTAAGATCGTCTTCCATATCTCCCTACCCAGTACATATGAAACATTTAATACATCAAGCTAAAATCCACAATTCAATAGAAAAAGCAAGTCAAATTCCCGCAATTTCATAGTTTTTCCACACTCAGCTCACAACTCAATTAAGTTAACTTTATTCAAATTAATTATTTCCTGAAAATCAGGCAAAATTAAGCAACACCCACAAGAGACAAATACCCTCTCTTCACTTCACCGTATGTAATTCGCTAAAACACCAGCTGATATTTATAAATCCAACCAAAATCATCAAGAGGATCATCTTCCATAATAACACTTTTTCACACTACTATAGCAACTCACCTAGGTATACAGACCAAATAGAACTAAATTATCACAAACCAATCAAAAAGCAAACAAACTAAGCAAAACCCACAAAAAACAACCAAATGTACTTTCTTTAAAAGCAACCTAAAATCCTTAATCGCACCAAAACCACGTCAGATTCCCGCAATTTTTTCCACTAGGAAATAAGCAATTAAACAAGTAATAAATGAAGCAAAAACCCAAAATAAAAGATTTACCTTTGAATTATCCCGAACTAATCAAATGCCAGACAAATTAAGCAAAACCCATATACTTTCTTAAATAACCACCAAAAATCCATAATCATAGCAAAACCACATAAGATTCACACAAATTTTCCACTAGGCATATAAACAATTAAACAAGTAATGACTTAAGATAAAACCCAGAAGAAAAAATCTGACCTTTTGTAGACTTCACCAAAAGTTCCACCCCAAAGGCGCTTCCTGAACAATCCGTCAGCACAAGGATGCCCTTCCCAAAGCTCAAGTCCTCCAGTGACGATACCAGGAACAAAAACCACAGGATGCTTCACTTTCAAGCCTTCCTTTGAGACCTTTACACCTGGAGGATCAGGTAAAGGACCTGTGATTCTTTCAGTGACATATTGAGGGAATGAAGAAGGCATTGCGTTGTAGAGAAAGAGAAGAATCCACCAAATTGTGCAGATCAAGCCTATGAACCAACAGCAGCTATCTAGGCAAGACCATTTGGTTTCATTCTCTTTGCTATTTTTCTTGTGTTTTGGTGGTGGTGAAGATTTAGGTTTTTTAGTGGTCTCTGAGTCTGACTCTTTTGCTTCGATTTCATTTGAATGTGAATCAGAAGCTGAGGGTTCTGATTGCTTTCTTCTTCTTAGGGCTTTTGTTATGTTCATTCTCTCTCTCTCTCTCTCTAATCTGTGAATTTTGCGTTTCTTTTTCCGATTTCGAGCTGTTTCTTTCAGCTCTGTTTCGAATCATTAAATAGAACAAGCGAGTTTAGCTCTCTCTCTCTCTCTCTCTCTCTCTCTAGATCTCCTCCCCCTCTCTCTCACGAGTGGGGATTGGTGGCGGTGGTGGACGGAGGAAACGGACTTCTCGTACGGCGGAGGAAAGCGGTCGTTCTCGTTGATTGGCCGGGAAATCTAAAAAAAATGGAGAAAAGAAATGGATTTTTGCCCCTTTTTGCTGGTGCAAATTTTCCGTGGCTTTTAGTTTCTTATGACCCCGACACTTTGGAATCTTACATGTGGGTCCAATTTAGGAAAATGATGTAGTGGCAGAAATCTAGTGGTCGGAAGTTGTCAGATGAAATGGGAATTTTCTGGGGTGAGGTTTTTACAAAAATAGGAATTTTTAAATCAAAATTTAAAAAATATGGAGGTTTTATTTATTTATTATTTTTTTTAAGAATAGAGATGTTGCACTCACAGAGCACGATATAAACTGTTCAACATGTCCAAGTGGGAAAAGCGCAATTGGGCGCTCGAAGATCATGCAAGTAGTTGCTTGATCCCAAACCACGCAACCAATGGACATAATTCTCATCGCATTCTGCTTCTGCATTCGGTCATTCCGCATAGCCATCTTGCAATAAAAACTTCACAAATATTGCATTGAGCCACAACAATAAGACATTTCTTACATCCGTCAATCTACCAACACCAAACTGCAAACAAAACTTAATTCTTACATAACCAAACTCCAAAAATATCAAAATTCACAAATATCAATTATCAAATTTCATAAATACCAAACTCTAAAAATATCACTAAATTTCACAAATATCAATCACCAAATTTCATAAATAACAAACTCCAAAGATATCAATCAATGCTCCAATAGAGAGAATAAATACCAATATCCACATAAATATGAAATAAAAGTTATAAAATTATAATTAATAGATTTTTAAGTTACAAAGTTAGAATGTAATACATAAAGAAACACCGATATACACAAATATGAGAAACTACACTAAGTACCGCACCGAGGTCGTCCAGCATTTCTACGCGACTGACGTCTAGTGGGAACTGGAACTGGAGCCTGCATACCCTCATGAGTCTCGGAAAACTGAATCGCAGCAGTCATACTATCCTTTGAATATCAATGTTGCCTCCGCCGCTGATAAACACTAAGTCGTAGAGGCTCACTCGGCGCAACATCGTCATACTTCTCGAAGGTAGGTGTCTGTGTAAACGTGGGGGTAGGTGTAAGAGTCGGATACGAATATATCTGAGTGTCTAAATGCTCCTCGAATGCAGGTGTTTGAGTAAATATTGGAGTGGATGTAGGAGTCGGATACGAATATATCTGCGTCTCTATATGCTCCTCAAAGGCACCCACAGCCAGAAGTAGAGGGAACGTCTGGATCAATATATCCATGTGTAGATGTCGAATGACGATCTCTCCGAGGTGCTGTATGTCCGAAACGCTGCAATGTGTCCCATATGCCATCTCTAATATAAACAACTCGAGGATCCACTCCTGGGACAATGAGAACATTAGAGGCTATTGAACAGAAATTCTCGAGCTGGTAGCACTGCAAAAAAAAATATATATTTGTAAGCATAGAAACATTAAGTAAATAATAAAAGTATTATAAAATGATCAAGTGCTCATGACTTATCATGAATGTCACGTCGTCTGCGGTCGGCTGAAAACTCTATTGATATCGATCTGCAGAACTACCAATCAATATGTGTGTTATTTGTCGATACCAAGTCATGTAATCAGGTGTCGTCATATCATTATCATAACACTCCTCTCCAGTCATGACATGGTATCGACGGTTATCTCATACTTGTAAGGTTGCCGCATGCTCTATACTCCAATCACAATCAGATTTTTCACATCGGTCAGTGTGATGCAACTCCATATCTGTATGTACGGGAGTATGAATATCCTGCCGATAACCAAACTGGCGTAAAACTCTCGCAGGATAATAAAACTCAACGACCTCAAAGCATATAAGAGGCACACTAGCTCGCCATATATCGCTCTCGACAAGACAATAATCAGGTAATGCCCTAATGTCGGAATACGAATATGGCATCCAGAGAAACTGAAAAAAAAAATTGTGTTAGTTAGACTTATAAATATTACAAGTAGTGCACAAGCTGACAAGGGAAAGGAAATTTACTCACCCCACCGTCCCATCAAGCTGGTCCCGATATGATCGTAGCACAAATTGTCCTGTATGCACATAGCTATGATGAACATTCCAACTAATAAAATATGATTAGACATTAAATTAGATAAATTAAACAATATCATAGTTTCTAATAAAATTAGTATGATAAACGTAATTACTATTACGTACTGAGATCCTCGAGGACGACCGGTATGTTCGGAGCAAGAGGTTATGGATCAGTGACATGTCGTCTAGTAGGGGTAAACATGGTCACTCTCTCATATGCCCAGAGCTGAAAATAGATCAAAAGAAGGTAAATAAATTACATAATATTTTATATAAAATTATTTATGCAAACCAAATAAGAAAATAGAGATGAAATACCTGTATAAATAATATCGGTCCTGAAATTTATCTAACACCATCAAATGAAGCCTGACCATATTCCTGTAGAGTGTCGCTAGTGCTGCACTACCCCAACTATGACTCCCAACATAGTCAAAATCTCGTAAGAGCTCCAAATATAGAAGTTTCACCATCGACCCAGACTATCCCCCAAAAGAGTACCCAAAAATTGCATAATCTGACCATGTGCATGAGAGTGAACTAAAGTCTGATTCGAGTCGGGTCCTAGAGGATGTGAATCAAGAAATTCTATAATCGCTCGCAACTTAAGTCGATCTCCATGAAAATCCTGTGGACTATGATAGAAACCCAAAAGACTGCAAAACAAATCCTACCACTCAGCGATGGAACGACTTCTATCTACCCCAATAACTATCTCTCCATCAACAGGTAAGCCAAAAATGATTGAAACGTCCTGTAAAGTAATAGTTGCCTCACCAACCGGTAAGCGAAAAGTGTGTCTCCGGTCTTCATCTCTCAACTAATGTTGTAATGAGGGCATGATCATACTGAATATTCACACATCTGTACACTCCGTAAAAACCTACTCGCAACAAAATTTGCTGAACTCTAACATCAAGTGGTCGAGCTGCCCAAAATCCGCGATCTGACTGCCGCACCTCTAGGAGTGTATCACTACTAGTCTCCCATGTAGACTGAGACCGGTGTGAGGGCTGTAAGGTCAAAACACTAGGATCCTGTGGACCTGGGGTAAATGTTAGTTGAGAGTATTCCATATCTATGATCACGACACACAAGTCATAATTCAACATTAAATATGTAGGTCGGAACGAAAGCATGAAATAACATCTAACATATAATAAGTCATGAAATACAACATATAATATCCATAATTAATAAACCATAAAAAACAAGCCATAAACAACATACAACTTATACATATGTAAAAAAACTTCGCAGCTATAATTATTTTAAACCTCGCCTTGCTCTTTCTTACAACCGGGTCATGTTTGGGCAATGATTTCGGTTATGCCCGTACTCTCCACAAGCTTTGTAGCGTTGAGTTCTTCTTTTATCCATTTCATTATGAATTCGCGTGCTGCGTGGTCTACCCAGTTGATTGTTAAGACGTGCAAGATTGGCGACCAATGAGAAAGGAGGAGGGGGTCAATAGTCTTTGTGTGGAAGTGGATAAAACTGGTCACTATAGGTAAGAAACATTGATTGACAACTATGAAATTAACTCACAAATGACATAAATTCATATTCCAATTCGGCACAAACTCTCCACATGTGCGAGTAAGGATACTTGTATATAGTATATTTACCACAACTATATGTCGGAGCATCCATGAGCACAGTATGGTTGTTTCCACCTTTCCCACTATGAAAACCAGTAACGACTTCATATTCTCCTCTTGTTCTGTTAAATACCTCACAGCGATGATATTTTATTTTTTGCTCAACTCTAGCCAATTTTTCGACCACCATTGTTGGCCATACGTTGCCTCTTTCCAGATTATTAGATTCTGCCTCTCGATTTTTGTTAAAAAAATGAACCATACGATACATTGTTGCTCGCACACATGCAGTGATTGGTAGCTTTCTTGCACCCTTCAGCATACTATTAAACGACTCCAATCGATTAGTGGTCATGTTCTCCCATCTATGTCCTCTATCATAATACAATGTTCATTTATTGAGAGGAATGTCCATCAACCAATTATAAGCGGGCTCGCTCAACTCTTTCATTTGGTTCATAATAATATCAAACTTTCTAATTTGTCTTTGTTGTGCTGTCATATGCATTAACTCAGTTAACAGCGTATTTTTAAACTGTTTGCTAAAATTTGCTTTAACATGCCGCGTACAAAATCTGTGATACACAAATGATGGTTGTAGCATATAATTCCTCTCTACGGCCCGCAATATTCCAGAAGCCCTATCTGATAGCAGACATACACCCTGTCGATTGCTGATGATGTGCATTCTTAAATTCTCCAAAAAACATGTCCAATTTATAATACTCTCCTCATCGACATAGCAAAACACAAAGAAAGAATATAATTACCCGAATCAGTTCCAACAGCAATCAAAATTTTCTCCCTATATCTCCCATACTGGAATGTCCCATCAACATTAATCACAGATTTACAATACTTAAATGTATCAATACATGGTTTGAAAGACCAAAAAACTGAGTTAAAAGCTCGATCAGTTGCCCCTAAAAGTTCATTAAACCTCTAATCAACGATAGTTCCAGGATTGCTCATTTGCACAGCAACCATAAATTGGGGTAACAATGTGTATGATGTCTCTCAATTGCCATACACCATTTCTATAGATTTCAAACGCCCTAGCCAAACTTTCTTGTACGATAAATCTACTCAATAATGCCTCATATCCTCTACTACGTCACACACTTTATAGTCAACATTCTGTTTTATGTGACTTTTGATAAGACGACCCACCATATTAGAGTCTACATTAGGATGATCTCCCATAGGCATTCGAGAAAAATAAGTGTGTTTTGCATTCAACCTTATGATTTTCCAAATGTTAAACTTCTTTCTTAATCTTGCCCGAACATGTCATAAACAGTTGTTCTCGTAGTAGAAAGAACACCTCACAAACCACATGTGTTGATTACTTTCATGAACTTTAAAATATTTGTGCTGTCACATGGACAATCACTTTACAGCATGCTAAACTCCCTCTTTAGAATTGAAAATCATCCAAATTTGTAATTCTGAAGTGCGATCATCATCTCATATAAGACAGTTGAAGTCATTATACTCATCAATCATCATGTTCCCTTCCCCTGTACTGTATAGAAATAAGATGTCTTCTTCCTCTTCATCCACCCTATATTCTTCATCAACATCTTCTGATCATCATAAATTTCACCATGTGATTCATCGTCAACAAATGCATCCACTGGATCTGTCTCTTGCCCTTGATAAGGCATACTATAACAAAACAGGGCTCTCCAAATTCAGTTCTCATAGGCATAACTAATTCACGAGACGCATTCAATGCAATATCATTGGAAATGAATGCCCCATACTGTAACTATTGATCTCCAACATTCACATTTGTCAACATTTCAGTGTAAGATCCAAAATTTATCACATCTCCAATTGAACTAATTCCAATTCCACCAAATGAGCTGCCTCGGTCTCTCCCAAATGAACTACCTGCGACCTCTGATTCATTTTCAACCATAGGAAGTGGTGCATTAACAGTAACAGCTATAATTGGTTCATGCTCTAAGAAAAGTTCAACTAATGACAAACCCGGTATATAATTAGGCATTGTCAACACCTCCGACAAAAAATTTTCCTTCACTTGTAATACACAATACGAAAGAGAATTACCAAACCAAAAAGGATATCTACATGAAACATTTAGTTTAAATTGTCTAGAATCAATCCTACATTTCTGATGTAATATATTTATGAACTCCTCCCATCCAATATTGTTACGAATTACAACACCCGTTTTAGGTCCAACACTATATCAATACTCATTTTCAGGTCCACCAATTTGACCCCCCAATAAAACACAAGTCTCACCCGGTTATCAATCACGTTCCTTCAAATATCATGAAAATTACAATAAATATCAGCATTAACATCAATATCCACAGACAAATAGGATAAACATTCATAACATTTTTTGTGATTTATACAATGAATCTAAGAATTGACATTAATAACATTGAAATAACCCTAATTCTAACATCTCAACATCATAAACGGGCAGAGACAATGACCATTATGATCTAAAATAATATTTTCTAAAATCACAATATCGCATGATTATCTCAATGACCAAATAGAGAAAAAAACCTAACCCTAACCCTAATCCTAAATCTAACCCTAACCCTAACATACTTCAAGAAAAAAGATAAGCAGGAGACAAGAAGAGAAGGCATAGAGACAAAACCCTAATCCTAACCCTAACCCTAATCCTAATCCTAACCCATAAATCTAACCCTAACCCTAACATTCTTTAGAAAAGAGATAAGTAAGACACAAGTAGAGACGAGATTAAAGGAATAAAGACAAAACCCTAACCATAACCCTAACCCTAACCCTAACCCAAAATCTAAACCTAACCCAACAAATCTCAGTCTCGGTCATGCAGCTTTCAAAGAGGCGAACAAGATCACGCAATGAGAGAGATTGGGAGAGAGAGAGAACAAGATTGTGTTACCTTTGATGTCGCAACAATGAATCCAAGTTGAGCCCTTCTTCATTTGCGCAAAGTGTGTCATAGCAGGAAGATCGGGAGAGAAAGAAACAGATCGTGCAATGGAAGAGAGGCCTGAGTCATGGGTTTAAGAGCTGTAGTGTTGTGCTCTTCGATCACACAACTGCGTGCTTGTTGGGTGGTGGATTGACAGTGTATGTCGCCCTCTGTGAGCGCGACATCCCTATTCTTGGAAACAAAAAAAAACCTCCCTATTTTTTTAATTTTGATTTTAAAAAATCATATTTTTGTAAAAACCCCTTTCTAAGGTTATCCTTAGGAATTTTTATTAAGCACATCAAGGGAAAAAAACGATGGTATATCTTTTTTTTCTTTCAAATAAAATAATTTTTAATTTTATGATTAAAGAAATAATTTTACAAAAGGTGACTAAATGATATTAATGTACAACTATTTTTATTTTTACTTAATCATTGATATTCAAATTATCTAATTAACTCGATCCAAATATTATGAAAAACTTTTCACCACTGATATAAACTCTTTCTGATTGGTTCATTTCTCTCCTTCTCCTTTTTTGCCTTTGGAGTCCAGATCATCTGGCCCTCTTTGAACCTTAATTATTAATAAATATTTTATGGCTTAAGATTAATAAAAATAACTATATTTTAGTCGATTTCAAATTCAATGCTTGAATCCTCGTAAAGGCAGGCACATATTATTAGGACAATGCTATTAATCGGAGTTTTTCATTTTTAATATAAATCATCAATAACCGATAATTACATTAAATCCGATTAAATTAAATTCAAGATAAATTGAATCTTAAAAGGTAAAACTTTTCGATATCTATTTTTACAATACACAATATTCGAATTTAAAATCTTACGATCTATTCGTGAAAGTTAATTGCTCTAATTTTATCTTAAAATTTAATCTAATGTATAATAATTAACAAGTGTATTATATATAACATAATATTTATTCAATCAATTTCTATCACGTATGCTTTCTTTGACCGAAGGTATTGTGCAAAAATTTCCATAATCATACATAATCCATTTGTTTCTAACCTTAAATGGGATTTAAGGTCCCACGAAATGACCCAGATAATCCAATGGGAAACGTGTTGATTAATTCATGATTAATCTTTAACTTCTCAAAGATCCAAGAAATGAATTGTTACCACAGAGCAATTTTTGGGGCAATGCCATGGCATTTTACCATCCCATGAAACTTGACAATAAACTAAGTTATTTAATGAGAAATTCAAGCAAATTTACAAGACAATTTTCTTTTCTAAGAAATTTATAAGAAAATTCAAGTTTTTCTACCAAAAAGAAAAAAATCAAGCAGCTTCTATCATCAAATTAATCGGATTCATTTTGGTCGAATTTTGCACCGGCAGGTTTGAAAGAATCAATCTGAAGAGGTCTATGGCACATCTAGGACCATTGCTTCTAGTTACATCAAAACAATTGCCCTTTTGCAGGATTACATGTAGAATTCACTGATGCAAATAAGCCCTGTAGAGATTGAAGCAATTTTGACTCTGATCCAGATTTCAGAGGAGAACTCAGTTCCTTGTCATTGTCAATGCAGAACTTGCTATTTGTCAACTGCAAGCCCCGGAAAAAGGACCAGCCTCAAAAGAAAGTCATTCTTCCGCTTCAGTATTGAATATAAAACTTGGAAAGCTTGTCGTAATATCCCTGGTGAGCATGTGAGCAAAGTTAAACGGTTAGGGATTGAATTAATGAAAATGTAAACCAGAGAGAGGGATGGGTACCTTAGACAAGGAAGGGTCATGTTCCTCAGGAGTGCTGGATGACGGGAAACAAAATCTTTCCAGTCTTCTTTACTAATTTTACCATCCTTGTCAATGTCTGCATCCATAAATGTCTGAAGGGAAAAGGCATAGCATGGTTTACAGCCAGAAAATCTATGACAGAAATAGGTTCAACCAATACAAAGCCCTTACATTGTCAATGATATCTTCGAGGAATTCATTTGCAAGATGCAAGCCAGATTCCGTCAAGGTGGCAACAACCATTTGCCTGACCTATAAATAAGCATATTCCTAAGTAGGAGAGTGATTAACCAGTAACATACAGGCCATAATTAACCATTTAAAATCAAATTCAATTATTGAATATATAAATAGTCAGATGGCCGCAAATCACATGATTCACATCATGAGTTTATGGTGGCCATGAAAATCATCATCAAAAGAGGATAGAAACTGTTTTTATTCTGGCATATGTGTGTGAACATAGCAAACTGAGTCGGGAATATGTTAAGAACATAGTATGATCTATTCCGGTCATAGTAATCCAAGTCATTCTATGAGGAACATTAACTTGCTGAATAGATCAATATACTCACTTCTTCTCTGTCGATGGACCCAGTCTGTCTCAAATCATACAGTCTGAAGGCAACTGCAGCACCAAAAGGTAAAAGCACAGTAAACAAGTGTCTTAAACTATATCCCGAAGCTGAAAAACCTCTCTTGAGGATACTAACAGTCAATTTTTTCCTCCATGGGAGTGCTTGGATGAAATACGCCGAGCGCATGGACAAACTCGTCAAATTCAATAACTCCGTTTCTCTTTTCATCAAAAAGATCAAAAACCTACATTTTGCAACCACCATCCAGGGACCAGAGTAAGAAAATGTATCGGGCAAGAGCTACTGCTTTATGGTAGAAATAAGTGAATGAAAAATTTCTTAGAACAATCTTCATTTATTTTGTTGCAATAATCACTTCTTCCAAGTGCAAGAATCACTTCAAAGTATACACATGGTCTAGGCTAATAAATGAGGAATACGAGGTAAAACCATGGGAAAAAAACTACTTATAATTTGAAGCCACTTACAGGAACAATTAAACAATTAAACAATTGAGGGTTCCAATTAATTGTTGGTGCATTTCAGAAGGCTAAAGTGATACAATGCAAAACAAATCAATGTGTTTCTGTGTATCATGAGCAATGGATCGAAGAAACAAGAACATAAGTAATCTTAATTGAGAAGCAGCCTATTTTGTTCAGCTCGTGTAAAGCATGGTGGAATACAGACTCCTTTGTATGATTGCCATGAGCCAGTCCTATGAAAGCAGATTGTATTGTACTCCCACTCAAGAGGAACTTAGATGTCAATCATGCATATGTATGAATACCGATATATATTTAGTGGGTTTAAGAAGTACGATAGCAGCAGGAGCCCTATTGCTAATCATGCTTCAAGTGAGAGAATTGGAGGGAGTGAAGGATGAAGAAAGACCTGGATGAAACAAGGAGGCAGGAGGACACACTAACATCGCATGCCATGAGAGCAAATAAACACTGTTGGTGCTCCAAAAAGTGACAAATCAATTGTATGCTGCTTGCCAAATGATTTTTATGCTTGCCAGGTCAGGATCCTTAAAAACTGATATATCCTGGTAGCGTGCTATTCAAAAAGAATCTAAAATTATCAGATAAGTTGTCTGCAAACCAGTAACAGATGCTTATTTCCGTAATGCCATATACATTTCTGAGGAAATATAACATTTACCATGATAGAATGATCATTGCAAGAAAGGAATCTCGAAAAAAAAGCTACTCATTACAGCTATAATATGCTATAATAAATTTACCCTATCCACAAAAAGATTCTCGCTTGTTGAAGTTTGAAATAGCGCCAATTGAAGCTCCTCCTGCAAGTCATGAACAAACAAAAACATGCCCATTCTGGTTACTGTGGTATAAATTTTATCAGCACGAGCAGGTGAAGGTCATAAAAACTCAATTGAGATACTGTATAGCACGTTAAGAAGCTTGTTCCTAGCAAAGATTTATCTGAGCTACATAGCGTCATCAACCCTCCTGGCTGACTTCGCTTAAGTTATTGCTCTTAAACCCTAAGCCATGCAATTCCTCAATGACCACCCTAATCCATACTTTTTGTTTGTATTCAATAACTAGCAGCTGCTATTATGAATTGGTTAACATCCAGAATGGAAACTGGTTAAGAACAGAACACCTTTAAACAGTATCAATATCCCCAGTTTTGTATTGCTATGCTCCTTGTGTGGTTAATCTTTTCCACATCATCTATACCATTGCATATACCCTGAAAGTTACAGGCCAAAAATACCAAACTTTGGATGACAAGTCCCATTAATTGAAAAACAAACCATATAGTATCATCTCCCTTCAAATGACCTATCACTCTGCACCCCATCAGGTTCATCATTTTCGGTTTTTGACTTTTGCGTACATTTGGGGCTATTTTAATATGTTGTCCTATGTTTTCACTAGTCTATGATTAAGAAATCAATAAGAAATTGAATGGAAACGCAAATTTTATGGTAAATACAAAATTCATAATTACATGTTTTGGATATTCAAAACTACTTGGACTTGGAGAACTTATTTGAAATACAATGATGCTAAATTGTCAATTATTCTCCAAATTAGTGTAAAACTTACTGCATAATAAACTTGATGATGCAGATAAGCCCCAAAAAAAAATCCACATTTGAGGTAATGGGTCATTCGGTAACATTGTTACAGTACCATACCATGTTGATCTAAAAGAAGACCAAAATTTGGCACAAGGACAGTCCAATTTTGGGCAACCTCAACTCAAGGAAAAATATATATATATGTGTGTGTGTGTGTGGTCTTCATAGTACTAGAGATGATCAAATTCAAATTCATACGAAATATAGTATGATGAGATTCCCACATCACAAATTTTGAGTACGGTGAGGTAGAAAAAACAAAAACCTTTGAAATGAACATCATAACAAAGAGAGAGAGAGAGAGAGAGAGAGAGAGATTGACCTTGTGAATAAGGCCATCATCAATGATTGAACTGCTCAACCTCTTAAACAGCTCATGCAAGGCCTCAATTTCGTTAACACTAACTGCAATTTTCAATTTCATTTTCAAGTTCAGAATCAAAACCCACCCATAAAATATAAAAACCTAGAGAGAGAGAGAGAGAGAGTACATGGTGAACCGCGAGAAAGAGTCTGAAGATCGGCGAATCCATAATGAAGCTTCTTCGCCGTAGGCGGTCGTTGATGATGAAGATTAAAACAACACGAAACACTATATATGAGAACTTCGATTGCTGCTACAATTGGAAATAGTACTGCGCATAGTCTCTCTCCTATTGTCAGCGAACTCGTTCTCTGAAATCCAAATCAATGAAACACTCTTCAACTTTAATAATTCAAAAAAACATTCTATAGAGCGAGAGAGAGATTATGGGAGATCACAAAAATTGAGTTCGATTTACCAGATAGCTTGATTCCATAGCTACTTGCAAAAACTCATTGGAGGATTTCTAAAATCTCTCCCTTCCTCCCTCCCCCTCACTCGCTCTCGCTCTCTTCGATTGAATTATGGTTAATATTCAAGAACAAACCATTTTTTTTGATAAAGCTTTGTTTATTCCGAAAACTTGATTAAATACGATTTAAACCGTATTAAACTCTTACAAAATTCTTCCACGTATATTTTTTTATATATATATAAAATTCAAATTCAATATTCTATTTATAAATTATCAGAACTCAATCAATAAAATCGATAAAATATTGATAAAATTATTTTTTATTTCTATCGTGCATAATCCAAAACAACAACCTTAATAATCTTATCCAATTAGATTTACATCTGAATTTTAAAATAATCAATATAAAATATATTTTTTTCTCAACAATGTTAAGTTAATCCACGGTTTATAAATTATTGTATATCTTCGATTAGTTTATTAAAAGTTTAAAATAATTAAACAAAAATAAAAAAGAATAATCTCAAGACTTATCAATTCAAAAAGGATTAATTGGACCGGTTTGAAATATTTTTTTATTATTTTAAAAAAATTTATGAATTTACAATTATATAAAAAATATAATTTTTATATAACAACAAAAAAGTTTTAATCCCAATAACTAACATCAGTCATTTGAAAAATAAATAAGAGAAAAAATAAAAAAATATATTAATTTAATTTATACGGATTTTTTTGTCACTCATTTCAATCCAAAATTATCTTCTCAGTTATTTTTTATATAATTATTATATAAATCATAAGTATTATTAATGTTTAAGCTTGTTTGGTAAAAAAAAAAAAAAAAATTACTACTTGTGCATCATTTGGAGAGGGTTATGAGTTGGAGAATGGAATAGAAGATGGAAATTAAAAATTTTCACCCATCAATGATTCAATGAGGATGAGTGATGAGATGAGTCACCAACACCAAGGAAAGGACATGTCTCTTATCCTTTTGCATATTTTTAAATCCAAGTCCTTCAATGGTGGGGTCAAGCAACCCTGGCTTTAACCCACAGTTGGCTGTGATCTAGCCCTTTTTCTTGTTTCTTATTGGGAAATCAAAGAGATGTGGACTAAGTTTTTGAGAAAAAGGTTGGTGTCTCCTAATTTCATCAAACTATTAGCATTTTAACATGGTTTAATAGCTCTTTTGGATCTGCAAAATGATAAAATAACCCTAACTTGTTTTAAATTTTTTGAGTATTTATTTTTTTTTAAATATTTTAAGACGAGTGATTGGGATTAAACAGTAATATATATTTTAAGGCGGGCGGTTGAAATCAATTTTTTAAAAAAGATGATCGAGTTAAGGTGAGTGATTGAACATGTTTTATTTTTTAAAAAGATAATTGAATTAATTTTGGAAATGTCTTATTTCAGAATAATTTGCTAAAAGTCTTGTTACTAATCTAAAAGCATTGATAAAGAGAAGTAGGGTTTGTTGTAAATCAAAAGACATTCCGATCTCTAGTTGGTTGAATGACTGGATACTGATATCTCTTAAATAAGGTATTTGGTTCTACTTTTATGTATAGTAAAAATAGATCCAAAAAGAGTTTTGTTCCTTAAGAATCCAATTTACGTCAAATCAAATTTAATAGGACTAAATATAATTATTGAATATCGATTATTTATAAAAAAAAAAAAGTGTCAATATATGTTCTTTTTTAATATATATTTTTTAATCAAAAACACCATTTCTTAGTTTTTTTTTTTTTAATTTCCTAAAATAACTAATGAGGGTCTAATGGTGTTGGACGTGGGTTTGCTCCACAGGTAAACTACTTTACCGACTCGAATAGAGAATTGGTACTGATGTGTTCGTTAGATTTTCGTGGATGGAAAGACTTGGAAAATATCCGTTAGAAGTGGTCTAGTAGAGGAAACTCCAATATTCAAGTCAAAAAGAGTAATAATAAAGAGAGAAACAGATTGAAAAGAGTTTTAGTCCTTTGCCCCCTGTTGTCTTTTGCGTAATGTGTATATCGAATGTTGAATGTGGCTGATGGGTCCATTTGCTTAGCATATATAATATGTGGATATATGAAAGTCTCTTGTTCAAGAGTATAAAATCCTAGTTACCTCATAGAGAGATTGTTAGAGATATTTTCAGATTATAGTGATTGTAATTAAAGATTTTTTAGGAGATTTGAGATCTTATGAGATTAACAGAAGTTCAAATTATCACGAAAATTTGCTTCCTTATTAGACCAGATTACTTTCAAGATTAAGAGAGGTTCATATCTTATGTAATTATGATCTTGATTCATTTGATGGAAACATTATTTGATGGAAGATCACTCAATAGTAATTGAGAGATTTAATTGAAAGTATTCGATCGAACAGTGATCGAGAGGTTTAACCAAGACTATTTGGCCAAATAGTTCTCTAAGAGGCTTAACTAAGAGTGTTCAACAGAGCTCCTATTCGGTTGTCTTGGGTGTTTACTGAGCTCTCTGTGAGTTTTGCGATTATAATCCAATGAACTTGATAGTCTTTCACTTTTATAATTATAAAATGTTGGGCCCTATATCATTAGATGATAAACAACATTTCCCGTTGTTGTAATTAGCAATTTTTAACTATTATTTTTTGGTTTCCATTAATTTAAAAATTTTAATCAGATAGTGTCAAAAATTAGGATTAAATAAGTTAAATATAAGTATAAAATCTTAAGTTTATACGTGAATTAAGCAACAATTTCAACCACTGACTTGAACTTTTGTAAAGTATTATAATTAGATTATGTCAATTCTGAATTCATAATTATGTATATTTAAATAATTATTTAAAATTTTTTCATAGTATAAATTTTAGCAATTATTTTTCAATTATATATATCAATAAATCAATCATATAATTTGCATAACAATAATCAAAACAAGACAATCACAAGAAATAAATCATATGTATCTATGTGCGAATTAAAAATTTATTTAGAGTAATTTTTAATAATTGAACTTTAAATTTTATCTAGAGAATTAGGTATATTTTCAACTAGTTGAACCAAAATTTGAATTCAATTCAAGCGTTTTTATATAATGATATGAGAGGCTCTAAGATTTGTTTACTGAAATTATTTTTGTTAAATATTAAAAATGTTTAAATTATTATTTTTCCAAAAAATTCATAATTCAATTAAAATAATTTTATATAAAATATATTATTCTTTTAAGTATTCTCACAAAACTATTTAAATTGCAAAATTTCCCAAAAAATGGTTATTATACAACTAATATTACAGAGTAGACTTACATTGCACGTAAACGAAAATGGGAAACAAAAATGGATATAAAATGATACAATGAAGTAATATTTTATAAGAGTAAAGAAAACGAAAACCTGAAAAAATATATAAATATAAAAAATATAAAATTTTTTATATAAATATTAATTATTTTATAGGAATAATAAAAAAGTTATATTTTATAATAAAAATATAAAATTATTAAATATAAAATTATTAATTATAAAAAATAATATAAATATAAAAAATATATTTAAATAAATAAATAATTTATTGAATATGAAAATATATGGATATAGAAGATATAAAATTTTTATATAAATATTAATTATTTTGATGTGTAAATGTGTTTCAAAAATGGCGAGAAAAAGTAGGAAACGCTTTATCTATTTGGCCCTAACGCTTGATTTGGGAGTTTAGAGAAGAAAAAAAAAAGAAAAGAAAGAATAGAAAAAAAAAAGAAAAGAGATGATGAGATTTTCTTTCCACTCTATTTGGGAGTTTTGAGAAGGAAAGAAAATGTCGTTGGATTTATTTGGAATTAAAATATTTTTATTATTTTTTAAAAAATAAATTTGATATATCACAAGACAAATTTTCTTTTTCTCTTATCTTTTTTCATTTTCTTCCCATTTTTTGAAAGAAAAATTTTATATTTAGAATCTTTCCAAATCTTCTCATTTTTTTCTCTCAAAAACTCCCAAATAAAAAAAGTTGAGTGATTTTTTATTAAAATCTTTTTTTTCGCTGATTTTTTCCCCATCCAAACTGAGCGTAAAAGTCTCTATCGTTTTCAAATTTCCAACTTCCAACTGCAAAATTCCCGAGAGAGAGAGGGGGGGGGGGAGGGAGTTGGGTGAGAAACATTAGGGTCTGTTTTGAAATTTGATTTGGGCATATGGTCAATTGAAACACAACATATGATCCATCGAAACCAAGTGTTTGGAAAAAAGAGAAAAACATGGCGGTTTCTCTTAGATTAGCATCTCTCGTTTCACATCCCATATCATCATCATCATCATCATCCTCTTCTCTCTCACTCTTCTTTCCTTCACAGTCTTCATCTCTCTTCAAATTGGGATTCTCATCGAATCAAAGCTCAGAAAAATTGATTTTCCCTGCATCGAATTCCGTTGTTGATGCTCTTTATGGTCCTCTTCACATCACACATCGAAAATCATCGCTTTGTGTCAAGGTAAACCCTCTTGTTTCATTTTTGCCTGAATTATTGATTTCTTCGTTACCTACCTGCGGAAAATGATTGTACTCGTTTTCTTATTGACTTTTTTTAGTGTATTTTCTCTCTTGGTTGAAATCTTGAATACCCATTTGATTTAATTGCCTGCTGTATTGGGGTTCTTAAATTAATTCGTAACCCTTCAATTTTGATCTCATAATGATCCCACTTGTGAAAATCTTGGAGACCCATTTGTCTTAATTGCTGCTTAATCATATTATTGTTACATCTGGGCAAGAAAGTTGCTCTCTGTTGCTGGGTGGCATTTTAGGGTTTTGATATAATTCATGAATCTTTGATTTCTCAATGACCCACTTGTCGAAAATGATTATGTCCTTATCTTGTTAAATTTTTTATAAGTCATGAATTAAGGTACGCAATTTAGTTTCATATCTGACTAAGGTGTGTCCATAAGTTCCGTGGTTTGCTCTTTGGATGTCATTATATATTTGAATGCCTAATTCAGGCTCCTTTTCCCTAAATCATAAACTTTTTTTTCACATTTGCTATTTCAAATTTCTGATAGACCATTGTCTCGCCCATGCCTAAATGTGATATTTATTTTCTTATGAGTAGTAACCCACGTTGAACATTTGAGATCAACTTCAAAATTTCCTTGTCAAAGGTTAATTTGGCGGCACTGGATAGATGGCTAGAAATATAATATTACCGAGTGAGGTGTTAATGTGTTTTCATGAAAAGTAGATCTAATGTTACTTGCCCAAGAATAGTAAGAACAAAAATCTATCAATCCCAGCTCATCGAGTTGATAAAAGAATCCCCTTACTGCCATTTTAACACTTAAAACACTTATTCTTTGAGTGGATAATGATAATTTTTATTAGATGCCAAATACAGATTGATTGTATGAAGTGGTATTTTATCATTTTTCTAGTTGAGCTGAGGCTTGAAAAAAAAAATTGGCTCTCTCGTTGTTTTTCTTTTTATGCAAAGCAGACAAATTATCGATATTGTCCCTTGTTCCCTTAAATTCGATTACCCTTTTTGTTAATGTCTTGCTTCTACATGTATTTCATCTCTCCTTGTTTCCATTATATGCTTATTTTAGGTGCATGCAACTGTTGATGGGTCAGACCAACCAAAATGGTGGGAGAAGAGCACAGGGCCAAATATGATTGATATTCATTCAACCCAAGAATTTTTGAGTGCTTTGAGTCAAGCTGGAGATAAGTTGGTCATTGTTGAATTTTATGGAACTTGGTGTGCTTCCTGCCGAGCATTATTTCCCAAGGTGAGCATATTGTTGATGCTTTTTAGCAAGATGTTCTTCTTGTTTAAGAACCCCATTTGTCATACTTCTCCTGCTAGTTATCAAGATGCTGAATTTGAATGACTCAGCCAATATACTTGCAAACACATGAAAATATGAATAGTTCATAAAGGCATATGAGTGGATTATTTATGGATTCTTCATTGGTTTTTAATCATGAAATTATGTTTCTTTGCTGGAAATAATTGCAACCCTTAGATTTGCAAGATTGCTGAAGAACACCCAGAAGTCGTATTTTTGAAAGTTAATTTTGACGAGAACAAGCCCATGTGTAAAAGCTTGAATGTAAAGGTTCTTCCTTATTTCCATTTCTATCGAGGAGCAGATGGGCTTGTGGAATCTTTTTCCTGCTCGCTTGCAAAGGTCGGAAGACATACTAATATTCTCCATGTTCAAAATTTATTGATAACTTAAAGAACACCTGCTGGAGCATTTCATTGACAAAATTTTCTATTAAAACTTACTGCAGTTTCAGAAATTTAGGGATGCACTTGCAAGACATACCACTGCTAAGCAATCTGTCGGTGAGCCAGAAAAAAATGTTCCAGGTTTTAAATTTTTTGAGGCATCTCCTGCTTCTAAGGACCAGCAAGCAGAATCTACCTCTAGTTAGTCCCAATGTAACTGATTCATGAACTCGACGTTTCAATATTGTTGTGCTTCTAGTTGGGCATTGTACAGACTTTTCCCCTTTTCTTGTAAATGTGCACATATTTTAGTATATAAAATTTGTTCCAAGTGCTTGTCAATTAGGGAGGATTATTATCAGGGATGTAGAATGTTTTCTGCTTATTTCTTGAATAAAATATGGTTCCCAAGTGATGCTTCATTCTCTTCCATTAAAAGAAAAATTGACTCTGGATTTTATTGGTGACTGATCATAATTATGCAATGTTGCTTTCTTTGGGTCCTTGTTGACTTTGCAATTCTTCTTTCCTTTCCTCTTTGAACCTAAATTCTGCTGATTAAAATTTCTGATCGACTGAAAAGGTTTGCTCAATATTTGAAATTCAATGCTAGCATAATATGCTGGTAAGTGTAGCATTAAGAAAACATTGTTGATGTTTCTGTTTTGTCAATTGGAGCTCTGAACCTTAACAAGTGTCAGAAGAAGTGATACCATTCATGCATATTTGCTGTTGTAATTTCTTTACCTGGTTTAAAATATGCGGAATAGTGAATGTTGAATTGGATTCCTCCCATAAATATATTCATTAAGGGATCTTCACTTTGTGAAGTTGACTTGACTATTGGGGAGAAGAACACACATTGTGATGATAAAATGCTTGCTGCTAATTGGTTGGATACCTATGATTCCAACTGTTCTGATTCCTAGCTGGGTGTATGAGATACACTAGCTTGGAGTGAAAAACATTGATTAACCAATTCTCCTCCTGTTTTGCTCTTGTTATATTTTGTCATAGGTATTCTGCATCCCGTTGCATGTTCTTATCATTTTCAAATTACAGTCAAATAATGTTGTAACAATATTCCCCAAACATGGAGCAAATAAACACCTTTGCATTTAAACATCTTCAATGAAATTATGGAGTCATTCTGCTGCTTCTGTTTCATGATACTTCCCCTCTTCGTGCCAGTTGCCACTGGTGTTGAAGTGAAGAAATGTGTTACAGTAGCTAACTAGCTCTAATGCTCACCATGGAATGTAAGTCGGGGACTTAACTGGTAGTTTTCCTGAGGTACTCCTTTTCGGCTCTGTCCATGCGGCTTTCAAATTCTCTCCATTCAGCGTGGCACCTTGCTCGTACCTAATGCATCCAAAAAAAAATTTATTTCTGATCCACTTGGTTGCAAACATCAGCATGCTTGCCTTTGAAGCATGAAAATCTTTATTATAGAAGTTTAAAATATTGCAGGACTATGATCTTTACCCCTTCCCATGGTGCCCTTCCGTCTGAAGATTCTCCCTATAGACAGGCATGTAAAAACATTAATTTTCTTGTTGACAGTAAAGATACTCCTTTAGTTTATGCAGTGGCATAATTGTTTCACCTGGTTTCCTAGAGAAGGCACAATCATGTGCTCTATCCATTGTGCATCCACCACACCTATCTTTTCATGTGGTAACTGCAATATTCAGGCATCAATGTGATGAAGCATATCTGGACTGCTATAAATCCCACAGAATTTGCTGATAAGTTAAAACTCTGAAATTTTGGAACTTGTACAAGTAATGACAATTTTTTTAATGTTTTATTGCCATGTTTCTGTTTATTCTGACTGCTTGTATGTTGCAAGAAGAATGGAATAAAGGGGATTAAAAGCAAATAAGAAGAAAAAGCCGTTTTTTGTGATTGATGGTACCTCCACACATCTTTGTAAAGCAAGATCAAGACCCCATCCATGCACCAAATCATTCTGTAATAGCACAAATGGTGTGACTACTGTTGCACTGAGTAGCTGAATTGAGAGATCAAAGTGGAAGTCTAATGCAAGGTTGCTGACTGTGTGAAAGAACCTGAATCATGTGCCATACACATCTCCATGAATCTCTTGAGAAGACTGGAGCCATTATCTCAACAAACCTGAAAGATTACACCAAAATATCATCATGCATGTGCAGGAAATAATTCATATGGTTAGTAATCTATAAAAGTGACTCAATATTTTGGTTGAGTAAGTGCCTTTAGTGACAATTGTTTTGCTTGTATTTATTTTCTGCTTTAGTTTTCTTCTGTATCTTATATAGAGTTAAAAGAGAAGGGTTAGATATACCCTGCACAAGGTGGCATATGTGGATCATGACACCAACCAGGTCTTTCCTCAACTTGCCTGCAAAAGATTGTCACAAACAAATTTCAACATGGTCAGTTTATCTTTAGTTTGTTCCTTCTATATTGCTAATAACATCATTGGACAAGTATAAATTATTGGTCTTTGATATCAGGAGAAGCTTATATTTTAAAACCATTTCTGTAGCTACTATCTGAATGAAGCATTTATTGGAATGTTCTTGGGGGCCTTACTTGTGGACTTCAACATCCTCTCTCCTCATCGTCATCAGCCATGGCAATTGAAGGTTCGGTTGTAATCCAGGCTGTGATATCTCTAATCCATGTTTCTTTACAAGTCTGATGTACCTGTTTCAAGAACTCCTAAGTCAGATAATTTAATGAAAATTCAGAACATTCATTTATAATTTAGGAAAGTGGAGCGATGGCCTTTATTATCTCTTCGTAGAACATAATTGCCATTGCGAACAAGGTACTAACTGTCCTGCATTAAAGTGCTTTACACCAAGATCTTCATCCCAGATGAATATGTACTCGTAAGGAGCTATAATGTCTGGATGGAGAAAGCGCTTGGCAAACCACCTGTGAGTTGACACCCAGTACTGAGGACTAGAAATCAAGGAAAAAAAAATCCAAAAATAGTTAAGAATCTTCTGTAGTAGGAGCTGGGTTGAAATTTAAACTGCATTACCACTTTGTTTGTTTTCTTGCACTAATGTGAATTGCTCTTTGTGACCAGTCAAACTGATTCCACTCACTTGTCTTCCCATCATAGTGGAACAGGACAATTAAAGAGTTATTTGAGAACTGGAAAATATTAGACACGATTACAGAAGGGCTTGAATTTTTCATAGAATGGAATTAAGCTTGACACTTTTCCTGAATTAACCATTTTAAATTCTCAAACCTTTGATACCAAACTATTGATGTTGTCCTTCTGCTCAAATCCTACTGCTAAAGCCAATAAGTACTTCAGTTCCGTTGAGTTCTGCAAAGCCAAGATTAGAAATTAACTGCAAGTATAAGACTTTGAACTAGGGTCCCTTGAAACAATGTGAAGGAAATATTAAGTTGGTTGTGCTTTTCCAGTTCTGATATTGACATAAGTGTAAAGAGTGCAAGGTTAGACTAATGCTTGTTCAGGGTGCAAGAACAATTTAAAAAGCAGCACACCTTAGCAGGATGAGGATTGAGGTCCGAATATGGTGTAACAATACTAGGGGGCAATGACTGGGCTCCTCTGGGATTTGTTGACACATGTATCTGTAACATGGGGCATAAGGGTGTGAATACCACTTGCATATATATATAGCACAGAGGAAACACATATTACTACAAAAGATAGAATTGCAGATATCTTTGTTGCTGAAATCTCTGTCAAAGAAAATGATTTGAGTATCAATTATGCTAAAAAAGCGTAATTACAAGAGTTACATTTTCCAGTATCATATCCTATACTCTCACCTTAGAACTTATGAGCGCTGAGCTAGACATTTGCTGTATCTTTAAATCTGGGGAGTAGCATGCTGATGAAGGTATAGAATGCTTGGTAATGTATATATTATCATCAGTGTTCAATATAAGCCTGGGTGCAGCTTCCTGAAAAAATAGAGGGAAATTTGACAAGATAATTTGTTGAATATAATAGGCGAGCCAGCTTAAAATTCTCTTATGCTTACATGTTTCCTATTTTGTATGTGATGCTTACTTTTTCTGGAGAAATTCTTTGAAACGAGGAACCAATATAATACCCCACAAAAGAGCCCCACAATGCTAGCAGGATAAGCTTGAAGGCTGTTAATTTTCCACGGGGATTGACTCTTACACTTGAGAGGAAGATTAAAAGATGGATCAGTACACAGTGAAGCATGCAGAGAGAAGGTTTTCGCACAAGTATATATAATTGTGAGGTTTGAGACAAATTAACCTGCTCACTGTGTCCATCTGTCCAGAATACACCTTCACCTTGAGGACTCTTGAAATCGAGAATTCTACCACCAGGAGTTCAGATGTTAGTCCCTAGTCCCTTCAGCATCTTATTGGAAGCACGGATTTCATTTCGAGTCTCATTAATGACTCGTCGTAGAAAGAATGTGAAGTTACTTATCTCTAATTTAACCGTTCCGGCATGACATTGAGTTTGTACTCCGTATTGCATGCATATGTTTGTATCTAATATCTCACAATGTAAGTTCTAGAAAAGCATTGATAAACAAATATCAGAAGTGATTCATGCGCATATTTGCTGTTTTCTGTTTTGGGGCAGAGGTTACTGTAAAATATTCAAGAAAGCCATGAATGCTCGTCTTGAATGTTTCTCTGAGGCTATTGAATTTAATATCTGTTTCATGTTTGAGTGAAACTGGTATCTTGTGTGGTCCTTTTAACTGCAGATATTATTGGCTTACATTTATTACACATTCATTACAAGTTCACTGTTTTCTTTTCTTTTTTTTTGAGTACGGCTTGAACTCGAGACCTGTTACAAGAGAGAGCGAGATAATGTCAGTTGAGTTATAACCGTTTCTTTTCACCTTTTCTTTATGTTTGTACCTTTTGGATAAAATGTTACAGACTCTCCTTTTTCCGTCATGAGCAGAGACGAGCACCATCTCTGGTTACACCACAAGTTAGGATGTGGGGTTGCAGAGTCGCATCACGTCGTGTGACTTGAGCACATTTAAATGATCATGCAACCATTGCATTGTGGTCACAGAGGCTCTTCTTTAGCATCACTTGTCTTTCATTGTGTCTTTGAACTAATCAGAGATGTGAAACATTCCTGGGTCGCTTCATTCTATTATCTCCCCCAAACATCATACATGAACTAATCAGAGATGTGAAATCTATGCATGTTTACTCTGCTTCCCGAAGATAAATTGCTTTGCGATGTTTACAGTATGGCAAGTCAAGAATTTCCTGTTCTAGTTATTCCGTGCACCATTTTCCAGGATAATTTGGAGCTTGATCGAGAAAGAAACAGCAAAATATCAATGATATCCATGAAAACGTGTCTTAATTAACTGGGCGGGGCCTGATGTTCGGATCTCTTTGGGTGACCAAAAAAGGGCCTGCGCCTAGAGTTGCCAATCTATCGTCAAGAAGGCTCAGTACTCCCACCTCACAAAAACAAATTCGAGAGTGCTAATTTATATTAATTGTTGCTTTTTAAGTAATGGTAATTTCATGAATAAACGGTTAATCTAACGAAAAATATTAAATCTCTTAATTAAAAGTGGATCTAAATCTTGGGGATAAAAAAAAAAAAAATTTTTATATAAGGAGATGTAACTAAACAGGATCGAATCAGGAAAGTGATGATGAAAGTGAGAAACTTCTATCGCTTAAACTATCTCTAAGAGACGGAACGAAAAGAATTATGTTAAAAAATCTCTCTCTAAAAAGAGTTTAATAATAATTTGAATCAAATTAATTGAAATATGATATTAAATATTCATCGCTCCAAATACCCAAAAATAATAGGAATGGTAATTTCTTGAAATTCCTGCCGGATACAATTAATTAAGGCACGTACAACTTCAGGCCCCCTTCAGGTATAGCTTACGGGTGAGTAATGTTGGATGGAATAAATAAATCACGACCCAAATTCTATTTGTTTGTTTATGTTAATGCACGACTAATTCTTAATTAAATTATCAAAATATTTTAATCAATTCAAACAAATTTAATTAAAATTACCGCTAAATTTATCTACTATTACTTGCTTAGAGATGGAAGTAGCAGAGAACCGATTGAATTTGTAGCAAATTTGTGGACTTGGAGAGACCCAGCTTCGGAAACAGCTACTTGATACTGATAGGATAGTATAGGCTATGCAGATTTGTTAACTTGAGAACTTATTGTCCAAATTCAAGTACACTTCTAGGGTTAGGGTTTGTGCGGTGCGTAGGGTAAAAGGAGAAATATCTCCATTTGGTTATGACATTAAAATTTTAAATATTAAATGTTACAAAATAATGTTTAAAAATCTGAACATAATGCTCAGTTTTTGTTCTTGATGCTTGACAATGCATATATTATTATTCACATCAAATGGATCAATGATGGGAGTGTATAAAAAAGACTTTGTTGGATTAAGCATTTCCTTTTGTTGTCTTTTGGCTTAAGATCAAATGGATCAAAATTCTGCAACATATCTATATAACTATTGATTTATCAGCACTCACATATCTGCATTGAGCTTATGTTCCTTACAATCTGCATGAAGTTCTCTATCATCAATTTGATCCTAACATCAACTAGAGTGAGTTGGAACTCATCTGGGTCAGGGCAAAACTGCGAGTATGTGTATTTTTTTGGAGACAGGCAGGGATGTGAGAGCCACCAACAAAGCAGTCAGATGGAACCTGGATCCCTACCCCTAGGCAGCATACGGTACCGGACCTGTGTCATGTTACCTGCATCCTGGTCTGATACTATTGTTCTTCGTTCTCCTTCCCTGCTTACATATGAAGGAGACAATATATATTTCCAGATTTTGTTTGACAAAGGCATAAGTTCAGACCCTAACAACCTTCTTGCAAGTTAAGTCTGTGAAGACCTAATTGTGATGAACCAAATGAGTGTAATAGGGATGTCTCATGTGATTGAGCGAGAAAAAATGAATACAAGGAAAGGAAGCATTAGGTTCTCTTTTGGATTATTGGTGTTATTAAGGAAGCATTTCCTTCTAAGATTTGGTATTCTCAGGGGTGTTGCCACATGGAAATTTTTCTGTTTTCTGTATCTGTTGTCTTAAAAGAATGGAAATGACAAAAATGAAGGGGATAAGAGGAATCATAATCAATCTTTTGAGGTAGTTCTTTACATGATCAACTTCTACTTTATTTGCAAAACTTGCAATTCCTAAATATGAATGTATAGAATCTACATGCTTATTCTCACAGAAAACTAGATTACAGCTTTATTTTTTCACCTCCAAACCTATCAATCAATAAAAGAATGAGTCAATCAGAAAAGAATTTTGTGAAGCCTAGAAGTTGTAATAAACTCCTACCATACATTGCTTCTTTCTTAAATCTATGTAGTGAAAATAGGTGGTACAAGCATTGACCTCCTCCCTTTTATTGGAGTTTTTGTGTCTGGAAAGTAACCACTGGTGTCTCTAAGGTCTTCAACAACGCCGTCATTGGTAACACTGATAGGGTAAGTCACGAGGTGGATTTTTTGCATGTCTACTACTTCTTGGCCAGTGTAAATTGTCCACATCTCCTCTGCTATCTCCTGGATCCTTCGCACACATTCTGGATTTTGGGGTTTGTGGAATACCTCTTCGGCTCGTCCTGTGTGTTCATACCATAGAGACATACGATATGCATGTATATCTCCATTGACCTTGTTTTTGTCATTCTTCAACTGGTAGCATCCTATTGCTATCTCAGTATCTCGTTGCCCATCCATTGATCTCTGGTTCACATTTGCAGATCCCATCAATATGTATATGTCGTCCACTGTACGGGTAAAGCAGCAAGCATCAACAAAACAGTTAATGTCAAAACCATACTGGATGAATTGACAGAAAAAAAGGGGGTAGAGTTTTGGCCTATAGAAGATCGACTGAGTTAACCTCAATTTGCTTCCAGAACTTGTGTATCTTGTTTTATCTAGAGCATCTTGACATTACCAAGCTTCAAACATTTTTGAGATGGTATAATTTCCATTGCTAGTGAATTAAGAGAATCTTTTACTTACATTGTGTGCGCTAGTGGAGGGTTGGGGGATGTGTGCGCGTGCGAGAAGCTTTCACACAATTATCACTACTAGATCCATACCTATCATGAGCTTCGAGTGGACATAAACCATAAATCTCCTGTTGTGTTGTGCATTCCAGTACTGTGTCGTTGGATGGGGAGAAAGAGGGGGAATAAACTCCCCACTGATCTTCTCCTCTCTGTTAGCGAGACAGAAGAAGTTCAAGTAGTCTCTTGGATGCCCGGCCTCTCCGCTTTCATTTAATGCTTCACCAATCATTCTATACATCATTGACATCGTTTCTCTAGTCCAATGTAATATGTCTTGAACTGATTCAGTGACAGGGACCCCTTCTGGCCACATAGGTATTACAATATATACTGCAAATCTCTCTTTTGCTCTGATTTTGTTTGCAACTTTAAGTGCAATCTCAATAGGGATCAAGTTTCTGCAGCCACAGTGCTGGTCGGTCTCCCACAAATGGCATCCTCCAATGAAGTATTGGTTCTCAATGTATATAAAGTTCTCTGCCCGACGAATTGCTTCTACATAAGCTTCATGAATGCTTTGCTCTACTGTGAAATTATTTGGCAAGTGAGTTGTGGACAAGTGGTCAATCGATCGAAAGACCTGAACACTCCAGTCCCTGCCTGAGGACATGCTTATAGGATAGGGTTGTTGAAATACACCTCTTACTCTGCTAATGGGTAGGAGTTGAGCTGGATCACATTGCCTACTCCACCTTTGTTCAAAATTCGCCAGTATATCCCATGCTGCTTCACCAGTAACACAAGCGTGGGTATCATGCCATGGCTCCCTCGGCCCACCTTTCTGAAGAATAGCTCCCGGTATGCTTGTCTGATAAAAATCATTAGCATGGGCTTCAGTATTGAGAGTCCTGAATAGTGAATGTTCTTCTGTGTCATAGCGTCCATCGCATAAATCCAACCCGCCTATGAAACTCATGATCTCCCTATTGCCTGAAGAAAATCTTGACCGGGTATCCACAGTTATGGTCTTCTGGTGGTGAGAGAAGATGGCAGGGAACTTATGGTTTATTCTGGGACACAATCTGCAGATCACCTTGGTGTTATTGAAGAAGGCAAAGGCATCTTCATCATGAGTTCTCATTATTCCTGGATTCTTTATAATTGGAAAGGATGTCTCATCGTTCCAGAGCATGATTCTGACTGCTACACCCTCCTCGGCTTTCCTTTTCAACAAGTTTCCTAGCTTTACTCCTTGAGCATTTGGTATATCCGCTGTAGAGTCCCTGACCTGCTTGAGAGCATCAGATACTGGAGGGTAAAATAAGCAGGTTGAACAGATAGGAGATTGAGCTTACCAGCACTGTATCAGGATTTAAAGACCACCCGGTTATGTAAATCAAATGCTTTGCTCCATCAATGGCATTGAAAACATCCTCCCACAGGTTTCTTGGTGTCCCACAGATGCTAGGTGGAGGCTTGAAACTTGAGAGATGATGAGCATCTTGATAAAGTGTTACTCTGCTATTGGACCTTTGTGGAAACGTGGCATTCTTAAGCCCCAGAAATCCACCATGATCAAGTATTTTTTGCCAGCTTGTCTTAAATATTGCAGGTCTAAACAACAACATGAAGCGGAGCTTGAGATCTGGATTCAATTTTCCCTTCTCCGAGGTGAGGGGAGAAAACTCATCCTTAAAACTTGTTTCTTCCAACAGTTTATGGGCTGGGATTTCCATTTTCCCCAAGACCGAGCAGTTTGTCTTCAACATAATCTTGATTGTTGAGTCAGCTGGATGAGCACAGAGAATCTGAAAAGTCTGGTTCCATACACGATCGTAATCAAGGATTGTCTTCGCTACCTTCTTGTCATCTATCTTGATGGTTACATAGGCTGGCTGCCCATATGCTAGTAAGCACTGCACAAAAATTATTTCATTCTCTTGAAAAATTCCTTTGGCAACAGAAAAAACAAGAAAAAGAAGAAAATAGAAGGTTGGAAAACAGAAGTCTTCCATCCTCATACCATGCCAAATAACCCTCGCATGAACTACCAGACATGTTAATAGAAATTATTGTTTCATTAAACTCATCTAATTATTCAAATTGATCCCTTTGCAAGAACAGCTCAATATTGAAATAATCTTAAAATTTTAACTTATTGACACCTTTAGAACTTACACTTAAGGGAAATGGTGGGGTGTAAGGTGTGGCATAGAAGATGGTAGCCTCAAGTGTTCCATGGAGATACTTGTGCTTTCTCTCCATTGCTTTTTTGCCTTTCCAAGATCAAGCAACCCCTCTTGATTCAAATTTCTTATGGGTTTGTCAAGTAGATGTTCTCTATCTCATCTCATCATCATATAGTATTACTTATATGTGAGAAAATGGTCCATCCCTACCGACTTGTATTGCAATTGAAAGAGTCTGGAAGTTCCAAGTTAGCAAAACTTGTGATTATGGATGTCTACATTTCTAGTCTTGGAGGCAACGTTCAAGTCAGTTTTTTCTTCAAGTTTAAGTTTCTTATGCTCAAAATCACATTTCCTCCTTACCAGGGGCAATATTTGGAAATTAAAAATCTCGCCTATCTCTTTCCATTATTATTACATCAGTTCCAGGTCAGGGAAGAGCTAGCTGACCCTCTTGCCTACACGGAACACGCTTGAAGATTTGTTCAAGTTAGACAAATTCCCAGAAAACCCATTGATCCAAGTTGTTTCATTTTCTGGGAAATTCCCAAGGCTTCTTTAGTACTTTTGGGAGGCAAGAGGATTATAGTGAATATTACATGTCTTAAATTTGAATACAATGTTGTTGCTTGTCCTATTATATAAAGGAAAAAAAAAAATTGTTATGACCTTTTTGTTTGGCCCAAAATCACTCTCCTGTCTGTCTCTCTCCTCTCTCTCTCTCTCTCTCTCTCTGTGTCATGTCAAGATGAGACGAATGCAGAATTTTAATGAAATGGGCAATACATACATGGATTATCATAATCTTTAATTAAACCCGTTTTACATGTTTTTAATTAGAACTCTCTCTCTCTCTCTCTCTCTCTCCCTCTCCCTCTCCCTCTCCCTCTCCCTCCCTCTCTCTCTCCTTCTCTCTCTCCTGGTTCAGCAATCAAACAAGTAGGCATTTAGGCAACATATTTATTTGTAACAACACGAAATAATAATAATTGGTTAAAGAGCTAAGTCCTAATTCGGCTGGCAAAATTAGTTCTAAAGGGATATGCTTTTGGTGTGTCCCTGTCACTGTCCCAAGAACACCCATTTTAGCAACAAGGAAATTATTTTCATGACCAAACAAGGAAATTACTTTCTTCTCAAGTCACCTAAAATAAGGGTTTTCTTTTCTTGTTGGGCTCTCATAAAGCTCAAGAAGTTGGACTTGGTCAAGCTGCTCCAAGTTTCAATATGGGCTTCAACTTGGCCCATACCAAGGCCCGAGCCTCTAAATGCTGAGCCTAATCATAGTGATGTGAAATGATATTATATATATATATATATTTTATACAAAGAGATACAATCCGGGATCAAATCGGAGAAAGAAGAATAAAGTGGGGAGGTTCTATGGCTTGACCTATCCCTGAGGGATGATGTGAAATAATTGATATATATGAATTAATTGATAATCGATTTAGTAAGATATAGTACACTTCTCTTAATCAAGGTTTTGAATTCGAGTTTTAGGAATAGAAAAGACTATGCCAAGAGGATAGTCATTGGAATGAACCATTGAAAATTTTAAATTAGATTAATCAAAATATAACTAAAAAAAAATAATTGATATACATGGTGATGTGATGGTCGAAGTTCTCCCTCCCCTTTTCTCTCCCTCTCCTTGGAATCTCCTTCCTCCTGTGTCCCCTGTCGTTCTCCTCTGCATCCTTAACTAGTTGCACCAAAAAAAAAAAAAAAAAACCACTCCCTACGAGGCTCCACTTCACATTCTGGCTTTCATTTTCATTTTCAAGTAAGGATGAAATGGGTTCCAAGGAAAAATATTTATCTAATGTCGAAATTTTCACATTATAAATTCTAAAAAAGGGAATACCTAGGAGGCCAATATTAGTAACTCATGAACAAATGAGTGTAAATACGAACAAAGACTAACAATTTATTCAAAAATGAAAATGAGATTTTATTTATTTATTTTTTCAACTCATATACATCCATATTAATCATAATAAATATTTCAAAATACGAATAAATATCATAAAAATATCACTAAAAGTCTTTAAAATATCATTAAAATCTTTTAAAATATTATGTATTTCTTAAAAATAATTATTTTCATATCTTGTGTATTAATTAAAATTTCAATTTTACCCTAATCAATAACAGATTGGTCGATAAAGTTCCTCTCCCTCTCTACTTTTGGAAGAGAAGTATACCATCCTCACCTGATGCAGGAAAACATCACATTCACCTCACGCACGACTACACAAAGAGACCCTATTCCACCTGTATGAGTGCCGAAGCTCATGGTCATCTCAGAAGTGGCTATGTTCATCCCCAAGAAACATAGATTTGCCCCTTATTTTAGGGTATGATATTAATAGGAGATGGAACCAATTAATATTCGGTTTGGTAGGTAAGATTGTTATCAAATTTCAAAGTTTAAAATTTAGAAACAGAAAATATTATGTTGGAAGAATCCCTTAAATTGGGTCTATTAGTTTAGAATGCCCACGATGGACATTTTAGATATTTGTAATAGGGTTAGTGGGATAACTTCCACTAACCACATCTTAATCATTTTCCATGATTCTCTCCACTTTTGGAGAACACATTTTGTGGAAGGAGACTAACCACTCCTTCATGATTGTACGTGAGATTTTTGCAGCCATGTGTGAATGGCTTGAGAGAAAAAAATATTCTATAGAGAGAGAATATAGAAGGTTGAGAAGAATTCCGAGTAGGGAATTTTTCTCGTCACAACGAATCGTCGGACTGAGTGTTGCGGCGTCGTGGTATTGCGATGGTGGTTCGATTAATATCGTGATCACCATCCCAATCACGAGATCCGTTCGAGAGACGTTCGATTGATCTTTTGAAGGTTCTACAAATTCGAGGTATTTATATCCTATACACAATCTATATTTATTTTTTTCGAAAATTATTTATAAATACTTTCGCTGTATGTGACTCGATTAATTCCAACAGGGTCAGATAATACTCTTATTGAATTAGTTATACTATAATTCTAGATATTATTCGATTATTTGAAAAAAAAAAAAAGTAATAGGAGATGACTCTTGTTTGTCATCATTCATGCAATTATTTAGGACACATTTGATGAGACCTTTTAAACCATTCACCCTTGAATTATTTGGACTGAACAAACATTATCGGCTACGCTTTTACAAAGAAATGTTTCCTTATGCTTGGGTCTTTCCACTTGGATACTTGAATGTTTCCTGCTGGACTTTTTTCCTTGAAGATAGCCCTGCGGATCTTCCATGCTCAAAAGGGAGATCGGACTAGACCCTAAGGGAATAAACATAGTTTTAAGACCTAGGCCTAATTACCAACCTCTCATACGTCCAGTGACAGTGATACTACCAGACACTTTTAAGTAAAATCTTAAATTTTGGATTTTGAAAAATAAAAAAATATATACTAAAAATACTTTTAGTTGTGAAAAACGTTTTTTATTTTTTTATTTCTAATTTTTTTATATTTTCTATCTCTAAAAAAAATAAAAAATTAAAAAAATATATTCAAAAAATACGTATTTTTCTATTTTTAATTTTCTCTAACAAAATTTGAAAATTTTAAAAAATACGGATTTATTTATAATAAAAAATAGTAGAAAATACTCATAAAGCTGCTTTCTATTTCTTTTCATAACTTAGAAAATTGTATTTTTAAATTTTTATTTTCTAAAAATTAAAAATCGAAGTATTTGAATACAATTTCATCTTCTTAGAAAACGTTTTCTAAAAAATACACTTATTTTTCACAACTAAACACAAGTTAATTTTTAAATTAGATCTTACAGTGTTCGAATTGAATTAATTCGTTAACTCAGATACCAGTTGGTCAAAAAAGGAGGACCCGGCCTAATTAAGGGTAAGAATTAATGCGGATACTAAGCTTGAGCTTCATCAAATAAGATTTATATCTAAACCCTCTTCTTACCATGGCTGATCTAATGTTGCATTGCACTCGAATTGTTAACTCAATATAAATCTTGTTTATGTATTATTAACTTTTTTTATAAAGTAATGTTATTGATTTCGCGATAAGTAAACCCCTTTATCATTTTCTTTTCTCTCTGACTCTCCCGACATGGCCAGCCTTCCTTTTCCTGGCCCTCTCTTCTCTCTAGTCATCCTTACTTTATTTGTGTGATTACTCCATACAATGTAAAGTAAACTGTATGACCTTTAGCATTAGCTTTTTCGATTCCCAAATGAATAGTCTAATGATCACAATCTCTCTCTCTCAATTTTGAGATCTAAGATTCAAGTCATTATATAACAAAAAAAAAAAAACATTAGCATTTTCCCAAGGTTATCACATTTTTAGCACATGCATGACGTGTGCTATGGGTCTATTGGTTTAGAAGGATGTCATTGTGGGCATATATCCTACTTTCCTCCTTTCTTGCTTGCTCTTTTCTTTTCATTTTGTCATCCAACAATAAATTTTTAGTTGACCCAGTAGTTGAACACTTGTATATTTGAAATTTTATATACGGAGAAAACATATACAGAAAAATATTTATCCCATAAGGGTTCAACATGATTCAGACTGAATTTAATCGAATTCAATATATTTAAAAAAAAAAAAAGATAAAGATTAATGTTGTTTTATTTTCCAACCCATGATTAAACGTTGTATATTAATAAACGCTCTAAGAGAACATTTGAACACAATTAGGTTGTTGTAAAGACTGCAAACATGCTAGGGTAAGCCAAGTAATATTGTGAATCGTTTAATGGTATTCAATTTTTATTTAAATTAAACTAAATAATTTGATACTCAGATGCAATTCATTTAAAATGCAGTTTAAATTCAAGAGATTCAAAACGAACTCTAATCATTTTAGTATCAAATTATCTTATTATCAAAATTCGTTTCATTTTTTATTTTTTCTAATTTTTTCTCAAAAATATTTTCCTATGATTTTTTTTTGATTTTTCACAAATTTGGGATGGTCAAAATTTTTCTAAAAATATAATTTATTATTACTAAAAAAAATATGAAGTTTTTTACTCTTACTTGATCAGACTCTCCCCAGATTTTTTTTTCTCTTCCAAAAATATTCTCCCAAATTTAAATAGATTTCATTAAATAAATAAAATATTTACTTTTCTTTTTTTTTTCCCCATAAATTTTTGAAAAACAAACACTTGTAAAATATACATCGAATATGCCTATGGCTGATCTGAAAAGGTATTTTATTTTGTGGGTGTAGGTGAACCCTAAGCTGCCGACAGAGTTATAGTCTCCATCCATTGGGAGTCAAACCCTTTGTTTAAATATTAATTTTAGCTTATCAGAAATAAATATTAATTTTTAATGTTATAAAATAAGTGAAAATCAGGTCTATATTGTTGCTCTCCTCTTTAGCAACATGCCACGTTGTTTGTCCAGCCCGGCACTGCACCCCCTCGCTCTGCCCACAACGATGTCATTAATGACTCTCTCTCTCTCTCTCTCTCTCACCGGAATATAAATCCAAAGCCATTAAACTATTCTCGTTACGTGTTATTAATCGATATTTAAAATTATATTTTAATTAATTTAATTTAATTTATTATCAAATACCTTTTTTAAAAATATTTTTTAACATATATATTTTTTTAATTTTAAATTTTAAAATCGAGTGATAATTAAATAATTTAACATTTTTTATAGTAAACAATTTGATGGTATCCTATTTAATAGATCTCTAAAATTATACATGGTTGTCTGATAAGAAAAATAATCATTATCAAAGTTAAATCTTTTTATATTTTTTGAAGAAGTCTAAACCTTTCAGAAGTTTCTAATTATAATTCTAACAATTTTAAAAGATTTCAAATAAAAGGAAACTAAAATTTTCTACACTCTTAACAAAGCTATAAATATAGAATGTAGGCAATTCTCAAAGGGGGCTCAGTTTTTGACACACAAAAGAGAGACGATTCTATATATCGTTCAGAGGGGGGTTCTATAACCAATTCTATACATCGTTCAGAGGGGGATTCTATACTCAGTTTTATACATCGTTCAGATAAGGGTTCTATACCCAGTTTTGAGGGGAATTATATATCCAATCTTATATGTCATTTAGAGGGGAGTTTCATACCCATTTACATACATCGACAGAGGTAGACTTTCATGCTCAATCTCATGCGACAGAGGTATGATATTTAAAACTACAATCAGTTTTTATTTTATCGCTTATATTGATTTGAGCGTCGGAGTCTCCCCGTCGGACCAGTCCCGGTAGGGTTTTTTATAGATTTTTCATCCGTGAAAAATCGTAGAGTACCACCGTTATCAGTTTCCCACTCAAGTCGGAAGAGCAGGTATTTATGGGACGAAAATCGACTCAAACATAATCATTTATTAATTCTCTCTCAATTAATATTTAAAATTATATTTTAATAAATGCCATATGATTTGTTATCATATTTTTCTTAAAAGAAGCTCTTCAAATTTATTTATTTATTATTTTTTTAATTAAAACCTGAATTTTAATCAAAGATTCAACAATTCTTCAACTTTTTCATTAGTCTCTCTCATCGTTATCCCGAGAAGAAGGGCAGTTGGCGGTCGAAATGTCGGGACTTAACACCATTACCATATCGAATCGACAATTATAGGAAATATGAGGTCTGAAAGAAATAATCTGGTGTGGCTACGGAATATGGTATTCTTCGAAGGTCATGCTTGAAAAATTTTATCTATCCTCGTTTGTATCTTATTTTTGACAATAATTTTTCTCACTAGAATAAGAAATTTGAACAAAAATAATAAAATTTTACTAGTATAAACTTTATTTGTATAGAAATAAAAATTATTATTATATTTATTAATATATTTTTAGTAACAAGACATTTTTACTATATTCACATAATATTTACTATTTTAATAACACAATATTTATTGTATACCACATGTTCTTTTTGACACATTATTTTGATATTTCTTTTTTTTTTTTTAAGATTTTTATTCAAAATAGATTTCATTTGTATATATAAGTATAATATAATAATTAAAAAATAATTAGGTAAAAATAATAACTATAATCGAACTTAGAATTAGACTTCTCCGGTTCAAGTTAAAATAATGGATTTTTAAATAAATTAGTTTAACTATAAAATAACTTAATTTACATATATAAATTTAATATAAATGAAATAGCTTTATGAGATTTTAATTTTATAGTATTTAAGAACTGCTTAATCTGAAAATTAAGGACCATGCAATTGAGGTCTACGTAGAAATATTATAGCGCGACTCAGGCTATCATAATCTCCCAAGTCATGCTTTATTCACTGCATCATTCCATCAAACTGCCTTGCGTTTTGCATCCTTCGTTCCATTCTTCTTCTTCCTTCTCTCTTCGAGTTATCCCCCAAGACCCTCGCCGGTAAAATGACGTCATACGGTACAATCCCGACGGCATCACCGGGAACGACGAATCTCGAGTTCATCTCCCGCGGAAAAGAACGGTTGAGATCCACTCTCGGCACTCGCCGTCCATGGAAAGAGATGTTCAATTTCCGATCATTCAACCTCCCATCAAACTTCTCCGACGCGACCGGACGGATCAGATCGAATCTCGCTCACTTCCGCATGAACTACGCCATAATCGTTCTCGTAATCCTCTTTCTCAGCCTTCTATGGCACCCGATCTCCCTCATCGTCTTCGTAGTCATGATGGTGGCGTGGCTTTTCCTCTACTTCCTTAGGGACGAGCCTCTGGCGATTCTCGGCCGTACGATTAACGATCTCGTGGTGTTGATTGTGCTTTCGGTTTTGACGATTGTGTTCTTGCTTCTTACTGGTGTGACGTGGAATATTGTGGGCTCGGTTCTGATTGGTGCGGCTCTTGTGGTGGCCCATGCGGCGGTGAGGAGAACGGATGATTTGTTCGCCGATGAGGAGGCTGCCCGTGCCGGACTTCTCGCCGGAACTTCGTCGTCTCCGTCGTAGTAGGGTTTGGTTTTTATGCAATTGTGTGTCCGTGTGGGGAACTTGGAACGGGCGGGGGGCAGATTGATTGTCTGTATAATTATTTTTGTAATATTTCCAAATTTCCAAGCTTTATTTTTCAACTTCATTTCCCTTTTTTTTTTGGTCTTCACCAATATGAATTTGCAGTGTTTGACTTTTGCGTTTTGACCCCCTTTTTTTTTTTTTTTTCTTTTCCCCCCCTCTTTTCGTGACATCTTGCATAGCAATTTAAACATTTTCCCTCCCAAAATTAACCTAATGGAAGTTGAGCTCACCCATTTGCTACTACATTTTTTTGCCCTAATCTTCAGCGATGAGCAAAATCAAGATCATGCACAAACATCATTAACCTAATGTTCATTAACTCAATTTTTTTTGTATCAACACTTTGTTAATTTAGTGACAAAAACACTAAATTTATTTAATTAAATTTTTTGATTTGAGATTTGAAAATGAAAAAAAAGAGACGTTGGAAAATATGTTTGAGAGTTTTTGAGATAAAATAAAAAACTAGTTAGGAGAAAAAATAAATTTTCTCTTCGTTTTGTCTGGAAGTTTTATAAAAAATAAAAAGAAATGCGATTCATTAGGCATAAAAAATTTTACTTTTAACTTTTAAAGAGTAAATTTGGTATATTTATGAAATAATTTTTTTTTCTCTTATTTTCTTTCCACTTTTGTAAAGAAAAAATTTAAAATTAAAAATCACTTTATTTTATTTTTTTTCTTCCCACGTAAAACTCTGAAACGAAAGAAAATAAATAATTTTTTCTCATAATTTTTTCTTTTCTTTTTAAATTTTTCCATCCAAATATGTTATTAATGGATCTGATAATTAATTCGAATTAGATTAATCAAGATGAATAAATAGATTATTAAATACTAGCCGATCAAAAAAATAATAATAATTCAATTTTTTTTTGCCCACAAGTCACGGTCTCAAGAGCCTAGTGCTGTACTCCTTTTCCATCTCATGTCTCTTGCTAGCTTCTGCAATTACAATATGAACATATGGGCGCAAAGAGCAAGATCATGGACCAAGGATCTAGACACTATATGCTTAGAATAATTCTTGGAAATTAATCTTGATTCCTTACTCCTATGCTTTTCCTATGTTATTCTCTTTCTTAAAAAAAAAAAATCAAATTTTATTTCTTATTTTAGTTAAACAAATATGCTAATTGGGAATTATTTGGAAAAATCGAGATAATAATTTCTTTAATCAATTTTTGAAAGATAAATAATATCCTTTTCACAAACTCAACACCCAAATTGATAAAAGGAATGCTTTATTTACATACTACTCTTATTAATTTAGACAAATCCTAATATATTCCTGTAACAATGTCAGCATAATCAAAGTTAGCTTCAATTAGGTTTACAATAAAAAATATTATAACTTTAGGATATCGATCTATTCAACCATTTTGAATTAACAATTGCTCTATCCATACTTAGTCACAATGTGTGTTAGATTGTTAAACATGTTTGTAAAAAAATAATTTGTTCGATATATTTTAATGTTTATCAGATCCACTCTGCAAAATTTTATAAGAATTTTAAGGAAGGATTATCAAATTTTTATAAAATTATTAGTTATTAGACACTAATTGTGAACCTTTACTTTTAATAAAACTATTTTATTTTTGAATTTTATATCAATTTTTTTAGACATAATATGGTTAAAAATTTTGTATTTTTGTTATTATAAAAATATTCTAAAAAATAAAACTGTAATTAAATTTTGAAAAACTTTTCTCTTTTTTATTTTATCGTAAATAATTTTTTTTAACTCTCATAAATCTCAAAATTTTGAAAAATAATTAATATATTTTGAACATTAATTGATTTTTTTTTGAAAAAAGAAAATTAATTAAGGATAATTTGGTCATTTTATTTTAATCTGCCTGTATTTTTGTCGATGTCCTCAAATTCATACTCGCGGCGGTTGAAGTCGCCGGGAATCTGAGATTCTGAGTGGGGGAAAAACCCTAAAAAGGTGGGGAACGGAAGAATTGGGAATCAAAAGTTAGCAATGGCGTACGATCCGTACTACATAGGAGGGGGTCCAACAATTCAACACCAACACCATAACTACGACACGGGCATTGACACTCTCTTCATCTCAGGTCTTCCCGACGATGTCAAGCCTCGTGAGATTCACAATCTCTTTCGTCGCCGTCCTGGTTTTGATAGTTGTCAACTTAAGTACACTGGTCGCGGCAATCAGGCAACCTTCCCTCTCTCTCTATCTCTCTCATCTTTTGTTGATATGACATTGTGCTTGATTGCTAATTAGGGTTTATCCGTATTTCGAATTTCTAGCTTCTCCTTTCTCTTTTTTCATGGTTGAATCTTGTTTGCCAACCAAGGTTTATCTGAAGTTGAATTTCTATTTTTCGCCTCCCCACTCTCAGCGTTTGTTAGAGAGAGAGAGAGAGAATTGCTTTGTGGGTTTTAATTTTTTTTGTGCATTATTGAGTCCAAGACCCTGTATTTGGTTTTATAATGGTTTTTCTGTGCATCATCAAATAGATAGTCATTTGTATTGTTTTAACCCTTGTTCATTAAACTATGGTAAATTGAGAAACAGAGTTTATATGAACTTGAATTGCCAGTTCCATATCCCTCCCAGGGCATTCGATTTTGTCTCTGTTAAAAACTTTGAGGTTTGATTTCAAGGATGTCAAATATAGAGAGAAGATATGAATTTCACTGTAGGTTTTTAATAGAGTGATGCTCTTTTAAGATTATTTATGTTTTAATTCACATGTTTCTATTGGACACAATAGAGGACAAAAGGGCATAATTGAAAAAATTAACACCATTTGAAATTTTATGTCCGCATTTTGCATCCTGATGTACTCTCAGATGGCTTTTCTATTGTTTTATCATTGCAACTGCCTAGAAGATAGCCCACTTTGGCTGTGTAAATGGTTCTATTTATTATTGTTTTATCATTCTTTTCTACTCCTAATCCTTGTTGTTTCTCTTCTCTACGTCACTGTAGTTTTAATCAATTGATGCTCTTGTTATATCAATTGCATCAATTCCAGTATGCTCAATTTCTAACTGGGTTTACCGAAGCATGAATTGATAATTCTCCATTTCAATTTTAGAATCTATGTTTACATGGATTAGCATTTGGGGTTCCTAACTGAAAATCTGTTGAATTTGTAATATTAAACTCCCCCTACTGGGGGGGGTGAGGCATAGGAAAGAGAGAGCAAGGCAGCGACTCTGGAATTTGGTGTCATGGATGCCAAGTGCATGTTGTTCGATGTGTTAAATCTCCCAGTACAACCATTATGTTCCTGGGCTGTAAGCCTTTGGAATTTGTCCACAAGATGCTCAATTCAATCAGTATCAATTACATTAGCCTTACATGAGATGCATGAGAAGTTATCCTTAAATGTGAAACTTCGGAAGACACAGAAAGCAAATGAAGAAAGTTTTAGACCTTTTTTTTGGGGAGCCTGAACCTTTTGATGTGCTGATATTAAATTAGCACCTAATTAAAGTCCAAGCAAATAAAATTTTGCAGACTAATTTTAGAATTCTCGCACTCAAATTGCAAAGGAAGCTGTGGGAATTGATTAAATACATCCTCTTCTCTTCAATTGCAGAAATCTGATTTAATTAAACTTTATGGTCTCAGACTTTATCAGCAGCATGAAGATTTTTTTTTTTTTTTTAATAATTTCTGAACAAGATAAATTTAAATTAATGTAAATATGAGTGCGTGTGCATGTCGTAACCCTATTAATCGTGATATAAAATATGGGTTTCTGAAGCTAACAGTGAGAAGGATGAGGGGACTATCTGCGAATTTTATACCATGGGCTACCCCAATCATGCAAACTACATGCAAGCTATGAGAAGGCCTTTTCTACTAGCTGTCAAAAGAGTCTTACTGACCGAGTATGCATAACACAATTTGCCTAAATCATAGTGTAGATTGGTACTAAATGCTTGTTTTTTTCTTAGTTTTATATTACATGTCCTTTTTATTCCCTTTCTTTCTTAGACTGCAAAGGATTTTGCAAATTTGTGGGAAATGTTGTGCATGAATAGATTGCATTACGTTTTGCTGAAATATTTTTAAGAATGTGAATGGGTTCTATTTTCTTTACTTTTCAGCATTATTAGGAGTCTTGGTTCAACCAAATAAGACTAAATGGTGGTCCTCATCGTTTGCAGGTTGTTGCATTTGCTACCTTCTTCAACCATCAATCTGCTATTGCAGCACTCCATTCATTAAATGTAAGCTTTTCCAAACCTTTGTCTGAAATTAGTTTGCCCTCTTGTTACTTGTATCCAATATTATTCTACATAAGAGACCTCAAAATTGTCTGAAAACAGTTTGAGATGTGTGATGTAATAATCTTCTGCCTGGTATTGTTGTCCCAATCTTGCCAAATAGATCAAGTCCCAACAATTTGATACACAGAAATGGGCTAAAACATGTTATTAACAAACAAACAAAGCTCCATCAATAACCTCACCTCTTCATGTGGGTTTTCTTTCTTTCACTGCATTCTGTATAAATTGTTGGTTATTAGTTTCGGCCGAATTCTTCACATCCAAAAAAATCTAATAAAATTTTAATTTGTTATATTATTAATTCTCCTCTCTTCAATCTCTCGTGCTATCTCTCTCAACATCTCTCTCTTTTTCTCTCTACCACCACTGTGTTTATTCTCTGTCCCACTTGGATCTATATTCCTCTATTCCTCTACTCTCTTTCTCTATAATCTCTCATTTGGATGATTTTTCTTCCTTTAGTCCACGTTCAAAGATCCCATTACTAGATTTTAGGCGTGGGTTCTGTAGATTTATGTTTTGGGATGTGATTCACCAAATCTATGTGATTTTCAAGGTTAAAACCTTAACTTTCTTTTATTTCTCAGTTTTATTTTCAAGGTTACATTGGAGCTGTAACCAATATAAAAATTTGCGGGAGTTTGAGCGATAGCTTCCCTATTAACATTGGGCTCCGTCAATATTCGATATTAAATTCCATCTTATTTGCAATAGTGATAGACGAAATCACAAAAAACATGCAAAATGAAATACCATAGTGTATGTTTTTTGCAGATGATATAGTGTTAGTTGATAAATTAAAGAGGGTATTAATATTAAATTAGAGTTATGAAGGGTCACACCGGAATTCAAAGGATTTAGATTGAGTAGGTCAAAAACTGAGTATATGAGAACTAGGTTTAGCGACAATCATCAGAATGATGAAGAAATGATTAGGTTAGATGGCAAAATATATCAAAAAGTGAACGTTTTAGATATTTTGGTTTCATCATTCAAAATGATGGTAATATAGATGGAAATATTAATCATAGAATTCAAGCAAGTTAGATAAAATGGAGAAGAACATCCGAAATTCTTTGCAATCGTACGATACCACTGTATTTATAGAATTGCAGTAAAACCTGCACTATTGTATGACATTGAATATTGATCTATTAAACAATGATAAGAACAAAAAATGAGTGTAGCAGAAATGAGGATATTTAAGTGGATGTGTGGCAAAATTAGAAGAGATAGAATTAGAAACGAAGAGATTCGTAATAAGTTGTGAGTTAGTTCAATTGTGCATAAAATGCGAAAGTGTCGTGTGAGGTGATTTGGGTATGTACAAAGAAAACTTAAAGACGCACTAATTAAGAGAACTGAGAACTTAAAATATAAGAAATTTAGTAAAACATAGAGATAGACTGCTAAAAATTTAGATACAAGTTATCTATAAAGATATGATAGTTAAGAATTTAGATGAAAAGATGACATTGGATGGGAATGAGTGGTGTAGGAGAATCCGCACAAATTAAACCGGCATTTTTTTTTTCTTTTCTTAATCTTCCTCATATGTCGCTCAAATGGCTGGCCCTAATTGTTGGGATTAAAATTCAGATTGTTGTTGTTGGTTGTCTAGGAAGTGCAGATACTTCAAAACCCTCAAAGTATCAGACATGTGTATGGACATGAATAGGGCTGGATACACATCAGATATGTATGTGATACACCTAGCATCTCCAATTATTTTATTATTTTTAAGCTGCATTACATGTGGTTAGATACGGTTAGGGGCTAAATTTGAAAATTCCTTTCAAGGAAAATAGGGGTAAAGCGTAATAATTAAAACTTATGTGTCATGTGTTATGTCAACTCTGAATGTAGAGATTTCATATTTTGGCATTGCTTTATCACAATGGAGATATGGAACTATCTTTTTGGTACGTATGACAATATTTGGTGTATTGTGGGAAAATTTCTGATTTGTGGTAAGGAAGATGTCCGTTTGTTGTGGAAATGTGCACTTTTAGGCATCTCATGGTGCATTTGCAGATAGCAGAGTGCCAGAATTTTTCGTGATGGGTCTTCTTTTTTATGGAATAAAATTGTTTTTTATACTTCCTTCTTACCTCATACCTTGGGAATTTATAAAAATTATAATTTAAAAGTTTTAAAGCAGGATTAGAGAGTTTTTTTGTGTATTAGTCTTTTTGCTCTGTTTGTTTTGTGCTTTCTTAGCTATGAGGTTTTTCTAATCCTTGGGAGTTTTTGTACTTTCTCTAATACATCCAATATATATATATATATATATATATATATATATATATATATATATATATATATATATGAGAAAAATTGCGTGAGCAAGGGTTTTGGCACAAACGGTCATTCAAATAACTTGGACATTGTTGCCTATATTTTTGAAGGTCTAGGATTCTAGGTTTTAAATTCATATGATAATGTGACCTACTAGATTAAAGTTTTTTTTTTTTTTTTCCTATTTTTTTTCCCTCTTATGTCTTGTTCAGGGTGTGAAATTTGACCCCCAGACTGGAGCCACTTTGCACATTGAATTGGCAAGGTCAAATTCAAGGAGGAAAAGGGGACCTGGTAAGGGCAAAATAATTAGTAAGACGTCCAAATGGAATAACAACAATTGGAAGTTCCGGACTAAATTATTACCTGTTTTAGTTTGGTGTTTTCAGTTTGCTGTTTTGAAATCTGTTGACAATGTTTACTTGTGCACAGCTGGTGGAGCCTATGTTGTCATTGATAAGAGGCAAAAAACAAGAACTGATGGCCGAGAAACATCAAGTGATGATGGTAAATGCTGTCCCCCTCATGATGTTTTTCTTGTCTAAAAGAGGACCAGTACCATGTATCCCAACTCAAAATTTGCTATTTTGTCATAGCTACTGTACATCAAAAGAATCTTGGAAGATTTGTTTGTTGAGAAACACAAGGGCACTATCTTTTCCACAGTAGTTGTGATGAACTTGTGAAATTAAATCAACGATATGAAGCATTTTCTTATAAAAAAGAAAGTGAATTGTGTACCACTTATCCTTATGGTTTTTGTTTGAATCATGATATGATTTGCTACTTGGTGTGTCTACCGAGTGTCTCCGCAGCAGTATCCATCACTTTACTGCATTCTTGCCATAGATATTTTCACTTGACAGACACTATCACCTGATATATTTTACAACTCACTTGCACATATTTTGCAAATTTTGCATGTTCAGGAGATGAAGACCACAATGAGCAATATGAGAATGATGATGAATCCAGCAAAAAGGGTGATATAGCACATCAAGCGAGGTTGTGGGCATTACCTCACACAATAATTTGTCTAAACGGAATCTTAAGTTTTGTCAATTTTGCTATATATATTTGTAGCCAACTTATAGAGCTCGTAAAAATTGTTGATTTGTGTTACTGTGCAGTGGTGACACAGCTGGGTATCCTGATGGTGCTGGAGTTGCAACTAACGTAAGTTCTCTGCTGGTCAACATTATTGATATGTTCTCAGTATCTTTAGCACATAAAAATCTTTTCATTATTAATGGCTTATGTGAGGAGCAATGATTGGTCATCTCAGAATCTTCCGAGCCCCTGGCTAGTACATTTACTGTCCAGGTATGTATAGGAGCTGAAGTACTTGCTCAGTTATATTTAGTTAGAGGAGGTCCTCACTGGTGCAATTTGTGGTTTGAGAGAAAAGATGACTTGTTGAACTCCATGGGGATATATTCTGAATTAAAAGCAAACTTTTTTCTTTGATTACTTGTGGTACCAATGATTTTATTAAGCTGGGTATGGGAGTGGAAATTTTTTCTCTTGGTTTGTATAGTATGAGGGAAGTCTGCATGAGTTCAGGTTTTTTATTTTCCAAGTGGTGTGAAAGGCTCTTGTAGAACTTTGCAAAGAAAATGGTAAGTGAATTAAATGTAGTACTTAAGTCTGTAGAGTTAGAAGTATCTAGGTGGGTACGGGAGCTGAAACTTTTTGCTCTTTCTCTCTCTCTCTCTCTCTCTCTTTATATATATATATATATATAAGCCTTCATGAATTCAATTTACTATATTTCCTCAGTACTATGAGGGCATTGCAGAAATTTGGGAAGAAATTAGTAGAACACGAAATTTTGACGTGAGTTAGAAGTTGTTACTCTGCTACTACCAAGTAACAAAAAAGTCGCTTTGCAATGGATACTACTTCGTGAGAGCTAGTAATCTTCCTCTTAATTGTTTAGACCTTTTTATAGGAGATATGGAAATCCTTTGGTTCATGCTATCTTTCTATAGTAAATCATACCGCTTACTTTGTACTCCCTCCCCCTCATTTTAAATGATGAAGTTACCCTAATGCATATTAAAAAAAGCATTATTTTCTTTGACTTTGTTCACTAAAAGCTATTTGCTTTGACATTTTAGGGACAATAGTGAAATCATGTGTTTATTATATTGATTAAATAAACAATTGACACTCCTTTTAGGATAAGAAAAGGTTAAAAAAAAAATGGTCACAAAAATAGGAGAGAGGGAGTACTATTTGAATACTTCTAAATATCAACCATTGGCACTCATCTTGGGACATGAAAAAGTAAGGGCGTACCCGGTGCCGAAACTCCCACGTTGTGGGCTCTGGACATGAAAAAGTAAAAATAATATTAATAATAATCACTTAAATAGGAGAGGAGTACTATTTAGATACTTCTAAATGTCTGAATAACAGTTATTCAATTGGCTGTTTCTGCAGGAGCAGACAGAAAAGACCATTGATGGAGAGGATCATGCATGTTCGACTTTGTTCATTGCAAACGTGGGTCCTAATTGCAGTGAAGATGAACTGAAGCAAGTTCTGTCTCAGTAAGTTCTATCTCCAGGTTCAATTTTATGGTAAACACCTTACTTATTGGTTAATCCTCTTATTCAACATTGATTGATGAATTTCTTGCACTTTTATTTCCAGATATCCTGGATTCAATATGCTGAAGTTGCGTGCCAGAAGTGGCATGCCAGTTGCATTTGCCGACTTTGAGGTAATTAATGTTTGTCATATTGGAAATTCTGCAATTATATACACCAATGATTTTATAAATGAGCCATGCCTGCGTTAAATATCAATGTCAGGCATATCTTTTAACATGACATGATATGACATTTTGTATACACAATAGCCTTTTTTTTTTGGTTTTTGTTTTTGTTTTTTCCCCCTTCTTCCTCCAAAATGCCAACTCTTCTCTTGAGAGAATGTGAGATTGACCCCTTTCTATTATAGGGGCAATTTTCCATGTTTCAAAGAAAGACAGACTCTCCTGATAGCTATTGCAAATCAAAAGATAGGCTCTTATTGTTCACTCAAAGTTCTTTCTGAAACAGATTAGAATTCCCCTACTAACCTAACCCACCCAACACCGGAGAAGAAACTAGTTGGCTTCCTAACAATAAGAGGATAGGAACATCTTAGAACTAACTCGAATTTTGTTTTGTTTTTGTTTTAAATCTCTATCATGTCAAGGTCGTTCAATTGAGTCATATTGTGTCTTTTGTCCCATGTCATGTGTCTGTCAATTGTACCCATGGTTCATATGCAACCATTTCCAATTGTCCAAAGTAAAATCCATAAGTAGCAAGCAGATTTTTTTTTATACCCCCAATGATTTTGAACTGTTTTCTGTTTGTTTTTGTTGCTTTGGCTTAGATTTTCATATTTTCAAGAGTAAGGGAGCATTTGTTTCCTTTTCTCAAAGGTGCTTTACTATTTTGTCTTATTCCAAAAATAACATTTGTCAATTAAAAAAATTATCAAAAAGCTGTTTTTCCGTAATAAATTAAAATTTCCTTATGAAATGCTTTAAAATTATTTATTAATCCACAGTTGTTTTTGTCGGAAAGTTGAGAATTCACACAAAAGAAAGGGTCTATAAGCACTTCTTATAAGTGCATCCAAACAATCCCTAAACCATTATTGCAAACCTGTCTCAAGCAGCTGCTGGTGTCTGCCATAATTTTGGTTCTCCCCACGTGACAAATTTATATCTGGATCAGAATAAAGGGACAAAATCTGGGCTTTTGTTCTTGAAAGCATTTGCTGCTGAGATTATCTTGAACTTTTTCAAGATGGGGTTATGACAAAACATAATGGCTGATGTCTACAATTCTTGCTTCAGAAAGTTGAACAGGCCACTGACGCCATGCAGTCTCTTCAAGGAAGCTTATTGCCATCATCAGATCGTGGCGGCATGAACATCGAGTATGATTGATTTTATTTGTTATTTATTTACTTTTTTTATCTTCAAATCATTAGCACTCAAAACTAAAATGCTCAAACCCTCAGCTAACAGATGGTTCTGTTCAGGTATGCAAGGTCAAAAATGAGGAACCGATGACTGTTGGAAGAAGGAAAAGGAGCAGAGTACCCTATTTTTCACCTGGGTTTTCCTCATAACCACTCTTGCACCTGCCCAGGAGGTAGGTTTGAATTATAGTTGTATGTTTTATTGGTTTGTAGAATATCTAATGGTTGCATGCATTGCTTATTTTTACAATATCTATTGCTAGACTTTAGACCTTAGTGACAATGTAAACCTATGACAACTAAATGTTGTTGATGTATTTTCCTCAAAAATACATGTTGTCGATGTTTTCAAGATTTCTTCGTATGTCTCGTGTTAAGCTTAGCTTGCACTAGTCAAAAGTACAATAAACTAATCTAGAGATTCTATGCTTCGTGATTGGCCGGATGCTGCAATGCCATTGTCTCAACGTTCTTTTAGTACTTCCGTATTTGTAGGAACATTGCAAGGGATTTATCCATAAGAGTAAGGCTTGGTTTCTGCATGTGGAGGCCAGAAATCTTGATGGACCTGGATTTTGTTCTTTTGTTTTGTTTTGTTTTGTTTTTTTGTTTTTCTTTTTTTCAGTGATTCAATTAATCTAATTTGAGTACTATAAAGTCCAATTTAGAGTCCAGGATATAGGTGGATTTTGTTAATATTATTCTCTATGTTTATGACCACGTAGACGATGTTTTGAATGCAGTTTTCTATGTCAATGAGTTATGACTCAATTGACTCTGTCCCCTTTCTCGTTGTAAAGATTTTGAGTTCAAGCCTTCCGGTATTCAAAAAAAAAGTTGTGTTCTATTGAATGTGCGGTTAGCCTATTTCTATGGAACACCAAATCGGTTGGGTCTTAAATGAAAAGGATCTAAGTTCGGCTGAAAAGTTAAGCCCATTCGTATCTTTTGATTGTAGAACACATTGAACGGGTTTGGTTTTCCTTTTCTTTTTTTCCCTTAACCGATCAGTATTTAGATTATCCAATTAATTCGATTCAAGCACTAAAGAGTCTAATTTAAGGGGGTTGACTTTCTTGATATCTATTGTTTTTTTATTAATAAGAGTCAAATTCAAGATTTTTAGTTAAGAGAGTTTAGTGTCCTACTAAACTCACTTGATGGTGGCGGCGGGGAAGGAAGGAAAATAGCATGCTGCCTTTGTAGTAGTTTGGGCCTAACTGAGATTATAGGCCTGTTGGCTTCTCAGCAGTGCGGCCTAAGACAATCTGGGCCTGTTCAGCGGTGTTTGGACTTGAGCTTCAGGGTTCTGACCATCCGGTCCTACTAAAATACATATTGGAAGCATCTACAGCTGCATTTTGCAAGAAACATTTTGGATTGTTGACGGGGGGTAGGTTTATTGTCAAAACCCCCCCCCTAAAAAAAAAATTTTTTTAATAAAAATTTTAAAAAAAAAAAAAAAGGAAAAAAAAAAGAAAGATGGAAAAAGAATAATGGGGACCAAAAAAAAAAAAAAAAACAACACACAGGGGGGGGGGTTGCGAACCCAAGTTGTTCACAGTGAGGCCCAATTGAATCTAGGGGTACAAGTGGTTTTAGTTTAACCGATAACCCGAACCGAATCAAATCGACATTTTCTGTTTGATCCGTTTTTTTTTTTTTTTAAATAAATTCGATTCAAACCGAATCAAATCAAAATTATTTCGCTTTGGTTTCAATTTGCTTTTTTTAAAATCGGTTCAGTTCAGTTTGAACCGAATTAATATTATTTTAATTACTTTTTATATTAAAAATCTAATTTAATTATTTTTTTCTTATATTTTTATGAAATCCAAGTTATAGATTAAATTATATTATTTTAAAAAAATATTATTCATAAGAATATTTTCTTCAAAATTATTCTTGATATGATTTAAATAAAAAAATATTACTTTAAATTCTAAACCAATTTAAAATTATTTTGAGTTAAACTCTAAATAGTTTTAAAAATATTATATTTGGATAAAAGAAAAAGAGACTTATATACCTTCTACACATTAGTGATAAATGACATCTCCTTATACAAAATAAATAAATAAATAAATTAGTGACAAATAAAAAAAAATCGATTTAAACCAAACCAAACCAAACCAAACTAAATAGAATCAAATTTTTTCGATTTGATTTGATTTAAACCAATTTTTAATTTAAATTCTTTTAAAATTTGTTTAGTCACTAAACCGATTGATTGACACCCCTGATTGCATCAACCCAGATGGCCCACCACACGTTCCCCCAACCTTGAGTGTTTATGTTGACTCAAACAAAATTTGAAGAAGAAATGTAATAAAAAAAAAAAAAAAAAATTGAAGCAAGTCCCCAAAAGGACAATTAGTGATTAAAACCCTATTTCCCTAATTATTCTAATTATAAACAATTCTAATAAAATCAACCTCGTTTCAGCAAAATAGCACTACTCAGATCTTGACATAAGCTGTCATTTGACCAAAATCTAATTACTCGTGGAGACTTGCTTCTTGAATTGAAAACAAAGAATATTAATATGAAGTCTATATCAAAAGACTAGAGATTGGCATTCACCTACCCATCTTACTCAAATTTTTACCCACTGCTACTATCATATCCCACATCTTCCCCCGCTTCTCCTATGCAAAAGAAGAAAATCTACAAATATTTGAACACAAAAAAAAGGACAAATACATTTTCTGACCCTTCATACTGGAATTTACGATCAAGTGAGCTCCTTACAGGTCATGCTCGGATGAAATTCTCCTGCCCTTTTCCCTTTCCCAGAAGGCAGAGAGTTTTCCACTTGACAAGTCTGATGCACTGTTGAAGACTGAACTACTATAATTCTGATGTTGCTGCTCTGTCCAAATCCGACCACTTCGATTTCCCACATCATACCTGGATCCGGGTGTTGACATGTAATTTGAGTCCATGACCATGTCACCCTCTAATATTCGTACAACCTAATCCAGTAAAATTTAAATTAACAATAATAATAATAATAACCTGATCAGAACATCAAAAACCATGCAGAACAAACAGGGTAGAGTACAAAATTTTAAAGGCAAGCGCAATATCTTCAAGTATAAATAGACTCGAATCTCATCATCCTCAAACAAATTGGCAACCCAAAATCTACTTAAGTGCAATAAATTTCAACTGAAAGACCACAATTAGAAATGCTTATCATGATTCAGGAAATCTCAACCGCAACCATAATAGGGTTACCCACATGCCTAAAATTTAATCCCGCAGGATTTCTGGTCTATGTTCCAACCAACTTGATATGCAACCAGAGCTAAGCTGAGAGCTTCAATAACATCTCCATTTTTTTCCCCCTCCCAGAAACTTAGTTCAGTAGCCCCTGAATTAAAACATTAACCAGAGCTAAGCTGAGAGCTTCAATAACATCTCCATTTTTCCCCCCTCCCAGAAACTTGGTTCAGTAGCCTGTGAATTAAAACATCAAGCAGAGCTAAGTTGAGAGCTTCAAATACATCTCCATTTTTTCCCCCTCCCAGAAACTTAGTTCAGTAGCCTGCCAATTAAAACATTTTCTGGCATGCCCAATGACCTCATTTACTAAACTCACCAAAAAAGATCCCAATTTTAGTGTTCCCTGGGAAGTTAATAAAACTTCCAGTACGGGAATAACTAGAAGCTGAGTGTAAATCCTAGGGTGTTGTTCAACTAGTTTCAACACACGTTTTATGCTCATCTCCTCAGTCTGTCTAATACCAATTAGAAAAACCCGAAGCTCTCAACATTCATAGAACTACCATGACCATTCAAAACTTGCTTCAAATTGCATTTTCACTTGCCTGTGACATGCGAGGCCTTGTTAGAGGATCCCGTCGTATGCACAAGGATGCTGCATGCAACATGCAACAGACTTCATTTTCTGAATAACAATTTCCCAGCCTTGGATCAACCAACTCATCAATGGCAAACTCTTCTAGCAGTGGTCGTGCCTGCCCAAATTGTTAAAGCATTTTTAATAAACACCAAGATGATAAAACAAGAAGAGGTGCACAAATGAGAAGAATCTATCCAGTGTGGTACTGCTTGTATTACCTGCAGTATGCTGACATCCGAAAAACGAAATTTGATAGCTAGCTTACTCTATCCAGATGCATGTCTGAAATGAGAATACCAAAAATCTTACCCATTCAGTGAGACATTGCTGACCCTTCGGCCGATTAAGGTCAACAGCTTTCCTTCCAGTGACAAGTTCCACCAACACAACTCCAAAAGAGTACACATCAGCCTTTTCTGTAATTTGGCCACTTTGAGCATATTCTGGAGCCAGATACCTCAATTAAAATAGAAAGTCTTAGTCAATCATCTGGTAAGAGAATGAAGCTTATGCCTCAAAGTAGAAAAATTTTGAAGACATACCCAAATGTACCAATTACTCTTGTTTCTACCCCCGTGTCTCCGTCAGGCTGCCACCTTGCCAGACCAAAATCTCCAACCTATTACCAAGCAAGTTCTGAATAATCATACTCTTGATTCTAGAAATAAGCAGTTATGGGAGATCAGCTTGGAACGACCAAAGTATGATTAATTTTCTCATCCAGCTTATTAGTATGATTAATTCTCTCATCCAGCTTATTATTGGATAGCTGTAGCATATCTAGTAATTTTAGTATGATGCTACCAACCAATATGGGTTATAACAGAGGAGGACCCAGAACAGCAAAAGTCAGTATATTTGAGTAAAACATAATGGCTAAATCATGTACATTTTAGCTAATTATAAAAATTCTTGAGCAAATACATGCTCAACTTCCAGACAGAACCCCCAAAATCTATAATTGCAAGGCTTGTTCTCATGCTTAAGTAGCAACATCTTGGATTATGGCAGCAGTTTCGCAGCATAAATTAACATATTAATCAATACAAATAAGGAAAAAGCCTCGTCTTTTTCACGAAAATATATTGTGAAACATCATCATGATTACATTATAAACCTACACAAGACAGAGCAAGAATGAACTGAGACTAGAAAAGTTTTCATTTCCTTGCCCCGTGAAAACATAGCCTTCAGGCTGAACAGGCCAATAAAACTAGAGGGATTAGATACTTCTTTGGGAGGAAAAATGAGTTCTCAGTCAAAACTTGAGACATATCACCGTTGTTCTAGTTTCACAAGTTTATCGTAAAACTCTTACCTTTTCATGAATGATTTGTGCATGTAAATGGAGATCCTGCGTTGTGAAAAATCTATTCGTACAAAACATCACAGAATATACAGTAACCAAAGATGACACTGCCATATTGATGGGTAAAACAATATGCTGAGCAGGTAAACTTTAATATAGGAGCTTTGAAGCTATAAGCTGACAAGAAAAAGAAGTACCAGTGGTTCAAAGTCATGGGTGAGGAGTATATTATTTGGCCGCATATCTCGGTGGACAATGCAACCAACTCGACATTCCTCATGAAGATATCTCAGACCTCGAGCAGCCCCAACAGCTATCTTTTGCCGAGCAGACCATTCTAATGGATCTCTTTGGCGTCCTAAAAGTGCTCAAAGCCACAATATCAACAAAGCCATCAAACAATGTTCAAGTCCAGAAGCAAAAGTAATTACTGAACTGTTTGAAGTCATTTGAGACTTGAGAGTACAACATTTAAAATAACATTCATCAAGCAACTTCCCAAAATTGAATTCTCATAATAGTTGTGAATGAAACATACCAAATTGAATTCTCATAATAGTTGTGAATGCATACCATATAGATGGGAATTCAAGGATCCATTGCAGATATATTCATAGACAAGCAGCCTTCTACCGTCCTCAATACAGAACCCAATCAACATTACTACATTTCGGTGCTGTGCACAGCTCAATACCTCCACCTCTGAACAGAACTCAAGGTCCCCCTGAGAACTAGCCAGTTTGTGCTGTTTGACAGCGACTGCCAGACCATCTGGTAAGACCCCTCCATGGACAGAGCCAAATCCTCCTTCTGCCAAGAAATTAGCTTGTGAAAATCCACCAGTCGCAAGCTCCAGTTCAGCATAGCTGAACCACCTAGGAGGTTTTCCAAATACAGGTGCCTTATGTTGACATATTGAACACAAAGGAGGTGGCCCAGGCAGTGCTTTTCTAGAAAGTGAAATTGCTTCCCTCACATTCCCACTGTAGTCAAGCTCATTGCTGGAGTTCATTCTTCCAATTCCAGCATCTAGATCAAGTTTAGAGAATTTCCCAAGCAAGGTTCTAGCTGTGGAAGTCTTAGTTTTGTCATTAAACCTTTGTGACATTTCTTCAGCGTACTGTGAAGAATGTTGATATGAATGTAAAATTTCTCCCATCCATGGCTGAAATCTTAAACTTCTAGATGATGAGCCCAAGTTTTCACTCTCTGCGTCTGAACTTGAGTCTTCAACACCATTTTTTGCTTTCGTCACAAGTGTCTCCTCTTTCTTTAACTCCCCGTTAAATTCAGAGATGAAAAACGGTGACGTTCCAGGATCTGAACTTGATACCGATGAAGTTCCAGCTTCAGTTGTTGAAAAGGAAGGTCCTAGTTCTGGACTACTTGTTGGAGTCACTACTGGAGCTCGAATGGTATTCAACTGGTCATTCTTGTTTTTAAAATGTTTCTTGGCTGCTTCATGTGGCTCTGAAGGCAGTGCACAAGGTTCTTCAGATACCCTGTTGGATGATCCAACCAAGTTTAGTCGTAGAACTTTTGGCTGGGAGTGTTTCATAATCACAATATTACACTGCAGCTCCTCCATGCAGCGCTTTTCCTCATGTCTGAGTTGTCTGTGAACAGAAGGCTGCATTACTTTTTCAATAAATGAACCATAAATTTCATGGTGCAAAACAAATATGTTAGTTAAAGAACATTACTTGTCAAACACCACCCAACTAGCTTGAGTCCTCTTTGCCTCTGCAGCAACTGCTCCACATGGGGATCCAGAAACAATTTTGATTTTGACATTTATCTAAGCAAAGAAACAAGAGTAATGTCGAATATCAGCAATAAGCATTCATGCAAGACAAAAGCACGCTCAACTGGACTAAGGGACCAACCTTGTTTGGATCATAAACATCATGAAGCTGAAGTATCATTTGAGAGCAAGAATCCGTAATATCAGACTTGTGTTCTGAACTTGATGCTGAATAAGACCTTCTGTGGCCACTGGCACAGTCTCCAGCAAATCTTGGAAACCCCCATTTTCTACCTAAGCAATTGAATAATCAGGCTGGTCATTTATTGGCATATCCTCAGAAAATACCTGACCAGGAAGGGAGAGACCATCAGGTCTCTTCTCCAATATGACCTAGAATTTAATCTTAATTACTAAATCTCCAATTTATATTATACATAGTATTATGCTAAAGTGACCTGCATAGCAATTATTGCAAGTGATTGATTATTCACTAAACCATAGAGAGGATGCCATAGGACCATAAAACCAAAAACCAAAGCCCCAGGGAAACCCAGGTTGCAGGTTAGGTAAGTTGTACACTCTTCAAGTTTGCTCCATGTGGAGCTGAGCCTTACAGACAGAAAGGCTGACTTGGCCAAAGCATCAAAGTATAATAAAGGTAGTTGTAGGATTAGTTGGTAAGCGTTCAAGTGCGCATATCCTCAGCCAAACTAGGAAGGCACTAGCAGAGGACAACTTTTGCCTGCACCCACTGGCTAGAGACGAAGGGCATTTGGAGACATTCTATCAAACGATTAAAGGAAACCGTTGCCAAAAAACTATTTGGATTCTTTTAAATAATCAAATTCTCATTAATGAATCAATAGATACAGAAAAGAGCATTTCAAATCAAATGATTAACACAGATTACACTCAAAAGTTAAATGAAGACGGAGAAATTTAGAGTGCAAAGGGTAAGAAAAAACCCATCAAAACCACCGAACAGAGGAAGACCATAATATAGGCCTCAGAAGAAATTCAAACAATAAATGACCTTCTGGGCCTCTGAATCTAAATTCTCTAGCAGAAATGACTTGGGGAAAAAACACCGCAAAGGAAGCAATATATTACCGGAACTTTGAGAAGGGACAACTACAAGCAATGTAATGCAGTCTCCAGGTTGAACAACATGTGTCAAAGCCCACACAAGAGCAGCTTTAGGTATCTCCTTTGAAGCCTTCACTGCAACAACCACGTTCTCCCCCACACCACCAGACTCCTCCGGCTTCTGCTGCAGACTCATTGTCTCCAAATGAACTCCTCACTCGCCAGATCTTCTCTTCAACAGATCAAGTCCCACAAACGCATTATTTAAGACAAACCAAAAATCATCCTAGATGACAAAGAAAATGCCTCTTGCATTATTGCTCTCTGCGCCCACCAAACTTGGATTTAAAAGACAGACATACCCATTGCAAAAGGGCTCCAAGGAAAAGACATTTGAACAACCTTTTGATCTTCTTTCTCTCTCTATCTAAAAGCTGAAGATAATAACCCGATTTCACTTTCCAAACACTTCCCAATCAAGTGAACAAGATTCACAATATCTCTTGGGTTTCCTTATTGATCTAAAACAGAGTAGAAGGCGTAATAATTCCCAAAATATCGATAAAGACCTAAGGAACCCTATAGGGTTCAGAAATCAAGGTATCAAAAAAAGAAAAAAAAAAATTCAACCCAGTGAAAAGCTTCTCCTGTTCTGAAGACTGAGAAAGAAGAAAGTAACAGAGAGAGAACAGTGAAATGAGTATATAAGCGGTTTCAATGAATGTACTCTATTGACAGAAAACAACGGTAAAAAAGTTGAAACTAAACTACGCATCAGTGAGTAATCAGAACCCTAAAAAAACAAACGGTTTCTCGAATCAGGTGACCTTAAAATCTCTCTCTAGATAGGAACAATTAAAAGATAAAATCAGAGAAATGACAACAGGAATCGAAGACTGTTTGATGGGAAATGACCAAATTAAGACCCAATTACATCCCTAGTTGAGCTTCATTAGCCTCCATAATCAGAACCTGAAAGCATAAAACAAATAATCATCAATAAATATTCTGCAAACGTACAAAGCCCAACCATTCTCTCAAACTCTTCCAAATTCCAAAACCAAGAAAACTTAGAGAGAAAGGACCTCCGAATACAAACACTACATTTGCTCGTTAATCAAACAGATCAATCAAACTTCAAGATGATGATGTTCAGACACTGCATTTGGTTATTTTAATTGAAAACTGAAACTAAATTACAGTTTAAAGAGATATAACCACACAATACCTTCCATTAATCAAGCATACACATCATTAAAATAAGAGAGAGTGAGAGAGAGAGATTCACATAAAGAAATCAGCATTTTTCTTCCCTCTCACCATTAAAGAAAAGCTTGAAACAGAAATGCATAAGTGTGCAATGCATAAGTGTGCATTGACCCTTCATGCTTGGATCCACAAAAAAATAAATAAATAATAAAAAATAGAATAAAAACCAGAGAGAGCGAGCGAGTACTGAATGAAGATACAGATAGAGAGAGAGAGAGAGATTTTGCTCGTAATTTTCACCTTTAAATGTTCTGCTTTCACATCAACAGCAAAATCCGAGAGAGAGAGAGAGAGAGAGCCAAAGTGAGAAATGCGGATGAAGATTAGGGTTGGAAGATCAAACAGACTATAACACCGCTCCTAATAATAACAAAATAATGAAGCTCTCTCTCTCTCTCTCTCTCTCTCTCTCTCGATCTCCCTCTCTCTCCCCCGCTCTCCCTCTCCTGAAGTTGGTAGTGTGGGACTGGCCTGTGGGTACACGAAATTCACGCCGTTTTGATAGACCAAAAGAATGCCCCCTCACTTTTGATTAAACTACGAAATTGCCCGCCCCATTTCTGTACGGTAATCACCCAAGTTGTTCTAAAAGTTAAAATTATATTTAATTAAGATTAAGATTATATAAATTTGTTAACATTAAAATTAAAATTTTAGTTATAATAATATTCTATATTTTATATTAATACAATATAAAATAAAGATAAATTATAATAATTATAAAATATTGGGATTTTCAAACAATAATTTAACCCATCTTATATTAATTATAAGTTTGAGTAAATATTATTTTTAATTCAATTTTTTCTTATTTGCTAATTATAGTTTTATAATTTCACTGAATCAAAATCTTTTAAAACAATATCAAAATATATAATATAATCAAATCGTGTCGCACGCACACAAGCATATATGAATTTATAATTGTTACAGAAAGACAATTTTCATCGCATTAAAGATCCAAAAAATGAAATAAAATGGATTTGTCTGATTTTCACTCACATCGAACATAAATAAAAAGAAAAATTATAATGGAAAAAAAATCAGATTGATATCAAATTCTAACGATAGAAAAAATATAGAATGAAACTAAAATCTAAATTCCTGTTTTGTGCGATAACAAAATAATTCTATCACAGTCCAATTAATAAATCTCATTTTGTTGGTTAAGGGTCGTGATTTAAATAATCATTCAAATAACTTAATTTTTTTATTAAAAAGGTTTAATATTTAAATTTTATCTTTTCTTGCATTAAGAAAAAACATATCTCTTTGTTCTATAAATTTTAATTTTTTTATATATTAAGATTTAAATTCAAAATTATCATATTAATTTTAATTTTTTACACCTATTTATCGTTTTGCCATTATCATTAAAATTTCACACCTAGAAAAATAGCACTTGGGTGGCCAATGCTAGGGCATATATACCCTATGACTGATGTCCTTGATGGGATACCCACGTTCAACCGCATATACGAAGGACAATTATATAATAGTATTATTCGGAATAATTTCTGGCTCTAACTTGTAGGTCGAGAGTGTCGACAACTTTTTAATATTAATGTTTTTTGTTTTTAAAATATTTTTTATTTTTAAAATAACTTAATATATTAAATTAATTAATACTTTTATAAAAATTTTCATATTTTGATATTTATATATTTCTTGACATTTAATAAATTATTTACTTATCTAATTATAATTTTTATTTTTATATTATTTATCTTATGATTAATAATTATATATTTAATTATTTTAAATTCTTATTATAAAAAATAATTATTATATTATTTTCATAAAAATAATTAATATATAAAAAATTTTATATTTTTTTTTATGTTTACGCATTTCTCATGTTTTTGTTTTTATTTTCGTACAAGGAGACTAAGATTAGATAAGATTTATTTCAATAAATAACCGACTTCACACTTTTTAAATAATTTAGATCTTTAGTTATTTAGCCCTCTTTTTAAATAATAAATTATTCGAACAATTTAAAATATAAACTATAATGGAAATAAAAATTTCTATATTCACACACATATGATGCCCCATGTTGTTTATTTGAGCTTAAAAGTAAAATACTTCTGATTTTTCTAATCATTTAGATTACGAAATCAAAGCATAATATTTTTAACTAAATCCAATTAGAAAGAAAAGTTAAATTGAACAAGTGAAAATTTTAATTAGCAAAAAAAAGTAAAGAATTTTGTCGATTTCTCTTGGATGCAGGTGGTTAATGATGGATACAAATAGCAGAATTAAATATGTTTTTAAGAAATCATTTTTCAAAATGATTCGACAAAACTAAATTAATTAATATTTATATAAAATTCATTATATTTTTTATATTTACATATTTTCTCATATTTAATGAATTACTTATTTATTTAATTATAATTTTTATTTTCATAATTAATAATTATATATTTGATCATTTTACATTTTTATTATAAAAGATAATTATTCTATTCAATCAACCAATTATAAAATATAACTATTCTATTATTTTTATTAAATAATTATTATTTACGTAAAAATTTTATATATTCTTTTATATTTACACATTTTTCTATATTATTTTCTTTTAATTAACATTATTTTTTATATTTACATAAAAATTTTATATTTTTTATATTTACATATTTTTTCACATTTTTATTTCTATAATCCGAGAGAGTTTCTCTTCTGGGTCATAACTAACCATAGGGAATCAAGCCTCATTTTACTCCATCTTTTCTTGTATAAACTCTGCATCCAAACTTGAATGTCACTCTCCCTACTTTCAACAACCACACGGCTGGAAAACTGAGGGCAGTGATTTAAAAAAAAAAAAAAAAAAAAAAAAAAAGCAAAAACAAAACTTGTTCTTTTATTTGAGATTTGAACCGAGTGAAGAAGCCCGCCTATGGCAATTAAAAAAAAATGCCCTTCTCTTTTGGGCACAGGGAAATATGCCTTTTGTGGCCAGATTTGGCTTTATTGATTTATTTATTTTTTGATGTCAATCACTTGTATCCAAAATTATATTTCGATTAATCTGATTTGAGATTTACAGTAACCAATTTCAGGAATTTCTCTCTCAACGTAATCTTTTATATTTTTAAGATTTGAATCAAAAATCTTGATTAAGAGATTTAATGACACATTATAACATTTAAGATGAGCGGCACATCTTGTGGCCTTTTATTGGCCAAAGCCCTAGAGCATTTATTTATTATTATTTTTTTTAAATAAATATTTATCATCAATCGATATTTATATTTGAATTGATTAATCTGATTAAATACTATAAACTCCGTTAAAAGATTAACTCTTTTAATATTTAACTTTTTACGAAACACTACACTCACAAATCATTTTCCTCCCTTTATTTTAAAACGCTTGCTACTGGTCACCTTGTGTGGGTGTCCCTTGTCTTTTCCTCTTTCCCTCCTCTTTACAATTCAATCATCATATAACCCTGTTTTATTATAAATAAATTAAGAAACAAAGTGGTATCTGATATTCTCATCAATGAATGAGTATAATATTATTTCTAATCAGATCTCCCTCTTCTGTATTTAAAAAAAAAAAAATTGATAGACCCCACCTTATATTAATAATGAAATGCTATCTTTTTTGTTCTTATTACTAAAGCTAGTTATGATTGAGTCATTATGAACAATTGGATCTTCCTATTGTTTTTTTAACCATTACTTTGGTGCATCATTGAATTCATATTGAATAAATAAACTAGTGGGTTTTTTGATAGTTATTAGAATTTTGATTGGACAACCTTTTATTTCCATCTACCTTGTCTTTTACTTTTTTTTTTTAATCCGAAAATTTGATTAATTCAATTCGATTAATCTAAAAATTCAAATGATTCAATTTAAAGACTAACTCTTATAACATATATTTTTTTACTTTTAAGATTTAAACTTTAGATTTTAATAAAAAAATTTAGTATTCAGTTATTAGATCCATATGTTATTATTGACCTGATACTTAATTGTAGATTAGTATCATATATTAAGTGAATATTGCTTTCACATTGATTAAATCCGATTTGTTTTCCACTCTTTTTAATTAAATTGCACTCTCTCTCTCTCCAAGGTCAAATGGATAAACAAAAATAGATACAAAATAATATAAAAAATCATATTTTATAAAAATACAAGAAATGAAAATATAGGAAAATGAATAATATAAAAAATATAAAATTTTTATATAAATATTAATTATTTTATAAAAATAATATAATGATCATCTTTTATAATAAAAATTTAAAATGATCAAATAAATAATCATCGATCATAATATAAAAATAAAAAATTTTAAAAAATAAATAGTGAAAAGTTAATTAAATATGTAAATATAAAAAATATAAAAAAAAATTATATAAATATTAATTAATTTAATATATTAAAATATTTTAAAAATAAGAAATGTTTTTAAAAACGAAAAATCGTGAGTGTTGAAATTTTTATATCGAAGTCGATGAGTAACAATTTTACCAATAAAAAATTTCTTCAATTTTGACGGCTGACGCCGTTAACGTGTAGCTCGACCGGCTCCGATACATTACCTACGGATCGTGTTTCTCAGCTTTCGAACCTGCGAAAGTATTCATTAATCATTTCGAGGTTTTATTTTATTATTATTTTTGGGGTCACGAACAATAAAAAATTAATAAAATCTTGTAATTAATTTTTTTTAATAATTTTGCTACAATACAATATTTGTCTTATCTGGGGGAAGAGTCAACAAGACAAAGGTGATATGCTAAGGTGGCGAAAAGAGAGAAATCCACAGTTTTGTGATTTTTTGAATGTAGAAATTTGTGGCAATTTGCAGAGAGAATCCCATGCACCCCAAGAAATGGCATGTCTTTTCGTTGCCAACAAAACATGAACTTGGATTTCTTGTGCATTTTGGATTTTAAAATTTAATCTTTGTACTTTGTAAACAATGAGAATAGTAGACCTAAAATTAAAATAGATTGAATTGAGTTTTATTTTTTAAGATGGAGTTCTAAAAATTCTAAGATTTTGATAGATGTCAATGCATCTGTGTTCGAAATGTCATTATCAACGAATAATTAATTTAATAGAATATGATATTAGATTTCTTAATCAGAATCTCATATTCAAGTATTAGAAATGAAAAAAATAACATTGGAAGGATGGTCTCCAGAAAGACAGCGGTCATTGTAAATCTCAAATCAAATTAGTCATAATATGATTTCAATGCTATATACCAAAAAAAGAAACTCCACCTAGCTAGAGTCCTGTTTTCACGATGGATTGGGTAGAAAATTTTAGTTCCGACTAGTTAGAGAGTCACGGGTAGAATATATCATAGTTAGTATATCTCTGGATCTTCATTTTTTTTTAAATAATATATGTATATATATATATATATTTGTTATGTATGTGTAATCAAGATCGGCTTATTTTTATATTAAGAGTTAAGATCGAGTAACTTAATACTAGTCTCAATAGTTATTTTATTTTAATAAAAAATTTATAAGAATCTTAGTCACTATTTAGATCAATTAGGAATACGAATTAGTCGACAAGGACAAGGTAGGGACAAAGACCCTCAATTTCATCATGATCAAAAATATTATCCGCAGGAGGGTAAAACAGACTTTTCATCTCAACACTGTGCCTTCCGGACTAATAGTTAAATTTTTATTTTCATCACAATTTAGAATAAAACAAATAATGTATTTTATTTTTAAAAAAGAAATAATTTCTATAAATTTAATTGGGAAAGAAAAAATAATAATTAAATTATATAATGGTAACGGCTACCCAATTGTTAATGTGCATACTAAATATAAAGAAGCCGAAAACACCATCTCTGTCTCCTTTCTCCCTCTATGCTTTTTTCCTCTAATCATTTTACCCCATGTGTGTGTGTATATATATATTTGATTAGATAAAAACCACGAAAATCATAAAATTATATACGTTCATAAAAATTTAAATACAAAATCTTAAAAAAAAAACATTAAACAAGAGATATTTATCACTAGGATGTTCCCTCGAACACACCCCCCCCTTTCCAAGGAAAAGATTTTTTTTTTTTTTTTTTTTTAAAAAAAAAAAAGGATTTTAAAATTTAAATAAATTTTTTTTTTTTTTTAAAAAAAAAAAAAATATTTATAAAAAAAAAAAAAAAAAAAAATTAAAATTTTATTTTATTTTTATTTTTTTTTTTTTTTTATATTTATTTTTTTCTTTTTTTTTTTTTAATTTTTTTTTTTTTTTAATTAAAAAAAAAATTTTTTTTTTTTTTTTTTTTTTTTTTTGTTTTTTTTTTTTTTTTTTTTTTTTTTTTTTATAAAAAAAAAGGGGGGAAAAAAGATTATTTTTTTTATAAAATTTTTTTTTTTTTTTTTTAAGAGGATTAATTTTTTTTTTATTAATTTTTTAAATTTTTTTTTTTTTTATTTTTTATAAACTATGATAATTATATTTTTTTATATATAAAATTTAAATTCAAAACCTTAGGGATATTAATATCCAACCATAGAATCGATTAACCGTTGATACGTGTTTATTTATTTATTTATTTATTTTGTTATAAATCATTGAAATCGATAATTATATTAAATCTGATTAAATTCGATTTGGGTCGAGTTAATCCTTAAAGATCAAAATTCTTATGTTTTTGTTCTGTTAATCGATATATTCGGTACAAACATATATAATGTAGCAGTTAGTATACTCGTTAGATTCTTCCTGTGAAAAATATTTGAATCCTAACGATGTCTTTAATTTATTTTGTAATTTTATGAAAAAGAGTTACTTCAATTATGTAATCCTAATTATATAATTCTCCTATTAAAAAAAAAGAAAATATTAATTAAGGGGACCAAAAACATGCCCTAAAAAATTAAATATATGGGGCCAAGATGAGGCCCCTGTCGTTCATTAAATGCTAATGGGCCTTCCTGGCGTAGAGACAAAGCCTAATTCATGAATTGATTGCAAATGGACAATCAGATACTGTCCCAATTTCACTGTCCCCCTTTTTTTTTTTCACTGTCATATCCGTTCTTAACTCGATTAATTTTATCTAAATATTATAAGATTTATTAAAGAATTAATTATTAAAATTTTTTTTTCCATTCTCATTAAGAGATTGATCACTCAATATAAAAAAATTTGATATTTCACTATCTAATTCAAGCAGAATCTAATCTCTCTTTCTATATAGGAATCGCAAAAACTATAAAATTTAGAAAATTCAAATATTAAATGTAAAGAAATACATTCAAGCATATCAGTCAGGTGCACAGCAGAGTCTAATCTCTTTCTCCTTAGCTAGTAACCAATATTATTTCATATTCAATATTTTCCCACTTGATTTCTTCAATTTTTTTTTCTTTTTAAAAAGAAAACTCCGTAGGAAAATTTGTTGGTCTTTCCAATTATTTGCTTTAGGAAAACAAAAAGGGACAGAGTATAGACAACAAAGCCATTGGGATCCATTTGTCATCTTTGTTCACCATTGACATTCGAAACCAACCTTAAGCTAAAAGAGTAGCATAGCAAAGAATAAAAATTGCATCAAAACTATGTTAATGTGAAAAAAATTTTTAAAAAAAAATATTTACGTTAACCATTTGATTTTCCTAATTGTCTATAAAAATATCCAATTTCTGTTTTGAGATTTCTCCATCTGTCTGACTGTTATGAAAAATTACTATCATGAGTTTATTATTAACACGAAACATTATTTTGTTAAGTTTCTCCAATATACTAAAATAAAGGAGACTTAAGATAATTCAAAATTCCCTTCTTTGTATTCTTTGGAGGAGGAAGGAGTTTTTTTTTTTTTTTTTCTTAGTATCAGATGAATCAATATTCGAGTTATTTGATTAATTTGATTTAAGTATTTGAGATTTATTTTAAAGATTAACTTTTTGATGACTATTTTTTAAAAAAAAAAATTTAAGATTTTGATGGAGGGTGAACGAGTTTATTTATTAATTTATTCAAATGGACATGATCAGGAAAACTTAGCTGTACCTTTGGGGGCTCCGATGCCATGCGCCTTGATTGAAGGGCGTGGGAGTGGGTGGGGATTTCATCAATTAAATGCAAATATTGTCACCTCAACAATTATATTAATAATAATTCAATATGGAAAAATAGAAAAGAAAGGTACTTGCCCATGTTCAGATCATGTGTCCTGTCCCATTCACTTGGGGACCCGGCCACACCTCCCTCTTCAATTATTTGGTTTCTATTTTTTTTTTATTTAGAGTTATTCTTTTAATGATTTTAAGAATTTATATTCAAATTATCAAAATAGGATTTTATAAAAATTTAATAGAAAGATTAGATAAGTATGTATATCTATTTTTTTTCTATTTTCACATTATATCGGAAAATATTTTATGTATCGATTGAATTCTATTTTTCTTTTGTTTATTTTCTAATATTTTCAGATTTCTTTTCCATATAAATTAATTAGAGTAGTATTTTGAATTGTAGAGTACCACAACAAAATAAGAACAGTTTTTTCTTTTTTCTTTTTTCCTTTTAACCCTTTTTTGGATTACACAGAAAGATTATTTGTTTTATGTCACGATATAAATATAGTTTCTCTAATTATTAAAAGTTTTTTGTTAAAAAAGTTTGATTATCAATTTTTTCAATTCTGATAGTATTAATTTAGATTGTAAAGAAATAAGAATGAAAAAACAAAAAAGAATACAAAATGGTACCGAATACAATACTTTGTAAAAATATGAAAAACATGTAAATATAAAAAATTTATATAAATATTTATTTTATGAAAATAATAGAATAATCTTTTATAATAAAAATATAAAATGATTAAATATGTAATTATTAATTATAAATTAAATAATAAAAAATATATTTAAATAAATAATTTATGTATAAATATCAAAAATATAAAAATTTTTATATAGATATCAACTAATTTTATAAATTAAGTCATTTTGAAAACAAAAAACGTTTTGAAAGTGAAAATCATTTTGGAAACGGGAACCTCAGTTGAAAAGTTTTTGTGGGTTTTAATCCCATGCAAATCTTAATTAATTAATTAATTAGTTTTGGTGCATGGAATCTCACTGTTCTGAACGCCTACATGCAAAGCATTCAGAAGATGGAAACATGTACCTGAGATTCTCTCTCTCTCTCTCTCTCTCTCTGCACTACCAACTTAGCTAGCTAAAGCCTAGAGGTGTGTTTGCATGCATCTCCATGGATGTTCACAGGAGCATTTTCCTTCTCCATGGAGCTTCGTGGAGAGTGAATTTCTAGTCCTTTCTGCCCGTCTGCCACGTCGCCTCCAGTATTATTGGGTTTTGTCTTTTCTTGAAAAGGCATATGAGCACCATGAAAATTTTAAAAATTATTATATATTACCTAAATAATTTTAATATTTTTTACTAGCTAATTATAAAATTAATTTAAAATAATCTTCTGGGTACAAAAAATAAGGGATAATTTTTTTTTCTCAAAAATTAAGTGTAAAAATTGACAAAAATGTTTTAGAGTGACGCATAACATTATCTTCATATCTATTAAATAGTAATAAAATGATAATACACTTGAACTTTTTTAACTTACTAAAAAAAATAACTCTAACTTCGATTCATTTTGTTACTATAAGTTGATACAAATCACTCCTTTTTTTTTTATTTGACGATCGATATTCGAAAATCTGATTAATTCGGTTTGAATAATTATGGAATCTAGATAAGGGTTGACTCTCCCAATAACTGTTTTCCATCATGAAAATTTGAATATGATATCTTGATTAAAAGAGTTTAGTGTTCTATCATTAGATACGTAAGACGTTGATCTAAAACGCCTATATTTGGCGTATGGTAAAAATACTCGCACAAATTTATTACAATAATACATAGATATTACTGTGATATTTTAATAATAATTTATCCAATTAACTCGAAAAAAAACTACTCAAAATTGATTAGAAGCAACTATTCTAAGCATGATACATGTAGAATCTCACACCCAGAAGGAAAAAATTTGCCTAACATGCTAAAATTAAATTTTATTCACATAGCTAGCATAATTCCAGACTCTGAAGGATAGTATCAAATGGCATTGACTTGGAGTCACTGTCCCTGAGGAGAGGAGGGGAGAGGAAGGGAGGGGCTACAAGTTAGAAACCTTAGTTGGCCAATGCATGTTATATTGTCCCAGTAATCACCATAATTTGCTGCTTTCCATGGACCACTTGAATGAATGTTTGCAGCTCAGACTCAGATAAAAGAGATCATTTTTCTGTCTCTGTCTCTCTCTCTGAGGGGTCCATAAATTATATGCTTCATGGGAATCGGTACAAAAAACTACCCTTGTGTGTTTTCACCTACCCATCATCAAAATTTTTCATAAAAATTAAAAATTTAAATTATTATAAAATAGTAATACTACTAATACCAAAATAATATTTGATTTTTACCTGTAAAATTTTTTTCACTTCAGTTAAAATATTACCATACATTGAATAAAATAAATTAGAGATAAATTATGTCAAGTTTATACAAGTCGAGTTTTTTAAACAGTTGTGAAAAAAATAAAATTGTCTAATAATGTATCTGAGAAAAATCTATATTCAAATCTTATTGTGATTTTTTTTCAGTGTTTAATTTATTTATGGTAGTAATAATTAAAAAAATTAATTTAGAGACCCTTAATATTCTTTTAAAATTTTAATTTGGGCTTGTTAAATTTGCTATAAGTTGGAAGCTGGCTGTAAAAACAACTGAGGGTTTTGATATGATCCAATCGACAATGAGAATAACTCAATTGTCACCGTTTTGAGATTTCAAGTGTGTAAAGATCAGTGTCATGGGGAAATTGCACAGGAAATGGAAGAGGTGTGAAGGACAATAAATAGTATCTTTGTTGCTTTGTCTATGTCTTGGTTAGGGTGGCCTGGATTCCAAGGGTAAGTGCAGATTGTCTCTACCCTCAGTTCAGATTTTTCAGAAATTAAGCCAGAAAGACATTGTGGAAGCATTCATGTCCTTGTGTGTTGTGTGTTTTGATTTAATGGACTACAATGCTTCATAGTACAATTCATAATGCCATGTGGGTATTGAAGGAGGCTTTGGCATTAAATGACTCTCTACTCTAATTGAGTACTGTTTTCTTCTATTCCATGCATGATTCTACCTTTCACCCTGGCACTTTCCTGACCTCACTTTGTGTAAATGTGTTTGCGTGTGTGTGTGTGTGTGTGAGAGAGAGAGAGAGGGTGGGGGTAACTGTCCTCTCCTCGTTTCCTTCGCCTCTCCTTGGTGGGGGACTTGCACCCAAATGAAGAGATCAAGGGTTTTTATAATTCTTCAAATGGGGTTCGTAGATAGAGAGTGATTTTCTAGCTTTTGTTGATAAAATCTCTCAATTCAATTAAATCTTGACATTTATTGAGGAATCATATAAAAGATATTAAAATCAATAGTCAACTTATTTTCACTTTTTCCCTCTTATGTTTTGAAATATATGTTGGTTAGTAACACGAACAAATACATTATATATATATATAATATATATATATATATGGAAATTAACAAAGAAGAGACCAATAACTAAATCTAGTGACAAAATATTAAAATTCTTTTATCAATATGTTGAGTTTGAATTTTGATAATGAAAATATAGATATTAGAAGAGTTAATCCATAAATTGAGTGACATAACTATTTGAACTGAATGAGATTTCGGTAATTAAATTAAAAAAAAAGATAAAGGAGAATGTCGTGCTTGGGCCTATCTTTATGTTTTTCTAAACATAGGCCGAGTATAATCCAAGAGATTTGCCTATCAAATCGAGTTAAGCTGAGTTAAAAAAATATGTTACCAAAAATTGTTCGCAAATTGAGTCTAAAAAAATATTAAAAGTATAGCTCTTAAGGGGAAAAAAATTGTAAAAGAATTTTGACTCAATTGACTACAATATTTCATTGTACAATTCATTATTATTATGTGTGTACTAAATGAGAGTTTAACCTTTTTTTTTTTTGGCATTGTGACATTTTTCTATCCCAGGTGGAAAACCCAATTTCTAATCCTTATGTCTAAGAAAGAGAGAAAAGAGAAAAATTAATTGTAATGAATAATATAAAGGGACTATATTTATATAGACCAAATTTCATATTTTTTTTTTTTGTTTTTCACCGATCGATATTCGGGATTCACCCGACTAATCTGGTTCGAATATTATGGGGTTCATTTTAGAGGTTAGTTCTCTCAAATCATTTTTTTTCTATTCTTAGGGTTTGAACTCGAAATCTCTGATTAAGAGGGTAAAGTGACCGATCACTCAATCCAAAAAAGTTTAGTATTAATCAAATTTCTAATCCTGACAATAGTAGTGAATATCTAATTAATATACAATGAATATTATATAACCAAAATAATGAATATGGTAGAATATTGTGTTAATACAGTATTACTAAAATCATATCAGCAACTTCAAAAGCATAATACTAGAGTCCATTTTCTACTTGAATCGATTTACTGCTTTGAGTTAACGTAAGGTTATGCAATAATAGAAGGTCGACCTAATAGGTAAAGGTGTTAAATCTCTTAATTAAATTTTGAATTCGAAATTTAGAATTAGAAAAAATTATATTGAGAGAGTTTTTTCCTAAATTGAGTCCGACAATATTTAAACTGAATTAGTTAAAATTTGATTTTAAATACCACTTACTTATACTAAAAAAAAAAAAAAAAAAAAAAAAGGGCCATGCAGGAAACCCCAGAGCTCAGCATGGATGACATTACAGTAGCCTTCCATTCCCCAATTAAACCCCTTGCATATGCCACAAGCAGGCGCTCACTGGAATAGAGGGAGTCAGAGGTAACACTACCGTTCCACTCCTCTGCAAGGAGCGGATAAATAGGGACGGCCGATCTAATCGGACGGATACCCAAAAAATTCGATTCGATGGTTTAGATTTTTTTTTTTTTTAAATCAGGTTAGAATCGGCTTAGGGTCGGGTTATAATATTAAAGTAATTGAGTAGGTTCGGGTTTGGATTTATGTTATAAATAATCTGATCTGATTCGATCCGATAATAATTTATAATAAAATAAAATTTTATTTTAATATAATATTATTAAACAAAATAAAAAGATTTTTATAGTTTGTTATAATTATAAATTTCATTTTTATTATTGAAAAAATATTATTAAATTAAAAAATATATTAAATTATAGTTTAGATCGGATATGTGTCGGGTATAAATTGATTTAAGATCGGATCATATTGGTTTTTTAAAGATATATAGTAGATCGGATCGGATTGGATTTTTTGAAAATCCGTAGGGTCGGATATGATTTTTGATTTTTTAATCCGAATAGGATTAGGGTCAAATATAAATATTATAATTAAGATTTAGAGTCGAATATAGTATTAATATGATCCAAATCATAATCGATCCATTGCCATCTCTATGGATAAGGGATTCTCTTTGATCTTAAGGTTCTTTGGGATCCAAGAGAAGAGGTTATCGTAGCAGAACCACTCCCCAAGATTGGCTGCATTTAGACTCGACCAAACCTTTGTGGCCTCAAGGAAATCCCCGAGTAAGTGGAGAAGGGATCTGGAAGAGGCTCTATTTAGTGAAATGTGGTGTTAAGTTTTTAACTAAATTTTGAGTTTAAAATTTGAAAAAAAAAAAAAAAAACTACATTGGGGGAACCATCTCTAAATAGGGCATCGTAGACGTTTGAACCGAATTAATCAGACTATAACTCTGAATGCCAGTGATGAGAAAAAAAGACTCTAACATTAGCCATGATTGCGATCTCAAGTAATTTGTTGCATGAGGAGAATTTGCTAGTTTTTATACACAAAATCTTGCGATTTGTAAGGAAATCTTAACATTTCTCGACCCAATAAAATCAAGAAATTATTTAAAAAAAAATCAATATGCAGCTTTGATATACGAAAACTTTTTAATACTAATATTTCTCTATTTGTGAAATGTTTTCCGTTTTGAAAATGTGAGTTAAATTAAGGTTTTTTGTGTAGGTGGATTACTTACCATCAATCATTATTTGAGTTTTATCTAATTAATCTGACTCAAATATTATGAGAACTCGTGGAGTGGTTGATTCTTTCAAATACTATTTTCCCATTCCCATAGTTTGAATACGAGAGTTATGATTAAGAGAGTGTAGCACCCGATCGCTATACTCATAAGATTTTGTTAATGTGAGTTAAATTAATTAATATTTATATAAAAATTCATATATCTTTTATATTTATATTTTTTCTATATTTAATAAATTATATGATTATTTAATTATAGTTTTTATTTTTATATTGTTGTTACAATTAATAGTTACAAATTTGATTAGTTTATATTTTTATTATAAAATATGACTATTTTATTATTTTTATAAAATAATTAATATTTACATAAAATCTTTATATTTTTATATTTACATATTTTACCATATTCTCGTTTCTTTTATTTTTGCAACATATCTTTTTTTTAGTAGAATTTCCTAGTTTCCATTTATAGCTACCTAGGTTCACCATTCTCGTTTGTACACTTACGGTCCAAGCTTAAGCTTGGGCCCAGCCGAGTTACAAAACACTCGAGTCAAATCGAGGCCCAAATCTAAATGAGTGTTATAGGGCCCGGACTTTACTTCTCTGGCCCAAAAAAAATCTATTTTTAAATATTTCTTTTATAAATAACTTTAAAATAATATTTTTTTATCAATCAATTTACGTAAAATTACAATCCTATCAGATCAACCGTCAAAAAGTATTTAGTATCGGTAAAAATTACTCATAAAAGCAATACCTAATTAGTCTAATGATTGAACACTGATATTTTTTAATTAAATTCTCGAATTTGAGTTTTATATATAAGATAATAGGTATTAAAAGAGTTTTAATTATTAAGAACTTAATCTAACTCGAATCAGATTTAATTAGATTTAACGTGATTTTTGAGTACCGATACTTTATAAAAAAAATATTCATGAATAAACTTAAAAATATTAAAATTTATTTAATTCAAGGAATTGATTTGAGTTCTACATGAATATGTTTGTGTAAATAATTTTATATTTATATTTGGATTTAGACATCTAATAAAAAAGACGGCTAAGAATTGCGGATAGTCTTCAATCACTTGCTTGAAGCGTTGACTTGAGAGGAATTCTATAATAAATTTTAAAACCTTGGATTAGTCATTTCTGGGTCACATCAGATGCGATTCGAGAATGAGATTAGGCAGAAAAAAACAAAAATAGACTAATATTTTATTTTATTTTTACATTTGTCAAAAGGAAAAATATTTAAGATAATGAATTGGAAAGAAATTTTTATCTTTTTATAACCAAGTTGTCTAAAAATAAGAATTGATATAAAAAAAATGATATCTTGTAAAATTATAAACAATGAAAACATCTGAAAACACATTAACTAAAAGAAATATAAATATTAATTATTTTATTTTTTTATAAATCAACTGTATTCGATAATTATGTTGACTCTTTAAAAGAGAAAATTGCCTTGTATTTATTTTTTTCATATATAAAATTTGAATAAAAAATTTTATTTAAAAAATATCAATATCTTGTGATTATTTTATGTAACAAGCAATCTAGTTAACTAAAAGATAGACTCCGACATTGGCTTTCTCTTCACTCTTTCTTTCGACTCGGAGTTTTTGTTCTCCACCGTTATTTTCTCCCCGCTTGTTAAAAATAAATGGGTACCTTTTAATATCTTTAAATTATGATGACCTTAATTAGAGTACAAATGACTATGTTTATGTCTTTATAGGAATATCGAACGATAAAAAATTCTTATTTAAATATTTTTTTTTGATATTTAATGATCAAACTTTTCTCTATGTAACAAAAAAATAATAAAAAAACCACATTCACATGAAATATTAATTTTTTAGTTATTTTTTATCGGCCTAATTTTCTTAATCGTAGAATCTAGATCCACTCAGAATAAACTCAACTGAAATTGAATAAAATATTCTGTAAAAAAATTAATAATAAACATTTTTATAAATATTTTTACTTTAATTAAAAAATATATAAAATAAGATAAAATAAAAATGAGTATGGTCAAAATAATTCATGTAATTAAGAATTCATGGAGTCACGTTTTTTCATTCATGAAAAAAAGTAGGGGAGACCAATCCAAGGACTCTCAAATAAATGCATTGGTCTTTATATTATTATAGAAAGTGACATATCTTGTCTACTATCTTGGAGGAATATTTTCTGAATTTTTTTTATAATTATTATCATTTTAATCTTTTTGAAGGAAAAAGTCTTTTTTCACAACAAAATACTAATGAATTTTTTACAAGTTTGATTGTACTAAAAAATGGATAAAATATTTTTTGAAAATCCAAACTTGACTTAGATTAGATGACAATAATTTTATACTACAATAATAATAACAATTAGAGTTTTAATTCCACAATTTAAAATCGATTGTACGTGATAAATATTAAATAATTAAAAAAACAGACATACACATATAAAATAATTTTAAAAAAAGCACACACATACACACTATTTAACTAAACTTATAATACGAAAAATGATAATTTAATTTGTTCTAATTTTTCTACGTCACCCATCCCTATCCAAAATTATCTCTTCAATTAATCATTTAACTGTCATATATTTACAAATACATTGCATTTATATTTTTAACGATCTACCTTATTATTTGATTAAATCTTTTATATTTAAACTCTTGATCTTCCTAATTGGTGCGTTTTTTAATTTTCATTGTATATGTTTAAACCACCGTAAATGACATTCTCATTTCAGTGATAACCATTCTTTTATTTTTATTGTTGTTTAATGACCCAACATTCGGTATCATATAATAGTACAGGTTTTACTACTATTCTATAAAACTTCTTTTTCAAATACAGTGGTATAATGCGATTGTAAAGAATTTCAAATGTTATTCTCAATTTTATCCAATCTGCTTGAATCCTATAATTCACATCTCTATCTATATTGACATCGTTTTGAATAACGGACTCTAGATATTTAAAATATTCATTTTTTGATACATTTTGTCCTTTTAATTTAATTGTTTCTTTATCATTTTGGTACTTATCACTAAACATACAACTCATATACTCAGTTTTTGACCGACTCAATTTAAATACTTTTAATTCTAATGTCCCTTTTCATAACTCCAATTTCACAAAAATACCCTCTCTAGTTCATTGATCAACACTATATCATCTGTAAAGAGTATACCATAGTATTTTATTTTGAATACTTTTTGTGATTTTATCTATTACTATTACAAAGAGGATGAGATTCAATGCTGATTTTTGGTGAAATCCAATATTAATTGGAAAACTGTGATTTACACAACCACAAGTTTTTACATTGGTAATGGTTCTCTCGTAGATATTTTTGATAAGATTAATATATTCAACGAAAATTTCTTTTTTTATCAGCACCCACCACAATATGTCTCTATAAATTCTATCATATATTTTTTCCAAATCAATGAATATCATATATTTTTTCTTTTGTATTCTAATGTCTCAATCAAATATCTCAGTAGGTGAATTATTTCGATAGTGAATCGACCTGACATAAATCCAAATTGATTTTGAATTATATTTATTTCTAATTTCAATCTATATTCAATCATCAGCTTCCACAACTTCATAGTATGGCTTATAAGATTAATTATTCTATAATTTGAGCAATCATGTATGTTTCCTTTATTGTTATATAGTGGCACAAGTGTGTTCTCCCTTCACGTTTGAGACATTTTCTTGGTTTGTTATATTTTGTTAAAAAGATCTGTTAGCATTGTTATTCCAACTTTATCTAAACAGTTTCACACCTCGATAGGGATATCATCCGATCTTATGATTTTATTAATTTTTATTCTTTTAAGTTTTTTTTTTTTTCATGGGACGAATCTTAAATTTAAAATCTTTATTGATTTTTTCTATAAGTATCGTGGTATTGTCGATATCTCTTGTACCCTCTGCGTTGAAAAGATTATCAAAATAATCTCTCCAATGTTTTCTTATATTCTCATTTCTTATAAGTATACTATTGGTTTCACTCTTAATATACCGAACACCATTTAGATCTTTTCCTTTCCTTTCAATTAAATTGACAATTCTGTAAATCTTTTTTTCTCTATTCTTAATTTCTAGTCTCTTGTGTAATTCATTATATATTTTACTTTTTGATTCGTAAATGATCCTTTTCACCTTTTCACCATTTAAATCTTTTCCTTTCTGCACTATTTTTCAAATGCATCTTCTTCATCGCTTCACCTCTTTCTTTGCATTTTTGAAAATCCATCACTATAGATTGAAAATTTTGATTTCTCGTATCAAATCTCATATTTGTTACATTTTTTATTCAAATTAAAAACATTATATACAAAATAAAATAGGTCTAGATTTTCTACTGCACTAACTAAGCATGATTACGATCTCTATCAAAAAATTGAATATTAGCAAAATTAATTTGTGTAAATTGGATGCATGCTTGCCTTTATTCTCATGAAAATTGATATTTTTTTCTCATACCAAAAAATTGTCCGTAAAATTACATATATGTATGTGTGAGTGTGTATATATATATATAAAAATTAATACATTAGAAAATACAATCACACTACAAAGGTGCAACCAACATCGGTTTAGTGGCAGATCAGATCTGAATTTCGAGTTTTGAGAATAAAAAAACACACATTGAGAAAGCCAACCCCTCAATTAGGTCCCATAATATTCAAAAACAGATTAGTCTGATAGCTTGAATACCAATCGATCAAAACCAAGAAAACGCTAGAAATGAAAACCACACACACATATATATATACACACATATACATACATACATATATATATATATATATATATATATATTTAAATATATATTGTATATAAGGTGGATAAATGCTGAAACTGAAAGGGAAGAAAACAACTTATACATACACATGCGTAACTTAGTAGGATTGAAATTGAGAACGTCACTGACAACATTCACATTCAATGATACATATTCATTAGTAGGATCGAAATTGGGATTATAAATAAAATCCTTTTAATTAAAATCTTAAATTTAAATTTTATATAAAAAAAATAGACATTAAAAAAATTTTATTCCTCTAAAAAACTAATCTAAATTGATTTGGATTTAGTTGAATTTAACAAAATTATTAAACAGTTATGATTTATTTAAAAAAACCTATCTGTATAAATAATTTTATATTTATATTCAGAATTTATTAATTTAATAAAAAGGAAGCCTACCTCACTAAAAATAAATAAATAATTAAAAAAGAAACCTAAAAATTGTGTTTAGACTCTTTAGAGGAATCTTAAAATAAATGCATTACACTACTTCCTTCCAACTCTCTGTGACAATTTGGATTTAACATTTTTGGTCTTTTGCTCTTTCCATTTTAAAACCTTGGATCAGTCATTTCTGGGTCACATCAAGAGTGATGAAATGAGAGCTACAAAGCTGCCCAGGATGATCCCAAGAGATTGGGCACAAAGACCAAAGATAACCTATTATTATTATTATTATTATTATTATTATTATTTTTATATTTGTCCAAATGAAAAATATTTAAGATAATAAATTGGTAAGAAGATTTTTATCCTTTTATAACCTAGGTTGTCCATAAATAAAAATTGATATGGAAAAAATGACACTTTATAAAATTATAAAAAAAATAAAAATATATTAATTAAAAATATAAATTTTTATATAAATATTAATTATTTTATATTTTTAATAAATCATTAGTATTAAACAATTATTCTTTTAATATTTTTTATCTTTATATAGAAGTTTCAAATCAGAGATCTTACTTCAAAAATATTAACACTTAATCACTGTACCAATTAGGCATGATATTAATTATTTTATATAACAAGCAATCTAGTCGACTAAAAACTAGATTCATTTGCTTTGTCTTTACTTTTTCCATTGACTAGGAATTTTTTGTCCTCCACCATTATTTTCTCTCCACAATTTTCTTATCCATATAATCTAAATCTGTTCAGATTAAAATCAACTGAAATTAAATAAAGTATTTTTTAAAATACTTTAATTAAAAAATAATATATAAAATAAGATAAAATAAAAATGAGAATGGTCAGAATAATTCATGTAATTAAGAATTCAATGGAGTCAGTTTTGTCATTCAAGAAAAAGACTAGGAAAAACCAATCCTTTTATATCATTATAGAAAGGGAGGGGTGTTCTTCAACTTTCAAAGGCACATGTCTTGTCTACTCCCTTCATGGAATATTTTCTTTTCTTTTTTTAAATATTATCGTTTTAATCTTTTTTAAGGAAAAAGACATTTTTCACAACAAAATACTAATGATTTTTTTACAAGTTTGATTGTACTAAAAAATGGATAAAAATTTTGTTTGAAAATCCAGACTTGATTTAGATAAAATGACAACAGTTTTAGACAATTTATTGAAAATTTCGTTTCTCATATCCAATCTTATATTTGTTACATTTTTTTGTTGAAATTAAAAATATTATTTACAAAATAAAATCGGTCAAGATTTTCTGCCATACTAACTAGGCATGATTATGATCTCTATCAAAAAATTGAATAATAGTAAAATTAATTTGTATAAATTGGATGCATGCTTGCCTTTATTCTCATTAAATTGATATTTTTTTCGTCCTAAAAAATTATCCCAAAAAAATTGTCCCTAAATATAATATATATATTAGAAAATTAGTACACAGTTACACTAGAAAGGTGTAACCAAAGTCGAGTTTGAATTTTAAAAATAAAAAAATAGACGCATTAGAGTTCATCAATCTCTCGAATTCAAATTTTGAGAATATAAAAATAAACGTTGAAAGGATTGACCGCTAAATTGGATTCTATAATACTTGAATCGAATTAATCTAATAACCCAATATGGATTGATCAAGACAAAGCTCACATGGATTCACTAGACTTTAGATGCCACAATTCATTTGTTGCATGTTTTGCATGAGCAGTGATGGATCTAGAACCTAAGGATAGTGTAGCAAAATATTTTTATGGAATAGATGATATATATTTTGGGTTGAATAGGGGAAATATTTTGGATTAAATGAGATAATATTTAATTGACATATAAAAATTAATAAAAATTATTTTGATTCAATGGGGTAATTGCCTATCCTGTTTTATATGTGGCTTCGTCACTGTGCATGTGTATAGATTGTTTTTTAAATAAAAGATAAAAAAATAGTTCACTTTGTACTTATTATATTATTGCGTTAAGTATATATTATTTTTTTTGAATTAATTGATATTTAAATTTTATCTGATTAATCTAATTTAAACATTACAGAGCCCGTTGAAGTATAGATAGATGGGGTAGAAGAATACAATGCAATCCATTCACTCGGCCATCCGTATATATATTTATTTATATAAACGGTGCAAGAAAACAACTTACACATACACTGGCGTAACTTGGTAGGATTGAAATTGCGTACGACACTGAAACATGTAGATTCATTAATGCATATTTATTATATGCATGCTATCCTTGTATTGGTCATGGCTAATATTAATAACTCCAAACTCTTTTCCACACTGAAAGTTAGGTCAACCAGAAATAGAAACCTGCACAACTTCCAACTATGAATGATGTGAACTATTAAATTTAGATGATTTATTTTCAATTTTTTCTTGATAATATATAATATTACTTAATCATTTATCTTGTGTTTAGATTTTTTTTTCCTTGTTATAAATAATGTTATCAAAACCCGTATCGTATATCATTTTTTAAAATTTAAAATTGTAGTTTAACTGATTCAATCATGGACGAATATAATCGCACCGTTGGTTTTTTAATATTAATTAAAAATATATAAAATTAATTTTTAAAATAAATATATAAATTAATTTTATATTTTCACATAAAAATTAAATTTTTTTTAATAAATATAAAATGACAATTACTCTTGAAATTCATATGGAAAAGTATAAACAAAAAACTAAATCATAAAATCATATAAAATATAAATTAGAATCATAATATTTAAAATTTTGATGGTCTCATTATCTCATAAAAAGTAAAGGAAACAAATCTTACATTTTTAAATATTTCAAATAAAACTTCATTTAATGTCATAATATCCTACTCCCATTATTGCCAACGTCTTACATGAACATAAAGCTAATTTCATCTTAAACAACATCAACTCCAACGTCATTTTTGAAATCTAAGAGTGAGGCCAAGTGTGAATTGTGGACTTAAAAGTTGAAGATCGAGATCAGACATTAAAGATGGAGATCATTGGAGACTCGATCCACATAGAGAAAGAGAGAGAGAGAGAGGATCTCGATTGACAGTCAGCGAGAGTGAGAGTATAGTCACGTCCATTCGAAGAGTCGAAACATTTTTTTTAATAATCTTCAAAAAAAAAACACGGAGGTCACCGGGGGGGGGCGCAATTCACCCATAATTGACCCGTAAATTTTTAAAATTCAATATAAAAATAGGATTATAATTGGACCGACTTGTAAAATATCCGAGTGGCGGGTTGAACCGATCGCGGGTCGGCTCCATTTCAATAACAATGGTTACAAGGTATTGTCTTAGGAGAAAGGGATGAGGGTTCGAATTAAAAATGGACTCGCGCTATCAATTTGGCTTCTTCAAGGTGCAAATGATTATAATCTTGTGGCTACAAGTGGATTTGGAGAGTAAATGAGTAGGACAGGTCCAAAAATGTTCACTTAATCACTACCCAACAACAATTTCGAGGCCTACTAGAAGTAATCATAAAAAAGGGTCTCTGTAAAGAAATCAAAATTCCATTTTGAGATTCCTCTCTCTCTCTCTCTCTCTCTGTGCGTGTGTGTGTGTGTCTATCTCTCTAGACTATTTTACCTGCAATTCCAACTTGAGTCCGTCGTTCAAACTCTTAAGAAAAGAAAAAGAAAAGAAGAAGCTCGAAAAGGCAAAAGGGCCCGTGATGATTTCGGGTCAGAGACATCAAAAGTAAGCTTTATTCAATAACAATGGGTGGTGTAAAGCGTGACAGGAGAGATATACAGAGACATGTGTATGCATGAAATCATTTTAAAGCTTTTAGTCATGAGTAAAATATTAATCTTAAATTTTTAATGATTTGCCTTAGGTCATTGACCCGCATTGTATGCAAAGATACATGAAAAATAAAAATAGGCTAATATGCTATAAAACGTGAATCTCAAGAACTTTTCATTGCCAATTCAGTCATCACATGGCATTTTCTTTTGATATTTGTATAGCAATACTAATATGCAGGCAAATATTAATGGATTCAATTAAGGGAAATAATTTCTCTAAACAAAAGAAAGATGGCAGACTGTGGGATACTGTGATCACCAGATTTAGTATATAAAATTTGTCTTATACATGATAATATGCATGAAATCATAGGAATATGATAGAATATTTTTCTTTTCTTAGTGGGGATCAAGAAGAGTTCAAGACTTAAATATGAAAAATATACAGATACTTCATACATACAACAATAAAAGAAACTTTAAATAGAGAGAATGTGTCCCCACTACCATCTCAAGTAAAATAACTCATCCAAGACTGTTGGATTGAGTGATCATCAATAGTTCTGGTGGCATCTTTTACTCATTTGCAGCAATAGATTCATGGGGTTGTTGTCCATTCTTCTAGTGAACACATTATAAATGACGTGCTATTCCTTGACTCTCTGTTAGACTTGGAACCTGAAATTCTTAACAAGTGAGAAATCTCATACTCTCCCATCAATGGGTACCTTGAACATGTCACTTGGTATGAAGAACCCACTTCTTGGTTTTTCTTCTTCATAGTTTTTTCATCACTTACTTTGATTTTCTTGAAGTTCATAAACTTCATATCCATATTATATGGATAGTAATGTTTTGTTCAATTTTTAACATATATGCAGGGAAGTTCTCTTGGCTGTGTGAAGGAGAATTCAGTTTAGGCTCTTCATGCATTCAAACAACAATCATAGACGTCACAAACTTGCTATTTCTCTCTGTTTTCTACACGTTCTTGCTCGTGGGGTCTGTGAGAAAACAATACAGTAGAGAGAACGCCAGAAGAGACTTAGTCTCTTCAATTCTTTCAGTCTGTTGTGCTATAATTAGCATTGGATATGTCACTGCCGGTTTTCAAGATATTATAGTCAAGAATGCTGAGTTCAGCCAACTGGGATGGTTGATTCACTTCATAAGAGGTTTTATTTGGATTTCTTTGGCAATTTCAGTGCTAGTTCAGAAATCCAAATGCGTCAAAATTTTGGTTTCCATTTGGTGGGTGTGGTTTTTTGCACTAGTATCTGTAGTAAATGTCAAGATTCTCTTTACGACACATTCTTTGGATGTTCTTGAGATTGTTCCATGGCCTGTGAATTTCTTGCTTCTTGTTTGTGCTTTTAGAAGCTTATTTCAACTCATTTCTCAACACTCCAGATTAGATAAGACTCTCTACAAACCTCTATTAGTAGACACATCTGAGAAAAATCAATCCAGACTACAAAAGTCTAGTTTCTTTAGTAAGTTAACCTTTTCTTGGATCAACCCTTTACTTCATTTGGGAAATGTGAAAATATTGGTTGTTGAAGATATCCCTTCTTTGGAATTGGAAGATGAAGCCGATTTAGCATATCAAAATTTTGCTCGCACTTGGAATGAACTTAGGGATAAAAGTCCTAACTATTCTAAGAATTTGGTTTTTTGGGCATTGGCAAGAATTTATGTTAAAGAGAATTTGATTGTTGGGATCTATGCATTTCTTAGAACAATTGCTGTGGTTGCTTCTCCTTTATTGCTATATGCTTTTGTTCAGTACTCGAATAATGATGAAGAGAATGTGCATGAAGGGCTTGCAATAGTTGGGTGCTTAGTTGTTGCTAAGGTGGTTGAGTCTTTCACCCAGAGACATTGGTTTTTCAATTCAAGAAGGTCAGGGATGAAAATGAGGTCCGCATTAATGGTTGCAGTATATAGAAAGCAATTGATGCTTTCGAATTTAGGAAGGAGAAGGCATTCGACGGGTGAAATTGTGAACTACATAGCTGTTGATGCTTATCGGATGGGTGAGTTTCCTTGGTGGTTCCACACAACGTGGAGTGCTGCATTACAACTTTTTCTTGGAGTAGGAGCACTTTTTGCCGTTGTAGGACTTGGTGCTCTACCTGGTCTGGTCCCTCTCATCACTTGTGGTATTCTCAACGTGCCTATTGCTAGAGTTCTCAAAAACTGTCAGACACAGTTGATGGTTGCCCAAGATGAGCGTCTTCGTGCCACTTCTGAGATCCTCAACAGCATGAAAATCATCAAGTTACAGTCATGGGAAGACAAGTTCAAAGGTTTGATTGATAGTCTTCGAGATAATGAATTCAAAAGGTTAGCAGAGGTACAATATCAGAAGACTTTTGGCACTCTAATTTATTGGATGTGTCCAACTATCATATCTTCGGTTATCTTCACTGGTTGTGCTTTCTTTTCCACTGCACCACTTAATGCTGGAACCATATTCACCATTCTTGCCGCTTTACGGTGTTTGGCAGAACCTGTTAGGATGATTCCTGAGGCTCTTTCTGTCTTGATTCAAGTTAAGGTCTCTTTCGATAGGCTTAATTCATTTTTGCTTGGCGATGAGCTCAAATCTAAGGAAATAAGGATGCTCCAAATACCTGGCACAGATAGCAAAGTTAGAATTCAAGGAGGTAATTTCAGTTGGGATCAAGAATCAACCATTTTAGCACTGAGAGACATAGACTTGGACGTGAAAAAAGGTCAGAAAATTGCGGTTTGTGGTCCTGTTGGGGCAGGAAAATCGTCCCTACTACATGCTATACTGGGTGAAATTCCAAAGATTTCAGGAACAGTAAGTTTCAGAACATTTTCATGTCTTAATAATTCCATGTGCATGATATTTCTTATACAAGTTGCTTTTTGTTTTCATATAGGTTCATGTTAATGGATCCCTAGCCTATGTTTCTCAAACTTCATGGATCCAAAGTGGGACAGTTCGCGGTAACATACTCTATGGAGAGCCAATGGATCAAACCAGATATGAGATGGTGATAAAAGCATGTGCCTTAGATAAGGACATCGACAGTTTCAATCACGGGGATCTCACTGAGATTGGTCAGAGGGGACTTAATATGAGTGGGGGTCAGAAGCAGAGGATTCAGCTAGCTCGTGCTGTCTATAGTGATGCTGATATTTATCTCCTGGATGACCCTTTTAGTGCAGTTGATGCTCATACAGCAGCAACCCTTTTCAATGTAAGAATAACATAGGAAAGTGCATCAATATCAACAGAGTGTGAACTTAAGCACTAAAGTTTTGATTTTGTGAAAGCAGGACTGTGTAATGAGTGCTCTTGAGACGAAGACTGTCATTCTAGTCACCCATCAAGTGGAGTTTCTCTCTGAAGTTGACCGAATTTTGGTAAGGTAGCTCAATCAACTACACCTTAAATAGTACAATGAGGCTTATCTCATATGATTTTTCTTTTCAAGATCATGGATGGTGGGCGAATAATTCAATCAGGAAACTATGAGGAGCTGCCAATGACTGGAACTGCATTTGAACAACTTGTGAATGCTCATAAAGATGCAATTACTGAATTGGGACAGTCAAATTTTGCAAGCCAGAATGAGCTATCAAATGGGGTCATCGATCAACTAGAAGAGTCTATAGGGATCTCAACTGCAAAAGGAAATGGTGAGGATGAAATTTCGGTGAACGGTTTGAAAGGAGTCCAGCTAACAGAAGAAGAAGAGAAAGGGATAGGAGATGCAGGGTGGAAGCCATTTTTTGACTATATTTTTGTCCCAAAGACGTTGTTTCTTTTATGTGTAGGGACATTGGCACAATCTTCCTTTGTTGCTCTTCAGGCTTTGTCGAATTACTGGCTTGCCATAGCAGTTGAAATTCCTAAAATTAGCAGTGCCATCTTGATAGGAGTTTATGCTGCAACTTCAACAATGAGTGCTATATTTATATATCTCAGATCTTTCCTCACAGCACGACTAGGGTTAAAAGCTTCCAAAGCATTCTTCTCTGGTTTCAATCATTCAATTTTCAAAGCTCCAATGCTTTTCATCGATTCCACCCCAGTTGGGCGGATTCTAACCAGAGTAGGATTTTAAAGACTGCCTGCTCTATCACATTTAGCATATTTATATGTTGTGCAGATTTATGTTTATATCTTTTTATCTTGCAGGCTTCTTCAGATTTCAGTGTCTTGGATTTTGACCTTCCCTTCTCCATTTCCTTTGTGTTTTCTGCGGGAATTGAACTATTGGTAGCGATTGGGATCATGACCTCAGTCACATGGCAAGTTCTCATTGTTGCCATTTTTGCCATGGTAGCATCCAAATACATCCAGGTAAATCACATTTTGCAGCCTCTTAAGTAGTAGAAACTCAAAAGCTAATTGTGAGTTATTTATTTATTTATTTATTTGGGGTAAATTAAGGGATATTATCAAGCATCTGCCAGGGAGCTGATAAGAATTAATGGAACTACTAAAGCTCCAATCATGAACTATGCCTCTGAGACATCGCTTGGAGTTGTCACTATTAGAGCTTTCAACTCAATGGAGAGGTTCTTCCAAAACTTCCTAAAGCTTGTTGACACTGACGCAAAACTCTTCTTCTACTCCAATGCTGTCATGGAGTGGTTAATCTTGCGAATCGAAACACTTCAGAATCTTACTCTGTTCACTGCAGCTATTCTCCTCGTCTTACTACCGAAGGGTATCTTAGCACCAGGTATAACATGACTCGATGGAAAAGCAACTTTTTTGCAACACTTTCTTTGCTTTCTTTCTTACCATACTATATTTTCTAACAGGGTTTGTAGGGCTTTCACTATCTTATGCATTGGCTATAACGAGTACTCAAGTGTTTGTTACTCGATGGTATAGCTACTCAACCAATTACATTATCTCGGTTGAAAGAATTAAACAATTCATGCATATAGAACCGGAGCCTCCAGCAATTGTGGAGGATAAGAGACCACCGTCTTCGTGGCCTTCTAAGGGTCGGATAGAGTTGAAGGATCTCAATGTGAGCAGACGTTTCCTACAAACAAGAAGAGCGTTTTTGTTTTGGTACAAGGCATTGTTATGATTAGCTTGTGCTTGATTTTGTTTTGCAGATAAGATATCAATTGAATGCTCCATTAATTCTCAAGTGGATCACTTGCACATTCAAAGAAGGGAAAAGAGTAGGAGTAGTTGGAAGGACAGGAAGCGGCAAGAGCACCCTAATAAGTGCTTTGTTTCGTTTAGTAGAGCCCGAAAGTGGACAAATTCTTATTGATGGACTTGACATTTGCTCTATTGGTTTGAAGGACTTGAGGATGAAGCTAAGCATCATCCCTCAAGAGCCAACCCTTTTCAGGGGTAGTGTCCGAACTAACTTAGACCCTTTAGGTCTCTACTCTGATGATGAAATATGGAAGGTGAGACATCTATAAACAACTCCATACACGACCTTAAATTCCTTAGTTCAAGCCAAATTCAATCTATAGTCTGCTACATTTTTGTCAGGCTCTGGAGAAGTGCCAATTGAAGTCAACAATTAGTAGTCTCCCAAATCTACTGGATTCAGCCGGTGAGTTAAGATTTGAATTTATGTTAGCAACAGGAATGTTGTTTCTTTAAGAGCTAATGGAACACTGGATTTCTTAAATAGTGAGTGATGAAGGAGAAAACTGGAGTGCGGGGCAACGCCAACTCTTCTGCCTTGGAAGAGTCCTCCTAAAGAGAAACAGGATTCTGGTTCTCGATGAAGCCACTGCTTCCATTGACTCTGCAACAGATGCTATTCTGCAAAAAATTATCAGGGAGGAGTTCTCCGAATGCACAATCATTGCGGTGGCTCACAGAGTTCCAACTGTTATTGATAGTGACATGGTTATGGTCCTCTCCTATGGTATGCTATTCTGTGCCGTGATCCAACCAATCATCCTATGTCACTTCAGGCCTTGATGTTAAGCATTTTTTGTGTAATATTTGTTATGATTTTATTCAAATCTGGGATTGTTTTTGTTATTTTTTGTAGGAAAATTGGTGGAGTATGATGAGCCTTCAAAGCTCATGCAGGCTAACTCTTCCTTTTCAAAGCTTGTAGGCGAGTACTGGGCTAGTTGCAGAAGGAATTCTTAGCACAACTTCAACAACTACTTGTAAATTTATGCAGTGTGGTTGCATTCATGTCTGCTATGTTGTCATGAAGTGAAGCTGTCAAAATAAAGAAAGGCGTGGGTTTGGTGTCAGCCATTCTTGTTGTCAATATTTGCAGGATTTTGATTATATTATTATTTTAATTTTAATGTTCTGTATTATTGGTCTTGGTGTGCTACAAACCATTTGTGATGACAAATATTTTGTACTACTAATATGACTTCCATCGATCTAGAATTCAATCTTTTTTCTTTTTCTTTTTTTTTAATAAACTATCTTTATTCGATCGGTTGGCTTTTATCCGACAAAATTTTCTTGACATCTGTCTTTTTCTTACATAATACTCAAATTTGAGATCATGTTTAAGGAGTATCAGTATCCAATCAGAGGATGAAGTAGGCATTGGGAATTTTTTCTTCTCTATGTTTTAATATGTTATTGTCTTGACTCACCTCATTAGGTTTTTGTGCTCAATGTTACATCTAAGTAAGCAAACTCTCTTTATGTGGCCACTTTTTTTTTTTTTTTTTAGTCTTATTCTATTTATGATATTTTTCAGTGAAATCAAATTTTTATAAAATAAATTAAAATTTTTATCATTATAAATAAGATTTTAAAATAAAAAATGTTGCAATTGAGTGTACACTCAAATTTTTAAAAGGGGGCCAATACAAATACAGCATTGCCCAAAACAAAATCACTTGAATGTAATAATATTTTAACCCTGAAGGATCCATTGTTGGTGCCTTCCTGATTGAAATTTAAAAATCTTGACCACAAAGGAATAAAAGAAGAACAAAACAGAAAGTTATATTTCCAGCACTTTCAGTGGAGTGGTCATGGAATAACGAATAATGGAATGGAAAGCCATTTTACTTTTTCCTACCTTTTCTTGGTTAAAGAACCGACAAAAGCTTGTCACCGAAAAAAAAAAAAAAAAAAAAAAAAAAAAAAAAAAACGAAAAAGGTAAACAAAGCCGCAGTCCCACAGTATCCAAATCAAGAGCCTACAAAAGTGTTTCCAAGCTTCTCTCTCTCTCTCCCTCCCCCCCCCCCCCCCCCGGGAGCAAAACTAAAATTGAAAATTGAGCTGGGCCGACTCAGCTCGATCCATTTTGAGGGGCTAAGTTTACACATTTTACTTTTTTTTGGTGAAGAAAGGAGAACACACAACAACAGCCCAACTACACAGAGACGAGAGGACCTAGACCCAACACGCCTAAAGGAACCAAGGCCCCTTAAATCATCATCCAGCAAACTACAGAAAACCTGGGAAAGGCGGTCGATGAAGGAGGTTCCTGGAGGATAAACAGATCCTATGCTAGTCAGATAATCAGCAACTTTGTACGTTTCTCTGTAGACATGCAACAGACGGCTCACACCTAAATCGCGCATCAGCTCTCGACACTCTGAGATAATAAGATGATGCGGATGATCTTCACTTCTATTTCCTTGAATTAGGTGGACTAGAGACATGTAGTCAGATTTTACCTCTAGCTGCTAGATGTTCATCAGCTTAGCTATTTTCAGACCTTCCCACAGGCCCCACAATTCAGTTGATAAAGTATCTACCTTGCCAATGTTGACACTATAAGCCCTTAACCAATTACCCTCATGGTTTCTTATAACCCCGCCTGCGCTAGCTTTACTTGAGGTCAGGGACACTGCACCATCGCAATTAAGCTTCATCCAACCTACCTCAAGGGGATGCCATTTAATCCAAGAGTACTGCTCCGCTTCCTTCTTGCGCGTAAGATTGGACGCTTCACTCCAATCGCGGGCTAAGGAGAGCACCTTTCTCATGAAGCTTTCATTTCCTTCTTCTTTTCTCTCTATAGCCTGCTTGCATCTCCTCTTCCAAAAAGACCAAATAGCGGCTGGGAAGAGACACCCATCCCTGAGATTCAGATAAGTGAACTTATTTTCCATACCCCTTTTCAACCAGATATAGACATCATCACTCCAAAAAGCTTTTTTATTCTCCATTCCTAGATGCACCCTTCTCCAAAAGTCTTTGGTGATGGCATAATCACGAAGGACATGGATTAGAGACTCTGAAGGAAATCTACATTGGGGACAAAACTCATCAGCAGTGAAATATCTTCTCTTTCTTTCTAGATTGGTCATGCATCTATTTTTACTAGCTGTCCAAACGAAGAACTTCACTCTCTCCGGATGCCTACCTCTCCAGACCCATCCGCAATAGTCTAGATTTGAACTACCTCTGTCTTGCACTCCCTGCATAAGGCAATAAGTGTCACGCCCCGAACCGGGATCGTGAACAGCCGCCCGTTGCCCTGGAAGCCGGCTGTATTTTTAAAAAAAATCGGACAGAACCTCCCCATAAATCAGAGGTCTCTCATGTACAAATAAACCTATTTAAACCTGTAATATTAAAAATCATCCTGTAAATAAAATAAAATGGTCATTCCGGCCTCCCAACAACCCACCAACCACAGTAGACATCCAGGACATCGTCAGACTAAATAAACTATCAGCAATCCTAGCCACAGACTTCTACTGTCATGCCCAACTAGAGCATGAGCAGCTGCCACACCGAGTGGACCTAAGTTTTTATACAATTTACAATAATTTTCCCAAGTATCATTCAAATACGTACAATTGTCTCAATGTAAATGAAATGTGAGAGTTTCGCAAATAAATATACATAAATTATACAGTCATTCCAAATTAAGTACGCGTCCAACTACGGACCTCAACAAGATCTCGCAGGGTCGAAAATAAAATACGTAATTCATCTTTCAAATTAAACTTAAAATCTCACCCTCCTGAACACCAAGTACAAGCGAACTCTATAATCTGAAGTGTCGCTCCAGCACAACAATCCTGTCTGAGGGAGGGAAAGAAGAGGGGTGAGTATCAAGACAGATACTCAATGAGTGAGGGGATTAATCTCAAGTACTAATAGTGTAGGTGAACATTGGAGTGTCAAATAATATCATTCATAACCAATAATTCAAATTTTGCAGCAAATCATTATATGTTCGCTAAAAGGAACTCATTTAATCATTCACACGATATCATACATATATGCATCCATTTAAAATCGAGTAGATCATAGAGCAAGCCGAAAGAATTCTGACAAAGGTCAACCATGACCAAAGACAGACGCATCGGGGGTTTTATTATGCAAAGTGTTTCAAAAGTAGCTCTCTACTCCGACGTTGGCCGTGGGCTTAGCCCTTGCTTACCCAGACTCGACATAGGTTCCCGCCCGGTGCTAGACGGTGGCGTCACGCACGTCCTTCTCCAAATGTGGGTTCAACCATTCGTGCCTATGAAATATATGAACAGGCTCATCAATAGGTTACCGTCCGGTGCTAGACGGTGACGTCACACACGTCCTCCCCCGATGAGAGTTCAACCGCTCGTGCCTATGAACATATATACATGACGTTTGCGGATATATCCTACAGAAGCGTATCCGGGCAACCCGTGCCTCTACAAACGCCCTTTGTAGTTACAGAATCAATCAAATAATGTCATATCATCATATCATCTCAAGTTAACAGACATCCAACCCATATAGCCAAATCATTTCATCATATCATCAAAACAATTCAAATCCGTGTGCCAATACATTTTATCAAAATCGTTTCAATTCAACAAACCAATGCAATGGTAGAATAGAAAACTCATCAAATTTTCAATTAATAGCACAATTTCGTTTCATTTTAAATATGGATGCATAATCGTAGAAAACATAAGTACGACACTCTAATAATCATAAAACAGGTTTGAATTTCAATTCCATGCGTCGAGATAATGCATATCAAAAGTATATTTTATTAAAAACACGATAAAATCAGGTTTCACTATTTCATACAAGAGATTAGGGTCCCACTAACATTTTAAGGAGGGTAATCACTCCCTATTTTCACAATCAAACCAAATCGACTTCTCGAGTATCCAAAAAGATCAATCTAACCAATCAAAGTCGGAAATACGCTTAAAGTAAATAAGTTTCCTATGAAATGAAAAAATCTTTGAAAAATCATACACTTTTCAATTCTCATCCGATTTCTTCAAACCGTATATCATTTTAAAGGTATTGAAACCTATTTTCATATTACGAAAATTGTATTTTGATTTTATATATCCAAGACAACTTAAAATAAAAAAGATTGTACAAATCCTTAAACTTAGATCCAATTTCTGACTATTTTTATGCATATTTCAATATTTAATTCTGAGAAAAACTATTTTAAATCAACTTAACAAGAATCCTTCATCCTTTAACATGTTCCTTTCATATCAGATACCAGACTTAACCTTAATATTCAAGTATAGAATTTCAGAATGTATTCTATTCTAATTGAATATACATTCTAAACCTATATAAGACTTTTCACCCTAAATTCGCTTTAATTTCATTCAATTAATGAAAAAACCAAAAATCTTCTTACCAAGGGTTTCTCGATTCGGAGATCTAGCCTCCGTTCGCCATTCGGTTCAGTCTAAAACCTGTAACATTTCAAATTTGAAGTACAAATTTAGAAATCTAGCTAAATCACTAAAATGATATTGAAACCCTAAGATCCTTACCTTCGCAGAGAAAGGATTGCAAGTCGGTCTAGGGTTTCGAAGCCTGTTACTGCTGTCAATTTGGGGCTCTGCAAGAGTTGCAGAAGCGCTCTCAGCAGAGGAAGAGCGAAGCGCGCGAGCAGGGAAGAGGCGCTGCAGCCGCGCACGTTGGAGCTATTCTAATTGAATATACATTCTGTGCAGTGATCCAACCAATAATCCTATGTCACTTCAGGCCTTGATGTTAAGCATTTTTTGTGTAATATTTTTTATGATTTTATTCAAATCTAGGATTGTTTTTATTATTTTTTGTAGGAAAATTGGTGGAGTTTGATTAGCCTTCAAAGCTCATGCAGGCTAACTCTTCCTTTTCGAAGCTTGTAGGCGAGTACTGGGCTAGTTGCAGAAGGAATTCTTAGCACAACTTCAACAACTACTAGCAAATTTATGCAGTGTGGTTGCATTCTTGTCTGTCATGTTGTCATGAAGTGAAGCTATCAAAATAAAGAAAGGCATCGGTTTGTTGTCAGCCAGTCTTGTTGTCAATATAGAGGTGCCATTTGGTTAAAAAATGAATAAAATTATTTGCAGGATTTTGAGTATATTATTATCATTTTAATTATAATGTTCTTTGTTATTTGCCTTGGTGTGCTACAAACCATTTGTGATGGCAAGTATTTTATACTACTAATATGACTTCCATCAACCTAGAATTCAATTTTTTTTTTGTTTAATAAACCACCGTTTTCAGGTTTGAGTTGGGTTGGCTTTTATCGGACAAAATTCTCCTAACATCTATTTTTTTCTTACACAATACTTGAATTTAAGATTTTATTTAAGGGGTACCAATATCCAATTAGAGGATGAACAAGTCATTGGTATTTTTTCTTCTTTATGTTTTAATATGTTATTGTCTTGACTATTCTTATTAGCTTTTTGTTTTTCATGTTACATCTAAGCAAACTCTCTTTATGTGGCCATTTTTTTTTTATTTAATCTTATTCTACTTATGATATTTTAAGATAAGAATTAAGAAATCAAAATTTTTCAAAAAATTAATTAAAATTATTATCATTATATGTAAGCTTTTAAAATTAAAAATTTCGCAACTGAGCTTACACTTTTTTAAAAGGAGACCAATGCAAATCCAGCATTGCCCAAAACAAAATCACTTGAATGTTATAATATTTTAACCCTGAGGGAGCCATTGTTGGTGCCTTCCTGATTGAAATTTAAAAATATTGACCACAAAGGAATAAAAGAAGAATAAAAAAGAGAGTTATATTTCTAGCACTTTCAGTGGAGTGGTTATGGAATAACAAACAGTGTACTGGAAAGCCATTTTACTTTTTTCTACCTTTTCTTTGTAAAAGAACCCTCAACCAAAAATGTTTCCAAACTTTTCACTCACTTTTTTTTTTATCATGTCTTATACACTGTCTATATTTAAAATTTTACCTTAATTAATCCTGATCGATCATTATAGTGACTCTTTTCAAAAAATGAATCTCTTAACGGAGAACACATCATACACATAAAACCTTGATATTCTCAATTAAAATCAAACTTTAATCATATTTTAAAATACTCAACCTGATATCTAATTAAACCAAACCCTTTATACTTTTCACTCTCTCTCTCTCCCTTTTTCTTGGTTGGTAGCCAAACGTTCAAGTGGGAATTGGAGGAATTTTCCTGTGTTGATAGTCCCTGCCGGCTACCACAAGCTCTATTGCCATAATAATTGGAAGAGGACAAAAAAGGGGAGCAAGACCCTCCATGAGAAAAGGACCCACTATTTTTATTTATTGCAAGAGTTGACCAACCTTTGTATGTATTCATTTTTAAACAAATTCAATAAGTATGGCAATGCTCTTTGTATTTTTTTTTTTTTTTTGAGTAATCTGTATTTAACTTCAACTAGGCAAGCCTACCCCACTCCTATAGGTTAGTCCACTGTCTGAACCACCGAGAACAGTTGGCTCAGTAAAAAATATTAAATTGAAAATAAAGATTTGAATTTAAATTTTAAAAATAAAAAAATTAAGTTAATAGAATTTTTCTTATAAAAGGTTCAACAGCAATTCAGATTGAATTAATTGAAATATGTTTCAATTGATTAATTTAAAAAAAAAAAAACACTTTTGTATCCAATTTTGAAAGTGAGTTTAGTCCAGCCCAGCCCAGCCCATTGGTGGAAAAGAACTAGGCCTCTTGCCTCCTCATGGCCACCGTTTTCCCTCCTCAAACGAACGCCAAATCCAATTCAAGGAACTCTCTCTCTCTCCTCTTTCTCTCTCCATGAAACACACCATCAGAGTACCAAGGGTACCCATGTGGATTTCAGTGAAAATGAAAGAAAGTGCTTCAGGAATGACTTTTGGAGGAAACCCACAGGTGATTTGGTGGTTAAATATTGTTACAAACTGATGGGACAGGGTCTTAAAATCAGATCTAGAAAGGTTCACATGAAAAATTCACGAAAGACAACTACTGATTTAAGTTCAAATACGATTACCTATTGAAAAGTTTCAGTCACCCAGATCTCTTGAACGATAGGGATTTATTCGTCCCACCAACCGAGCGTGATTCGTCAAATGAAGGTAACCACCCTGATCGGGTATTCAATGGTCAGCTCCTTAAAAAAAAAAGCCCTGAAGACCCTTCATCAGTCGAACGACCGATCGATAGCTAACAATTCCAACGATCCTAAAAGAAGACCAAAATATCCTATCAATTTTCGTCCCTTATGATGAACAGCATCTTGATAATCTTTCAGTTAAGAAAAAATTCCCTCCAAAATACGAAAATTTTCAAAAGATGGGGATCACAGTTTATTTGATATATCGAATCTCTAAAATTTTCGGATCGGTTCGATAAAAAAAATAGGGTTGACGCACTTCAACAACGCACATCTCAAAATCCTCAAAGCCAGGTACGCTCTCAGGACTTTACACATTAGGCACTCGGATCACAGAAAATCACTCCCTCAATCTCTTAGTCTGTTTTTTTCTCTCATATGAAAACTGTTCTTTTCTGACTTGACTATCGGAGTCCTCTCATCGGAGCACCCTCTGTCGATTTTTACAGGTATTATATCCCTTTGATGACAACCGCTCCGATAAAAAAGGAGTCGATATTTGTAGAGTCATATTTCACCTCCAACCCAAACGATTTGGCAGTTTCTATGTTCGACCCAATGTTGCAAATTCAAAGGTTAGTATAAAAATGCTGGAGAATAAAAAATGAAAGTTTTGTTGTGTTACTTTCTTATATTAATTATTGTTTACGATTGCTGAATTTACAAAGGGGGTGTGTGTTTTAGTTTCTTTGTACTCTATAGCAGAAATATATATTTCTACGGTGGAAATATTTCTTCTCTTTTGTGATTAACTTCAAAATTTTTGCTAAGCTGAATCTTCTTTTACCCCTTTTAACCTTGATTCTAGCAGAAAAGCACTCCATAATAATTTCGTATTCCAAGAATATCTTTTCAAGCACAATGGTTTCCTTAAATTAGTATCTCCGCGGTAGTTTGTGTTCATGTGTATTAAAGAAATTTGGACTCTATGACATGTTGAAAATGGAAATAATATAATAATATCAAATCCTAATAATTCATTATTTCAAATAGAGTGTTACAATATATTAGATTTATGTAAAAAATTTATTATTACAAATACAAAAATATAAAAATAAAAATAACTCAAATATTTCAAAATATATGATATTTTCTAATATCCCCTCAAATTCATTATGGTATAATAAAAATTACATGATTTTGAAAAAGGCAATGCACCACGAATGGGCTATTGATTTCACTAGGGCTGCCAAAACTCTTAAGTGCAGTGATAGATAAATTCTAATAAGAGCAATGACAGAAACACTTCGATAAGAATAGCTATAGATATGCTAATAAGAGTAGTGATAAAGAGATTTCGATAAAATTTGATTATCCCAGTTGGGATTGTGAGATAATAAAGTTTGTGTATACCAAATGACTAAAGGATGATTAGATGAGTGATAGAGTCGGAAAAGATGACCTAAACAGAAAAATTGTTGTAGGGATTTGAGTGTTTGTTATCGAGATTTTTGGATGAGCGTACGAGTGCGTGGTAAGGTTTATGGAAATCTAATTCTTAACATTGGGATCCGTGTCAAAGAGTAGAACCATTTGGTATATACCAAATGGTTAGTACACAACCTAGTAAATGATACGAAGACCTAAAAAAACGCAAAGAAGTTTGTGTAATCCTTTTTGTAAAGAGAACTCTGATATGAAAAATGTTTGAATGTGGTTTTGATACCATATTAAAAAAAATTGGACATAATTCTATATCATATTAAAGATGCAAAACAATATAATAATATGAAATTCTAACGATCTATTGTTTTTAATAAAATATTACTATAGATAAAATCTATTATTATAAATATGTAAATATAAAAATAAAAATAAGTAAAATATTCTTAAAAGATATGATATTTTATAACATGTACGAAAGTTTCTGTTCATTCAATGAACTATTATGCCACAAGCTAGCTGTTCTCTTTGATTTGTATGCTTTCTTGCTTGTGGGGTCCGTCAGGATTCCTTTTAGGACAGTGACTTGGTCTCTGTGGTTGTTTCAATCTGTTGTCTAATACTGTTGAATTCATCTAAATCTCCTATTTAAGTTACTCCATTGTAGGGTAAAATCCAAAAGGGGTCACCATCTTGGCTTCCATTTGGTGCAAATGATTATTGGATACGGTTTATCTTTGCCTGTGAGCTTCTTGGAAATTTTTGAACGGCTCGTGAGCTTCTTGCTTTTCATCTGTGCTTTAGCTTACGCTATCTTTTCTCTAGACATCCCAAAAACTGCTAAGCTTTAGTCCATTTCCAGCAGTACTTTTAACTTGAGCCATTCAAGGTAACATGCTCAAAAATGAATTAATGACATCTTCCTGCGTAGGCTTAGATTCATGTATGTAGAAAAGAAAAGGATTACTATGATGAAATGCGCATGTCACGAGTGCATATGTACATAACAAGACGAGCCAAACGAAAAAACAAGTGTACCATTTAGGCATCGACATGCATAGGTGTGTATAAAAAAAAATAGCCAAAAAGCCAGAGGAAAAACCATGAGTACCATATAAAAATGTGGATGTCCTGTATGTAATATTCGTTTACAAACAGGACAAAAAGTTTGGTATGCCATGATTCTGACTGCATCCTTTATTGATTAGCCACACTAACTTCATGAGATACTTGTCCATTCAAGTTTATAAACCTTAATTCTAATCGTTGGATTTGGGACGTGGAATTCTAAGTGAAAAGCTGACTGTCACTATCTATCAATGACTTCCTTGAAGGCATCAAGTGGTACAAACTCCTTTCTTGTTTCTTCAAATTGATAGTCTGAAGTAATGCTTCTTATTGTTTGTTCTTCATTTGCAAAGTTGTTTCCTAATATTCTTGTATGCATTTCTTTCCTTCACTCTTGGATTTTCTTTTAACTTCAACCTTTTTTTTTTAATTCTTTTCTTTTTACTAGCATGATCTCTTCTATTATAAGCGGCTTTTTCCACATTAAAGCTTGATTTTAGAGAGATACATAAGTACATGGTCTTTTTTTTTGGCACTTTGATAATTTTTCCCCCAGATTATCATATCATGGCATAATAGAGTTTTCAAATCTGTTTAAGAGTTGTAGTTCTAATTGTTGTTCTAAACTTTCAATGCATATATGCAGGGAATTTCTCTTGGATCTGTGGGGGAAAGTTCGATTTGGATTCTTCATGCATCCAAAGAGCCATTATAGATGCCATAAACTTGCTATTTTTATCTGTTTTCTATGTGTTTTTAATTGTGGGATCCATCAGAAAACCTTATAGTAGAGGGATCAGTAGAAGGGATTTGATCACTGTGGTTGTTTCAAACTGTTGTGCTATAATTAGCACTGCATATGTCAGTGCTGGTTTCTGGGATACTATAGCCAACCATGCTGAATTCAGCCAATTCAGCTGTTTAAGTTACTTTATAAGGGGGTCAGTTTGGATCTCTTTGACAGTTTCACTGCTAGTTCAAAAATCCAAATGGGATGCCATCTTAGCTTCAATTTGGTGGGTATGGTTTTTTGCTATTGTTTCTTTACTAAATATCAAAATTTTCTATAAAACACACTCTTTGGAAAGTTTTGAAACACTTGCATGGCCTGTGAACTGCTTGCTTCTTGCTTGTGCTCTTAGACGCTGTCTACCTGTTCCTCAAAACACAAAATTCGATGAGACTTTGTCTGAACCTTTACTTGTTGAGAAGCCTGGTAAAACTCAATCAAAACTAGGAGAGGCCAGTGTTTTTTCTCGTCTTACATTCTCATGGATTGATCCTTTGCTTTGCTTGGGTAATGTGAAACCATTAGCTCCGGAAGATATCCCTTCTTTGGTATCTGAAGATGAAGCCAGTTCAGCTTACCAAAAATTCGCCATCATATGGAATGAACTGAGGGAGAAAAACCCTCACAATACCAAAAACTTGGTGTTTTGGGCTTTGGCAAGAATTTTTGTTCAAGAAAATGTGATTGTTGGGATCTATGCATTTCTTAGAACAATTGCTGTTGTGGCTTCTCCTTTGTTACTTTACAGTTTTGTGCAATACTCAAACCGTGAACAAGAGAATGTTGATAAAGGGTTCATCATATTGGGATGCTTAGCTGTTGCCAGAATATTTGAATCCTTCTCTCAAAGACACTGGTTCTTCAATTCAAGGAGGTTAGGGATGAAAATGAGATCTGCTTTATTGGTTGCAATCTACAAGAAGCAATTGATGCTCTCAAATCATGCAAGGAGAAGGCATTCAACTGGGGAGATAGTGAACTACATAGCCGTTGATGCATATCGAATGGGTGATGTTCTTTGGTGGTTTCACACAACATGGAGCACAATGCTACAGCTTGTTCTAGGTGTAAGTGTGCTTTTTGGGGTTGTGGGCCTTGGTGCTCTTCCTGGTTTAGTCCCTCTTCTCATTTGTGGCCTTCTCAATGTGCCCATTGCAAGGATCCTGCAGAACTGTCAGACCCAATTAATGGATGCTCAAGATGAGCGTCTCCGTTCCACCTCCGAGATCCTGAACAACATGAAAATCATCAAGTTACAATCATGGGAAGAGAAGTTCAAGAGCTTGATTGACAGCCTTCGAGAAACTGAGTTCAAAAAATTATCTGAAGTGCAGTACCAGAAGTCAACGGGTGGTGCAATTTATTGGATGTCGCCAACACTCATTTCTGCAGTTATTTTCACAGGTTGTGCCATCTTCCATGCTGCTCCACTCAATGCAAGCACTGTCTTCACCATACTTGCTGCCTTGCGGTGCTTGGGTGAACCTGTTCGGGTGATACCAGAGGCTCTTTCTGTTATGATCCAAGTTAAGGTCGCTTTAGACAGGCTCAATTCGTTTTTTCTTGCTGATGAGCTCAAAGATGAGTTACATATGTCACCAATGTTGAGTTCAGATAGAAAGATTAGAATTGAAGCAGGTAAGTTCTGTTGGGACCCAGAAGCACCTGTTTTAACACTGAGAGATATAGATTTGGACATAAAACATGGGCAGAAAATCGCTGTCTGCGGCTCCATTGGTGCTGGAAAATCATCACTATTATATGCTATCCTTGGAGAAATTCCAAAAATTTCAGGAGCTGTAAGTTATAAAACATTTTTATCTTAACCCATTACAAGATTAGACGTGATCACACTTTTGGAATAGGAACTAGAACAAAAGTTGAATTCGTTTCAAGTTCTTCCCTTGTTTCACTTCAGTCTGGTCCAGCGGTTTGTTGAAAATTTTAAAAAAAAATAAAAATCAATATTATTTATATAACAATTATGTTATTATTATGTAAAAAATTTATGTTATTTATAGAAAGGCTATAACTTATATACAGAATTAATTTAGTAAAATAGGGTTTGAACTTAATTCTAAAGGATTCTACTTTCTTCTTCTTCTTCTAAATTTTGGTTCCAAACATAATCAAAACCGGTCCCATCTTTTGTTCCGGTTCAGTTCCAGTTTTGGTTTTGGCTATTTTGGTTCTGGTGCTGGGTGAACCCTGGTCATGTCTATTACATATAAAGATTATTTCTTAGTTTTCTTTGTTATTGTTTGTGTAGGTGGATGTATATGGATCCATTGCCTATGTTTCTCAAACTTCATGGATCCAAAGCGGGACAATACGTGACAATATACTGTATGGAAAGCCAATGAACCAGACCAAGTATGAGATGGTGATAAAGGCATGTGCTTTGGACAAGGATATCAATAGTTTTGATCACGGTGATCTCACTGAGATTGGTCAAAGAGGGCTTAATATGAGTGGAGGTCAGAAACAGAGGATCCAACTTGCTCGAGCAGTCTACAGCGATGCTGATATCTTTCTCCTTGATGACCCTTTTAGTGCAGTTGATGCACATACAGCAGCAACCCTTTTCAATGTAAGACTAACAAATATAGACTTCCTTCAAGATCTACAAAACCTGAATTTTTGCATTGAATTCTATGAATTTAAAATTGTAGGATTGTGTAATGACTGCTCTTGAGAAGAAGACTGTCATTTTGGTCACACATCAGGTGGAGTTTCTCTCAGAAGTTGACCGAGTTTTGGTAAAGCAGCTTACCTGTAATCATGCTCTGCATCTTAGCTATTCTGATGAGGTTTTCCAGTTACATTAACACTTTATTCAATTTTCCTTTAAAGGTCATGGATGGTGGGAAAATTATTCAATCAGGAAACTACGAGGAACTCTTGATGACTGGAACAGCATTTGAGCAGCTTGTGAATGCTCATAAAAATGCAATAAATGCTTTTGAGCCGAGCGGGGCAGCTGATCAGCTAGAAGAGTCCATGGGGTCCTGCAGTATTAGAGGAGACAGTGAGGGAGAGATTTTGATGAAGGGTGTGACCGGAGTACAGTTAACAGAAGAAGAAGAAAAAGAGATGGGAGACGTTGGGTGGAAGCCATACATAGACTATATATTTGTCCCCAAAACCTTGTTTCTATTATGTCTAGTATTACTGGCACAGTCTTGCTTCGTTGTTCTACAGGCTGCGTCAAACTATTGGCTTGCAATAGCTGTTGAAGTTCCTAAAATCAGCAGTGCTATTTTAATTGGAGTTTATGCTGCAACTTCAACACTAAGTATTGTATGTGTATATCTAGGTTCTTACTTTACCGTTCGACTTGGACTAAAGGCTTCCAAAGCATTCTTCTCTGGCTTCAATAATTCAATCTTCAAAGCTCCAATGCTGTTCTTTGATTCTACCCCAGTTGGGCGCATTTTTACCAGAGTAAGATTCAATTCTTGAGAATGCATATTTTGTATTTTGGCCAAGTTATCTGATCTAATGATTTAAGTTGATATTGTCTTGCAGGCTTCATCAGATTTTGCTATCATTGATTTCGACTTACCTTTCTCCATTTTATTTGTGTTGGGAGTTGGAATTGAACTGGCGGCAGCAATTGGAATTATGGCCTCGGTCACATGGCAGGTTCTTATTGTGGCCATTTTTGCTATGGTGGCCTCAAAATATGTCCAGGTGAATCTCATTTCCTGTTTTATTCTCATCAACTGAGCAGAGTCCACCAGTAGGTCGGAACCAGCTGTTCAAAATCGGAACCAGAACTAAGTGAAGATTTTGGTTCCATTTCCCTCCCAAAAACTAGAACCAGTTTGGAACAATAATAATAACAATAATTATAATTTTGGACAACGACTACTCAGATGAGTATTATAGACCCGGTTCAAACCCGGTACTAGAACCAAACATGAAGAGAAACCTGAATTGGAACCAAACCATTCATTTTGCTTTCGATTCTGATTGCCACGATTCCATAATTGTGGTCCATCCTTCATTAAGGAGTTTAAAAGGAAAATTCTTTGTTACTAAAGGGATATTATCAAGCCAGTGCTCGGGAGATGATAAGGATCAATGGAACTACAAAAGCTCCCATCATGAACTATGCCTCTGAGACATCACTAGGAGTTGTTACTATCAGAGCTTTTAAGTCATCGGAGAGATTCTTCCAAAACTACCTAAAGCTTGTGGATGCAGACGCAAAACTGTTCTTTCATTGCAATGCTGCCTTGGAGTGGTTGATCTTACGGGTGGAAACGCTTCAGAATGTTACTTTCTTTGTTGCTGCTCTGCTCCTCGTGTTACTCCCAAAGGGGAGCGTGCCACCAGGTATTTAGTACAAAGGTCATCTCAGTTGTGCTTTTCCTTGACATTCTTAAGATTGTGCTTTATGTTGCAGGCTTTGTGGGGCTTTCACTATCATATGCACTGGCATTAACAAGTACCCAAGTGTTTTTTACGCGATGGCATAGCTACTTAACCACTTATATCATCTCAGTTGAGAGAATCAAACAGTTTATGCATATTGAACCAGAGCCCCCAGCAACTTTGGAGGATAACAGACCACCATCTTTGTGGCCCATGAAGGGTCAGATAGTGTTGAAGGATTTGAAGGTATGTCTGAAACTACTCTTAGCAGGATATGTTTCAATGAGAAGAGTACCATGGTGAGTGGGTTGGTGTTAATTTTACAGGTAAAATATCGTCCAAATGCCCCATTAGTTTTGAAGGGGATCACTTGTACATTCACAGAAGGGAGTAGAGTGGGAATTGTTGGAAGGACAGGAAGTGGCAAGAGTACCTTAATAAGTGCTTTGTTTCGATTAGTAGAGCCCACAAGTGGACAAATTCTCATAGATAGACTTGATATCTGCTCCATTGGTTTGAAGGATTTAAGAATGAAGATAAGCATCATCCCCCAAGAGCCTAACCTTTTTAGGGGCAGCATCCGGACTAACTTGGACCCCTTAGGCCTTTACTCTGATGATGAAATATGGAAGGTGAGGATTACCCGAACCAACAGTTTCATTCAAGGTATGCAGTTGGTGAGTCTGATTGGTTGCAACATTTTTTCAGGCTCTAGAGAAGTGCCAACTGAAGCCAACAATAAGTTGTCTTCCGAACTTGTTAGACTCACCCGGTAAGTTAAATCCAAACCAACTGTAAATGCAGGCTAAATTTTAGAAACTTAGATTTCATAAAGTTGTTGGTTATAAATAGTGAGCGATGAAGGAGAAAACTGGAGTACAGGGCAGCGCCAGCTCTTCTGCCTTGGGAGAGTCCTACTAAAGAAAAACAGAATTTTGGTTCTTGACGAAGCCACTGCTTCTATAGACTCAGCAACAGATGCTGTTCTACAGAGAATAATCAGGGAGGAGTTCTCAGAATGCACGGTGATTACGGTGGCTCATAGAGTTCCAACCGTTATTGACAGTGACAAGGTCATGGTCCTCTCTTATGGTATGCTCTCAATGTCCTACAAGAGCTCTTGTATTATTTATGGAACTTGCAATTTGTGGTCTCACAATGTGAAGATTCTTAGGGTTTAATGCAAAAAAATTGGGACGTCTTTATTGTTATTTATTATTATCATTATGATTGTTATCATTGTTGTTTTGTAGGGAAGCTAGTGGAGTATGATGAGCCTTCGAAACTTTTACAGGCGAACTCCTCTTTTTCGAAGCTTGTAGCCGAGTATTGGGCTAGTTACAGAAGAAATTCTTTACATAACTTCAGCAACCATCAGTAGTTCGTATGGCACTCCATCTTCGTTCATAAGAAATGAAAAGCCTAAATAAACAGCTCTGTAACTAATCTTTTTTCCTATTATATTTAGTACAAATGCTTCTTTAGAATGGCTAGAATACACTAGAACTTCCCGTTATCTCTTCAATGTCCTCATAATCACTTCACACACTCTCACAGGTCACAACAGATCAACCCTGAAACCAATCAAATGATGTAATCAGACCATTCGGCAATAAAGGATGTTTGATCAATGGACTCTGAAGACACATCCTCATGCTTTTTGCACAGTTCCATCCCCCCAGCCTCACTGGTTCCCTATTGCTGTCATCCATGTGGTACATCAATGAGAACTAAAGACCCAGCTCCAGTCTTTGCACCTCCAATCTTCACATTTCCAACAACCGTTGCTTCTTGTCACAGTCTGCCATTTCTATATCAAATTTTAACAGTCACATTTTAAAGGCATCAAAGCTTGTAGCTGAGAATTGGGCTGGTTGCCAAAGAAGTTCTTAACATAACTTCGGCAACCACCTGTAGTTCATACAGCACTTCCTCTTCATTTGTAAGAGATAAAAAGCCTTAATAAACAGCCCCCATGTCTGCATTATTTTTTCCTATTAAATTCAGTACAAATGCATCTTCAAAATGGCCAATGTACGCTAAAACTTCCCAGAAGAAACTCTTCACATAATTTCACCAACCATCAGTAATTGATACTGCACTTCATCTTCATGTGAAAGAAACAAAAAGCCGCAATATATTTTCTCCCTATGAGAATTAGTACAAATGCTTCCTTAAAATGGCCAATGTACAATATAACTTCCCGTTATTTTGTTAATATCCTAACATATCACACTCTCTCACAAGTCACAATAGATCAAACCCAAAACTGATCAAATGATGTAATCAGACCACTCAGAAATAAAGGATGTATGATCCATGGACTCTCCAGGCACATCTTCATGCTTCTTAGGCTGCTCCTTCCCTCCCACCAGCCTTGCTGGATTCCCCACTGCTGTTGTCCATGCTGGCACATCGATCAGAACTAAAGACCCAGCTCCAATCTTCGCTCCTTCTCCGATCTTCACATTTCCAAGAACAGTTGCTCCAGCACCAATCAATACTCCATCTCCTATCTTCGGATGCCTATCTCCTCCGACCTTCCCTGTCCCTCCCAACGTCACTTGGTGAAGAATGGATACGTTGTTTCCTATTACTGCAGTTTCTCCAATTACCACTCCTGCACATAACTTTTCTTTTTTAATTAGGGCAAAAAAAGAGGCATATGCAAAAAAGCTTATTAGCAATGGCAAAACATTTTAGTGGTGAATATTTTTATTTTTGTAGTTTCTCCTGTCACTACTCCTATAGCAAAAGCCATAACTAGGGATATAAAACAAATAGTGTCGCTCAAGCTCAACTCCACAAAAATTCGGAAGAGCTATCATCAAGAGATATGCTATTCTTCGTGATCCAAATAAATTAAAGGAAATGTTATGTTTCATGATCTCAAGATCACGGATTCCAGATGTGGAAACAATCTCTTTCCAAAAATGCAAGGGGAAGACTGAATAGATATATGTTCACCCTTTCCCTAACTCCGCACTAAGCCGGAGAGCATTTTGTGCACCGGATGAGTCCCTTTTTATTTTTCATGATCCACAAAAGTGTCATACTAACAAGTAATTATAGTGGTAAACAAGCATCAGAATAGATTAAGAATAAAATATGCTAAAAACTAACTAACACTTGTCAATCACATCCTATCCGCTATAGACTAAGTAGGTTTAGCATTAAAAGTGCAGAACTTAAGCTCAGACTCAAGCACATTTATAAAGTAAGCAAGCATTGTGTAACTTGACTTTGAGCTCATTTATTATCAATAGACTTGAGCATCACTTGAGCCATCGTGAGCAGTATTAACAAATAAATGCCAAGCCCCACCCTGCCTAAAATTCGGGCCTAGTAATTATATCCTAAATCCATTTTAAAGAGGGTATTAACAAATAAAAGTCAAATCTAAGTGCAGCCCAACATAGAGGCCAGACCTAGAAATTTTGCCCTTCCCAACCCATGCTCAAGAATAATGATGTATCAATTAGGCAAGCCACCGAATTTCGCGATCCTTGAACTTGAAACAGGAGTAACCAACTCGTAAGCTCAATTAGCTCATTTTCACCATAATAAATATATATATATATGTGTGTGTGTGTGTGTGTGTGTGTGTGTGTTTGTCCGGAGAGATCAAAGACCAAAAGACAACAATACTGCAATCTAGCAATTGACACCCCTATTTCACCATAGCTATTTTACAATGGTGAATTTAAAAGACTAATCAAATCAAGTGATAACTATGTCAGGCAAATTCATAATTTCAAAATTAAAATATAAACAATCTTTATTTTTTGTCACCGTCCAATTTATTTCTGATCAAAAGAGTTCGATATGGACACATTAGCACCACTTCACTTCCAAACCATTTCAATGTCTACACTAACAAGACCCCTCAAACCTCTTTAATTTCGAGGAAATTCCAGTAAGGAGATTGTTTATGTTTTTTACATTATATACGATCCTGCCACCTCGTCATACCTAAATCTTACATCAGGGAAACATTAACACTAGCATACAGGAACAGAAAAATAATTCAAGCTAGAGGAAAGCACTTCGAAATGGTGAGTTGGGGAATTCTTGAAACTCCTAAACAATAAAGAGTAACGACATTAAAATATAAAAACCCTAACCTGTAGCATGATCAAGCAAAATCCCTTTTCCAATCATCACATTGGGATGAATATCAACCGCGAAAACATCGGTAATCCTCGACTGGAGAGCAAGAGCAAGCGGCTTCCGATCTTGAGTCCATAGCCTATGCGAAACCCTCTGCGCCTGAATTGCAAGAAAACCCTTGTAATTGAGCAAGCAATGGGAGAACGACATACAGGCCGGATCACGGAGGCGGGCGGCGCGGAGATCGGCGACTGCGGCGGAGCGGAGAGAGGCGTCGGAGTAGGCGTTGAGGAAGAGGTCGTAGAGGAGAGTGGAGAGGAGAGTGGAGGAACAGAGCTTGTTACCGAGGTGGAAAGATAGAGAGCGAGAGAGAGAGGAGTGAGAGAGAATTGTGGAATAGAGATAGGAGGCCAGCGCTGGTTCCGACTCGGCATCTCGCCGTGCCTCCGCTTTGATTTGGGTCCACACCCATGACTCGTCGTCACAGGGAGAGGATGAGGATGAATCAACGATCGCCGCCGTCAACGGCGGACCGTGTGGTTGTTCTTGCTGTACTGGCATTCTTTTTCATGGGATTTTGTGGACTGCAGTCTCAATATCTGAGAGACGAGTATTTATCGGGGGCCGATTAAGAGATGTTTTTACGACTTTGTCCTTTATTTTTTGAAGAAATTACGGGAGATGACGCTATTGATGATGTGGGACAAGGGTAAATGCGCTGATTGTTGTTTGGTGTCGACACGTGTCCGTTTGCGATTTGTGAATAGCCGACAACTGGGGGATCAAAGGACTTACAAAACGTAATATCCGATTAAGAAATGAATTTAGATATAGGGGAAATGAAGATTTGTATTAGGGTTTCTACTTTAACTTGATGAGGAAGCAAAGTTTGTTTCAAATATAATATCTTAAGGCAAAGAAACAATCTATTGTAAGTTAATTATGAATTTTAAAGGGCTTAGTCGATTCATAAATTGTTTTTCGACTTAATACAAAAATAAAATAATAAATATATATATACATAATATTTTTTTTATAATTTTATAAAAAATTATTTTTATATTTTAAACACATAATCTTAAAATCATCGATAAAATAACCCTATCATTGTCCCAAACTTTACTTTCAAGGTTTTACACAGACTCAATTCTAGTGGTAGATTCACTCTATCTTTCTCCCCCTCAAGTCTGTGGGCTCAGATTTATTCCTATGGGCTCAGGTTTATTCCCATTGCGTGTGTTATGTGATTTTATCTTAATTTATATTTATTTTATTTTTATTTAAATAATTAATTAAAATAAATATCTTTTAATAAAAAAGTATAAGATTTATATATAAATAAAAGTTAAACTTTTCAATAAAAAATAATAATATCATCACATCTATACTCTTTTATATAAAATTTTTTATTAAATTGCAATCAAATTTAATTCAACTTTTTTAGAGGAGTTGTGTATGATTGCTTTTACTTTGATCGTAACTTTTTTTTTTTCTCTTTTCATTCTTATGTGACAATTACATGACAATTTATAAAAAATTGCTCTAAAATTTTAGGGTTTAGAGGAAAAGTATCATTTATATACATATATATATATATATATATATATATATATATATATATCTTTGAACCATGATGCAATTTTTGACTGATTATCTAGATTTGAAATCTGTACACTTTTAATCATATTTATAATTTATTTCAAGTTGTGTGTCAATAATTTATTTTGACAATTATACAGTTGTATTATTTTAAATACAGAAAACTAGCACTAGGGATAATCACATTGACTGCAACGACAACGACATTGATGATGATGGAGGGATCATCTCTTCCACATATACACATATTAGGGTTGCTAAAGAAAAAAAAGAGATTAGTTAGGAGAAAAAAGAAAAAAAATAAAAATTATAGTTTTTTAAAATTTTGTTTGGGAGTTTTATGAAAGAAAAAAAAAAGAAATGAGATTCATTAGAAATAAAAAAAAAAATTACTTTTAACTTTTAAAGAGTAAATTTAGTATATCTATGAAATAATTTTTTTTACATTTTCTTCTCATTTTTGAAAATAAAATTTTTGATATTAAAAATCATTTTATTTTCTTTCTTTTCTTCTCATATAAAACTTTCAAACGGAAAAAAAATGTAATTTTCTTTCCTTATTTTTTTTTCCTTTTTAATTTTTTTCATCCAAATATAAGAGGAAAAAGAGAGGGGATGAGGGGTTTCGAATCAGCAATAAGAGGAATTTTACGGTCATTAGATAAATTTGCTTAGGTATGTTGAGTGAAGTTTTGGAAACTGTACATATGAAAGGAAGATATCTGAAAAGGAGTGGAGCACCTCTATCATTACTTGATCCCACTTGCCTTTCCCATGATGAGCTAAGCATAATTAATGGCTAAACCATAATTAATTTTTGGATTTAATGAATTGATTTGTTTGCCAATTTTTTTTATTATTATTTTTTTATCCCAATTGACAAATTGAGAACGTAGAGGTGAGTTTTGATATAATAATAAAATTATTTTTTTTTGTAACCTCAAAGTTATAGGTTTGAGAAATAAAAACAGATTTTTTTTCAAAATAAAAAAAAAATTACGTATATATATATATATGTTTATGCTTATTTATCCCCGGATTAAGGTGCACTTAGTTAACCAATTGAATTCATTTTTGGCAGGTTGAGCACGGGTGATATCAAATGTATGAAGGTTAGTGGATCATGCCCCATGGGCCATCCAGGGAGCAAAAGAAGGCCAGGCCCAGGACACCCTTTTTCATTGGCCCAACGGAGAGAGATGTTGTGGAGCACATTTTTTTGTTTTATTTTTTTCTTTCTTTTTTCCCCCTAGCCAACTGATATCTAATAATTAATTTATAGATTTTAATTAATACAGATCAAACTAATTATCAGACTCATTAAAGGATAAACTCTCTCACAGCACCTGTTTATTTCATTCCCAAAATTCAAAACTAAAAACTTGGTTAAGGAAATTCGATGTGTTTGCACCGGATCAACAGGCATTGGTATACTGCAGAAGTCATGTGAATGAGAAGGATATGCCATGCCTCATCTAACCTGAGAGAGAGAGAGAGAGAGAGAGAGAGAGAGAGAGAGAGAGAGGGAGAGAGAGAGAGAGAGAGAGAGAGAGAGAGAGAGAGAGAGGAGAGAGAGAGAGAGAGAGAGAGAGAGAGGGATCTAGATTTGAAATCATGATGCATGCTAACTGATGAATTGATTTGCTTGCCAATTTCTTTTTTATTATTTTTTTACGAGGATGAGTTTTAGCATAACAGTAAAACTGTTCATTCTGAGATCTTGAGGTCACAAGTTCAAGAAGTTAAAATAGTCTCTTTACAAAATATAAGAAGAATGATGCATACATGTCCATTTATGCTCATCTATCCCATATTAACCCAAGGGGTACTTGGTGCACCGATTGAATTCTTTTTTGGCAAGTTGAGTACATGTGATATCTAATGTATCAAGGTTAGTGGATCATGCCCTATGGGCCATCCAGGGAGCAAAAGAAGGCCAGACCCAGGACACCCCTTTTCATTGGCCCAGCGGAGAGAGATGTTGTGGAACACTTTTTTTTGTTTTTTTTTTTTTTTTCCTTCTTTTCCCCCTTTAACCAACTGATATCTAATAATTAATCTATTGATTTCGACTAACATATATCGACTTAATTGTCATACTCATTAAGGGGTAAACTCTCCTAATATCTATTTATTTCATTCGCAATATTTGAATCCAAAAACTTAATTGAGGAAATTCGTTGGGGTTGTAGTGAATCAATAAGACGTTGGTATGCTGCAGAAGTCATGTGAATGAGAAGGATATGCCATGCCTCATCTAACCTGAGAGAGAGAGAGAGAAGGAGCATTCTGGCCTTACCTCAAATAAAAGAAATTGACCAGCAAAGAAGCAAGGACCCCCAATGAGAATGTGATGTTGGTTGTCTTTGTTTTCAATGCTAACCAAATAGAAACCTCCCTCTTAATCTTCAGGAAGCTTGCATAAAACCTTTGATCTCGACTTGAGAAGAGTAGCGCCCAGCACAACACTTTGATAATAAAAGATTTCTGCCTTGGACGCCCCACATGCTGCTTCAATGCCCCATCAGTAATATTATTTGTTTCTCAGTTTGAGATAAATATTGAAAAGAAGACTTTGGTCAAGTGACTCATTTTTAGCAGAATTTCTTTTGTCCTAATCATGCTATTATTAACATTGCCTTGTTGAGAATATGCAGTCATCAAAATTGAACCTCAATTCCATTGTTCACACACAAATTTTGAAGCTCCAAATTCCTTTTTTTTTTTTTTGTGTGTTTGGCTTAACCATCTGATCCGAGATATTGTCCCGACTAATCCGAATCGACCTGTTATCAGATTCATAAATGAGAGAAGGTCTTTTAATATGATTATTTTATGCTATCATAGAGCCCTTCCAATTACACCCAAACGCACATCGGTTGAAGCTCCAAATTCTGACAACACAATCTCTCTATTACTCTGAAAACTAAATGCCAAACCCAAATTTGTGGACAGGCCCATTTTTCTATTCGCAAGCTAAGCATATGATAGGACCACAATGGTTATGACAATGTCCTTGTTGCCGACCAATGGATTATTTGCTTAATAAAAAAAATATTAAATTTCTTTTTAATTTTAAATTTTAAGAATAAAAAGAACTATATTGAAAGAATTCTATTTTTAAAAGAGGATTCAACAACAATTCAGATCGAATTAGTTAAAATATAACTCCTTATTCCCAAAAAAAAATAATGTTATTGTTGCCAATACTCCTTTCATACTCATACAAAGACATGCTTACATTTAGAAATTATTTTATAATTCAAGTATCATATTAAAATTATTTGGCGCCACTTCACAAAATCTATTTTCTTGGAAAAGAAATTATATCTCCTTTAAATACGTTATTATAATAAATAATTAAGTCTGATTATAATTTCACAAATCTGATTGTAATCTCACAACCAAATATATAGCTGGTATTGATCAATACCAATAAGAATAACAGTCGTATAAGTTTAGATCATTGCTTCTTTATTTGCATTTCAAGTTAGGATTCCTAGGAGAAAAGAAGCATCGAGTTGAGGGAGTCCAAATAAAAATGTTTAAAAATAATATTTTAAAAAAAATTAAATATGATTCTAATATCATGTTAAAGATGAAAAACAATATAATAATATAAAATACTAATGATCTATTGTTTCAAATAAAATATTATAAAAGTTTAAATTTAGATAAAAAATACATTGTTATAAATATAGATATATAAAAGTAAAAGGAAATAAAATAATTCTCAAAATCAAATAAATTATGAATTTATTATAATACATAATACTTTTTTAATAATTAATTTGATTTTGATAAATAAATTAATCAACACAATTAACCTCATTCTTTTTCTTCTGGGGTAAGCGATATTGAGATTGCACAACTTCTAACCTTTTCTTTGCTTTGCTCCCAAGTGTGAGAGTAACATAAAAACACACAATCAACACCAAGAAGTTTATTTTGAGCTATGTACACAAGTTGAAGCAAAGCAAACTCTTGGTTTTTGTATTTCTGAATTGATGATCCTTTTGGATCAACAAGGCAGATACACAAATTTTAGGAAAAATCTACAACTAAGATGCGTGGAGTGAAATCAAACCAAACCACAATTTAAAGAAGAAAATGACCCTCAAGCCAAAGTGGCAACAAACTTATTCTATCATCTCCTCTCCTGATGAGCCAAGACCTTAAAACACATTTGGCTACTTAATGAGGGACAGGGAGGGGTTGGGGCAAGGTCTCATGGGTACCCATTGGAATGTTTTGGTACTTGCAATCCATTGGGAGAAACTGATTAGTTTCTTCAAGATTAATCCTCTCAATTAAGCTGATTAATACGCGCTCAAGCTCTTCGCCGTCGCACCATTCCTGGATTTGAGCGTTGATGAGAGTAGGGTTTTTGCAAATTGCATCCCATAATGGGAAGTTCTTCCTTGGCATAACAAAATCTCTCTCCCCTAGCTTTGTGCTAGGGCAAAAGTCACCATTTCCATCTCCGAGATAGATAAATCTTGTTTTGCTCTCGACAGCTGCTTGAATTTTTTTAATTACTAGACCCTGAAAAGAAAAACAAGAGAAAAACATTATTTATAAAATTTCTTAAAATATAAAATAGAAAAATAAAAGAGTACAAGCCATCATACTTTATAATTCTTAAGTTTTAAATAAAATTAAAAGGGGAAGCTACTAAAAACAAATTAGGGTTAGCTAAGCCAAAGGGAAAGATTTGGTGGGGTCATAGAGAGAAGCAATTTAGGCCAATCTAGGTGATGTGGTTGGCTCACACTATCACAGGCCATGAATCTATCGAAACATGCTCCAGCATATTCGGATCTGATTGACCCAATTGACCAAACTAAATAATCTTCCAAAAACGACCCAAAAGGATTAAAGAAAAGTATTGAAATTAATTGGAAGGTATAAATTTGGTGGTGAACTCGAAATCACGAAATTGAGGTGTGAAAATAGTTTTATTATAAAAATATAAGAGAAAAGCTACATATACATACGTCACTCTCCCCCTATCCAGTACTAAGTTAGAAAGCATTCCGATGAATTATTTATTTTAATAACTTCTAACCTTAAAAACCTCAAAAATCCTTCTTGACATTACCAAAATACTAAAATGTTATGGGATAGTATTGATATTTAGGATTTGTGATCCTAAAATACTAAAATAATTTGATTAAGAGTAATTAATATGTAAGTATTAATGTTCATGAAATCATAGAATTTGGACAATTTATAAAAACCCCATTGGTTAAATTTATAATTTCACAATTTAAAAAATAAAATAAACAAAAAGGGTTAACATACCTTGCACATGTTAGGAGGGCAGAGGGAGCAAGTGCAACCATGAGAAGAATTGATGAAAACATGGTAAGGGGAGATCCTTAATCTTCCTTGTTCATCAACATAACCAGGGTTGGTGTTAATCCCGGAGAAATACTCCATTAACCCATAATGCTTCAAAATTGTCTCTATGAAAAACCTGTTTGCATCACTCACTATCTTCAAATCACACCTGAAAATTTATACCCATTGTCACATAGATATTTTTAGAGAGAGAGAGAGAGAGAGAGAGAGAGAGAGAGAGAGAGAGATACCCTAAAGCATGAGCAGATTTAAATGCGGGGATAATACGAGGATGAATTGGAACTGTTTTCAGGACCTCTTCAATGTCTGCAATTGTCTTTCCATTTTCATGAATCTCTTTCATCAACCTATCCTGTAAATATTTGCCCCCACAAAAATGTTAAGAACAGAGAAAAAACAGAGTACTCTGTAACATGACAATTTTATATTCAAACAATTATAAAAAACAACAAACTAGCCCTAAAAACTAAACCCCACAAGAGAGAGAGAGAGAGAGAGAGGGAGAAAAGAAAATAAGGCTAACCATCATAGAATTCCAAGGCATGGTGGGAAGAAGTTGATTGAACAAATCAGTGAAACCCAATTCATCAACAACCCAATTATCGCTATCACAGTCGATAATTGTCTTGTCGAAGTCAAAAACAACAACAATTTTAGCCATGTTGAATAATGCAGGATTTTTCTGGAGAGAAAGGGAGTTGATTTAACCAATGTCAGTGAGAAAACAGAGGAAATTTGAGTGATACCACATTACCCAAGAGAACAGAGTATTTATAGAGAGAGAGAGAGAGAGAGAGAGAGAGTTACGCGGGGGAATTTTGGATGCCAAAGGAATATTACATCGTGGGAGAGCGTGTGGTTAGTGGAAAGAGGGCCACTCATGTCTCTATTTTTAGGTTTCTATGTGTACAGAGATTTTCATTAATCATACTAGGTTATCAAAATCTCATCCCTTGGATTCTGATGACTTGAAGATCGGACGGTGATCTGGGGCTATTCGGCGAGGGAATTTGGGGGGATATTCGGAGGAGGAAACTGAATTCCAATTTGGAGTCATCTTTTTTATAGAAAAAACAATTAATTTTTATGAAAAAATAATTTTTTAGAAACATTTTTTACTTTAAAATAAAATTAAATTGAGGGTTTGATCCGGCATGAGATATACTTATTTTTGGAAAATGTCTCAATTTTAATTTTGATTTAATGTATTAACAAATTTAAATTATTTTTTTATATATCATTGGTATTCTATAATTACGTTGGATCTGATTAAATTTGATTCGATATGAATTAGACTTGTACGGGGCAAAGGTCTTCTAATGCCAGCAAATCTGAAGGATGTAATTTATAGTAATTTCTTGAATTAATTAAATTAAAGAACTAGAAACTAATAATTTTCATATTTTGTCGAAAAAGTTGAAAAGCAAGGAGATGGGAATATTCCATATTTTGCCATCTTGGCCGCCAGCTTTCCCGAAGCACGCGGTGGGTAAAGAGCCGTGCCCTAGCAGTAATGTTTATTATAAGCTACTTTATATTACATGCATATATATATATATATATATATATATATATTTGGTAGTCTAAACTCCCAAATATATTTAATTATTCACACAAAAAGCCTATTTTATTTTATTAAGAAGCTAAATTTGTTGGGAAGTCTTTAGATAAGAAAATAGAATAACTTGTTTAACTAGAAATTAGATAAAGTAATTCTATGTTAAATGGGATGTAATAGATAATTTACTATAATAAAGACTCTTGTGTTTAGAAAATGTTGGAAATTCGTTTGGATGGTAGGGTGGGAAGTGCGCTATGACCCGTTAATAAAACGCTCAAATTCGAGCCTTTTTTGAAATGAAAAAATCACGTTGGGAGAGTTTTCACCCGCTTGAGACCCGACAACGGTTCACTCAAATTAATTGGAGCAAAATTTCAAATATTGAGTTGTAGATCAAGTGCAGGGCACTCAAAATAATATTGGAATTAATGCAATGAAAATAAGATTTAGAAATGAAACTCTCAAATTATGATGTTTTTGAAACCCTTCTTAATCCATTCTCAAAGTATTTAATTTTAGATTAAATTATGGTTCTCGAGTGCGAATCAAAGGGGAATTGATAGATTAGAAAATTATGATTGTTTCACCTATTTTATAGCTTTAAACTTTTACTATAAAAAGTAGAGGGAGAGGGAGAGGGAGAGCTAGGTGTATTCAAATGGTGCTAGCACTGTATGTGCCATAAAAATGTTTAAAAGGATAGAACTGTATAACGCTCATTTACCTAATGTGGGTGCATGTGAAAACAATTAAATTTATATTTATTTTGATAGATTAGAGGAGATCATATGGTTAATCATTCTTATAATACATTTTTTTTTAATATAAAGAAATGTAATCAAATAGAATTAAATCAAAAAATGAAAAATGAAAAAAGAAAAATCTACCGCTTGCTGTCCTGATGGACATTCTTATAATACCTCTCTTCCAACATGGATGAAGCTAATATATATATATATTAAAGGGTGAAATACGGTACATATTTTAGAATTCTAATTTTAAAAGGTATAAATTATTATTTCAAAGTTACAGTTTAATAAAATTATATATAATTATTTGAAAAAAAAAAAAATCAGAGGACAACCATCGTCTCTTTCAACTCTTGTTTCTCCTTCATTTGCACCTATACAAGAATTTATCATACATGTTTACCTAGTATTTTGGAGTATGTTTTGTAAGTAATTATGTGTATGAGTGTTCAAAAATTTACAATACAAATATGTGTGTGTGTGTGTGTGTGTGTGTGTGAGAGAGAGAGAGAGAGAGAGAGAACAATTTTGTAGCTTAATCATAGTTTTATTGATCAATTTTCAAAACTTCCGACTAAAAGAAAAATGTTGATAATTGCAAGAGTTGCGACTTCGATCGCTATATGTTGAAAGCGAACAAAATTCGCCAAAAAAAAAAGGAAAAAATAACCAAAATAATCAGAATTTTTATCATTTTTATGTTTAGTGTTTTTAAGATCAATGCTTATGAGGTCCATCTGCCAAACTACCAACTGTTACTCTGATTTATAATCTACCAACCCCAGCAAAAAACCAATGTGATTAGGACTATGAGATTCGGGTAGTGTCAAGGGTACCTGGGGCACTATCCGGTCAAAGCGAGCTCGAGCTCGGGTTCAAGAAGTTCAGTATTGAGTTTGAATTCGAGTCCAATTGTATCGAACTCAATAAATTATATTTTTAAAATAATTTTATTTTTTAAGATAAATAGTACTATTCGATGACACTACTCGATGATACTTCGAGCTCGAGTTCGAAAAATACAAACTCAATGAGTTCGAGCTCAAGCTTGAGCTCACCTAAACAACAATCGAGCCGAGCTCGGGTAACGACATTACCCAATTTGACTCGAGTATAATAACACCCTAATTAGGATTGATAAGAAAAAGTGAAAATTTAATTGTTTAAAAGCAAATATTCGAAGAGTCTAACAGAGAATTAATTTATGCCATTTTGTCCTTTAATTAAGCTGGCGCCATGTTATGCTCTTGTTTTCCTAATTAAGTTGTTGTTTGTTCTTGTAGAAATATTCGGGCGGTAAAAATCTTTTATTTAAGTGTTTTTCCTAATTTTGAGTATTCGAATTTTCATGAATATGTATATCCGTGATTTTTGCAACTCCTATGTAATTAAAAAAAGATTAAGTTGCTGTTAGAGAATGGAAGGATCGAAGAGGGCATACAGTAAAGATTCTGATACCATATTAAAACATGAAAGACCCTAATAATCTATTGTATATCATTATCTGATACGGTACTAGAGTTTTGGTTGAAGATCCCTTCGATCTTTCCAAATACAAAAATAATACACAAAACTCTTTTTATTATTAATAAGTTTCATATAATATTTTTTTGGTGTATACATTGAGGTTTGAATCCGAGTCTATTACAAGAGAAATGGGAGAGAGAAGAGGTGTTATTTGAGTTAAAACTCATTGGCTATATATAATATTTTTTTACCATAAGTAAAATCTGATCTCAAATATCTATAACACAATCAACATGCTTCACTAGCTAACCATCTCCTCCGCTGCATTTAAATTTTTTAGTCCCAGTGATAAAACACTGTCTACAAAATCAATTTTATATGCAATCAACATGCACTCCAAAACTTGTTCATGCACCCTTTTCTCTTCTCTTTTTATAATTTTGGTTTTGACTGATCTTTCCAATAATAAATTGCAAACCTTTGTTTAACATCTAAGACTGCATTGAATGGTCAAAGATTGATTCATGGAGTGGCAATGGAATAGATGATGAAGACACCACCTTCAGTTTTTGGGCCTTTTCCAAGAGATTTCCAAGTGTGATGCAGTGTAGTGCCTAATGAGTTAATATTATATACCAAAAAAGGAAGCAAAGAGAGTCATGAATTGTGCATGAAGTGACACTATGATGCTTGAAGATGAACACACCCCCATATAATATCACGAGAATTGTCACCATTTTCTTGCTTTTCTACGTGGATGGTTTTTGGTTGCTTGTTGGTTTTTGTGGATGGTTTTTGGTTGCTAGTTGGTTTTGGGTCCTTTTTTGGTTTGTTTTATTTCAATGATAAAAATCTTGCTACGAAGGAAATAGGGTTGTGATAGAGTAGCTCCCTTTCCACCAACAGATAATCAAACTAATGGAAAGAACGATAAGTCTCTTAATCAAAATTTAAATTTGAATTTTTAGAAATAATTATGTTGAAAAAACTCTCTTCTATAAAGAGTTCGACTGAATTAATCAGATTATAGTTTTAGATATCGATTGATTTAATAAAAAAAAAATAGAGTAGCTCCATTTCCAGGTTTGCTTTTGCAAGACTACTTTTGGTCCTAGTGTGTCCCATATATGCCCAATGATTTCTAGTGCCCTTTTTCTATGGGGGCTTTGTTTCGCGAAAGTATTTGCACTGAAGTCAAATAAGTTATAAATTAAATTTTACTTAATAATTTATTTCGATATATTTTTATTGATTTAAAAAATATTTTGATAAATTTAAAATTACAAAAATTTGAAAGTTTCTTTTACAAACTGTTATATAAAATTTATATCATTTATGATATAGAACTCGTTTGATCCATGTAACGTTCATCTTTTTGAAGTGAATATAATTTTTCAATGAAAAATGAAAAACCAGAGCCTTGGATTTTTCCGGGGCTTGATAGATGTTATATATTGTTATTTGTTAAATTTTCTCTTTTTTATATTTTTTGAAAAATTAATGATTTGCTTTGAATTTTCTCTTTTTTGAAGAAAAATTTTTAGATTTTGAAATACAACTCTACAACTAAAAAAAATATGAATTATGAATAATTCTTTTGTTTTACTCTTTTATTTTCAAAATTCATGTTCGATATTTTAGTTAATAAAATATAGTGTCCTGTTACTAGATTCAGACTTTAGTGAATAATTCTTTTGCTTTCTTTTTATGGGTTATACTGATATTTAAATTCAGGATTATTGGATTTTAGAAAGAGATCATGACTATTAAACTTTTTTTGGACGAATAATTCTTACAATTGTCGTAATTTTGACCATTTTGGGGTGTAATAGCATTCGTGCATCGAATTGTACTCAAATTTCTTGAAAAATATGTGAAAGAGACACCATGTTTCCTCCAAAATAAACAATGAAAATGCAATTAATTAATAATAGAAAAAAGGATATTTTATCCTCAATGTCAAATTCCCTTTCATTTTTTTTTTTCCTCACAAAATCATTAATGAGCACAAGGCCAAGCTGGAAAAACCCTTCCTTTGTTGACCCCAACTTAGAATTTTCTATTGTAATTTTGGAGCATGTTGCTATAATTCCTTTCCCAAAAATTTTCCCTAAAAACATATATAGATATGTTTGAGGGTGAAAGGAGGGAATGATCAAAGGTAGCTGTCTCTGCTAAAATTTAATATATATATATATATATATATATTAATTTTAAAAATAATAATTTATAACTGTTTGATCCATAAAAAATTATAATATCTGTTTTTTTTTTTAATAATAATCTCAAATATATATTAGATTTTAATTTATATGAATTTTTTATTTTGCCTTTTTCGGGTGTATAATATTGTAGGATTCTTATATCATTTTTGTGATTCGCGATTCCCATGCCCACTCTCATCAAAACATAAACCTAACTTGGGCATGAAGAATAGAATGCTAAAATTCTTGTTCCCTTTGAATCTAGACCACAACCTCAACTATTCCACCACAAATGCCCTACCAAGAGGCAACGAGGAATAATTGGTCTCTCTCTCTCCCCACTGACTCAATTAGTATCTGAATTCATATTTTAACTAATCTGATCGAAACATTTTTTAGACAAAAACTCTCGTAACAAAATTTTTTCTATTTTTAAGATTCGAATCCGAGTTTTGATTAAGAGATCTAATACCATTTTCATTAAACTAACTACCTATTGGTTCTCTCTCTAACTTTAGATGGGAAAAAAAGGAGTTTGATGAAACTTGTGCCTAATTCTAGGGGTGACGCCACTCCCAATCCCTTTGGGATGAACCTAACCAGAATAATGCCATTATTTAAGATTCTAAACCCATAATGCATCAATAATCTCATCTTTTCTTTTTGGGTTTTTTGGATTACTCTTCTTTCTCTTAGGTGGATGCCATTTTTGGTGGATCTCACTTTGCCTTGTCGTGGGTTTTGATAATGATAAAAGGAAAAGGAAAGCCAATAAAGTAGGTGCAAAATTGCAAATGCTCCAACACAAAATATACCAATATGATTCCTAAATGATTCCATATTCTTCATCCATGTCGGCTTTGAATTCCCATTTCCTCCTTATCCATACTCACTAGATTCGCATCTTGTTCATGAACATGCAGCATATAAATCCTATTCTACATTCTTCAAACCATCAAGTGTGAATGCATTATTAGATTTAGCCATTTCCACTATTAAACTATTCTTTTAGCAATTCCGACAGACATTGGAACACAACAGTAGTCTCGATACTATTCCCCGTCATCTCTCTCTTTCTTTTTTCTTGGATCAATATACGTCTGAAACTATATTTTAATTAATTTAATTTAAATATTATTAGATCTAATTTAGAAAAAGTCTTTTTAATATAATCTTTTTCATTCAAACTGAGATTTTTTTTTATACAAACAGATGCAATTAAACGAAATCATATTAGAAAAAAAAAATAGAGAGATTCTACCATTTTAGTTACTCCTGAAAAACTCAAAAATGAGATTTGATATAAGGATCTATATTTCTTACCCACTAAACAGATTATCTATAGAATAGCAAATTTGAAAATGTAGGGTGCAATATATCATATATATATATATATATATTTGAGATTATAATTTTTAAAAATAAAAGTTATAATTGTTAGAGATAAACTACATTTTGAGCTATATTAAATAAAATTTATAGTTCTAAATTTTTAAAACGGATCAAATACATTTTTAATATGGTATGAGATCAAATAAAATCCAAATGCAGCACAAAGTCCGTATGTGTTGTTCACGTCAAAGTCTGCATGCGTATCAATCATGTTATTAACTGGGAAAGGGATATTCTCTCATATTGATTAATTCAAGGTTTTGGGTATACTATATAAGTATGTAATCCTATGACACAACAATAACAAATAAATTAAGTTTTTATCTTAAATTTTGGAATCGATCGTTAAAGAAATTAATCTAGGAGAGAGAGGAGAGAAGGATTCATTCGGTGCATAAAATGTTCACCAGTTTAGTGTAAAGGTAGGGGGTAGGGTATATATACGCAACCTTCCTATTATATTTTTATAAAGAGATTATTTTCATACCTTGAATCCATAATCTCGAAGTCATCAAATGAGTGTTTTAACCGTTGCGTCAAAATTCACCATCCTAAGAGAGAGGAGATAGAAAGAAAAAAAAATTAATAATAAAATAATATAAAATTAAAATTTGAAAACTAAAATAAAAAAATAAAACTAAAGAATAAAAAATAAAAAATAAACTATCTATAGATGATGATGTATTAATTTAACTAGTTCGGATTTTTTTACGTCACTCATTCCTATTTTAAGTTATCTTTTTAACTAAACTCTTAACACTTATATTTTTATGGATAATTAATATCTAGGTTTTCAATGGATTACTCTGACGTTTCACTAAATCTCTTACATATAAGATTTCACTCCTCCTAATCGATGCATCTTTAGCTATTATTCCTTCACCACAACTAATTTTTAAAATAAAAATAAAAATTCTCGCCTAAAAGATTTTTGTTAATCTGTCAGCATTTTAAGGAGTGGCTGCCTTCCACTATCCCCTCTCTTCGTCCCGGTATACACATATTTCTTCTCTGCTTGCTAAAATTTACTACAATTAGGCAACCAAGAACAAGATCAAACACTCCTCACCCTTGCTTTTTTGTAGCTTTAAATTTTGTAGAATCACATTCTTCCAGATTTACAAAAGAGAAGGGGAAGCATGAAAACTCTTTATTTTATAGTGAATATATTATATGAAAGAATGATTCCACCCGACCAACATAAGCATATTGGCAGCTGCTAGGAATCATCAAAATACAACATGGCTTGTGGTGGAATATTTTATTCTAAAATATTATATCATGATTGATCAAATAGCTTCTTTTTTTTTAATACATAACAGAGATTCAAACTCAAAATTCTTAAAGAGAAGGAAATGATATCAATTGATTAATAGTATCTTATATGTTTTCATATAATAAAATAATTAATCAAAAGATAGTCGGTTTAGTAGATAAAAATATTAGGATCTTCATCAAGTTTTGATTTCAAAATTTAAGAATAGAAAAAACTATGTTATAAGATCTACTCCCCCTAAAATGGGTCCAATCAGCACTCAAATCAGATTAGTCAGAATATGATTCCGAATATCGTTTAGTATATCACAAAAGAAATAATAAAATAATTAACTATGATACGTGACATGACTCGAACACATTTCTTATTCTTCTACAATCTTTTTTTTTTCCCCATAAGATGGTTTTCTGAAAGGGACCACAGGCATAAGAATATATGTCATAGGAATTTCCTATGGAAAACATGTGACTAGGCATGCTGTCAAATGAATTGAATCAAAGAGGTTGGGACATTTGTGCCAAACTTTAGTGCAATCATCTTAAGATTGGGAATATTCATGAAGAATAAAGCTTCACTTGGGGTTGGAATAAAATGAGTGGTGATTGAACAATATGGATTGTCCTAGTAGCATAAACATAGGAGAGAATAGGGAACCTCAACTTGTCCTTTGTCTGTAGAAGTTTTGAGAAGGGCTTCTTGTCCTTTATAAGCCTTATCTTGGCCTAATCTCTTATTCTAAAGGCACACAACATGCTTCTAAATCAAGTAATGAAAGAAAATGAAGAGGGGGCCATTTGGCCACCCAATCAAATGTTAGATAGCAAATAATGAGAAACTTTAAAAAAATAACTATTTATAATAATTTTTTTAATATATAAGAAAGCTCGAATTCGAGATTTTTAAGAAGAAGAAGATGGAGTCAGTTAAATTATAACTCACTGACATAACTTTTTAAAATAATTGCTACAAGTGTGAGATTATTATTATTATTATTATTATTATTATTATTATTATTATTATTATTATTATTATTATTATTATTATTATAGTTAATAAAATTGAATAGTTTTTATTTACAAAAGAGATATAGTATTTATCAATTATATATGCTTCCCTACTCCATCCCCCGTTTTCTTGGTAGAAGAACATAAAGTGACACTGTCCCTAACGGATAGCTTAAACGGTAAAATCTCTTCACTTCCATCTTTCCTTTCTCGATTTGATTTCCTTGTAAAATATATATATATATATTTATATTTATATATATATATATAAAGTAACACTAGAAGAACAAGCAAAAAAAAAAGGTCACATATTAGCAACACCTATTTACAAAGATTTTTAAGTAGATATGTGGTATGGGGAAGCAAAAATTCACCATGTATTACATGTGAGTCGGTTGACTTTGATTAGATTAGATTGAGCCGGATAGAATTATATTCACAGGGTACCATCAATGTTGTAGAAGAACCAATTGAAGAAGAAGTTGAGTATTTTCTTCGCTTGATCATCGATATTTTGAAAATTTGATTAATTTAGTTTGAGTATCTATAAAATCTAATTTAAGAGCTAATTTTCTTTGTGTCTATTCTTTTATTTTTAAAATCTAAACTTGAGATTTTGATTTAAAGATTTTAGTATTGTATGGTTACACATACATTTTGTTGGTCGTGTGATTGAGTATATCATAACTAACCGCAACATGGGCTGATAGTGGGCTAATTCATGAATTGAATCAAGTGCTCCTTGAAAAGCATTAAGACAAATATTTAAATTTTGTCTTTCGATGACAGTTCAAACGATAAATTCTTTTCACTTTCATCGTCTCTTTCTGATTTAATTCCGTTTAATTATATTTTATTATATATTAAAAAAACAAATATTTAAGTTCCAATAAAAGAGAGATGTTGATTTGTAAATTTTTTTTCTAGTACTAAACTACTTATATCTGAATATTCTAATTAATTTGATTCGAGCGTTTAAAGGGGTACTATGTAGAGGGTAACTCCCAGCATAGTTTTTTTCATTTCTAAGTTTTAAGTTAGAAACTTAGTTAAGAGACCTAATACCGTATTTCACTAATTCGACTGTCCATCAGTTGATTTGTAAAATTATGATGAAGTTCTATTAATTTCTTATGCTATAAGTAAAATGTTAACGCTGCAATCAAAAATTATGTTCAAGAAAAATATTTCTTATTTTTATTATATAAAAATTTAAATCAAAAATTATTAAATTAAAAAAAAAAAGATAATTTAGTGATCGCAACTATAACCGATAAAAGTATTTCCTATGCTATTAGTCACGCTCTCGTGGCTTGAAGCCACTTTAGGGCCTCAAACTAATATACTTGAGTTCTTGTATAAGTTCAACTCAACTTAAAGTGGGCCTAAAGGAGAAACAGATCAAATCCAATGGACCACAAAACGGGCCTT